>CANTUT010000052.1:2537500-3737500 GCA_947687605.1 Reutealis trisperma | reverse complement strand
TCAAAAAACTTTCTAATATTTTTCACATGATGAATTACAGGTCAAGAGTAGATTAGATTGTTGAAAGTTGTGTTTGTACGTGTATGATTATTATGTTTGTTAGGTGTAAATTTGGTATAAGTTAGGTGAAAGTTAGATATGTTTATATAGTTTGTATTGAGTTAGAATTAGTATAAATACCCCTCTCCTTCTTTGCAAGTAGCAATAAAAAATAAGAGAGAAATAAGAAACAAAACTTCTTGAGAGTTGTGAGTTTGTTATAAAAGAAAAAGTGTTTTGTTTTGTAGTAATAAATTCTTCTTCAAAGAGAGTTTTTATGTTAACATCTACATCTTGTCTTGCATTTGCTAAGGAAGAGCCCAACAATATTATTCCATCTGCACACTAATCTATATGTTCATGATAAGATGATTTGCACAATACTTATAAAAGAAGAATACAACTCTTGTTACTTGAGAACATTTTCGATCGACAAGACTAGATCATCCATTCAGATAGCGCATATACTCCATAAAACAAAGCGAATAGTGACTGCGAAGAACATTCAGCATAGAAGGAACCAAAGTACACTCCAAGATCAAAAAAAAAAAAAAAAAAAAAAAGCACTAAATGGCTTAAACTTGCATAACAGTACTATAGAGCAAAATACAGCATGATGTAAACAGAAAACAATGTGAGATCACAACCAAACAACAAAATCTGAGTCACTATACACACAAATTTCTATATAAAGACTGTGAAAATATACCAATGATACGATTCTAATCCTTTTAATGCAGAAGCATAAGAAATATGAGAAAATTAATAAAATTAAAGAGTTATAAAAAGAAAGTTATTTTAAGTAATTTGTTAAAAATTGTTAAATATGTGAAGTCATTAAAATTTATAATTTGTTACGTTAGTTAAATTAGGCAAATTAACTAAAAAAAATGTAAAGTTAATATTAGAAACTAAGCTTTGAAGCTTATAAATATGGCCATCTTAAGGCAAATAATAGACAACATTTTTTTTAAAGAATTCTTTTATTTCTTGAGTGATTATTCTCTCCTCTCTTCCTTTGGTGGATTCCTAAGGATTGTGAGTTTCTGTATCCTTGGCTTAGCTTACCAAGGTGGTGTCTTTAGCCATACTAACCGTAGTGGGATTTTAAACCTTGCCATAATCGGTACCCTTATATATCCCTCCATCATTTGGTATCAGAGCCCCGGTTCTTGATATTAACGTTACAACTTTAATATTAAAACTCCTATCATCATCACTTTTAACCTTTCACCTCTAATTTATTTAAAAAAAAAAAAAAACCTTCAACTTTCATCATGCCTCCCAGACGTCAAAATGCACCTCGCCAGAGAGAGCTACAACAAATTGAGATGGAGGAATTACGATAGCAAATTCGAGAACTACAACAATAACTTGAGACTCTAAAAGGCAATCAAAATCAAGGCCAAAATGAGAATCAAGATGATAATAATGAAGATTTCAATGAAAATCCTTTCCATGATGATAAATCTTCATCATCTGAAGGGGAAACTCCTCGTCGTAACCAGAGGCCAGTTGGTCAACTATCACGAGATCTGGGCATCAAAATTGATATTCCTAAGTTCGAAGGACACTTGCAACCTGATGACTTTCTGGATTGGTTACATACCATCGAGCGAGTCTTTGATCTTAAAGACATTCCTGATGATAAACGCGTTAAACTTGTTGTTATTAAGCTTAAGAAACATGCCTCTAACTGGTGGGAGAATATAAAGCGTCAAAGGCGAAGAGATGGCAAAAGCAAGATTCAAACTTGGGAAAAGATGCGTCGAGCACTCATATGTAAATATCTTCCTGAGCACTATCATCAAGAAGCCTTTAATGAATTCCATAATCTACGACAACGTTCTCTAACTGTAGAACAATACACCATGGAATTTGAGCAACTAATTATGAAATGTGACATCCATGAACCAGAAGAACAAACCATTGCTCGTTATCTTAGTGGATTGAATTATGAAATTGTAGATGTTGTACAACTCCAACCTTATTGGACATTAAATGATGTTATCCGCTTAGCAATTAAGGTGGAAAAACAAAAATCAAGAAAGAATCTTGGCAATCCCATTAAACCTAAACAGGATACTCCTAATCGAGGAAACCAAACTTTGAAATTCTCATCTTCAACAAAGGCTGCTTCTTCTAAAGAAATTGTTAAAGATGATAAAAATGTCAACTCTACTCGACCTGCTAATTCTAGTACAAGAAAATGTTTCAAATGCCAAGGCTTTGGGCATATTGCTGCAGATTGCCCAAATAGGAGAATTATTTCTTTAATTGAAGAAGTGGATGACAATTCTTCTGAAGAGCAAGAACCACCTATATTCGATGGGGAAGATGAAGAAGTTATCTATGCTAATCATGGTGAATCTCTTATTGTGCGTCGAAGTCTTAATACTTCTTTAATGATCGAAGATGAAAGTTGGCTCCGTCATAATATTTTTCAAACTCGCTGCACTGCAAAAGGAAAAGTATGTAATGTCATCATTGATGGCGGGAGTTGCGAGAATGTTGTTTCAAATTACATGGTTGAAAAACTTAAGCTACAAACTGAGGACCACCCTCAACCTTACAAATTACAATGGTTAAGGAAAGGAAATGAAGTAAAGGTCACTAAACGTTGCCTTGTCCAATTCTCTGTTGGCAAAAAGTACGAAGATGCAGTTTGGTGTGATGTTGTTCCTATGGATGCTTGCCACCTTTTATTAGGACAACCATGGCAATATGATCGTCGTGCTACTCATGACGGCTTTAAGAATACATATTCATTCACTAAAGATGGTGTGAAAATTAAGTTGAGCCCTTTAAAGCTCGAGGATTGCCTAAAGAAATCCCAGAAACTAGTGCATTAATAACTAAGTCTGAATTTAAGAGGGCATATCGAAGTTCACAAATAGCATGCTTTTTGTTGTTAGTAGAAGAGAACGAGATTTCTTTATTTATGCCGGAAGAAGTAAAAGTGCTTCTTAAAGATTTTATTGATATTATACCTGATGAAATTCCTTCAGGTTTACCACCAATGCGGGACATACAACATGCAATTGACCTTATCCCTGGGTCAATTATTCCTAATAAGCCTGCATACCGAATGAGTCCAAAAGAGCATGAAGAGTTCCAATGACAAATCAAAGAGCTTATGGAGAAAGGGTTGGTAAGAGAAAGTGTCAGTCCTTGTGCTGTTCCTACTTTATTGGTCCCTAAGAAAGATGGATCCTGGCGTATATGCATTGATAGCCGTGCTGTGAATAAGATCACTATCAAGTATCGATTCCCAATACCTCGTCTTGATGATTTATTAGATCAATTATATGGTGCTAGTGTTTTTTCAAAAATTGATCTTAGAAGTGGGTATCACCAGATCCGAATGCGCCCTGGTGATGAATGGAAAACTGCATTTAAAACCAGAGATGGTTTATATGAATGGACTGTAATGCCATTTGGTCTTTCCAACGCTTCCAGCACTTTTATGCGATTGATGAATGAAATATTTAGACCTTTTATTGGGAAGTTTGTAGTTGTTTATTTTGATGACATTTTGGTCTACAGTAAAAATAGAATAGAACATATTTCCCATCTTCGACAAATATTTGAAGTACTTAGAGAGCAAAAACTCTATGTTAATATGAAGAAGTGTTCATTCTAAACTGATAAAGTTATCTTTCTCGGCTATGTTGTTTCTAGCCAAGGTATTGAAATGGATCAAAGTAAGGTTGATGCAATTGTTAATTGGCCTACTCCAAAAACTCTACATGAAGTTCGAAGCTTTCATGGTTTAGCTTCATTCTATAGACGCTTTATAAGAAATTTCAGTTCAATTGCTGCTTCACTCACTGAAAGTATGAAGGGAAATAATTTTGTGTGGAATGAAAAGGCACAAAAGAGTTTTGAAGAATTAAAGAAATGAATTACTGAAGCACCTGTACTTGCACTTCCAAATTTTAATCTTATTTTTGAAGTTGATTGTGATGCTTCTAATCTTGGAATTGGTGCTGTTCTTAGCCAAGAAGGTAGACCAATTGCATTTTTTAGTGAAAAATTAAATGATGCAAAACTTAAATATTCCACATATGATAAGGAGTTTTATGCCATTGTTCGAGCCTTAGATCATTGGAGTCATTACTTATTACCTAATGAGTTTATCTTATACTCTGATCACGAAGCTTTAAAGCATTTGAATTCTTAACAAAAGCTTAACCGACGCCATGTAGCATGGAGTGAATTTTTGCAAGCCTTCCCTTTTCTTCTCAAGCACAAGTCTGGTACTCAAAATAGAGTTGCTGATGCTCTAAGCCATCGACATGCATTACTTTCTTCCTTAAAGTTAAAATTTATTGGTTTTGAAGTGATAAAAGAGTTGTATGAAAAGGATCCTGATTTTGCAGAACTATGGAAACTAAGTTCCAAAAGTCCTTATCGTCAATTTCATCAACAAGATGGATTTCTTTTTAAAAGAAATCAATTATGTGTGCCACAATGTTCTTTGTGAGAAGTTATTATTTGGGAAGCTCATAATGGCGGGTTAGCTGGACATTTTGGCAGAGATAAGACTTTAACTTTTATTAAGGAGAATTTCTATTGGCCTAAACTAGAGAGAGATGTTATTAATCATATTAAAAGATGTAAGACCTGCCACATTGCCAAACTTACACACCAAAATACAGGATTATACATGCCACTTCCAGTGCCGCAAGCTCCTTGGGAAGATGTTAGTATGGATTTTATTTTAGGTTTACCAAGAACTCAAAGAAATAAAGACTTTGTTATGGTTGTGGTTGATAGATTCTCAAAGATGGCTCACTTTGTACCATGCAATAAAACAAATGATGCTTCTCATATAGCTGATTTATATTTCAAGGAGATTGTTCGCCTTCATGGTATCCCAAAAACTATCACTTCTGATCGAGATGTGAAATTTGTCAATCATTTTTGGAGAACACTTTGGAGGAAAATGGGGACTCAATTGCAATTTAGTTCTGCTAGTCATCCTCAAACAGATGGACAAACTGAAGTGGTAAATAGAAGCTTGGGAAATCTCTTACGAAGCTTTGTTGGAAAGCATATTTGCTAATGGGATTTAATTTTAGCCCAAGCAGAATTTGCCTATAACAACTCTATTAGTCAAACAACTGGGCAATGCCCTTTTGAAGTTGTGTGTGGGAAACGTCCTTTAACTCCTCTGGATCTTACGCCTTTGCCTACTACATATAAATTTAGTTCTGATGCTGAAGAACGTGCTAAACAGATTAAGAAATTACATGAAGAAGTTCGAGAAAAAAATTCTTAAGCAAACTACTAGATATGAAAAGCAAGCTAACAAACATAAGAAGCCTGCCATATTTAATGAAGGTGATTTAGTTTGGATTCACTTAAGAAAAGAAAGATTTCCTGTTGGACGCCATGCTAAGCTATCTCCTCGAGCAGATGGTCCATTTCGAGTACTGGAATGAATTAATGATAATGCTTATAAGATTGAATAGCCAGGAGAGTATGGTGTTTCTGCCACTTTCAACATTGCTGATTTGTCTCCTTATTATGAAGATCAAATGGAGAAAGAATGCAAATCTACCACAAAATCTTTTCCAACCAGAGGAGAATAATGCAGAAGCATAAGAAATATGAGAAAATTAATAAAATTAAAGAGTTATAAAAAGAAAGTTATTTTAAGTAATTTGTTAAAAATTGTTAAATATTTGAAGTCATTAAAATTTATAATTTGTTACGTTAGTTAAATTAGGCAAATTAACTAAAAAAAATGTAAAGTTAATATTAGAAACTAAGCTCTTTTGAAGCTTATAAATATGGCCATCTTAAGGCAAATAATAGACAACATTTTTTTTAAAGAATTCTTTTATTTCTTGAGTGATTATTCTCTCCTCTCTTCCTTCGGTGGATTCCTAAAGATTGTGAGTTTCTGTATCCTTGGCTTGGCTTACCAAGGTGGTGTCTTTAGCCATACTAACCGTAGTGGGGTTTTAAACCTTGCCATAATCGGTACCCTTATATATCCCTACATCACCTTTGTCCCGTTTCTTTTTAATTATGAACCTAATCCAGGAATTTCATTCATATAGGCCGGTAATATGCCCAAAAATCCTAATTTATATTTATCAATTATTTAAAAAAAATATTTTATTTCATGTTAACATGATTATTATAACAAATTCTCTTATACTAATATTTATATATTTATTTTGTGATTTTAATTAAATTTACTAAATAAGATTCTATATCTAAATGGAATGTATTATGGTAAATTGGTAATTACTCTATTTTGTTTTATTTTTTTATAAATTAGCTAAACATAATAATCCTACATTTCAAAGAAATTTTTTTTCATAACCAAATACGATAATTTTACATTTCTGAAATCACTTATATATGCAAGTTTACTTTCCAAGGAAAATAGTTATACATGAGAAATGTTGAATTATAACAACTAAACACAATCCTTAAAATAGAAAAACATTTTTTTCATGTATATGAGAAAATAAGGATTGGTCCATGACATATTTAAAATTTTAGATTCGTTTGGATACAGGGATTTGGACCACAAAAATTTAAATTTATAATTAGAAATATAAATTCAATTTTTGGATGGTCTAAAATAGATGAGTTTGAATTCGAGTTCAAATTCAGGTGTGAATTTGTTAAATTTTAATATAGATTAATTGGGAGAACTAACTTTAAAAACTAGTTTGTTAATATTAGAGAGTCCATTTCTATATTAATTATTTAACATTTTTTTTATATAATAGATGTGGGAGTATACCTTTCAAGTGATAACGGGATATTCTAAGTTATTATTTGAAACAATTAGAACATGATCAAACGGCAAAATAATTTGGTAATTTGGTAAAACGGATCAATCGGTGAGATAATTAAGTAATTAGATAATCAGATCAATCGGCAAGGTAATCAAGTAATCAAATAAATCGGATCAACCGGCAAGATAATTAAGTAATCAGATAAACCAAACAAATTGACAAGATAATTAAGTAAATATGATCAACTTGCTCTTATACTGTGTTAAATTGTTAATATAGATTTAGTATTAATTACTTAATATTTTTGTATTTAATCAATGTGGGATGTTCTAATGAAATTTATAACCTAAAAATATCTTTATTAGTTGTTGAATATACTGAATTTAAGGCTCTTAATATTTTTCTTTTAGAGTAATGAACTAAGGTTTATATAGACTTTTCTTGTTAATCAAAATTACGAATTATATGAATATTATAGTGTGAATTTTTGATATATATGATAAATGGATGTCTAGTGTCTAGTGATTAAATTTGAAAATAATTCAACGGTTGGATCAATTTTATATTATAGTTTATCTGGAATGTCTGACCAAGGAGCTTGTACATACCAATTTCAAACCGGAAATATTTCAAGGGAATGAATGAAATTATTTTGAGTTGAATTATTTTGTGTCGATTATTGCTCAAGTTAGGTGTATTTTGAAATTTTTATAGAATTTTTAGAGTTATGGAAGATGGGTTTATAAGTTTGTTTTCCTCTATTGTCAAAGTCAGGACAGCTAGCTGTATAGTCAATTTTGAATTAACTTTTGGAGACCCAAAAGGAGTCTGAAGTTGGGAAATTTTGCGAAGTTATATTTATCGTTATGTTTGATATTTAGTATTAAAATTTGAGTTGATTTGAATTAGGTTATGATGCTCTAGAATAGAAAATGCCTCTGCTACTAGAATAAGTATATTGAAGAAACTTTGAAGTATATATATATATATATATATAAGTTACATTGGCATGATTTATTATGTTGGAATTGTATTCACATTGTTGAATTGAGTATTTCTTTAGCACGTTATGATTTATTTTTTTTTTAATTTAGTATTTCTTTAGCATGTTATTGATCCAAGGTTGTGATTTGGGCAACTGGCAGAACCTGTAGACACCATTAAAAAATACTTGACTTTAGGTGAAGTAATAAATGAAGATAATTTTGATATTGAATTTGTGTGTTGTGTGATATTATGTTGGATTGAATAACATTAACTTGCTGCTATTAAATCCCACATAAGGGCCCTCTTCAACCCATTAATTAATGGACCCAGATCTTAAGGGGAATCTACAATGATAAAATAATAATAATAATAATAATGATAATAATAATAATAATAATTATTATTATTATTCTTAGTAAGTCTAGTCAAGAACCCCCACAGCGAAATTGATAGGAAAATTGAGGTTGTACTCTCGTAGATAATTTTCAGCCATATGTTGGAATTGATATATCCATATCACCATACGATTCTCACATGGGATTCTCACAAATTTTGTGAATTTATTTAATAATATAATATTTATAATAAGAGATATTGTCAATTTGATATATATATATATATTATTTCTTGAAAAAAAAATGAAAATAGAAAAATACAGCAAAACTTATAACAATCTTAATAAATATTTTTAATAAAATTTCAATTGAAATTAAAAACTATAATTTTATAATTTTAAAAATGATTAATTTTGTACGAGTTAAAAAAAAATTAATAATTGTAACTAGAGATATAAAATTTATTTTTATTTAATTTTAATTTTTCATTTGATTTAACTATTAATATTCACTTCACATTATCTAAATCATTTCCATTTTTCAAAATCCTAATATGCATGAAAGAAAAAAATTCAAAAGAATTAATTTAGTTGAAAAGTATTCATACCTCATTTTGTTAATTAAGTTTTTTTTTGAAGTTTTTAAATTAGAATAAGGAAATTATTTTTCATATTGGTAAATATTCTTCTATATATGCAGATTATTATTTTTCAGTAAAATTAAAGATTGAGTATATGAAAATGTTTAATTAACTAAATAAATAAATCGTAAGAACAATGTGGGTTGAATTTATGGAGACTGAGCTTAAACAAAGAGGTAGTATTAGGAATTTTGGAAGAGATATATTCTTTACATGATGAATTGGCTCGTAGGCATTAAGAAAATATTGGAATAATTGATGTAATAATTGTCAGTGAAACTGACGGAAATCTCAATTAAAAAAAAAAAAAAACTTGACTTGACTTGGAAATTCTTAGTGTTGATAATGACCATGCATGAATTTATATACGAATGTGTATATATCACAATCACCAGCAAATTGGTTGCCAATTGTCATCGCCTCTCTTTTCTCACACTAAAATATTGTAATAATTGATGTGACAAATGTTGTCTGCAATGAAATTGACTGGAAATTTCAATAAAAAAAAAAATTGGCTGGAAATTCTTAGTAATGATGATGACCAAGCATGAATTTTATACGTATATGTACATATCACAATCCCCTGCAAATTGGCTGCCAATTATATATTTTCTATTTTGTGATAATTTTATTAAGGATAATTGTTTGTTTTTTAGTTTAATTTGGCTATTTTAGTATTTGTTTTATGATGTTTTATTACTTCTTTATTGTGTGATGTTATTGTTCAAATTTCATACTAATTGCTGAGCTTGAGATAGAAAAGTGTAAAAATTACCAAAATGATGTGGAATATGGGCGTGTTCCAATGAATATGAGCATATTTCAAAGCTGAATATGAGTATGTCTCATTTATTACAAAAAATACTTTAAGCCGCCACACACAGGGGGTGGAGAGAGAGTTAAACTTTAGGTTTTTCTATTATTCTCCTAGAACACAAGAAAAAATAGCTTGGAGGTTATAATCGATCAATTACTCTTTGATTGGAGATCGATTCAACTTGTGATTAATTTGTTGAAGAGGATTGAAATCATATTTGCATAAACTCTAATTTTATATAGTACAATATTCTCAATCCCATTTCAATTCCATTCTGATTCAATTATATAGATTATTCTAGAATATTTTGTATGAGAATGATGATGATTGAGATTAATTCTTTAATTAAATTAATTATTGAGAAAGTAATTATGAGCTAAATTATTATTGTGTAGGGTGAGAATGATTTCTCTTAAATTAATGTGTTAGGCCTAATTATTAATTAAATTATTTTGGATATCTCAATTAAATTGTTCAATTTGGAAATCAATTGTCTGTCCATATTTTTTGAGTTTTTTTTTCTTGCATATAATCATCAATATATAATAGCACCATAATAAATTAAACATATTCTGTTCGTCCTAAAAAAAAATTATCACCTTCAAAAATTATAATATAATATAATATACTTAATTTTATTTTTCAGAACATCAAATACATCCTAAAAATAAATATTAATAAAGATGAAGATGACTGAAATAAAGAATAATACTGCAAATAAAAAGATGGTAACCTTTCTTTTTTAAGATATTATGAAAAAGACAAAGGAAACCATTTTTTTGAGTAGGAAAGATTATGTTTTTTAAAACAAAAGGACTTGACTATTATTAATTACATTATTACTAAAAGAATATTTAGTAATCTTGATTATTAGGAAAAGTATAACAATCAATAGTGTTCACTGCAGTTATTGAACGATTTGAGGACTAATCTATATTCGTGTTTGATATTAATTAATTGACCAAAGAAGTCTTCTTCTTACTATATATAGAAAATAGGAAAATTATGAAAATAAATTATATTTTAAAATTTGGATATCCAATTTACAACCTCTTAAAATAGTTGCTCGATTAATGGGTGTTGAGCATACAACTTTTTGCTTTCAAGTTGTTTGGCCTCTAGTCAAATCATGGACAGAAGGGTGAATTTTTTTTTCCAAAAGAAATAAGACTAGTATTAGTAAGGGATAAAGTCCAACTTCAGCACATGATTTGCAATTACAATAGGTAAAGCCATAAAAAGAAAATATATAAAACTACCTGTATGAGGGTTTTCTTACTTTGAGCCTAAAGTCCATACAACAATCATGCCTAAAGCCTGAAAAAAAAAAAAAAACATATTCCACTAATGCCCTTGTTGTTGGAGCACTATCTAGAAACTGCTACCACCATCACCGAGCATGCATTGCATCAACGCTTACCAAAAGAGAAAAGTACTGAGAAGCTTGAAACTCTGCCCTCCACTATAACAAAAAGCCACTAGTAGTAGATCAATGATAGAGACTCTCTCCCCTAACACAGATCGGTCACAGTCTGACTCAGCGAGGAAGTAATAGGAATAAGACTATAACACATCTAGTTGTTGAACATTCTTGAATCTATAAGGAATGACAAATTTTAGAGTCCACTAAAATAAAAGATGTTGAAATTTTTATTGAAAAATGAGAGCTCCAAACTATTACATAATAGGCTTATTTGTAAGGCATGAAATCCTAAATAAAAATTAATAAAAAAAACTAAATAAGATACCTAAATATTCTAGAATTACTTGAAAAATAAGAAATCAAATCTATACTAATTAAGGAGTTACAATTATTAAAATAATTATAAAAATAAATGAAAACCACTGCATCACAGTATGATGAGAGATAACCAGCCATCATCGGTTATGAAGCTTAGTAAACACAAAGATAAAACCACCATAAACACTCAAATGCAGTCTTCCAAGCTTGTGCTAGTCAAACTTTCCTCTACCCACTGACGCGAAATCAAAGCTCTCACTAGACAGAGATTACGGTGATGAAAGAATCGGACAATATCGCAGTTGGAGGCAGTACGATGACCGCAGATAACTAGACCACAGATCTATAAAAACCCAATTAAATGGGAAACTAATCGAGCCCACAAAAATACAATAAGTGGCCTTGTTGGTAAAAGAGAAAAGAAATTGACTTGTATAAAACAAAAAGAAAGGACAGGCCCATCGGTCATTGAAGTTACTTAGAGTTACGCAAGAGGAAGCCTTGACGGTACTAACAAAGAAGGAAAAAAACCTAGCAAAGAACTCAAGAGAAATATGAAAAGACGGGTCTCAAAAGGAAGATGTTTTACTTCTCAAAAGGAAGATTTGAATAGCCAGGACTAGAAGTGTTAGATGGAAATGGAAACTAATATGTGAATTCCTAGTACTTCAGATTTGGTTTTATTTTACCACTAAATCAAAGTTTTGTTAGCAATAAAAATCTCAAATAATTAATTTGAAATCTAAATAATTTTTCTCTTATTCGGGGAAGGTCACATGCTATTAAATTTATCTTAAAACGTAAGTAAATTTAATTATTTCATGAAGTTGAAATATTCTATTTATCAGTAAATATTTATTAAAAATATTGCATAGTCTGAGATGCTATTTCAATTTATCTAACTTTTGATAAATTAAAAGAAAAAAAAAAGAGTTATGACAACATCTTTAAAGTATTTAATTACTTGCAAATCAGAAATATATATATATATATATATATATATATATATATAATTGATGATGAAAATAAAATAAAAAATGAAAATTCGAGGTAAAATCAGTTAGCTAATTGGTATTGGACCATAGTCTTGATACCTGACCAAGAAAGAAAATCTCGTAATGAGATTGTGTTTTCTTCTTATTGGTCCCTTTTGTCTTTTTGTTAAAAAGTCGGTGGGGCCATGACCATAACGCGGAATCTCCTTTCTTTTGTTCTTTTCCCGTTATTCCATCGTGAAAATGCTTCGTCACTCGTTTCGTCGCTCAATACAAACGGAACTTCGAGGGTCTACGCTTTTGTTGACTTATCTTGACCATTTCTTTTTTTTATATTATTATTGAATTTTATTTTTAAAATAAATTTCTTATTTTTCTAATAATAAAAATTTCAAAACAATTTCGCTTAGCAACGAAAGAGTAAATTTTCTCCCAAGTCACATGCAGAAAAACGCTTTCGTCTTATTAGGCTTATTTATCTAATTCAAATTTCAAAGCAGAAGAAAAATTGAGAATTGCGTTCAACTATTTTTGTAATAAGTCAATTATACAAAATTTGTTATTGGATAAATGTTCGACAACAATATGCAAATTTTCCCCATCCAAATTCACCAGCCACTAGAAATTTGAAATCAAATTAATCTTTTCTTTTTTTCACATTGGAAATTCCCACTAGAAATTTGAAGTCAAATTATTTTTTTGTTTTCACATTAGAAAATTTTAAAAAGAGACAAGGTGTTATAAGAAATTCTAAAAACGGATAAGGTGTTAATTTCAAAATTTTACCTTATTACACAATAATTAAGATAGGTACTTCAATATTAAAGTATTAATTTAATTACAATCAAAATAGTTTTCTTGATGTTCATATAGATACAGTCATAGGCTGGATAAAATAAAAAGAAAAATTAAGTTTACTTGTCTTTAATATAATTGCATTTATCAACCCTTATGTGAACTAGATATACGATTTATGGAGTCACAAACTGGATAAAAAACCTAAGTCAAATCACATCAACATTAGAGTTGCTCTCTTCATCCTCAGGATTTCTACTCAGCATACTAACCTACTCGGTCATATGAAAGGCAAACAGGGACAATATATAAAGGTAACTAGAATTCTATACTCTTTCATTTCATTTCTTTCACTTAAAATACTCAATTATAGAGAACGAAAAATCTTTCTCTTCAGTCATGATATAATTGGATCATCATTAATTTAAATATCGGAGAAATTTTGCTAGGCACCAGACCTAGCTTTTCTGACCTCGTTTTTCATCTTACAGACTTAAGTCATCGAGCCCACAAAGAGAAAATTAGATATAGTCTATTTATTATCCTTAATCTCAGACCAATCAGTAGGTTTCATATCAAATTTCAAATGTTTAATCATTTCAAATGAATTTTTAGGAGTTGAACATTCTACTAATTCTTTCTAAAGATATTTTTTCCCTCTAATTGCATATGTTAAATTAAATTTCAGTAATTATAAAAAATAATATATTTAAGTAATTTAAAATTAATTCTCAAAGAGATGGCTTACTTCCATTATTTAGCCTTCCAAAACAAAGAGGTCATTTCATGATCAATCACTAACAGAAAAAACGAAAAGGAAAAAAAAAAAAAGGTTATAGTCAAACTAATGAAAAACATCCTCCACATGTTTTATTAAATTTTTAACAAAAATTTGAATGAACTAATCTTAAAA
This sequence comes from Reutealis trisperma, assembly GCA_947687605.1. Lineage (NCBI taxonomy): Eukaryota > Viridiplantae > Streptophyta > Magnoliopsida > Malpighiales > Euphorbiaceae > Reutealis > Reutealis trisperma. The sequence goes on along the minus strand of CANTUT010000052.1, from coordinate 3,723,474 downwards.
GTTAGCTATCTGCAATTTAAGATACGAATTGGATTATTTGAAAGAAACTTTTTACAGATACGACAATTGAAAGAAACCCTCCACAGATACAAAATTGAAAGAAATCGTCTATGGATAAAAAATTGAAAGAAACCCTCTACCGATAAGAAACTGAAATTCCAGTCAAAATTATGATAAAATATGAGATGTTACAAAAATTAATTAAACTTTGATACTATATTCAATTTTGAATATAGATATGGGAGAAATAATTTTAAAAGCTAATTTTAAAAGTTAGAAAGTTCATTTCTATATTAATTACTTAATATATTTGGGATTATATTCTTAATATACTTAGAATTTTTTTCTCATCATGAATTCACATGAAATTTTCCAAATGTTGAAATAACAAAGTTTCTGTTATAAATAAAATGGAAAAAAATATGAACAAAAAATATAGAAAAAAGAATAATTTTCTAGTTCTTCCATTCAATAATATTAAACTCTTTATATAGAGTATAAAAGGAAAAAAAATAGAAAATTTTTCTAATAAACAAAATACAATCAATACTAATATAAAAATTAGAATAATCATGTATATGAAAAGATATCAATCAAATTCTATAATATATTATAACAGTTTCTCTTATTTTTTGAAATTATAAGAAATTTCCATAGAATTATAATAACGAATTTTCGTTTTTATGGTGTGAAACTTGAAAGAAGTAATAATATCAAGTAATTAAATGCATTAATTGCCTATCAATATTTTTTTTTTTCGTCAAAAACAATTTGCTACTTTTAATTTTAGAAAATAATATAAAGAAATATCCATTAAATTTTGAAAATTCATTTAGGTGTAATCTTTGGGGAAAAAAAAAAGCGTAATTCACCAGTTCCTTCCAAAAAAATTTCCAATTCCCCAACTTGACTTTAATTGCAATTTTTTTTTTACATTTGAAAATTTAAAATAAAAAAAGAGCATTAATTTAAATTAATTAATGATCTCTTATATTACGAAATAAATATATATGAGCAGTTTTTCTCTTTATCTCTGTCGTGATTATCGGTATATACTGTAAATAGTGTGAAATGTTAGAAAGTTAACATTTGAAGAAGTCACGGGGAACTAAATTAAGCGTATTAAAAATTTCTAGCAATAACTTATATACATATATATATACAATTTATTTTGTGATAGGAAATTATTAAATTATGGTAAACTCAGGATGAATTCATATTAAAGCCAGTTTTTTGAGTTAATTATTACTTGATATGATAATTAATTTAATTAAACATATATCTGTGAAATATATTTAATCAATTAAATTTGAGTTTTAGTTAAGATTTTCTGGTGTATTCGCTGATTTATATTTTAAAAATAAAAATTTAATATAAATTTGAGTCATATACTTTCGAATTGTTTATAAATACGATAATTATTTTTTTTTAAAGGGTTAATATGATAATTATTTGTTTGATGTAATTACCTCACAAAATATTTCTTTACAATCCAAATAAAAATAAATGAATCTCACAAAATTTTAAGAAATTGATTTTAAATAATATATTTTAAATTATTTTATATTTAAAATATTAAAATATTTATTTCAATTATATTAATTTAATTCTATTAAAACAAATAAAATTTTTAAATACATTCAATAAAATTAACAAATTAGGTAAATATTTTAATACTCTTTTTCCTTATTTCTTTTTTCTATCTCAACTAAATATTTAGTAATTATAGTTTTTAAATTAAATATTAATTATGGACATGAGATACAATTATTTTTTAGTTGTATTAAGTTTTCTAATAATATTTATTACACTGAAAGTCTTTTAGGAAATATATTAATTATAAATTTATTTTAAATATAAAAAGTAATTAAAATACAATTGAATTTCATATTTTAAATTACAAAATTACAATTAAATTTATATTTGAATGTAGACGTTTAATTCATGATGAAATTCATTTACAAGTTCATTAATATCTCAACTTGGACTCATCATCACAAGTCAGAACTGACCAATTAATAATAGAATTTGTCTCTAGGAGAAGAGAAATTTTCAAACACTGATTATTCCAAAAATAATGCATTTGACATTCTTCTCTTCAAATCAAATTCACGTGTCACAAATGTATTTCTAATTATTCACGTATATGTGTATATGTTCAAAGTAAACTCAGAGAAATTCACACCTTTTGTTGGTTTTATTGTTTTTTAAGTTGTAAGACATCACAAATCAATTTCAACACTGTATTAAATTTGTTCTTCTAATTTAATTTTATCAAAAGCAAATTTATTCACACTGAAACTAAGAAATTTATAAATAGAAATTTTATTTATTTATAATCTAACTCTATAGAAGAATTGAATTCTAATTAATAAAAAAAAAATTATTAATTAAATTAACCATTAGAGTTAAATTACACGTTTAATTCAAGATAATTAACCATTAATAAATTGATTAATAACTCAGCTATTGGACTCTCACATTTGACCAATAATTTAAAAAAAAAAAAAATCATACCAATCGTTTTTCAAGTTGACACAAATTTCAAAATGAACTTTTTAATCCCTGTTTTTGGTCAATCTAAAGAAGTTGAAAAATGAAAATAATATACTATAACAATAATTTTATTTTGATATATATATATATATATATTGCTGGAAATAATTTTCTGAGGTTTTGAATTTTTCTAATATTCCAATCAGTAGGTAGCGTAATCTAAAGTTTGATCAACTTAACTGTGGTAAGGAGAAATTAGTGGTAAATTAATTATATTTTTTTATTATGATAATATTTAAATAGTATGATATGTCTGGATGTCTATCACTATCTTTATAAATAGATGTTTATCACTATCTATATAGATTTAATTTTCTTATGTAAGTAAAAATCTATATTTGACCCTATCTTTGTAAATTTTTATACCTATAAATATGTGTTACAGTTAATAAAAAATATACAAAAATTTATTTTCTCTTTTATTTTTCTCTATTATTTTCTCTTTATTTTATAACAAGTTATCACTTATTATTAATATTGATATAGTATTATTTGTCCAATGATATAGTTTATTTACCTTAATTATGTTTTTTTTTTTTTAATTAAAGTGAGGACAATCTTTCAATAACTATTTACCAAATTGACAAAAATTCTCACTACTTTATGATTGGGCGTTAAGATTCAAAACTCAGATATAAAATTAATTCTTGAAAAAAATTATTTTAGTATTTCTTTTTTTTTTCTTTAACATTTTTTTTATTCTTTTAGTATTTTTATAATAAAAAATCAAAAAAAAATTATATATAATTTCCCGTTAATGGACAAAAAAATCTAAAAGATAGTAATAAATGAGTATTAGCTCCTATAATCTCAACAAACCACAAATATACACTTGAAAGGTGTTGGAATTACATTCCCCTCTTTGTTTTAGGAGTGACAATATTAAATATGACATGAACTCAATATGCTATTAGTGGATTTAGATTAAAAGTTCTCGTGTTCGTGTTGACTCGATTGTAATACGAAAATAATCATATCGTGGGTTGATCCGTTAACTCGTAAATGACACGTTTAATTCAGTAACACATTTAATGTGATATATTTTATAACTTTTATTATATGTATATATAAATATTACTTTTAATCTTTTTTATAAATTTATATATAATTATTATAGTGTAATAATTAATAGAAATTAAATAGGGATTGATTTAATAAATTTGATAATTTTTAGATATTAAAATAAAAAATTAATCAATTTAAAATTTTAAATATCTTATTCATGTCGTATTATATTACCGTTAATTAAATGGTATATATGTATTTAGATTTTTGATATCATAAACTAATTGTATCATGTTCGTATTGACTCTTATCGTATTATAGATATAGGTCAACAAGACCCATTAACATGATTGCCACCCTTACTTTTTTTTTTTTTTATTTATCTTTTTGATTTATAACTCATATAATAATTAATAAATAAATTAACTAATCACTTAAAAATCAAATTAAAAATAATTTATCATAAATTAATTAAATTGTTCTTTAATTCAAAATCTCTCAATTATAACATAAGCAACACCATAGTAATTAAATTACATTCATATCTTAAAAATTTAATCAGGATAAAATTGATGAAAAGTTGAAATATCGTATCTTTAAAATTTAATTAGGATAGATCGGATTGATGAAAAGTTGAAATGTCACATCTTTAAAATTTAATCAAGATAGATCGGATTGATGAAAAGTTGAAATGTCACATCTTTAAAATTTAATCAGGATAGATTGGATTGATAAAAAGTTGAAATGTCACATCTTTAAAATTTAATCAGGATAGGTTAAATTGATGAAAAGTTGAAATGAAATATGATATTAGAATTTGTTGATATTTCATAATTTTCATTTAAAATATGTAACTCAAGATTTACCTTTAATTTAATTGTGCACTTAATCCATAAAATTTTTCATTAGCTTAATTATTTTTCATTAAAATACAACACATGTTTTTTTTATTATTATTATCTAAAATCACAATTAACCAAATTTTGATTCTCATAGTGTTCTATGGTATTCTCAATTGTCAAGCATTTTACGCTTTACAGTGCATTTAGTACTTCATTTAGATGGGAGAAACAAATATTTCTATAGGATGTATCTAATTTTTTTTTAATTTTTTACTTTAGTATATTTATTTTTATAGTAAATAGATACAACATACTTTATTTTTATTTTTACAGAAAATAATCTAATATAATTCTAAAAGAATATTAAATCTTTTCTATTATAAATTACATTAAATTTATTATTTAAGTTATTAAATAAAAAATTGACTTTATGATTTTATGCTCGCTGATCTTAATAAAAAAAAAAAAAAAATCAACTTCAATTCTAATTATCATTAGTCAATAGTATACATACAATCATTCTAGAAGCAGAAACAAAACATTAACTTTTCTCTTTAACTTCAATGTACACTTCACTTTAGATTTTATTATTTTTAATTTGTTTTACATGGATTATTTAAATTAAATTTCTTTCAAAATTAGTTCCATCACAAACTTAATATAATCTTGATATATAAAACTTTTATAATGTGACTTTTAGAATAATAATAATAATAATATAAAACTCAAGAAATCATTTTCAACTAATTTTAATTTTGATTTCATAATTATATTAATTTGAAAACTTATAAGCACGTACTTTCACGATCTTTCCTTTTGCTGAAACTCTGAATGTAAATTATTTTTTTATCATGAGCTGTTATTAACACAAATTATATGCATTTAAAATTTAATTTAAACAATATCTAAAAAACATTTCTCACCACTAAAAGTAATTTTATCCAAATAAAAAAATTAACTCTATAATAACGAAACTTTTAAAAAATAATTTTTAAAAATATAAAATCCTATTAGTGAAAAGGACCTAGGCAGTTGTCTAAGTGGCCTCTCCATGGAGCTGAATATATGAATAAATTTATTCCAAAATTTGCATCATTTGCAATTGTACATTATTTTTATTTTTAAACAATTTTACCTCAATTTATAAAATCAGTTGCAATTGTATCCTCAAAGCTAATTAAATTAGGAGAAAATATACATAATTTCACTCCTAATTGACACTTTTATATAATAAAAAGATATTTTTGTGAGACCTATCAATAACTTAATAAAAAATAGGAAAAAATAATAACTTAATAAAAAATAAGAAAAAAATCAATAACTTAATAGAAAATAAGAAAAAATAAAAATAAATCTTTATCAAATGACTTGATCGATTGATGGAGAAATAAGAAAATAAGGAGAAAAAGAATATGCAGTAGCTGTCATCTCATTGTCTGCCACTAATTGAAGTTTTGTTTTTTGTTCTTATTTCCCCAGCAATTTAAAAGATATATATATATTTTTTTGAATAAATATGTCACTTAAAAGAGAGAATTGTGTATTTTCTTTTTTCAATTTAACTTCTTAGGTATATAGCTATAAATTGATTTTTAAATTAAAGGTTGGAATAATCTGATTTGACTTGACATGTGAAAAGGTCAAATTTTCTTTTATGTTAGAATTTTTAATAAAAATATATAAAAATAAAATATATAATGATTTCCATTCTTTTTTTTTTTTTAACGTTTTGAACTAATCAATAATAAATTGAACCACTTTGTCTTTATCCTGTGTAGTATAAAGAATTATTTTGCCTATTGATTCTAAAAATGATACTTTTTTTGCAAACAAAAAAGAAAAAAAAAAGATACAAAGTTTCACTTTTCTTTTTATTGTTAAGATCAAAATTATCTAAAATTACTCTTTTCATCTAATAATAATTAATAAGCTTATAGTTAATTTTATACAGATTAAAAAAATATAATTTTTATAGTTAAAATTGTACTTTTTCCTATAATACTCTTAATTAATAATAGATGGTTTTATTTATTGTAGTTTTTCAATTACTATATCTAATAATATTTGCTTAATAACAATGTAAAATAAATAAGGATGTAATAAAAAATTAACATATGAATTATTATCTTTAAAATGAAAGTGGACTATATTTCTGGATGAATAAAAAAGAAAAATAATCCTATTATTGTGAGATGGAGAGGGTAATACATTAGGCTGTATGAGGAGTACTAAATACTTTCTATTTTTTATCTTCTCTTATTTATTATCCCTTTTTATGATAACATATAAGTTAGATTTTTAGATAATATATATTTATAAAATTTAATATAATTTATGTGTTGTCGTGGGAAAGGAGAGAGTAATAAAAGAAGGTTAAAAAAAAGCAATTTTTTACCTTCTCTTATTTTCTATAGCTTTTCCTTTCGTATAATGACACATATGCTATATTAACTTTGATATATATATATATATATATATATATATATATATATATATATATATATATATATATATATATATATATATATATAATTTAGTTTATATGTCATGGTGAAAAAGGAGAAAAAGGAATAAAAGAAGATATTTACCACTCTTCTAGACTATACAGAAAAGGAAAATTCCAAGAAATAAGCTTAAAGTTTGAACTCTATATATAGTACTATTTTTTATAACTTTCACCTTCCCTTCTTATTTCTTACCTTGGGTAGGTTATTGATGGCGTATTTTACCCTCTGGCTTTACCTTCATCTCTTCAAAGAAGGTGCATGACCATGTAAAACAGCATATTAATAAAAATAAGAATTATCAAGACATGAAAAATTGAAAAAAACAGATATAAATTTATGATATCGTGAAACTAAAATATATGCCTATAGGCCATTCACATAGGTGCATAAGATAAGGTTGCTTAGTTGGAACTGTGATGGACCAAAAAAAAATTTTTAGGAGCCACATTTTTTATATCATAATTTATATCAAGATAGTATGTATAAATAAATCAATTTCTATATAATTAAAAAAAAATTTCACATAAAATAAGGGATTAAATATAATATATAGCCAAATTTTAAAAATTAAAATCTAAAAAATTTTAGATTTTAAAGGTTAGGAGGGGTCTCCCCTCGTCAATGGTACCTAATTTTTAAGGGAACTTTCACCTTCCCTTCTTATTTCTAAAATATATATATATATATATATATATATATATATATATATATATATATATATATATATATATATATATATATATATATATATGTTAGTAGTGTTACCCATTAATGTATGTTCATGGTGTTTTTAAATATACATAATAGTATTTCTAAAAACTTTTGATTATAGCTTTTTTTTTTTTTTTTTTTTTTTATATCGGATAGATCTTATTGTTAGTTTTTATATACGTCAAATTTTTATCTTTTAACTGTACGTAAAATTTACTGGTAAAAACTATTGTTTGTTTTATATTTATAGTATGAGTGTTTGGTTTAAATATACTTAATGGTGTCTAGAATTATTAGTTAATTTGTAAGTTCAAGGTAGGGCTATGCTCGCTCCTCCAAATTTTTTTCACGCTTCCACTATTTCTTTAAGAGTATTAAATGTTTCATTGTAAGCTGATTGTTATTAATTTTTTTAAAATATCAATTTTAAACCTTTGTATTATAAATGAATTACCCTTTTTTCACTTTAATTATTTATTTGTTCAAAAATTTAATTTTTATGATTTGTGTGATCATAATCTAATAATTTATAAATTTGTTTTATAATCTTATAAAATTTAAAAGAATAAGTTAAATGTTCAAGCAATAAAAGTAAAAAAAAAAAAATTTTACTTGGTTAATTAGTAATTTTAAAAAAATACTGTTTAAATGTTTTATTAAATATTATTATATTATATTTTTATGTAGAAACAAATTTATATTTTTAAAATTTTTAATTTTTTTATAACGTATTTAATTTTTTTAATATATATTATACTTATGATAAATATTAGACTTTAATTATGTTATAAAACAATTAGTTTCATTATTACATAGAAACGCACTATTTTTTATTTTTAAAATATTTTATTATTTATTGAGTCAAATATATTATTTTTAAGGTAAAAAAAAAAAGATAAATTCTTAACTAAAAGAAATAAAAGATATATAGATTAAAATTTATCTATAAATTTTCTATAATTTATACAAAAATAAAATTTTATTTAAATATAAAATATTATTATTATTTTTAAATTTATTATAAAAGAATTTATTTCATTTTACAATTGACTTTCATTATTTTAAAAAATTTAGAAAAAATTAATGACAATCAGATCAAAATTGAGCATTAGATACTTTAAAAGATACGGCTAAAGTAATTATTTTAACATCAAAATTGAGCATTAAATACTTTCAGAATGGAAGAAAAATTTGAAAAAGTGAAAAAAAAATTAAATTAAATTAAATTTCTTAAGTACGAATATAATAAGTTAAAAGACACGAACCTTTCCAGACAAGCGTGTGGAAGTTGCCAAGCAAAATCCCGTACACTAGTTTTTTCTCATTCAACTCGTTTCTCTCTTTCTTCCTAAATCTCTCTCTCTACAAACTTTGCTTATAAATACATAAACAAATCTTTGCATTGAATACGCAAAAGAGAGAGCATATATAAGAGCTAGCTAAAGTAATTATTTTAAGTTGATGTTGTCACTTACTAGCTATACTTAGTTAATTATAAAAATTTATAATTATGGAAGATTTGGCGCCTGGGATGCGTTTTTATCCTACAGAAGAAGAGTTAGTCTCATTCTATTTGCATCATAAGCTAGAAGGCAAGAGAGATGACTTGGATCGAGTTATGGATCGTGTTATACCAGTTCTTGATATTTATGAATTCAGTCCTTGGGATCTTCCACGTAAAAATTCTTAATTACATTTTGTTCTTTAATTTGCTAAATTGATATTCTTCTTCATTTATCTTCCACTTTTATTTATTTATTTTTAATCATTTTTAGATTAATCTTTCTGAATGATGATCATGATTATTGTGAAAGATTAAAGATATTAATTATTATAAAAGAAGAGTTGTCTTAATTAATAATTATAATTAATTCCAACCATAATTGAATAGTTGAATATTCATATATGTTTCGTTTAACCTATCTAGTATGAGCTACTTGTAATTTTTTTTTTTAGATTCTTTTTATGGTTTGAATTCCCAATTTTCTAGCCTAAAAAGGACTATTTGGTGCAGAATTATCAGGAGAATACTCTCGCCAAGATCCTGAACAATGGTTTTTCGTTATTCCAAGACAAGAAAGTGAGGCTCGTGGAGGAAGACCGAGAAGACTCACAACTGTTGGATATTGGAAAGCCACTGGTTCTCCTGGTTTTGTTTACTCGTCCAATAATCGGTGTATTGGTGTAAAAAGAACCATGGTTTTCTACAAGGGAAGGGCTCCTACTGGGAAAAAAACCGAATGGAAAATGAATGAATACAAAGCAATAGAAGGAGAACCTCCATCTTCATCTACTGGTGCACAACCTAGGGTAAGTTTTAACAAATTAACACATTATTATGAATTTTTCTTATTAATTATTAGATTAAATTTTGATCGGAGATTCAAATTTCCAGCTCATAAACCAGTTTGTACTTCATAATTAATTACGAAAAAATAATTTAATTTATGAAAAAATATGAATAAAATTATGATTTTTTGTCTTTTTTTTTTTCGCAATAAAGTAGAGTATTTTATTTAAAAACAAAATAACTATAGAAAACACCTCAAACTTATTATTTTCATGAATTTTTTTTTTAATTCAAACTTCTAACTCATAAATCAGTTCCAACTTCAAACTTCAAACTTACAAATTTTATGAATTTTTTTATTAATTAATTTTATGAATATTTAATTTTTATTAATTATTAATCTCACTGAACCAAATCTGATTAATTTCAATTTGTAGCTAAGGGAGGAATTCAGTTTATGTCGAGTGTACAAGAAATCAAAATGCCTAAGGTCATTTGATAGACGGCCTCTTGGAGTGGAAATAGGGCAGCGAAGGGTTCAACAAGGTCATGGTGATGATGAGGCAAAAGCAATTCTCAACTATCAAAATCCTCCATTAATGATAGAGAGAAGAAGCACATCTGAGAGTTCATCCTCAAGTGACCACCATACCTATCCTTCTCAAATAACTGGGGAAGGAAGTAACATTATGCCAATTGCTATAGATAATATTAATAACCCTCTTTGGGATTGGGACCAATTAAATAATTGGTATTGTGGTGTGGAGTACTATATGTAGCTTAATTAAGTAATTCTATTTGTCAGAAATTAGAATACCCTGGTTGCACCAAAGAAAAAAAAAAAAAGAATAATTAAGAAGCCCTGTATGTATATATATGTACTTTTTTTTAGCCTTTTGAAGGTTTATTTTGGCCTGGATGTGAAATAATTTAGTGCTACCTGCATATATTCTCGGGCTTTTATTTGTATTTTTTTTAATCGAAACTCGAATTTATGACTTTGTAGGTATATTCCACTATTTTAATAATATTAAGAGTTTTTTAAAGTTTGATTATTAATTTGAAGTTAATATGAGATTTAGCGTTAAGATATATGTTTAAACATTTCATAATAAATTGACGAGGGATAAAAATGATTCATTAATTTAATAGGCTCCTTAGGAGGAAAGCTCACATATACTCTACGCTTAGAGGCTTAGGATGAAAAATCAAAACCCACTAATAGAAGTCCAACTGATGTCAAGCCAAGATGGCTTATTCATTCCAGTGTAGAAGCAAAGTCTTCTTACGACCTTTGCTTTACTTCAGTCACAAGTAACTTTTTTAACAAGCTAACTTTTGTGTGGTTGAAAATTTTTAGTACAGTTTCATATCAGTTGGCAAAAGGACTCCCCTCAGGCAGTTCGACCTATATCTTGACATAGTCATCACCAAACACCTCCCTAATAACAAGACATGTGCTCATGTGCCCACTATCTGTGTACCTACCACATCAATTAGAAAGACTCAATGTCAAAAAATGCTCTCTCATGTAAAGATAACAACTCTGTCCCAGGCAAAATCATACAAAAAGGAGAAATCAATATACGATTTAGGTAGATTAATTCTACATTCTCTCATCTTTTTTTTTTCACAAAAATATTCTCAAGCTAGAGAAGAGAAATCCTCTCATTCCGGTCACCGGCAAAGACTATAACTAATTTGAGCGTCAGAGGTCCTTTGCCAGGCACAAGGCCTAGCCCCCCTCTTGATCCATTTTCTTTTTTTGCATATCATTTTACTAAGACCCAACCCAGAAGATCCAGCTCAGTACATCTTTTTTTTTTTTTTTTTGAAAGGGTACATCTTATTTGATCTAGCATTGATTATAAATTATGTTTCTGTAATCTCTAACATTTTAAAAAAATTTTAGTTAACTTTAATTAATATTTGAACATACCATCTCACAGCGTTAGTGATAATTTTAATGTTATAAGTTCATTGGTTTTCGAAATGTTTAATTAATGATTTTTTAAACCTCTTGGTATTGTAAATATTTACTCTTTTCATTTTGAAAAAAGTGGTTATTAAAAAAATTAATTTTTTTTATAAATAAGTGGCCATTTAGCAACCTAATAAAAAAATATAGTAAAATAGCTAATTTATCCTTCTATTTTTCAAGTATGAGAAATATTTCTCTAATTTATACTATAATTAATAGGAGTTTTTTAGACAACTTATGATAAATTTATTATTATTTTAAAAATTGTGATTTTTTTAATGGTTATTTTTTTCATAATGAAATGAGTAGATGATTATATTTTTTTTATTCAAGAAATTAAGAATAAGTCTCAATATGGATTAACGTCTCAAGGGCATGCAGTTTGATTCACAATTAGTGTTTGCATCCGGCCATTTATTGAGGTTCTACTTTTTTTTTCATTCATATTTAAATGTAGTTAAAAAAAATATTATAATATTAATTCACATGCAATACTATAAAAATAAACATTACCATGCACGAAAGATTTCAATATATATGCAAGGAAGTTGTATATTAATTAAAGATAATTGAAGCTTACAAGGTCAAAACCAACAATTAGGAACACATATTGAGGCAACTATTGATACGGTTAACTATTGTCTATATTAGACTTGTATATACCAATATAATGAAATAAGAATATATAAAATATAAAAAATATAAAAAAATTAAATTGATTAAAATATTTTATTACTCATTATTAGTTAAATATATAAGATAAATATATATACTTGATGGGAGCAAAAATTTTCCCTGCTAATACATCAAAGTACATCCAATACCCAAAATGAAATTAGAACTTGTGAACTATTTGAAGGAAAAAAAAAAAAAAAACTTGTGAACTGATCGTCTAAATTACTCCAGATTTTGGAGATGGTTAGCATTGAAGAAGTGGACCATGCATCTGCAGGGAGGTACGAGAAAAGATATAATTGACCTGGACTTTAGTGGGAAGATTGAAACAGCCGAAACAATGTTATGAGTTAATCTCTCAATAATAATAATAATAATAATCATAATAAAAAACTAACAAGCTGAAACAATATTACGATTTACATAACAATCACGCTTTTTAATAACATATGAAATTGATGAAAATTCTACAGCCAAAATTGTTGAAAATAAAAGCCAAAATTTAGTTGTTACATTGATAACTAATTAAGTGATAATTTTTCACAATAAAACGAAGAAGTGGCCAAGTTAAACTTGAAAAAAAATGGATAAAATCAACTTGGCGCTTAAACTATTTGCAAAGAGAAATCCAAGTTACTTTAAACAACTAGCAAGGAAAATCCAATTTCCTTTTTACAACTTACAACACTTAATCCTTAAGGATTGAAGGCTATAAATAGGCCTTCCATTCTTAGAAATAAGTAGGTTGCATATAAGTTTAGAAAAAGAGATAGAGAGAGAGCGCTCTGAGTGAAGAGAAAAATAAAGAGAGTTTGAGCGATTATTTTCTTCTATTATAAAAAAAGAATTTTTCATTATTTTCTCCTTTATAACTAGAAAGATCATAACTCTTAGAATGCGTTTAGTAGATAATAGTGGGACGTAATGTAATATAATCAAATGAATTTCTAATATAAAATTATACTAAAAATTAATTTGATTATATTACATTATATCTTATTATGGCCTACCAAACGCACTCTTATTATTTTTTCATAGTTAAATTCTTTTATCCTTTCCAGTGATTTTTACCATGATTTGTCAGAGATTTTTTATGTAAAATCTATGTGTTCAATCTTTTGAATATTATTTTTTCAATCTAAATTTAGCTGCGATTTTGTTCTATTCATTCTCTATTCTGGTTCTATTCTCATAACAAGTGGTATTATAGCCTAGTTTTAATGAATTGTGATAGAAGCTATGGCGGCAAAGTTTGAGATTGAGAAATTCAATAGCAGTAATTATTATTGTGGAAGTTAAAGATATAGGCAATATTGAGAAAAGGTAATTGTTTTGCGGCTATCAGTGAAAGGTCAGAAGGACTCACAGATGATAAGTGGAATAAGATAGATGGAAATGCTGTTGCAAACTTTCATATGGCATTAGCAGACGAGGTATTGTCAAGCGTAGAAGGAAAACTGCAAAGGAGATCTAGGATCATCTCACTAAACTATATGAGGCCAAATCACTCCACAACAAAATTTTCCTTAAGAGAAAACTTTATACTCTTTGAATGTTCAAATCTACTTTAGTGATAGAGTATATAAATACTCTGAATACTTTATTTTATCAACTTACATCATTGGGATATAAAGTAGAGTCAAATAAACGTGCTGAACTTTTACTTCAAAGTTACCTGATTCATATGATCAACTTATCATCAACTTAACAAATAATATCCTTATAAATCATCTAGTTTTCGATGATGTTGCAGTCACTGTTCTAGAGGAAGAAAGTCAGTACAAAAACAAGGAAGATAGGTTGGCAAATTCGTAACAAGTAGAGGCCTTAGTGATGATGAGAGAGAGATCAATGGAACGTGGCTCCAGTGGGAGTCAAAGTAGTGGTAGATCAAAACGAAAGAGTAAAAAGAATATGAAATGTTACAATTGTGGCAAAAAAGGTCACCTGAAGAAGAATTGTTGGAATTTAAAAAATTTCTATCCTCAAGGAAATGTGGCAAGTACCTCGAATGATGGCAACGCTATATGTTGTGAAGCGACAATGACTACAAGCAGAAAGAAATTTTCTGATGTTTGGTGTATTGACTCAGTAGCTGCTTGGCATATGATCTCTCAAAGAAAATGTTCTATCATTATGAACATGTCTCAGGAGGATGTGTATTCATGGTTGATGATCATGCCTTAAAAGATCATTGGTATTGGAACTATCAAGCTAAATGTGTATGATGGTACAATTAGCACTACTCAAAATGTGTGGCATGTGGAAGGCTCAAAGAAAAATCAACTATCTTTGGTATAGTTAGATGATCTTGGGTGCAAGATTGAAATAAAAAATGAGATTATCAAAATAATCTGAAGCGTACTTGTACTAATGAAGGGACAAAAACTAGCTGCAAACTTGTATATGCTAATAGGAGAGACTATGCAAGAAGCAGAAGCATCTGTTGTTTCAAATGATTCAAGTGAAAGATTTGTGATGGTATGGCATTTCAAACTTGGACATATATCTAAACAAGGAATAAAAATTCTAGCAGAGCAAAAGCTATTTTCTGGTCTCATAAAGGTATCTTTACCTTTTTATGAATATTGTATTGCAAGTAAGCAGTATCATTTAAAGTTTAACATATCTAATTCTAAAATCAAGATTGTTCTAGAATTGGTTCACTATGATGTGTGGCAAGCACCAGTACCATCCTTAGAAGGAGCAAAGTACTTGTGACCTTTATTGATGATTGTTCTAGAAGATGTTAGGTGTACCATATTGGGTGTACCCTATTAAGAGGAAAGCTGATGTGTTTAAAGTCTTCAAAGTGAGAGTGGAACTTAAATCTAGAAAAAAGATTAAGTTTCTGAGGATAGATAATAGGAGAGAATATACCGGCAATGAGTTTGGCAAATTTCATAATCAAGAAGGCGTTAAAAGAAAGTTCACTACAATATACACTCCTCAACAAAATGGAGTGGTAGAGCAAATGAATAAAACCTTGTTAGAAAGAACAATGGTCATGTTAGGAGTTACAAGTTTGGAAAAAACATTCTAGCCAGAAGCAATAAACATCGCCTATTAAGTGATCAATCCATCACCATCAATTGCGATTGAGTTGAAAACACCGATAGAGATGTGGACATGAAAGCCTATTGATTATTTAAACCTCTATATATTTGGAAGTCTTGTGTACGTAATGTACAATGCCCAAGAAACTACCAAGTTAGATCTAAAATCTAGAAAATGCATATTTCTAGGTTATATTAACAAAGTAAAAGGGTATTGCCTATGGGATTTCACTACCTATAAGGTTATCATCAGTAGAGATGTGATATTTGCGGAAGAGAAATTGCAAGAAAAAAGTGATAGTAGCAGTTTAAAAGGACTAGAAACTACTGTGGTATAGGTGGAAAAGAGTCTGATTGAAAGGATTTTTCTGAAGCAAGAGTAGAACCTGAGGAATGAGAACTAGTTGAGTCTAAAACTATAGAAGTTCGACGGTCATCTCGTGAAAGAAAAACACTAGCTTGGCAGTTAGATTATCTTATGGAGAGAGCTTGGTAGTTAGATTATCTTATAGAGAGCAATGTTGCATACCATTTTCTAACAGAATATTGTGAACCATCAAATCTTCAAAAGGCGATGGACAGTTCAAATGCATCTCAATGGATGATAATAATGCAAGAAGAAATTGAAGCTCTTCATAAGAACAAGAATTGGAAGCTTGTGTCATTACCATAAGGAAGAAAGTCTATTGGTAATAAATGGGTTTACAAGATCAAGTGTAATAGCGATGATTAAGTGGAGCGGTGTCGTGCAAGATTGGTGGTAAAAGGGTAAGCTCAGAAAAAAAGGTAATGACTTCAATGAGATATTTTTCCTTATGGTTCAACTTAATATAGTTCGAGTAGTTCTAGCAATATGTGCTACTCATGACATACACTTAGAGTAATTAGATGTGAAAATTGCATTTCTTCATGGAGACCTTAAAGAAGAAATTTATATGCTCCAACCAAAAGGACTAAAAGAACAAGGAAAAGAGAACTTGGTTTGTAGGTTGAACAAATCTCTATATGGTTTAGAATAGGCGACGAGATGTTGGTATAAAAGATTTGATTCCTTCATCGTTGTGCAAATTTCAAGAAGTTTGTTGAAAATAATTTCATTATCTTGCTATTGTATGTTGATGACATGTTGGTAGCAGGCCCTAACAAAGATCATATCAAAGAACTAAAGGCACAGTTGGCTAGGGAGTTTGAAATGAAGGATTTAGGACTAGCAAACAAGATTATAGGGATGCAAATTCACCTAGATAGAAATAGTAGAAAGATTTGACTACTCTAAAAGAATTATTTGAAGAAAATCTTCATTGAAGAAAATCTTATGATGCTTCAATATGCAAGATTGTAAGCCAATTTCTACCCACTTCCTACTAATTTCAAGTTATCCTCTAGAATGAGTCCTAGCAGTGAAGTGGAGAGGATGAAGATGTCTCCAATACCGTATGGATCAACAGTGGAAAGTTTAATGTTTGCTATGATTTGTACAAGACCAGACATTACACATGTAATGAGAGTGGTTAGTTGGTACATGACAAATCCTAATAGAGAACATTGGAATGCTATGAAGAGGATCCTAAGATATATTAAGGGGACCTTAGATGTTGCATTGTGTTATGGAGGATTAGACTTTATTGTCAAAGGATATGTCGATGCATATTATATAAGTGATTTGGATAAAAACAAATCCACCACAGGTTATGTGTTTATTATTGCTGGCGGAGTAGTAATTTGGGTTTCAAAATTACAGTTAGTTGTGACTATGTCAACAATAGAAGCAGAGTATGTAACAGTTACACAAACCAGTAAAGAAGCAATATAGTTGAAAATGATATTGGAAGAACTCTACACAAACAGGAGAAAATTTTTTCGTTTAGTGATAGTCAGAGTCTTGTATCTTGCAAAAAATCTGGCTTTTCATTCAAAGACAAAGCACATTCTAGTCTAGTAGCACTTTGTTCGTGAGAAAGTAAAAGAAGGAACCATAGATATGCAAAAAGTTAATACCAAAGATAACCTAGCAGATTTCATGATAAAAGCAGTCAACACAAACATTCATTTGGTGTCGATCCTCATGTGGTCTAGTAGAGATGTAAGCAACATGGAAATGGCAAGATAGAAAGAATGGTGTGAAGATTGATTGATCCTCAATCAAATCTTCAAGTGAGAAATTGTAGCAAAAATTGTTGAAACTAAAAGCCAAAAATTAGTTGTCATATTGACAATTAAACAATTTTTGGCAATACAAAGAAGAAGTGGCCAAGTTAAACTTGAAAAAGAGGAGAAAGCCAACTTGGTTTAAACTACTTGCAAGAGAAATCCAAGTTGCTTTAAACAACTAGCAAGGGAAATCCAATTTTCTTTTGACAACTTACAACACTTAGGCCTTAAGGATTGAAGGCTATAAATAGGCCTTCCATTGTTAGAAATAAGTAGGTTGCATATAAGTTTAGAAAGAGAGAGAGAGAGCTCCTTTTATGAAGAGAAAAATAAAGAGAGTTTGAGTGATTATTTTCTTCTATTGTAGAGAGAGAATTTTTCATTATTTTCTCCTTTATAACTAGAAAGATTGTAACTCGTATTATTTTCTCATAGTTAAATTCTTCATCCTTACTCATGGTTTTTATCCTGATTTGTTTAGGAGTTTTCGACGTAAAATCTATGTGTTCAATCTTTTCAATATTATTTTCTCAATCTAATTTTAGATTCCGGTCCTCTTTTCATAACAAATTCCTATACACTAGTAACAAAAGATTGATTAATGCAGATGAATCACTAAATTTTAATTTTTATTACAATAAAATATAATTTTATAGTTTTTATTACAATGAGAGATAATTTTGTTAGCAATATATTCACCATAATCATTATATAACATTCTAAAAGAGCAATTTTAATCCTAATAAGCTTAATTATGTCGAGTCCATATATATAAAATCACAATTTTTTTTTTTATTTGCATACATCAACAATGGGTACCACTATTACTCAAACCATATAAATAGAGAAATTCAGTTTTTGTGCATATGTGGACCCTATATATGTTGATTAAGATTTAAAATACCTAATTGAACCACTATCATTTCGATGAGTTTACTGTTGAAAAAATTAAATTTAAATATTATTATAATAAAAATTAAAGTTTAATTATTTTTTACATGAACTTAATATTTAGTGATGCAATTACAAATAAGTGCAAAAGTTAATGACTTGTGATTTAACCCCACTAATAGACGAGGATTCAAACCTAAAACCTCTTCCGCCGTATCTTTCCGCATAAGAAAACTAAATCAAATTCATAGGCTAAATAGAACTTTTTTTTTTTTTAAGCTGCTAAATAGAACTTCTTTGAAACTATAAATCTCAACAATTTATATACTACTTAATTTACGGAAAATTCTTTGGTAAATTTAGTTTTCTACTTCATTTGCACAATGACATATAATATCATTTATTAGATTTATCATTTGTTTTGCCTGGTATTTAATTATGGGTAGTTAATAATAATAAATAACTCAATTAATGTAAACACTACATATAATAAAATAATGATACATATCAATATATAATTGATATAGTTTATAAATAACGTGATAGCTTAGCTTTATTTAAGAATTTCTTGCTATTTTTATCATGTCAACTCTTTTTTCAAATAAAGATTTTTGTTTCTTTTATCTTTCTCAAATGCCATGATTAAATTGGAATATATATTCCATATATTGAGAAGAGTCCACAAAGGAAACCTAATTATAAAACTGTTAATGGATCAAGCTGAGCCATCTGGCAACAAAATTGGATTTTGGGCTGAGCCCAATCCAATTTATGCTCTCACGTATTTGCATGTCATATTTTGAGAAACTAGTTTGACCTCACCTGCAACTTTAATTCTATTATATTTTTAATAATTAAAATATTATTAATATTTGTAAATTTATTAATATTAAAATATTACTATGAATGTGTCTATAAATAAAAAAAATTTATTTATATTAAATTTTTTGAATTAGTAGTTTATTATCTACAAAAAGTTTTTCTTTTAATTATGAAAAATAAAATTGATGAGAAATTATAAAGTTATAATCAATAAAATATTATAATATGGTGTAGCTAATTGTATAATCACCTTTTTCTTTTATCTTTGTTTATAATGTAAAATTTTTTAATAAATATCATTACAAATAATATAATGATTTTCATTATTTACGTTCAACTAAAAAAAGATTAAGTGTAAAAAGGTTTTAGTAATAGATATTGTTGACCTTAGTTGGCAAACTAAGAGAGGTGCGAATTGGATTCTTTAGAAATTTAAATTTTTTTTCTCACAAATCTTTTCACACTCAAGCAATTAATTGGAAAAGTAAGGGAAATAGAAAGTTAGACACAATAATTTATAGAGGTTCGACTTCTATCGAAATGTTCTCTTCTAAAGAGTTTACTTGAAAGTTTCCTATGCTATCTAGCATTCTTCAATGGTGAAAACCAAACCCTTAAAACAATTCTCTTTTTTATGGTAAAACCTTGCAATCTTGCAAACTCAAATTAAACACTCACTCTTACAACTTTGTCTAAGTCCTATTACAAATCAAAAAACTCTGTTATAATGAATTGCAACTCTAAGCAATCTTCAATAATAAAGTGATTTAAAATATATGGCTCAATTCAATTTCAAAGAGAGAAAGCAGGTAGACAATCAACAAACTCAATAATTTGCTCAATGAAGGTTGTTCTAACCTTATAAATGTTATTCAAAGCTCAAAAACATAGTCTTTAATAATTAAATGACCATTTTGAGTGCATTTAATGCATTAATGGCTGTTCAACCACCAAATATAGTTATTATACTTATTTTTCAGACTAAACAAAAATCATTTTTTGGTTAGCTGAAAAGGGCAAAAATTAGGACATTAGTAAAACATGATACTTCCAATTAGTCAAAAGTCATTTTCGACAAATTGAAACCTGAAAACTCAGAAATGAATTTCATGCCATAAATTCAAATTTCAACTTTTTATGGGAGCATTTTTAGCTAGCCAAAAATGCTTCTTAGGCAGCTCCTTAAAAAACATAAAAATGCTAATTTTTTTAAGGTTTTGGTTTGAGTGGGTTTCTTACGAATCTAAATCACATGAA
The DNA here is from genome assembly GCA_947687605.1 of Reutealis trisperma. NCBI lineage: Eukaryota > Viridiplantae > Streptophyta > Magnoliopsida > Malpighiales > Euphorbiaceae > Reutealis > Reutealis trisperma. The sequence goes on along the minus strand of CANTUT010000052.1, from coordinate 3,702,730 downwards.
ATAAGAATGAGAAGGGTTCCTAATGTTTAAACTAAAAGTCATGAGCCAATAGTTGCAAATGCCAAGTGATTAAAGTTATAAGAACTTAAGATTAAAATAAAATTATAAGTGAAAAATAAAGTTCATGAAATTCATTATAAAGTATGAGTCATTGAATTTTGAAGCACTTGAGTTTGAGAAAATTTTATAGTTTAGGGTCCTACATTCTCACATAAACACTTAAAAAGATAATAAGTAATACTACCTATTATTTATTATCACCAAAATCATTAGATTAGAACATCAAGGCCCAACATATATCATTATAAATTATAAAATAACTTTTATTATTACATTTAAATAAGAAAAGATTAAGCGAGCCAACATATATCATTATAAATTATAAAATAATTTTTATTATTCCATTTAAATAAAAAAAAAATCAAGTGTGTGAGATTCTCTTACTAAATATATTACTATAAACTGTAAATTATGATGAATTGTAAGATGACGCTAATCAAGAAAAACAACCATGATTTTCTTAGACAAAAATTTATATATTTTGATTAATTTACCGTGGGCGACTTATTAATATAATATTAATTATATGCGTAAAAAATTAAAATAGGTAATTTTAAAACATGAATGCATAGCATTAATATATAGATGATCTTACTATTAAAATAATATTTATGATTATTATAATAAAATAAAAATTTAACTTTTGTCTAAAAATTAACTTTATTTATAGTTTTAATATTTATCATGATAATATTATGATTGTAATAACTTACATGATATGCAACATTTGTTATCCATATAATAATATCTTTTACTTTATACTTCTATTATTAATTAAAGAATTTTAAATAGTGTGTTGAATAATTTATGATATCCTCAAAATAATATTTTTGAAGTTATTTAAAAATATTTTATTAGAAAACTATATATAAGATTATTTAGCGTACTAATAGTTAGTAGAGTATATGATTATATATTCCACATAAAATGATTTTTTTTCTTTTATTATTTGATTTTTTTTAGTATTAAAAATATAATATATATGTATAAGAGTTTATGAAAAAATAAATAAATAAATATAATATAATAATCTAGTTAATAGTAAATTGTAAGCAAGTAGAACTAGTGAGAATATCACTTAGGAGGTTTAGTAAAATAAAAAATTAAGTGCTGAATAAAATAAGTGAAATAATTTTTAAATAGTAAAAATATTTAAAAATTTAATCACTTATTGCATTCAATATAAATTTTAAGTTAAAAATTTTGACGTATCATTTCAAGTGTTTTTTTTTACTTAATTTAGATTTTTAAGATATAATTATCAAATAAATTTAAAATAATTAAATACTAAAATTTTTAATTCTAAATGTTGAATGATGTTATCAAATATTATCTTAGTATTTTTTTTATATAGATAATAGATATTATTTAGATATTATTTAAAAATCATGATTCATGCAACTTATAAATTGGCTAAGGACTTGTTTGGTTTAGTGCTGGCGATTAGTTATAAGCATTTGACTGTGAGCAGTTAACAAGCAATAATTTAAAGCCAACAATTGAAATTAATTTTAAGTGTTTAGTAATGCAGCGTCTGATATCGCATTTGAATAGTAAAATTTCTGAAAAGGATAATTATGTTTTCTATAAATATAAAATGATGAATTAGTTAATAATAATAATAATAATAATAATAATAATAAAGTCTTATGCAAGAAAGGAATTTTTAGGATAATATATTTTATAATTTATTTTGTAAGAAGAATTCTTGCTTGACTTGTGGTAAAAAAAAATTTAATTATATTTAAATTATTAGATGTTTATTTTTATCATATCACTTTTTCTTTTAAAAGCTAAAAATTCTAAAATTTAAAAAAATTAGGATTACATATTACGGTGAAAATTTTTTAAATACAATCTTAATATTTTTTTATTAAATATTTTTTTAGCGATTTGATATTTTACTGCTCACAGTTAATCTAAACAAAAATTAACAGCTTGTTTAGATGGAGTGTAGGAAAGGAAAAGAAAATGAAAGTAATGGAAAAATACTCTTATACCCTTAATTAGGAAGAATGAAATTAATTTTTTTAGAAGTGTAAGAAAGAGTAAGAGAGTAAATCTTACCATTTCGTATACTTTGATAACTAAATTTTGTTACGCTCTAATTTGAAAAGTAGAGAAAAGTAGTAAAATATAACTATATTTATTTCTCATAATTAATTGTTTTACAATTATTACTTTTTAAGTTGTAAAGTTATTATAGTAATTTTAAAACTTATATTTCTATTAATTACTCTTATTTCCTCGCGCATCTTTTAAATAAAAATAAAATTACCATATATACTTTTTCGTTCTTTCTTCTCCCATGCATATCCTTATTCTTCTCTGTCATTTTATTAATTATCCTTCCTTACTCCATACAAACAGACTATAAATCTCGTTGTTTTAAAAAAGCAGAAGACATTTTAATTTGCATGGTCCCATTTTGCACTTTTGTAGAATTGAGGTTTGTTTTTTTTCAGTTAATGTCGCATAAAAATTAAGCATATATCCGCGTATGTCTAAATAAAAAAGGTCAAGTGACAGTCCCCACAAAACATTATAATATAGGCTTGTAAATTTCTTTGTAACTGCAGGTTAAAGAAATTTTTTTTTTCATTTTTTTAATAAAATTGAATCCAATTAAAATTAAAATTTAAAATATTTTTCAGTTTTAAAATTATTTTAATATCATTAATTTTTCTAGTATTAAAAAAAATATTGAATCTGAAAGAAATTTTTAAATAAATTAAGTTTATTTCATCATTCGTAAACTAAATTAATAAAAATATAATACATTAATTAATAATAATGTATTGTGCATAATACATTTACATTTCACATCCTACTTGATAAATTTCTAAACGTGTTGAACGACATTAAATTAAATACTTATTGCTAAAGCAATTTTTAATACTGATTATAGAAAAATGACTTCGTCATTCTAATGTATTAGTGCTGTCATTTTCTTTGACTAAATGTATTAATTAAGACTCAAAATGAAAACCATTGTTGTAAGCAGATCTTCTTTCACAGGACAAAGATCTTTTTGAATAAAAAAAAAAAAAAAAAAGAATGTTGAAAATATTAATTCATTAGAAAAGAGTGAGCGGAAAACACGATACACTGCTATAAATTTTATTTTTGAAATGGGAGCAAATGAATAATTTAATATACTAATTAAAATTTATTTTTTTAATAATAAGATGATATCACAAATTAATTTCATTTTTAAAATGGGAGCAAATGAATAATTTAATATACTAAATAGAATTTATTTTTTTAATAATAAGATGATATCACAAATTAATTTTCATAAATTATTATTAAATTTATATTTTATGTGATTGATGAAAAATTATTAATTCGCACTGAAATTAAAAATTTTTATAAATAAAAAATATTCTTATTTATAATTTAATTCAAACAAATGAACTGAATTGGGTTTAGGTAGTCATCCACCTTTCAATTAAGTTCCATATTATAAACTAATACGGTATAGTTAATATTTATTAATTTCCATAGATACGGGCCAGCATAATGATACTAAAATTTAGTAAGGGTGGATGTCTTATCCATGATAACGCGTTCAACTCGTCCCAAGTTTCAAGTCATGCAAAGCAATTTACCTTCCCTTTCTTCCCCGTTTCCCTTTCGGTCTAGGGCCGTCGGTCAAGTCTTAAGTCAACTTGTCTTTTTCCTATAACAAAATAAAAACATTCTAATGATCAGCTTTCGCTCAATAATATTTAATCTTTTTTTATCAAGAAATATTATATATAGTAAAACAGTTTTCCTAACTAGTTAAAAAATAAAAATTCATACATAATTAAATAAATAATTTAAAAATAAATTAAATGAGTGAAAAATAAAAATTTTAATTTATCACTTTAAATGTTAATGATTATAACGAAATATAACTCTATCAAAATTTTTATTTTTTTCTAAGCTAATTCATCTTTTATATTAATTAATTTATTATAATAATAACCCTTTTTTGGACAAAAATAAATCCATTTTAGGCAGTAAATAAACTCCAACAACTCGTCCATGAAGATGGGGTTTGAATTTGAGATCCCTTGGTCCCATGTCTCAACCTTAACCATCTAAACTAAGCCTCATTAGCTAATAATGCTTAATTAGTGATAAAATTATAAAATTATGAATTTCAAATTCAATTAATTAAAGTCTAATTAATAAAAAAATTTAAATCTACGTACCTTAACTAAGAAAAAGAAAAAAAAAATCTTATTGGGTCCTATTTTCTGGCACTTTTTTATTGGAAAAATATCAATGTAAATATTATTGAGAAATTTGATTTTTGAGTTTTATTTGCTTGTTTTGAAATTCTTTTATTAGAACATATAAAATTTTAAAATAAAATTTAATAACATCTAATTAATATTTCCAACAAAATACATTTGTTTTATAGCAGCTCAACCACACAGAAAAGAAAAATTCTGAAATATATGTAAAATAGCTGCAAGAAGAATTGAATATGATACAAATTTATATTGATTTCGTACAATTCTATTTTTTAATTATTAGCATGTGTTTGATAAGTCATAATAAAAATATAATATAATATAACTAAATATATTTATATCAAAAATATTTTTGATTATATTATATTACGTGTTATTATTGCCTACCATACGATTTTAGCGTACGTTTGATAAATCATAATATAATATAATATAATATAATTAAATATATTTTTAATATAAATATTATATTAAAAATATATTTAATCATATTATATTATATATTAGATACATAATAAAATTTATTAAGAACACATAATATTTGACTGCTGAATTCACAATGGTCATACACGGATCAGGCGAGAAATGGATTTCAATTTTATTTTATTTGACAATAGCGTGTTCCACTTTCCACTTTTTAGGCATCATCACTCCCTGGGCTAACTTTATTATATTTTTATAGCATAAAAAATAAAAAATTAAATATGAATTTATTACATTAAATTGTATATATATTTATTATTAAATTATATTTTAATATGCTATGCTAACTTTATTTACTAATTAGTAATTACTATGTATTCCTTCTTTTTTTGTTTTTTTTTTTAATTTTTTAATTTTTTAGCATACAAATAGATTAAATGAGTTAAAACTATATGAGTTACATAATAAAGATAATATTTTTAATGTCATAATTAATACATTTAATTGTATAATTTTTATTTTTAGTAAATTTAACTTTGATTTAAATTGGAAATTTATAACTTTATAAAATGATTTTTTTATAAATTTGGCTTTGACTACAAGTTTAAATTTGTAATATTATATTATTGGGATATTTTTTGAGATGAAATTAAATATTTATTGATTGATAAAATAAAACAATATAAACTTATAAAACCTTACATTATTATAATTTCTCAAAAATAATCCAACTCTTCTTTTAGATAATTTCAATATCACTAATCCAATTTACTTTTGTATATAGGTAAAAAATTCAAACTTGACGTTAAAATTTGAATTATTGGCTTTTTTTTTTGGTAAAATTTGGATTGAGGTTCAAACTCAAAATATTAAAATCTCTAATATCGAATATGATTATACCATTAAATGTTATAGTCATAGTGTAGCTTTGTATGGATGATCTTTTTATTGAATTAAAGAAATGAATTTAACATGGTGCATGAAAACTGACTTTTAATACCATCCTAGTACTGTTAAATTTAAAAAAAAAAAAAAAATTGATAATTATTAACTTTAATAATTTTGTCTATTGAGGTAAATAGTTGATTTTTTTTTTCAAGAGATATTATATACAATGCAAGGTATTTATCACAATTATCAATTATAACAATCCAATACTGCAGAATATACATAATAAATATACGATAAATTTCACAAACTCTCGTATGTTAAGTGCGAATCGAACCTGACATATTGGTTCTAAGCCGTGTTGTTCACAAACTGAGCTGTCCCCTAAGGGATAAGGTGGATTAATGGATTACTAGCCCAATAGCATTCATATACACGTTATTTTGACGAAGGAAGAAAGTTTCTAAAAGCTTCCTATTCATATATATATATATATATATAGTAAAGAAATTAATTGTAGATGATCACCTGAATCCAACAAGAAACTGATAGAAAGTTAAACAGAAGAGCTCAGCTGTATTATAGATGGAGGATTTGTCACCTGGGTTTCGATTTTATCCTACCGAAGAAGAGCTGGTCTCCTTCTATCTCCATAACAAGCTACAAGGAAACAGAGACGACCTGAACCAGGCTATGGATCGTGTTATACCCGTCCTTAATATTTATGAAGTCAATCCATGGGATCTCCCACGTAAAACCATATTTTTCTAACATTTTTTCCTTTTTGGCCTTTTGATAATATTCTTGATACATTCTTCCTGTTGAAAAAAATATATATTGAAATTTTGGCTCATTAAAACCAAATTCAAAATTATCTTTTTTTTTTTGTGTGTAAATTTTGAATTATATCAAAAGCTCTCTTTTAGACATGCATATTACAAATAATTTTTCATATAGAAAATATTAGAATAATAATGTAAATATACGAAAGCCTTGTCTGATATGATAAACAGATTCCATAAAATTTTCATTTTATTACTTTTATGAATATAATTTTATAGAATTTAAATGAATTTTATATAATTCAAGTTCATTCACACCAAATAACTAGAGTAAGCTCTCATTACCAATGAGCTTTGAATCATGTCAATAGCAGTAAGATTATTAGTTCCAATATTTCGATTGAAGTCTAATAATTAAGGCAAAAAAAAAAATTAAAAGATTTATTTTTATCTTTTTGATAAATTAATTAATTACTTTGTATTGGTACAGAATCATCTGGAGAATTTTGCAATAAAGAGTCTGAAGAGTGGTTCTTCTTCAATCCTAGACAGGAATGTGAAGTTCATGGAGGGAGGCCAAAGCGACTGACTAGTAGTGGATATTGGAAATCTACAGGTTCTCCTGGTTCTGTTTATTCTTCTTCAAATAATCGCTGCATTGGGGTCAAAAGAACAATGGTTTTCTACATGGGAAGAGTTCCTAATGGGCAAAAGACAGAATGGAAAATGAATGAATACAAAGCCATACAACCACAACAATCCTCTTCAACTGCTGCAAATCCAATGGTATCCCTACTTTATCTTATACAAACTTTTTTTTTTTTTTTATTTGTTTAATTAGTTATCCTTTATTTCTAGGCCAATTTTTTAACCTAATCGATGTAGAAAATGTGGCTTATGCATGCTATGATTAGCTTAGAAAATGATCCATTAATTACTTCTTTTGGTGTCAAAACAGTGGTCTAGCTATTAAGAATTTTTTGTAATTAGAATAATTTCTTAAATTCATGTAACAGAAGAGAATATTCAATGCTACTTTTTTTTGGTCAAATGTAATTTACAGGTGATAAGGCATGAATTTAGTTTGTGCCGTGTGTACAAAACATCAAAATGCCGGCGAGCTTTCGATAGAAGGCCAGTGAGAGTAATGGAGATAGGAATAACAAGTCATCATCAAAACCATCCATCACTTGAAGGTTCATCCCAACAAATCCATGGCGGCCTTCCTTCTCAAATATGGGAGAGTAACATGACAATGGCTATAGACAATGAGCCATTCTGTGATTGGGATTTCTATAATTTAGACGATCAAATATGCCTGTAGTAAGACAACTCAATCTAAATTGATGATTTTTTATTTTTTTTTAATGACAATGTTAGGAAGGAGCACAGCTAAACTGGCACCTTTTAAGTACTCAACATCACGCAATTTCTTTGCTCTTATTAAATTGATGAATTTAATTTCGAAGATAAATAACAAATTTCAATTAAATAAAAATTGGATTTTGATGATTATTTTTCTGGCTATATGAAATTGAATAATTCCATTTTGGTTACTAAATTTATTTAGTTATTTTTTTCGGTATATTAAGCTTGGAATTCGAATTCATGATCTAAATATTTTATTAGTTAGAAGGGTAACAAATTGATTAGCCAATATATGTATATGATATGTGTGAATCAAGACTTGGGGTTGATCTTGTTCCTATTCTGTTTCAAGATGTTAGAAGGGTTTGTGTTTGCCTTCCCTCTACAACAATTTCTCAAATTCAGCGTAGAATCAGACTATGCAAAAATTATTAAGTTAAAAAAAAATTAACATTATTTTGTTTTAACGTATGGAAACTAAAACATGAATAAACATAGACATATATTTCTATCATTCCTATCTAGGTACAAATACTAAATTTTAATTATACAGTAAAACCTTTATAATAAATTAATAACCTTTATTAAATAATAATTTTTTTCAGTCCTGACTTGGGCTAACGAAATAAATTAATAATTTCAATAAAATAATAAGATAATATTTTTTTTTGAAAACGTTACCAATCTCTTGGTTCCATTTATATTATAAATTAATAATTTACTAAAATTTTATATCATGTTTTACTAAAATATATTTCTATTATTACTTTTCTAAGTGTCAGTTACATTTAAGACATTAATACAATTAAATTATACTTGCAAATTAAGTAAATATAAATTAGTTTGTATTTCTTATACTTTTAACCTCCTTTTATTAATAGAATAATTTATATTTTTATAAAATAAAATAAATTTTCAATTAATTAAATAAGCGTTATTTTGAATTATAAGTATACTTGATAAATTAATAATTTATCGATTTATTTATTGATTAATTAATATCTTTTTAAATGAATAAAATTTGTATGATCTTAAAATTATTAATTTACAAAGATTTTACTGTATTTACGTAGAATTCAACAAAAATATAGTAATTCATAAAGAGTACTACTCTAAATTAAATTCGAAGATGTGTTTCATTCGGACAAGAATTAGCATGCATGTAGGTTGATGGTCATGAATGCGAATTAATATTACCCTTTAGTTTTAGAATCCCTTATCCTCTCCCACCGTCTCTCTCCGCATGCCCATCTATAAATTGCAAAAACAAATCTATAGAAAATTTACAAATCGCGATTCTCCATAGATTAAAAAAGCAAAATTTTTGCAGCAAAACACAAGAAAAATACCACATAAGGATAAGCTATCGATTCTTTAATCCATGATTTGTTTATTAACTATATAGATAATCTTTAGTGGTTAAGATATTTCCTAGAAATATTAGATGGGAATACTACAACAAAACCTGAAGCTCAAAATTAAAAATTTGGATAAGGTGATTTGATATAGAAGAAAAAAAAAATGATAAAAAGAGATAGTGCAAACATAATTTTTAATTTTTATGCCAAGTGAATCAGTTTGTTAATAGCCTAAATGAGGAAAAAATAATAATTAAAAGAGAGAAAAAAAAAAAGAAAGAAAGAAAGAAAGATTTGGTTGAATTAATGAAAAGTAGGTTGTCAAGTGATGACTTAAAAATTTTTATTGCCCTGGCCTTAACAATTAGTGCTCTGACAATAACATCACTCTGGCAATGACATATTTAAAACAAATTTTTTAAAAAATATATTTTCTGCAAAGTATATTTTTCAATAAATAGGTATTTTATATTAAATAGGACTTTTAATAGTAATTTTTTTATATAAAGTTTAGACAAAAATAATCAGGAAATGCCCTCGCAGATCTCAACTAGATTGATACCTTCCTAACATTTTTATCGGACTTTTAATACCTTAAATTTATTAAAAAATACTAATAAAAAAATATGAAATACAAACACCATACAACCATCCAAGGCAAAAAAAAAACTAGCAAAAGTGATAAGAAATCTTACCCCTACTATTAAAAGTTAGAAAAAGCAAATAAAAATCAGAAGGGAATGTCAACCATACAGTTGAAATAGTAATTTTTTATTGAATAAGAATTCCTTTTCAGCTAAAAATTTGACATAATCTCAACAATAAAAACACGAAAACATGAAAGATCTTCTTATGTCTCTTTCTCTTGAGATTTATCATTGTCAATTATGTGGGACTTGGCAAGTCCATCTATCTTCCCTTCTCTATTAAAAAATTTTCAGGTGACTCAACGATTGATATGGATGACCCTGAAATTCAAAGTTCTAGCATGCGCGAAGAAAATGAAAAAGTTGTGATTCACCAATTGTGTGTTGACAATCTATATTTCCCTCTTTCTCTCGCTTTTGCTTACTTGAATTAACCATTGAAAGCAAGCATTTTACATTTGGACTCCCAAATGTTAATTCGAAATGTTTGAGAAACTTGATGTTTTAGAATATCATTTTTAGAATATCATAAATGCATATATAATCTAACCATTATTGAAAATCCAAAAGGTTAAGAAAACCACCGGTAGCTCGCTAGTCACCAAGTTGTCGAACTATTCAATTCTATTATTAAACTGAATTCCAGTTTCCTTCCCCCACGTTCTCTAAGCAAGTGTTGATTCACGAGTGCAATTTATAGATTGTTAATCATATATTTATGTCATATAGGTTAATAAATTAAAATTTAAACAACCCCTCTATTGCAGCTACTTGTTCTGCTTGGGACAACAAAATCTAAATCAAAATCTATTTACTCCCCATGACTAATAATAGTATTTCAAAAAGGAATAATAAAAGTAAAATGTAGTAGTATTATTTATTGTCCCCGCATGACTAATAACAGTAAAAAAGCTAATTAAGTTTCAACTTAGGAGTCATTTTCTGTAGGGTAAAAATTAAGCAAACCACCGTCTGGGGAAGAAAGGGCCCCAAATCCAAGTCCCATAAAACACCCTTAATTGTTGGCACATTAATTATTTAAGATGCTTTTGATTTTATCTGAATGCAGTAAAGTTATCTCTTTTCTCTCTAGTTATGACAAAAAAATAAATAAATAAATAAATAAAAACTTATACTAGTATTGACGCAGTATAAGCAAAAGGATAAATCCAATTTTAGAATTTTCAAAATATGACTGAATTATTGATTGCTCAAATAGGCCAAAACAAGAGTCTAAATAGGGGATCCGAAACCCTAGGTACAAAACTGCCATAAATGGCGAGATTACAATGTTACCATAAATAAAAATAGGAAACTAAACAAGATGAACGCCACAAACGGCGCCGAAAACAGAATTAAATATCAAAAATTATGATAGAAATAAAAAGTTTCTATAAATGAATTCACTGCCATTTTAAGGGCCCAAACGAAGAAATTTGACCGAAAAATGATGTCGCTCATCGCCAAAAGCAATAACTTTGAACCGGTGGCCCGTTTCCTTTTGAATCGCATATTTATAAGGCCCCAAATCTCAGTTGGCCCGAGCTAGTATTTTTTGTACTTGGACTGCTGCTTGTCCTAACGGCTCAGGAATCTCTCTGAAATAGCCTCCACGTCAAGTATTGCCGCTATTTTAAAATATTTATTGTTTTAATTAATTTTTTTATTTCAATTTATTTGTCAGTTTTAGAATTTCAAGAATATATTTATTATTTTTTAATTTTATTTTTCATTTATTCTCTCACTAAATATTTGTATTAATTATTTTTATTTCTCTCTGTATCAAAATTAATAAAAGATATTTTTTTATAATTATGACAATTTAATATTTTTTTTAATCTATATATCAAAATTTTAAATGATAAATATTTTAAAAAGAATGAAATAATTAAGTTTTACATGTTCCAAGTTTCAAGTTAGATATGCATACACATCAATGGAGATTCAATTAAAAAAAAGAAAGAGATCAGAAAGATTTCATGTACATCAAGAACTAAAAATAATAAATCTGAATGATTGGCAATTGTTAACATAGGTATGGTATCAATAGAATATGCTAATATTTTAGGTAAAATACGATTTACTCTTTGAAGTTTAGCAAAATTAATAATTCTTTACCAACATTTTAAAAAGTTACTTTTTATTCTGTTACATTATATATATATATATATATATATATATATATATATATATATATATATATATATATATATATATATATATATATGTATATAACACATAAATACACATAACACACACATGCATATATACACACACACATACACACATATACATACACACACACATACACATACATACATATATGTGTGTACATATATATATATATATATATATATATATATATATAACACATAAATACACATAACACACACACATGCATATATATATATGCACACACACACATATATATATACACACACACACACATACATACATACATACATACATACATACATATATATATATATATATATATATATATATATATATATATATATATATATATATATATATATATATATATATATAAACTTACTGTTCCATCAAACCACTTCTCAATCACAAACTAAATATAAATTTAATAAAGTCACAAACAAAAAATTGTTACAAACAATACACAACTAATTTGAAACAAATATAATTTTTTAACAATAATTATTATCTCAAAAATTTATAAAAAATAGTAAAAAATTACTTAACTCTTTCAAATCAAATTATTTCAAATTATCTTCCAATAATTTTTTACTTAAACACGAAAAAAGAAATTATCAATTAACAATTATAATTATTTGCAAAAAAACTAAATTTATAATAATTACAATATTTAAACAAGCATTACCTTTTTTTAATTCTTTTTTCCTTCTCAAAAAGAGAATAAACTCATGATAACAATTGATTTTTGAGCACTTGATTTTGGTTTAGAATTGTTGAATGTTTAGAACTTGTTAGAGTGAAAATATCGACAGAGAAAGAGGATAAAGATGTTGACAGAGGCTGGAAAAATAAAGAAAGAAGGTGGAGAGTTTTTTTTAAAATCATGTGAACCAATCTTGACCATTAGATCTAATTAATGGCTTGGATTAAAGAAAATAAAAGTATTGTGTGCTGTATTTAAATATTATGCGTATTTTTTTTTAAACCACAAATATGATCAAAAGCCCAAAAAAAAAAATAACTCTATATTAAATCCCCATAAAAATATGAGGCCCCATTACCGAGCTTAGGAGCTAGCTCTGGTAATCTCAAACACCTTTTTGTCAAAAAGAATTTCACGGATTATAAAATGAAAATAGGTAAAATCATAGAATACTTTTTTGTAATTTTTTCAAAAAATTATTAATTTTGAATCATCAATATAAAGAAAAATAATATATATATATATATATATATTACCGTTGCAAATCAAATTCAAAGCATTTAAAAAAAAAGTATTATGGTCCCATAAGCAGGACAATATCTCGATCAAGCACTGTCTCACACATCTAGCATAATATGCGTAAAGCATCAATCTTATGTGCAATTCATTTCTCATAAAACATTTGGCTTTATTTATTTATTTTTAAAGTACTATCAATCAGTTGATATATATCAATCACTTAATAACTACCAACCCTTCATAGTGGTAAGATTAATAGTAAAAACTCAATAAACTGAACATTAATCTACCGTAAACATCCCTAAATAAAAACAATAATAATAAGGGAGAAGAAGAAAAAATATAAAAACATATATATTTCTAACTTTACTTAAATAAGATATAAATACTTATTATTAGACATTAGAAAATTTTTACGGTTAGGTAAGTATGGTGGTTTTGGATTAGAAGTTAATTAGCATTAGGAAGACTTGACTGACATCCCATTAAGGAATAATGAGACAACAGAAAGAGGCTTTTACTTCATTTTTGGTATGGCATTATCTAGTGCATGAAAATTTCCAGGCAACGTATACTTCTCCTTCTGTCCCACTTCTACAAAGCTTCATATAAATAGTAATGAAATAATTCTATATCAGACAAGACTTTCTGCTTTGATAGATCTTTCCTCTCAAAATAGGTCCTAACTAACCTGTCCTTTGTTGAATTCCCCTAGCGAAGGCTGGATCGTTTGAGACTGCGATTATCAACAAGTTATGGAGGATTTCACACCTGGGTTTCGTTTTTATCCTACAGAAGAAGAGCTCATCTCCTTTTATCTCCATAACAAGCTTGAAGGAAAGAGACGAGACCTCAACCTAATTATGGATCGTGTTATTCCTGTTCTTGATATCTATGACTTCAATCCATGGGATCTTCCACGTACAATTCTTATCAAATTTTCTGTTCTCTTTCATTATTATTAGTATTATTAGGATAAATTACTATTTAATCCTTGAGATTTAAACTAATTAACTATTTAGTCCTTATATTTTATTAAATTAATTATTTAGTTCCTAAAATTTTATTCTGCAATAGAATTAGTCATTCCATTTAAAATTTATCCAATTTACTGTTAAATTAAAGTGAAATATGAAAATGTAGAAACTAAATAGCTAATTTAGTCAAATTTTATTGATTAAATAGTAGTTTGAGCAAGATTATTTCGTCATTTCACCTTCATTTTAATAGTAAATTGAATCAATTTAGACGAAATGACTAATTTCATTGACAGAATAAAATTTTAGAAATTAAATAGTCAGTTTTACAAAATATATGGACTAAATAGTTAATTAGGTCAAAACTTAGAGACTAAATAATTACTCTTATTATTATTATTATTATTATTACTACTATTGATTATACATTCTAAGTGGAGCTACAACTCATATATAATTTCATAATTCTGGAAATGGCTATAGTATTATTAAAATTAACCAGATAATACTAATTGTTTTAGCTATTGAGGTTACTTAAATTTGAGTTCGAAACTATAATCAGAGTTTTACCTTTTATTATTTTGCACTTAATTAGTTTCTTTTGGGCCGAAAGTTTCCTTCTAAATATATATACGAGGTTACATTTTTCTGCCACAGAATTATGAGATAATTACCAAAAGTGAAGTCTTATTAATATTTCACTTTCTTGATGGATTAATTACTTTTGTTTGATAACAGAATTATCAGGAGACTTATGTCGTAGAGATGGTGAACAGTGGTTTTTCTTCAATCCTAGAAGAGAAAAAGAAGTTAATGGAGGGAGACCAAATAGACTGACTTCAAGTGGATACTGGAAATCTACTGGTTCTCCTTCTTATGTTTATTCTCCTTCTAGTAATCGTTGCATTGGGGTGAAAAGAACAATGATTTTCTATATGGGTAGGGTTCCAAATGGTCGAAAAAGTGAGTGGAAAATGAATGAATATAAAGCCATTCCACAATCAGAAGTAGCTTCTTCTTCAACTAGTGCAAATTCAATGGTGCATATATACTCTAGATCTCTCTGTATATCATTTTACTATTTTAGTCATCTCTCTCTCTCTCTCTCTCTCTCTCTTTTTGGACACATCGGAAATAATATTATGACACAGTAATTCGATCACTAGGAGATATTTCTTCAACCTCTATTTATAAAATTCTATCAAGAAAATTTTATAATTACAAGTTTTTGCAAATATATACATCGTGGTCTTACTAATTTACGTAGAAAAACCATAAATTTGCAATGTAATTAATTCTACAATAAAATTAGGTCTCATTCTACATCAAGTTTAGTGCCGCAACAATATTAATTTGATAATTTATATAGTTTGTGTGTATATATAAATTGATATTTAGTTGTCAGTTGTATGACGAGGATACAAAGGATATGTCAATCTGGTTGAGATATTTTGGTGCGTTTCTTGATTTTTAGCGTATATATATAAATTGCAGCTAAGGCAAGAATTTAGTTTTTGTGTGTATATATAAATTGATATTTGGTTGTCAATTGTGTGATTAGGAAACAAAAAATATGTTAATCTAGTTGAAATATCTTGGTGCGTTTCATGATTTTTAGCGTATATATATAAATTGCAGCTAAGGCAAGAATTTAGTTTGTGTCGTGCGTACAAGACATCAAAATGTCGGCGAACATTTGATAGAAGGCCAGTTGTAGTAGAGATAGGCAAGCCAACAGTTGCACAATCTCGGGATGAAGAAGCAAGAACAACCCATCAAAACAGTTCATCTCAACAAGACCATGGCACTCTTTCTCAAATTGAAGGGAGCAATATGCATGAAATGGCTATAGATACTGAACCAATGTGGGATTGGGAGTACTTATATATATAATTGGGATTATATATAATGGAAAAGCAATAGGGTTATAGTATATAGGAATGCTGAATTTGAAAAGCTGCTCTTTAGTACGTGGTAGAATCCAAAACCTTCATGTCTAGAATATATTCTCTGTGTTTCTAGATTTCTATGTTTACTTAATTAGTAAGAGAAATGCTGGAAGTACTTGTTTAGTTCACACATGTGTATTCTTCAGGTAATCAAGAGAATGTATAAACATATTTAAGCATTTTCCTAAGTTCGGATTCTGTCATATTATAATCTTTAATCCCAAAAATTTATGTAATTGCTTTTGATCCCAAAGAAAATGAGATCAATTTATACTTTTATATAGACTCATTAATTAAAGTATTATATGAAATAATCTGAGCTCAATATAGAATCTATAGGTATGATACTTTGATTTAATATAAATATAATCCATTTAAATTAATACAAGAATGCAAAATAAAATTTTTTACACAACATTTTAAATATTTTCTAAGAAAAAAAATAATATTATATATGAGTGATCCAACTATATGTATTAAATATTCAATTTAAAATTCCTAAATTAACTTGAATTTACCCTTTTTTTTTATCTAAACTTTAAACTCAACAATCTATCTACTTCCATGAATTTGATGGTTTCTTTATATATATATATATTATTAATTTTTTTAGGTATAATATACTAAAATATTATTATTTTTTTAAGTATAATATGTAAATATACTAAAATATGACAATGCCAGCTTTATGAATTTGTTCCCTAGTCCCACGCAAGTCTTTTACTAAATAATAAAAGAAATTAAAAATATATTTCTACTAAGTTAACAAACTCTTCGTATGATTGTCTTGCAAAGCAAAGAGTTCAAAAGATAAGTAATTTGATTGCTTGGTTCTAATTTTATTTGTTAGTTGTGATTGTTTTTAATTTCTTTGTGTCGTTTCGTGCTTTGCTCCCCCCTTAGCCTTTTTGTTCAGTCTTGGCCTGGGTTTTCTTTTTGCAATATGTGGACATGTTTTCATATTAATATATGGCCTTGGCTTATAAAATAAAAAAAAAAAAAAAAAATTCTAAGGAATTTAGCTGATAGTTTTTTGACTCTTAACAGCTAATTCAACTCATTTGATATATTATAAAAATCAACAGTGCAAAAATTCTAATTCGGAGATTTCTCTATTAGTTGATAGTTGATGTTATAATTTTATTGGATTTCATTGCATATTAAATTTATTTTATCTCTTAATTATAAAATTTCTCTAAGAGTTTCAACTATGATTTGAATCAAGTCAATATGTCTTAACCCCACTTATATATTATTTTAAAATTTTCTATAAAAAAAACTAATTAAAACTTGACCAATTTAAATACTTGTCCTTGTTTCTTTTCTCATTATAAAAATAATTAACTGAAATATAATCAATAAATCTTTTGATTTAGTGGTATTAAATTTGTTTTAAAAAGTATTGATAGTCTTCCTTTCTTTTATTATAAAAAATAATAAATTATAATTAGTTAATTTCTTATAAAATTATTATTAATAATAAATTGTACTTATTATAAATTTTTTTAATAATAATATCCTAAAATCTTATGCAAGAAAGGAGTTTTCAGGAAAATATTTTTATAATTTATTTTGTAAAAATTCTTTTGATTAACAGTAAAGATTTTTTTTAGTTATACTTAAATCATTATATTTTTATTTCTATCATATCACTTTTTCTTTTATAAGTTCAAAATTCTAGCATTTAAAAAAAAAAATTAAACTTTATTCTAATATTTTTCTTACCAAACATTTTGCGACAGTTGAATATTTTACCGCTCACCCCTAATCCAAATATACATTAATTTTTCTTTTTTAAAAAACAGAAGACATTTTCATTTGCATGGTCCGACTTTCCACTTTTGTAGGATTAAGGTTTGTTTTTTCAGTTAATGTCGCATAAAATTAAGCATATCCCGATGTCCGCGCATTGGAGCAGAAAGGCTAAATAAAAAAAAACAAAGGTTAAAGCAATTTTTATAACCCACAAAACATTATAAATATAGGCTGCAGGTTAAAGCAATTTTTTATTTTTTTAATAAAATTGATTTCAATTAAAATTAAAATTTAAAATTTTTTAATTTTAAAAATAATTTTAATATCATTAAAATTTTCTAAGCATTTTAAAAAAAAATTTAAGCATTAAAAATGAAATCGACTATAAATATATCATTTAAACCGCATATACACTCCACTTACTACTAAATATAACATAATGATTTCGTCATTCTAATGTATATACATTACGTAAATTTTAATACTACTAAATATAATATAATGGTTTCATGATTCTAATGTATTAGTGCTGGCATTTTCTTTGACCAAATGTGTTAATTAAGACTCAAAAGAAAACCATTCTTTTAGAATGTGGGATATATTAATTTATTAGAATAGAATGAGCAAAAAATTACGACCAATTATCATAAACTTTATTTCTGCTCTTAAAGTGGGAGGAAATGAATAATTTAATATGCCATTTATAATTTAAATTTTCTTTTAATTAACAAGAAAAGGATACCACAAGTTAATTTTTGCAAACCACTATTAAATCTACACTTTCTTGATGTGATTAAAGAAAAATTATTTTTAAAAAAATTAAAAATTTTTGTAAGTGAAAAAAAATTTCTCATTTATAATTTAATTCGAAGAACATAACTGTGGTGTAAGTGATAATCTCTGTATTATGATAATAAAATTTAATTAGGGCGGTGCTTTTTTAATTAATTTTTTTTTAATGCAGTAAATTAAAGTGGGGTATCTTGTCCACGGTAACGCGTTTAACATGTCCCAGGTTTCAAGTCATGCAAAGCAATTCACCTTTACCTTTGCTTTCTTCTATTTTCCTAGGCCTAGGCCGGCCCTGAGTCAAGTCTTAAGTCAACTTTTTTTGTTTTTTTTTTTTTTTTTTTCCTATAACAAAATAAAAACATTCTAATGATCAGTTTTAGCTCAATAATAATTGATCTTTTTCAATTTTTTTATCAAGAAATATTATAAATAGTAAAACAGTTTCTCTAATAGAAATATTAGTTTAAAAATAAAAATTCAGACATGATTAAATAAATAAATTAAATAAGTGAAAAGTGAAAATTAAGATGATAGTTGATAAAGATTAAAAATGACTTAAACCAAATTAGACCCAACTTGGTGCAAGGCCCATCGGACAAATCACCCAATGCAAAGCTCAAGTCCACAGTGAGCTTGTCATGCCAAGCTCGTCACCAAAACTTTTATTACCTAGACATCACAGCTCATGACCTTGCACTATTCCTTTTCTATCAGGAAGCTTGTTCCATAAGCTTGTGTATATTAGCTCATGTCACTATCAAGCATAGAGGCAAGAAGTTTGTCAAAAAAAGCATGCTCATAAAAGCTCTCTTTTTTTCGGATTTCTCTCTCTACTTGTGAGGTTTACTAATCCTCATGTCTACATATATTTGATACCCTAGCTAAGGACTGGGTGGAATTTAACGGTATTCACATCAGTATTAGGTCAGTTCATTTTGCCCTTAAAATCTCTACTAGGTTCAATAATTATATTCTGTCATATAAAAAGAAATGAAAAACAGATTTGTAGGTAGTTTGAATTTTAAACTCTCTCACTTCCATTCTCTCACTAAAAATACTTAGGCCATAGAAAATAAAAATTTATTCTCTTTGGTCATCATTTACAAAGCTTATCACTGACTTGAGCGTCAAAAAGTGTTTACTAGGTCAAGGTCTAGCTCTCGTGACATTGTTTCTTTGTCTTGCAGGCCTAAAATCTTTAAGCTCAATAAAAGAGATACATACTATATCAATATTCCTTTTTTTTTTTTTTAAATAAGCCAAGGCCATATATTAATATGAAAAGATGTACAGATTACAAAAAGAAAACCCTAGCCAGTGCTGAACAAAGAAGGTCATATCAATATTCTTAATATGAAACCAATCAATAGTGATTATACTGAAATACAATATTATCAAAATCTCTAATTTTTCCTCATCTAGCTCATTGTTATATTAGTTTATTTATCTTTATTACAGAATATTGCATTTTTGGATGAAAACAAACCCATTTTGAATAGTAAATAAACTCAAATAACCCATTGACGAAGATGGAGTTTGAAGCTGGGACTTTTTCATCTCAGGGTTCAACCTTAGCCATCTAAACTAGGCCTTATTGGCCAATACTACTTAATGTTAAAAATATAAAATTATGAAATTCAAATTCAATTAATTAAAGTCTAATTAATAAAAATTTTTAAATCTCCCTTAACTTGGAAAAAAGAAAAAAAAAAATCTTATTCAATCCTATACAAGAATGTGAAGCTCGTGGTAGGAGGCCAAAGCAACTGACTAGCAGTGGATATTGGAATTCTACAGGTTCTCCTGGCTAGTAATATGTGCATTAGGGTCAAAAGAACAATGGTTTTCCAGATGGGAAGAAGTCCTAATGGGTGAAAGACAAATGAAAAATGAACGAATACAAAGCCATACAACCGCCGCAATCCTCTTCAGCTGCTGCAAATCCAATGGTATACCTACTTTATCTTATACAATTAATTTTTTTTTTTTATTCTCTAGGCCAATTTGGATTTTTCTTAATTCCTTGCATGATTTTACATTTCCAAACCTCAAAAATGAAAGTTTAAATGTACAAGATCATCGCTATTTTAGTGTGATGAATTTTCCTTTTCCTTCATTTTAGCTATTACGGATTACACCTAACATATTTATTGTCCAAATCACAATTTACAATTATATTTAAGAATAAGTTGCACGTCAAACAAGCTGGACTTTTGTAAAAATCAATATTTATCAAGGTGGATTCTAAACAAAATAACCTATTTTATTTTATATAACAAATAGAATAACGATAAATAATAAATATAATTAAAATATTATAATTAAATTAACATGCTATTATAAGTTGCCAACTAAAAATGAAAAATGCTAAAATAACTTAAGGTGTGCACCTATAAACTTTAAGAAAAAATAATTTAATTTACGAAAGATTGTGATTTTTTCTAAAGGCTTTTTTTTTTATAATTACTAAATTATTTTCCTTTTTTGTTAATTTGAAAATATTTTTGTAAAATTATTATTTTGTACAAAATAAGTTATATTATCATAAAATTAAAATTTTTTTGCAACTAAAAAATATTACGAAAAAATAGTTTTATTTATGAAAAAATATAAAAAGATTGTATTTTTTACGACATAGCTACTTTTCGTAATTACAAAATTATTTTCTTCTCTTTAATTTAAAAACTTTTTAGCTAATTTAGAAACTTTTTGTAAAGTTATTATTTTACACAAAATAATTCATATATTTGTAAAGTTAAAACTTTTTTGTAATTATAATAATTACAAAAAAAGTTTTATTTACTAAAAAATGAGAATATTATGATTTTTCATAAGAGAGTCATTTTTTTCACAGTTACAAAATTATTTTTTTTATTAATTTAGAAATTTTTTCATAAAGTTATTGTTTTGTATATAATAAGTCATGTCTTTGTAAATTTAAAAAATTTTTCACAACTAAAAAATTACCAGAAAATATTTTATTTACCACAAAATTATAAGAAAATTGCGATTTTTCATAACAAATCCATTTTTTCATAGTTACAAAATTATTTTTTGTTAACTTAGATATTTTTTTGTAACTTGTTGATTTACACAAAGAGAGTCAAAATTTCATAAAATCATAATTTTTTTGCACCTAATAAGAATTATGAAAAGTTCTTTTAATATATGAAAAAATATAAAGAGAGTGATATTTTTTGCAAGATAGCAATTTTTTCGTAATTACAAAAAATTTAGTTTTTTTTTTGTTGATTTAGCTACTTGTTAATTTATACAATAGGAGTCAAAATTTCATAAAATCATATTCTTTTGGCAACTAGTAAGAATTGAAAAAATTCTTATAAAATATGATAAAATATAAAGACATTGTAGTTTTTTTGAAGATATCAATTTTTTTTTTTTTTTTGTAATTATGAATAAAATTATTATCTTTTTGTTAATTTAGCTATTTCATTTGTAACTTATTGATTTACACAAAACAAGTCAAAATTATCATAACATCATAAGTTTTTGCAACCTATTTATATAAAATTGTTGATTTATGTAAAATGAGTAATTTTTTTATAAATTTACAATTTTATTAAGTATGAAAATTATATAAGTATGAGAATTAATTATTTTCTTAATGAAATTTTACCAATTTTGTTAATGTAAGGTATATGTTTAAATTGTTCTTATTTTATGTATATATGAAATTAATGAAAAATTGATGATAGATATTAAATTTGTATTGTATTTATATTTATGATCAGTACAATATCAAGAGAGGAATATGGGCTGGACCTTTCGAATTAAACCTTGTGAAGTAGATCTGCAAAGAAATAAAGAAGATTCAAGAGAGAGCCAAGTCCTTCACCTGGCAATAACCCTCCGACAATCAAGTCAGTATCACACTATTACGGGGACCTGAGAGAAGGTTTTTCTCTTGGTCTAAGGATATGTCTTCTTCAGTGAGAGAAAGGGAATGAGAAAGTATAGAGTTCCATCTACTTGAGCTTCATATTCATCATTCTATTTTATATGATTCCGTATGAGATAAAGCTTTAGATCTAACTTGCTCGGCAAGTTACTTGTGAGTAAAGCAAAGTAAGTTCCCAGAAAACTTCTAGGCTTAAGGAATATGTGGGGTTGGAGGCCATTAGGATTCGACCAGTGGGCTTCGACTTGTTCTTCTGGGGTCTTTGGGGCTTGGAACAATTATAGCCCTTTATCCTAAGGAGCCCATCTGCAATGTAAGAGCCATTTTTATCCCTTATCAATTTATAAGATCTATTTATTTCTATTTGGCATCAATTTTTGTAAAATGATCTTCATAGTTGAGTTCAAATTAAGTCAAGTGACATTATGTTAAAGTAAAAAAAAAAAAAAAAACTTAATTTTCTTCAATTATGATTTGCTTCTTTTATGGGTTATTTGGAATTTCCTTTTTTAGGTTATCAGTTTAACAGGTAACCTTACTCTAATCTAATATAACTAATGGACAAAAAAATAATGCAAATTACTTTGTTTTAAACAAAGTAATTACATAAGGCACCTACTTATAAATACTCCAAATCTGGCTCATAAACAACTATAGGAGAATATATGTTTTATATATAATATAAATAGAGAAAAATATAAAAAAAAATATCATGTGATTTAAGCATTTTATTATTAGGAGTTTGTGAACAATTTTTTCTTTTTAAACAAAATCAAGTATGTGTTACTTTTTATTAGTCCTTGAGAGACAAAAGTATTCATTAGTTCTCTTGAGAGACAAAAATACTAACACCGTTAAAAGGTGTTGATGTGGCAGACTATCATATTTTGATATTTTATGGGGCCACTAGACTTAAAATTAAAAAAAAAAGAAAAAGAAAAAGAAAAAAGGAAAAGTAAAAAAAAAAACAAAAATTACGTTTTTCTTTTTTACCACTATTTGGATAATAATACTCATAATTGAAAAATTAAAAAAAAATGAATCAGTGAAAAAATTCTTATATCTTTTAATTTTAAATAGTCTAGTGAGCTCCATACTACTCTTCGAGATCGCCAGTGTGTGTAGCATTTACTTATGACTCTTTGTACTAAGTTTGAGTCTATTTGTACTGCTCTTCTTCATCGCAGTCCACTCCCTAAACTTGACACAGTCATTCGAGAGGTACTTTGCAAGAAAACACGACTTAATACTCTCCTTGCCGAGCAATCTCTCCCTTCTACAAAAGTGGTTCTTGCTACTCCTTCAACTATTATTGTCACCTCTTCTTCCTCCAAGGGATCTTACAGATATTGCAAACAAAAAGGGCATCTTATTTCTGCTTGTCCGAAACTTGAAGCTAAACGGAAGAACTTTAGCCAAGGTAATTCAAATCTTATAATCAGTCCCGGTTCTTGAGTACTTCTACTTCTATCACTGAGGGTTTTATTTCTGATGATATTTATCCTCATTTTTCCTTGAAAGATATTCAAGCTATTCTTCAAAAGATCCAATCTACCTCTGGTATTCCTCCTTCCCTTGTCCTCTCTATCACTTTAGGTACATCTACTTCTTGGTTCTTTGACTCTATCCGATGCAATCATATGACCTCTAATTCTAAATTATTTAGTTCTGTCTCCTCTCTAACTCATACACCGATTGTCCACACTACTAATAATTCCATATTGCATATTAAACATATAGGCACTATTTCAAAATCCCATTTGTCATTATCTAATACCTTTTATGTGCCCAAACTATCTCTTTATCTTATTTTTGTTGGTCAGTTATGTGAACTTGGCGTTAATATAACCTATTCGAGTCATGGTTGTACTGTGTAGAATTCACAGACATGCAAGATTCTTGGGATAGGCCGTAAGGTTGGTCGACTGTTTGAGCCTGTTTCTTTTCAACTGTCCTCTCAAATTATTGTTGTAGTTACCTCTTCTAGTGTTTGACACTTGTGTCTTAGTCATATTTCTCCTTCGAGATTAGGACTTTTGATTTCCAGTGGATGTTTAGGATCTATTAAAAATGATCACTTTGATTGTGTTTCTTGTCAACTTTCCAAACATCAGGCTTTACCATTTAATATTAACCAATTTGTTTCTTCTGCATCATTTGATCTTATTCATTATGATATTTGGAGACCTTTCCCTCATGTTACCATGGGTGGTTCTAGATATTTTGTTATATTTGTTGATGATTATTCTCGATATACATAGATTTATCTTATGAAAAATCGATTTGAGTTATCTCATATATGTATTCAATTTGCTACAATGATTAAAACTCAATTTTTTGTCAATATTAAAGTTTTTCGTATAAGTAATACTATGGAATATCGAGACACTGAACTCTGTCAATTTTTTGCCACTCATGGTACTCTTGTTCAACGTTCCTGTCCTGGTACTTCTCAACAGAATGGTCATGCAGAAAGTAAACACAAACATATTTTGAATACTGTTTGGTCTCTTATTGTGTCATCTTCATGTCCTGAGATTTTCTGGGGTGAAGCAGCTTTGACAGTAATTTATTCAATTAATCGTATCCCTTCTCCTATCATTAATAATATTTCTCCTTATAAGCATCTCTATGGTCATTGTCTAGAGTATCATAGTCTTTGAGTTTTTGGATCTGCTTGTTTTGTTCATCTTCAGCCACATCAATATATTAAATTAGAACCTCGAGCTTGAGTGTGTTGTTTCTTAGGGAATGGCATTGAACATAAGGGTTATCAGTGTTGGGATCCATTCTCTTAGCATCTTTGTATTTCCTGTCATGTCACATTTTAGGAACACAAGATATTTTCTTCCATATCTACCTTCAAAGTCACATCATCTTCTTTTTTTTTTTTACTGATCCTACTATCACTTTATTTCCTGATCCTGATGATTCTCCTGCAAGTTTAGTTGGCTCAAACAACTTAGATCTCCCTCAACCCATACCTGATGATCTTGCTTCTGTGGATCCTCAACCTTCTTCGTTTACTATTCAACCCTCTTTTGATCCTCCACTTCGTCGTTCCTCTCGTGTAAGTCAACCTAATGTCACTCTTCGTGATTATCATTGTTATTCTACCATTGTTTCTCTTTATGAGCCTCACACTTATCGTGAGGTCAGTCCTAACCCTTTATGGCAGCAAATAATGGCAGAAAAACTCAATGCACTTATTTCCACACATATATGGGACTTGGTTGATTTACCTCTGGACAAATCTGTGGTGGGTTATAAATGGATCTATCAAATCAAGACTAAGGATGATGGTTCGGTAGAACAATATAAGGCTCAACTTGTAGCTAAGGGATTCACCCAAGAATATAGGATTGATTATGAGCAGACTTTTGCTCCTATAGCTCACATCACTTCTGTCCATACCTTCATTGCTATTGCTATTATTAAGCATTAGACTTTATTTTAGATGGATGTTAAAAATGCCTTTTTAAATGGGGATCTCAATGAAGAAGTCTACATACAACCTCCTCCTAGTTATGATCATCCACCAAATAAAGTATGTCTTCTTTGCAAGGCATTGTATGGACTTAAACAAGCACTATGTACTTGGTTTGCCAAATTTAGTTTCACTATTTGTCAGTTTGGCTTATAATCTAATCCCCACGATCATGCCTTATTTCTTTGAAAGATTGAGTAGGGTACTATTATGTTATTACTGTATATTGATGACATGATCATTACAGGTGATGACACTCAAGATATCCAGGATCTCAAGACCTTTCATAGTCGCCAATTGAAGATGAAGGATCTTGGAAAATTGAGTTATTTCTTAAGTCTAGAGGTTACTTTTGATTCCATAGGATATTATTTATCTTAGACCAAGTATGCTACTAATCTTATCTCTTGTGTAGGTCTTACTGATGATAAGATTGCCCACACTCCCATTGAGGTGAATGCTCATTTTCTGCATCTGATGGTTCTCCTCTTTCTAATTGTACTTTGTATCATCAACTTGTTAGCAGTCTTATCTATTTTACTATTACTCAACCTAACATCACTTATGTGGTTCATGTTGTTAGTCAATACATGACAGCTCTTCGTACAACTCATTATGCTTATGAAGCCTCAAATTTGCACCTCCAGACAACCGGCACTCAATTACGAACTCATAAAATCAAACTGGGCTTAAATCAAAGCTGAAATGGACGAGAACGAAGTCAAAAAGGGCGAGCAGTCTCCAAGAGACCGTACAAGACAACAGTGACCGCACAAAGCTTGTGCAGAACTGCACAGACCCTTTGCAAAATCGCACAGACCCTTTGTAGAATCAAAGAGTTTCTGTGTGAAACCGCATAGCTTCTATGTGGTTTCCATCTGTTCCGCTCATTCCCAAGCCCTCGTGTGCAGTTTTCGAAGCCTCCTATGTTGTTTTCTGCATTGGGAAGCGAATCCCACATTGAAACTTCATTGTTTTGCCTCCCAACTCTCTCCTTATAGAAGCAACATCCCTTTACCTCATTTCCACACTCAGAATTGCTTAATCAAATTAATTGATTTCAAAGCAATCACCTTTTAACCTCTTGGTTTACTTGATTAGTCTTTGCATCAAGCGAACCATTTCCACAAGTTTGATCCGAAAGAAACGAACTTTTAGTTTAATTTTTTATTTGGGTGGTCATTTGAGCTAGCTCTTCTCAAATCAGTCTGAAGAGGTCCCGAATACGCCTTGCGAGTCCCTGTTCTAAGTTTATCATTCCGCCGAGCTGAAAAGGTGGAATTGTAATCCAATATCCGCTTCATCCGCCCAACGTCCCCAATTCTCATCCTCGTAAGGTAATTATTTTCTTGTTTTCTTATTTTGTTTTGTTTTAGTATTTCTTTTGCTTTATATTGCTATATTTGTTTGCTTTGTTATTTTTTCTTTAGGATTGCTTAATTTATTCTTTTCATTTTTTTTTGCCTGGCATGTTTTATCGTTTTCTTTCATTATTTTGAGGCATGTTGATTAAAATCTAATTTAGTCAATTAGGTAAACAATTTAAATTGTTGCATCGACTTATTAATTAAAACCTGACCTAATTAACAACTTGGTAATCAATCAACCCACCTTTCAATCAATGAACTGAAACATGATAAAACGGCTAGGCTAAACTAACCCCTTCGCAAAAAGGGCAAACTGCGTGGATTTTGATTCCCATTCAAAGGGATACGTAGGCTTGCTTGTTTAAAGCACCAAATCCAATTTAAATAAAATGTGATCGTTCTCTTGTATGTCACTTTATAAATTAGTTCTTTTCTTTATGATATTTGTTTTTAATTTGTCTCCTTTATTATAATATTGATGTTGTCTTTCTTTTGTAGTATTTTTCTTTAATGATTATTTTGGAATTATTTTGGGGAACGTGTGACTTTCCTATAACTCATAAGGGCTAGAGAAAGTACCCCCTATTTTGGTTTTGAATTGTAAAGTTAATTTCTTTATTGCTTTATCACTTTGGATGAATATTTATTTATTCATGCATTAAATAATTGATCATGCATTTTGTATATTGTTCATGAAATTTATTTTAAGTCATCTTATATTAAATTTGTCAAACTAATTATTTTTCTAAATAAACAAAAAACCTAGTCTCTGAATCCTCTTTGGCTTTCGAGGCTAGTGATCTTTTTCCTCTAGGATATTAATTGGAGTCAAATTGGATTTTTCCCTTAATCTTTTCCCAAATGAAATAAAATTAAGGTGGCGACTCTTTTTCAAAATCAACCAGGGTTCCATCGTGAGTTCAAACCCAAATGAGCATTTCGATCCCACTAGCGGATCGGACCGGTGCTCGGGCGAGGCCTCACAATGCTGTTGTTCTTTGTATTCTTCGTTACGTCAAGGGTACCTTAGTTCATGATCTTCATTATTCCAGCTCCTCATCTCTTCAGTTACAAGGATATTTTAATGATGATTGGGCTGGTAATCCCACAGATCGACAATCTACTACTGATTATTGCTTCTTATTTGGCACTTCGCTTATCTCTTGGAGTAGTAAAAAGCAAACTGTTGTCTTTCGCTCCAGCACCGAAGCTGAATATTGAGCTCTTGCTGATACTATTTCTGAACTTTTATGGCTTTGTTGGTTGCTTCACAATTTGGACATTCCATTTTCATCTGCTACTCCTCTTCATTGTGATAATCATAGTGCTATTCAAATTACTCATAATGATGTTTTTCATAAAAGCACAAAACACATTGAGATTGATTGCCACTTTGTGCGTCATCATGTTCAACACAATATACTTTATCTTATTCCTGTCTCTTCTCAAGAACAGCTTGCTAATATTTTCACCAAAGCTTATTATGCTCCTTGTTTTCGTGATCTTATTTCCAAATTTAAGCTGTTTAATACTTTACCATCTTGAGTTTGAGGAAGGATGTTGGGTTCCTAATTAAGACTTGATTTTAGATTCCTAATTAGACTTGTTAATATATTTGTATATATTTTAGATTTCTAATTGGGCTTGATTATAGGTTCCTAATTAGGCTACTATTTTCCTTTTTCCTTCACACTTTTGTGTATATAAATAAGTATTATTTGATTATATCAAATACACAATAATAAACAATTCTTCTTTATTTTAAGTAAGATAATGCAAGGTCGCATATTGATCTTAATGACATTGAGTTCATTGAAGCAGCAAGCAAAGATGGCTTTGATATTCAACTCTTCTTTCAACTTCTAAACAGTCCATATTTAAATGTTTTGGACCTTGTATTTTTTAGAGCAATCCAGTCACTACAATGTCAAAAAGCCCCTTCAATAATTGATGATTTAATAAGTGCTATAGAAAAAGCATATGAAAATCTATCACCACAATGTCTTAATCTTGTGTTTACATCATTGCAATTGTGTATGTATGAAATTATGAAAGTTCAAGGAGGAAATAATTATCGGCTTCAGCACATTAATAAATAGAGATTGGAACAAGAAAGTGCTCTTCCTATTCAATAGGAATGTTGCATTGATATTGTAAAAGAAGTGAAAAAAAAAGTTAAACATCTAAAGAGCGAAAAAGTAAGGAATTGAAAATCAAGTGTGCAAAGATTTTTTTTTTTTTTTTTTTTGTGTTAAAATAAGAAGTGCCGTAATAGAAAACTTTTAGGTTTTTGAGTTTTTTTTTTTTTTTTTTTTTGCCGTCTTTTTGATTTAATGGCTCCCTTATAATCAAGAATAATAACAAGGAGAAAAAATGTTTCATTCATGATAATTTTAAGAAAAAATTTTGCTACTCTTATTTTGTTGTCTTTTCAATTCCTTGACTTTGTACATTGATTTGAAGTCAAATAGAAATCAATCAAACATGCTATATTAATTGATTATGAGAAAAGAAAAACATGGCCCTAGTAATAGCAATAATTAATTTAGAATAACATTATTAATCATAAATGGGTATATTTGTAATCACAGCAGCTTTTTTTAATTTATAAAAGAAAATAGAAAATTTTTTTGGACATCTAAAAATAAAAAAGAGACTATAATTTATAAATAGAAAGAATATTAATATTAGAAAAAATTCTTTTTATAGCTGCTCTTTAATGGTATTCGTGTTTTTGTCTCTACCATGGGATTTGTTTAAGTTAGATGATCAAATTTGCCTGTCATTAGACAATTAAAAATTTAAATTTATTTTTTTAATAAAATAGAATATCACAGAGTGCACAAGATATTTTAATTAGACTGACATCTTTTTAGTACCCAATATCAAGCAATCTTCTAGCTCTTTCTTAAATTTGCTGAATTTGATTTTGAAGATAAATAACAAATTTCAATTAAATAAAGATAGCATTTTGATGAATATTTTTCTAGCTATATGAAATAGAAGAATTCCTTTTTAATTACTAAATTTATTTATTTATATTTTTTTGTTTTATTAAGCTTCGAATTCGAATTCATGATCTAAATATTTTATTAGTCATGATGAGGTTTTGAAATTTGATCATATTTATCATGAAGGCAATCGGGCGAATTTGTAAAACATGATATGATAATAAAATAGAAAATAAATGTGAAAATATTTGATATGATAATTAATCTCGAATAAACGGCAATAAAACATGCACACTATTAATGAAACTATTACAAAATATCATAAATTTTTTAAAAAATAAAATAAGGTAAAAAAATTGCTCTTAGGTCATTAAAAATTGAAACAATTACTTATATTTTAAGTATAATTTAACTGTAAATATATATGATGAGGACCAAATAAAAATGACCTCACATAGGAGATTCTCATTTTCCTCTATACATAAAAGAAGAAGAGGTAAAAATAAACTTAAAATATCTCTATACACTCTCTGTGTATCTAACTCATATTTTCTCGATTCGTCATACCAACTTACTGGTTTAAGTGTCGGAGGCTCATTTGGAGTCAACTTGGGAAACTCTTAACCCTCTTTTTTCTCTATATGCAGGTCCTACCCTTCGTGGAGCTATTCACTATAGGTATGAGACGATTCTAGACTCGATCATCAATATATATAATTTAATCATTATTGAAAAGTCAAAAGATTAAGAAAATGGTGATTAATGTTAATCATGTTTATGTCATGTAGGTTAATAAATTAATATTTAAACAACCCCTTTATTATAGCTAGTTGTTCTTTACGAGACAATAAAATCTAAATCAAAATGCATTCATTTCAAAAAGGAATGATAAAAGTAAAATCTAGTATTAGTTATTGTGCCTGCATGACTAATAATAGTAAAGAAGCTAATTAAGTTTCAACTTTGGAATCATTTTCTGTAGGATAAAAATTAAGCAAACCACCGTTTGGGGAAGAATGGGCCCAAAATCAAAGTCCCATAAAACACCCTTAATTGTGGGCACATTAATTAATTAATTGAGGTGCTATTTGATTTGAAAAAAAAAAAATTATTCTAGTAATGAAGTTTAACGTGTTCCAAGTCTAATGTATAAACATGCTTTAAACCCATGCCTTCTTCTATGGGTACATAAATGGAGTGGGGGCTATTTCAAAGAAATTTACAGTAGACCAAGTATAAAAAAAATACTAGTT
Organism: Reutealis trisperma; assembly: GCA_947687605.1. Lineage (NCBI taxonomy): Eukaryota > Viridiplantae > Streptophyta > Magnoliopsida > Malpighiales > Euphorbiaceae > Reutealis > Reutealis trisperma. The sequence goes on along the minus strand of CANTUT010000052.1, from coordinate 3,671,110 downwards.
CGGGGCAGTTAGGATTTAAGGTTTTATAAATATGCGATTCAAAAGAAAACGGGCCAGCAGTTCAAAGTCATTGCCTTTGGTGATGAGCGATATCGTTTTTCGGCCAAATTCTTCATTTGGACCTTAAAATGGCAGTTAATCCATTTATGGTAACTTTTTATTTCTATCATAAGTTTTGATATTTAACTCTGTTTTCAGTGCCGTTTGTGACGTTCATCTTGTTTAGTTTTCTATTTTTATTTATGGTAATATTGTAATCTTGCCATTTATAACAGTTTTGTACCTAAAGTTTCGGACCCCCTATTTAAACTATTGTTTTGGCCTGTTTAAAAAATCAATAATTCAGTTATATTTTAAAAATTCTAAATTAAATTTATTCTTTTTTACTTACGTTGCGGCAATAAATGGAGATTGAATTAAAAAAAGTAAAGAGATCAGAGAGATTTTCATGTACGTCAAGAACTAAAAATAAACATTAATAATAATACCATTGTATGGATAGATCAGCCATCAATGTTTATGGAAGTCAAGTTTGTCGGTGAGGCTTCACGAATCTTAATTACTTTAACGTGGAAGTTGACTACTGACTTAAAAAAGATATGATTCCCACACTAAAAACACTGTATTCACACCTTATTAAATATAATTTTTTTTTATTATAAATATGTATGAAATATGTATTCATTCCTTTCTCTTTTCTCTCTTCCTTATTATTTTTTTCTTTCCTTATATATGTAATGGGTGGGGCTGCATTCCTTCGGGCCAAGAAGGTATGAACACGAAAGTGTGCAATTCCTGCCCCATTTATATAAATGTTTTCAAACTCGATCCGACTTTAAAACTAATAAAGGCGGAGGATTATAGGTTAGAAATTGAATTAGAATTGAACTGAAATTTTAAATAATATTTATTATTTATTATTTATATATCAAAAATAAATATAATATATATATCAAAATATAATATATTATATTTATATATTAAAAATAAATATAATATATATGTAATTAAAATTAACAAACGTTATCTAAACAATTAATGAATATTACTTATAAGAAATATGAATTTAAAATCATTTCAAAACCATTAACTAGAGAAAAAAAAATATTAAGTGGCTATTTTGAAAATTAAATTTGAATATGCCTCATTATTTGGCAGTAAGAGGTTTACTCAGATTTGCATTGTCTTATATAAAAAAATATATAAATTTGAATATTAATTTAATTAAAATGGTGAATGAGTGAATGATAATTTGAACTTTAAAATATATAATTTATTTTTTTAATTTGGTAGCAAAAAAAAATATTTTTTTTATTTATCGCCTAGTCCTACCGGCAAAAAACCGGCCGGGTCCTTTGGTTGCTGCAGATGTAATGGTTGTTTCTTAATTCAATGAAATTTTGAATTTTCCTAAAACAAAAGAAATGCAGTTGGAAAATGATATTAAATCATATTTAAACTATGAGATTATAATTTGAAAATTAATAAAATAATATAAAATTTGAAAAATTAAATGTGAAAAATTAATAATTTTGTAAGAAAGGCAATAAAATTATAAGCAAGGTTACACGGAAACCTCTATAAGCTCAATATTCCCGTGTTGGACATGTTTCAGATACTGAAACTCACGGAAACTTTTATAAAATATTTCAGAAACTTAAAAAAAGTTTTCCATTATGTTTTTTTTTTTTTAATTTTTGAAACTTCTAGGAAATTTGTTGGACACTTCAAAGAACCTTAATTGAGAACTAATTAATCTTGATGAAAAATAAGATTAATAGTAGACTAAAATGAAAAATTAAAGTTAATAATAACAGTAGAACTTAATTAAAAGCTATAATTTTTAATGATGATGTTAATAGTGGTAAGGATAATGAAGTAGAAAATTAATTACAGATTTTTTTTTAATATTTTAACTTATTATGATGATTATTTAGAAAAATTTTAAAAAAATATTATATACAATTTTTTTAATTATTTAATATATTATGATACTTTCAAAATTTTATTAAGAAATTATTAAAGTTAATGAAATTTAATGAAATAATATAATTAATATTGAAATAATTAATATATAATATATATTTTTATTATAATGTTTTTCCAATATTTCATATCCTATATTTTTAGAAATTGATATATTCTTGTATTGTATTATATCATTTCGTATCGCGTTTTCCATTTTCATTTCCGTGCAACATAAATTATAAGGCTTGCTCTACAGTGCCTATAAGTACAAGTACAATTGGCTAATTTGAAGGTAATTTTCTGTGTTTTTTTTTTTTTCAAATTAAAGTAGTAATCAAACACAAATTATCAAATAACACCTATGTTATTACACACAAATGATTAAAGATAACCTATACTCAAATATCAGAGGATTTGAATATGAGACTTTTTAATTCATCGTATGGTCTCAACCTTAATCAGTTGAACTAAAAAATTATGTGTGGTTTGAAGGTAATTTGACTATAAAAAATCTTAAGTCGTCATACCATTCAATCAACATCTAACTTCCTATTAAAAAAAAGAAAGGAAAAAAAAAAAAGGAACTATTGTGACCTTACCGTTTCTATATCCATATATTTTATAATTTCACCATTTTATCTCATTTATTTCATTTTTATTTTCATGTTTACATTATAATTATATTAATTAATAGATGCAGGTTATAGTCCATGAAGACTATATATTATGACCACTCTAAGATTTCATGTTTATAGATATGCCATTTTACCTTATTTATTTTATTTTTTCTTCTAATTTATAAGTATGTTTTAATAAGCTAATAAGAATCCAAGCTTTTTATTTATTCAATCTTTTTTTTTTTACATTTTAAAATGTTATTTTTAAAAAACAGTGGAAATATTACGGAATAAGAAAATTTTATCCATGTGATTATTATTACTTTTAATCTTTTTAAAAAAAATATATTTTAAAACTTTTTATTTATTGAACATCCAAAATTTTAATATATTCATATACTATAAAAACATTAAATAAAAAAGTGCAAGAATTTTGAAATTTAAATTCTAACACCGATTTACCTTTTAATATGATCAGAAGAAAAAAATAAATTGCTTAGACTCAAAAACATGTGCCCATAGAAGAGTCTTCATTTTCCTCTAAATAAAGATATTTTTCGTATAATTTTTATGAAAAACCTTCTCTCTAAAAGTCTCTTAGCTTTTTAACATAAGCAGCAGAGGTTCCTCGCCATATCACCTCCGGAAAGCTCCTAACTTCTCTCTCTCTCACATAAACTATTAGGAAAATTTTATCCTTATCACAATATATTCAATTCTATCATCTATCATATATTGATTTACCTTTCACTATATGATATGTGATAGATGATGAATAAAGTATTTCCGTTTTATGTAGTATTGACGATCAATAAAGTGTGAATGTCAATTTCTTCACCTTAAAATATTTATAGTTTATTAGTGAAATAATAACATTAGTTTATTTTCTGTAAAATCTTTTTTCTAAAAAATATTTTTTACATTTTATAATATTTGAAACTCATTGAAAAATTAGTTAATAAAAAATATTTTCTATTCAATAGAAAACTAAATTATTTTTAAATAAAATGACTTTTGTTTTTTTAATTTTGACTAACTTATTGTGATGAACAAATAATATATAAATACACACTAATTAATCTATCAATCACCATAGTCATTAGCAATAATTACTGTTGATTATTATTGGTAACCAACACCACTAGCGACTATTATTGGTGATAATCATAATTTGTTATTTTTATATATTTTTCTCATATTTAATAATAAATTTTATAAATATAAAAAATTTTATAAATTTAAACACATTTATTGGATACTGAAATTTTATAAAAGGGTTATTTTTGGTAAAATAAATAGAATCTAAAATTTATCATTTGAGGATGACTATTTAAAGGGTGGGTCATTATATATACTTTGTAGAAGCGTGGATTGAAAATAGTAAACTCAATGCAACTATACGTAGATTTGTGTGGGTTAAACGGTGTTTTTAAAATTGAGTTGGATACTGAACTTGTCTCCTCATCAATTTACAGTCTGATCAGTTTGCTTTGATGATTTGATCAATTTTTCATTTTTTTTATTTTTAATTTTTTATGTCAAAATGATATTATTTTGTCATATTCAATTTTTAGACTTTTAGACCGGACCGATAACCAGTTTCCAATTTAACCGATTCAACTGGCCGGTCCTGTTCAATTTTAATAATACTAGGATTAAATCAAGCAATGCCTGTACCCTGAAGTGGAGGCCAGCTATTAAAAAGCAACAAGCCCACAGTGCAAATCAATGTTATTAAATCGGCCTGGATATCAACCCCGTTTATAAACTGAGTCAATTGAGAAATGGTGCAACCACTGGATTGATAATTAAATTGATGAGTTAATGTAATTAATTAAATTTATAATTTAGGGATCTCCAATCCTAGCCGTCTCTCCTTTTCTTTTTCTCTCTAGATTTTCCTTCAAGTTTTATTTCTTGAACCACTGGCGATTCTCTCTTTTGATTAGCGGTGATTCCAATATTTTCTATTAGATTTAATATAAATAATCTTGTCTCTACTGTTATTGCCACATCTATCACCAGCTCCACTCATTCATTCTCTACCATCGCTCGATACTTCTTCTACTCAATCTCGTCTCTGGTTCCTCGCATCTGCCTTTACCTCTTCATTTCCATTTTTACCATATGCTTATGGTGGATTTGTGCTTACTACTATTAGGGTAATACTTTTCATTTTATTATTTTGCATTAGATTGTACTTTATTTTTTATGTTATTTTATCTTCCAATGTTGAAAGTTTTGTAATGTCTTTCCATGTTGGAAGTTATTTTTTCTTATGAGTCTAATGGTATGTCTGTACACTATTGTATTTCAGATACTTGCAAAAGGACAATGGCTTGTTACATTATTTCATTATTGCAGTCGCAGTTTTTTAAAATCAACTATATGACAGTTGGATATTCTATTGAATATTTGCAATCTGCAAATCAGTTTGCTCTTGTTATGGTAGTTGATTTTATGTCAAGTTATTTTCTATTGAAATTTATATTCCGCCATTGATAATTAATAAAATTTAAATTTATTTCAAAAAAAAATTAAATTTATAATTTTATATAATAAAATAAATATAAAAAATTAAAAAATTTATTATGAGTACTTAAACTTCCATTTAAAATTAAAATTTAACAAACTAGATATAGTTCGAGTGTTAACTAATCTAAGTTCTAAAATATCAATAAATAGTTAAATATCCAATAATTTTAATTTACGAACAATTAAGAAAAAAGTTTAGAGTTTAAGTTAGTGACTCAACCACTAAGTCTGTAAACTAGGTTAATTATTCAACTACCAGATCAATTGATTTTTTATAAATTAACATCCCATCCAATCTAATCACAAATCTAGTTCAATTTAATGTCTAAATCACTACATTGACCTGCCAAGCTGAGGCAGATTTGATAACTATGATGTAAATTTTTGGCAATTATTACATAATAATTAAAAAAAAAAACATTTTTATTAACCCATTCTCAAATTAATACAATGTTTAGTGTGCCAAATCCAAAATGAAATAAAATCACGTTTTTCAAATCTCAAATTAGGACTACCAAAACAAGTCAACGAGAAAGTTTAATATATATTTTAATAAATTTATTATATTTTCTAATATATTTATTAAAATGTGGCTGCTGGTTGAAAGCATTAATTATACCGTTTGATGTGGTGGGTTGGTGGCAAGAAGGTTCACCAATGTATCTTATTCAGATTCTTCCCCTTAGAAAGCAATTCGTTATGTATGGAGTAAATCTAGCATTCACTATGTATACGAGATAAAAGATGGCGTAGGTGAGAATTTTCTTTATGTATAATATTTAAATATTAGATTAAGATTTTTTTATATTAGTACGAATATAATATTAAAGTTTATCAATTCATATATATATATATATATATATATATATAAGTTTATAAGTAACTAAGCGTTGAAATTCATTTGTACAAAATCAATTAGTTTGTACTAAGTACAACAGCCAATAACTTATAAATCATTTTTATATTTTGTTATTATTCAATATGAATTCATTTCTTAACACACCCCCTCAAATACAATCGGACTTATCTTGTAGCCAATATTAACAAGCCGGTTGATACTTGCTTACAAATGGATCAGCTGACATCTCTTATTTAGTTTTAGTCCGGACTGATATCATCATCAGTGCAACAACAAGGGGTTTATCTAGTTTTTTGGTCCGTACATACATGGCTTATAAGTAAGCAAGTGTTGGAACCCACTTGTATAAAACCAATTGATTTATACTAGATTCAACATTCACTCATTTATAAATCATTTTTATATTTTGTTATTATTCGATATAAGATTTATTTTTCAACATATAATAGGTCATATTTGAAATACCCGGAATTTTCATTTATTTTATAAAATTCTATTTTTGTACAGAAACGTATTATTTTATTATTTTTCTTACTAAAGTAAGAATTGAAGCTATACTTTACTAAAATTTTAAATATTCATACTAATTGAAAATGTATTGTTAATGGTAATTTTATTTAAATATTATATATGTATATATAATTGAAAAAAGTAATATGTATATTATTATGAAAATGTTAATGCGGGTTTTTGGGAAAAATTGTATTTTGATATTTGAGTATTAATAAAGGTATTAATTAATATTATAAGTTTAATTATAGTATTCTTATCGGAAGTTTGGATTTCCGTTATAATTACTATTATTATGAATAAATTTTATTAATCAAACTATTATTATCGTTAATGGTATTATTGTTATATATATATGAGTTTATGTTGTAAATTATTATTAATATGTAAATTATAAATTGTTCTTATTATTATTATTATTAGTATATATATATATATATATATATATATATATATATATATATATATATATATATATATATATATATATATATATATATATATATATATATATATATATATATATATATATATATATATATATATATATATATATATATATATATATATATATATATATATATATATATTGGTGTTAAGAAACTGAAAAGGAAAAAGAAGGGAAAAGAAAAGAAAAGAAAAAGAAAATGGAAGTGGTGAATGGCGTGTGGCCACATGGGGAAAGGAAAGAAGAAGCAGGAAGGAGAGAGAGAGAGAGGGAGGCAGAGACGGGGAGAGAGAGAGGAGATGCTAGCTGTGATGGTGAGCCACCACCCGTCCAGCGGTGGGTTGCACCGCCACCACCAGTGGCTAGCCCACCGTCCGGTGACTTCAAGGAAGGCAGCGGTGCTCCGATCGGGCGGCGGATGGCGACGTACGTGAGGAGAGAAGTTCTGCCGGCGCCTAAACTTCTATAGCAGTTTTCGGCCTATTTCGGCGGTCAAATCAAGCATGGCCTGTCCCGTTCAACTCCTGAGGATGGGAACTTCAATTTGGTACCTACCTTGCCCCCCTGAGGATCACCGGAGGAGGAGATCCAAAAATGCAATCCGAACCTTTGGAGGCATTTTCTTGGCGATTGGAGGGCGAGTGACGGCGAGTGGTGACCATTTTCGTGATCCTGGCGTCGAGGTGAACCTGCTGGTGTGGAGATCACCTACATCCGCCACCAGCAGTGGCGGCGTGTGGCCGGTCAGCGGCGGCGTGTGGGGCAATCCAGCAACTTCATTTCGTCGTTCCGGCGCGATTTTCGACATCAGTATGTTGAAATTTGTGAAAATTAACCTGAAACTCTTGTATTTCAGTCGTTAAATAAGTTATTTTATGTTTAACAGTGTTTAGAGTAATTATTAAGTTGTCGAGTCTGTCGTTGGGTTCAGTATGATTTTGTCGAAACCTCGATCAGAATCTCAATAGTCTTTAAGTTGTATTTAGTTAAGTGAATTATTTTTATCCTGATAATATCTTTTGGTTGTGAGGTGTTGGTGTTTTGGCGTCTTCCGATTTCCAAAGGCTGCACTTCTGAGGGAAGCCAGTAAGAAGTGTCGTCAGTTAGGTGAGTGATACTCACTAATGTATTATCCTGTTTTCATATATATCTGCATTTCTCTGTGTCTGTGTGTGTGTGTGTGTGTGTGTGTGTGTGTGTGTGTGTATATGTATGTATGTATATTATGCACTACTACTGCATATAAGCATGTAACATTTGATTGTGAATGATGACTCAATATTCTGTATTCTATGTTGTATTGTGATTGTGATTGACGGATGGAGGTTGGGAGGATGCAGTACCACCTAGGAACTTTTGATATGAGTATGGATATGGTTACTATTATAATTATGATTTTGTTGAGAAGATAAGATATGACTGGTGTATGCTGGCCGAGCCTGCTCATTGCCAGGGCCGCTACCAGTCGGGTCAAGGCTGCTTGGTACAGACCAATGACGGCCGGACCCATTGGGTATAAGAAACATATTATTAGATTTAGAGAGCCAGGATAGGAGGATCGGCTCCCCATATTGAGTATTAGTGCGGTACTGTGGACCATATCTCATTCTTACTTGATTGTATGACTTGTCTGTCTGTATGACATAATGCATAGCATGAATATTAGAATCTGTCTATAGGACACCAGTCTAATATGTTAACTGGTATCATTCACTGAGTCGAACGCTCATTCCTGTTCCTTTTGTTGTTTTTAGGTCAAGGAATGAGCCTGTGAAAGAGTTGTAATTGAGTAAACTGTCAATTTTCCTTGACAGTAATTTGTAATATTGAGTATTAAGAATTATATATAATATATATATAATGGTAAATATAGCTCTAGAACTCCGCAATGTTGTACTTTGTATTTGTACATTGTTTAATATTCAGTTATGTATTTTAAAGAGTTGTAATATGTTGTTAAGCAGAACCCTTTTATAATTTACTACATTTATGAAATAAACGAGTTGTTGGCCCAAGAAAATTTTATTTTATATTGTGATTCTTTTGAATTTACTTAACTTATTTGGGCCCATAGCCCTTTTAAGTTTTAGGCTTTATGTTATGTGTTTTGATTAGACTTACTACGGGCACTGGTAGCCACGTGCATTTTCTGTGTTCTAGTACCAGTCACGTGCCCTCGGGTTCGGAGCGTGACAATATTAGCATAATTTTCACAATTAAATGTAAAATATGATTGATATTTTATAGAAAAAATAAAATTTAAAATTTTTGAGAGTTCATTGTTATAATATAAAAATAAATTCTAACTGCTTTAGAGATTGCAATTTTACCGTCATTTCAACATGAAAAAATATTAATTTTTATCTAACTCTAGTATTCAGGTCAGATTTTATGAGATGAAATTGAAGACGAGCAATCACTATGATGTGACATTGAGATTAAGGATGAGTAAAATGATATTCAAATCTTCCCAACAGGGCTCAACTCTTAAAGTCAAGTTTGTGAAGCACAAAACTTTTTGTTGGTGCTTATAACTTTGCCAATGGAATCAGACCAACTTGTGATAAAATATTATTACCAAACTATTGAAGGAAAATCACTTTTTTATTTCCAGATTATATAGTTACTGAAATTTTATTTCTATTAATTAAGTAGTCATTTTATTATTTTTTTTATTAAAAACTCATGTGTATTCCTCATTTGCAATTAAATTTTCTATTTCAATCATTTTTTTTATTTTTCAAAAACCCTATAAAAATAAGCAAAAAATTTACTTTCCAACTCAAGCTTAATTTTCTATTCTTTCAAATTCTTGTTAACAAAATAAGAATTGAATTAAAATGCTCCTAGTTTCATCTTCTCGTTTCTAAATCGCAAACCATGTGGAAAATCCCATAAGCAATAAAACACCCAAAATAACTCTATCAGTTCCTTTAGTCCTGCTTTCTTCTTGAGGTGGTCGTTGGCCATTTTTGGCCGGCAATCACCTCTCTTTCTTAGTTGTCTTTGTTTCTTCACATATTTTAGTTCTATTATTTTTAGTTTTAGTTGTTTTGTGATCTCATACGATAAATTTTCTCTCTAGATATGGAGTTTTCAATACCTTTTATAGGTATTTTTAGCCTATGTTGGTTTTTAAATCCATGAAAAATATAAATTTATAATGCTAGTTTCATGTCATATTTGAATCCTAATTTATGAATTTCAAATTTTCTAATGGAGGAAGAGAATAAATTTACTTTTAAAAGTAAGATCTACTCTTTTAGAAATCTATTCAAATTTTTACAAATCTATAAGTTGAAGCCAACAATAATAAAGTGTAGATTAGTAGTAAAAGCAGTAGCTTTAGATCTCACAAAGACAATTAGATTTGGAAAATAATAGTATTTAAAACATTATTTTTAAATTTAATTTTTTAGTGGCCACAATTAGATAGCTCCTTGAGAAATTAAACAGTGTGTTTGAGGAGATACAGATTTTTCTATTTTAAATAGTAGCATTTAGTTTGCGCAGAGTTTGAGTAGGCTGCTGCGTTGGTGAATGTATCTTCTTTGTTTATTTTAATGGAATGAAAGTTCTACTGTTTAAAAAAAATTTGCCATTCACATCTCTCTACTTGAATTCTGTCTTCATCTTCTTGTCTTGTCTGTCACACTTTTCTATGCAAATATTAAACTAGCTTTCACTGACGCCAGCATTTCGATTCTTCTTTCTTTCCCTCACTGTCCCCATATCTCAACCATTTGTTCTTTGTCTCCTTGCACTTTTATGCGCTCTTTTTAAAACTTAAAAAAAAAAAACCACAACTTCGCTAGACATCGATAATACCCAGTTTGCTAAAACTAGTTCTTGAGGCCAGTTTGCACTTTGATGGATTTGATGCATCTTTTTGCTGTTAGATTCAGCAGATCGTAACAATAAAAATCACAACTGATTTTGTTGTGATAGAATGTTTCAAGTTTTTTAAAATTTTCAGTTTAGATAATGTTTTGTTTAGCTGATTTGTGGGAATTTGTTTTGATTTGTTTGTTGAATTCTCATGTATAAATAGCTGCTTGATCAATAAAGAAAGTAATCAACCCTTCATAAAATCTTTTGAGTGTTTTATTCTGTTTCTAAAACCAACAAAGTGGTATCAGAGCCCCTTGATCTTAAGGGACCTGTACTGTGAGTGAACCTGTGAGAAACCTTCAACACCAAAACTTCAAGCAATAAGCTATGACAACAAACAACTTCATGGCTGCACCACCTGTTTTCTCAGGTGTGAATTATCATATCTGGGTAGTAAAAATGAAGTCCTACTTGGAAGCCTGTGAACTTTGGGACGTGGTCGAAAATGACCAAATTCAACCATTGCCTGAAGATCCAACATTGGAGGCTATAAGAAATCAAAGAAATGATGTGAAGAAGAGATCAAAGGCCAAGACCTGCATTCACTCAGCTGTATCGGATGAAGTTTTCACAAGTATCATGGCTTGTGAGACAGCAAAACAAGCTTGGGATATGCTGAAGGAGGCGTTTCAAGGAAATGACAGAACTAGACAAATGCAAGTTCTGAATCTCCGAAGGGAATTTGAGCTCCTAAAAATGAAAGAAACAGAAAACATAAAGGAGTATTCAAATAGGCTCCTTGCTTTAGTCAACAAAATCAGGATAATTGGTGAAGAATTACCTGATAGAAGAATTGTGGAGAAGGTGTTGGTGAGTCTACCAGAAAGGTTCGAAGCAAAGATATCATCCCTTGAAGAGTCAAGAGATCTTACTCAGATTTCCTTGACTGAACTAGTCAATTCTTTGCAAGCACAAGAGCAAAGAAGGGCTATTAGAAAAGAAGAAGTGACAGAAGGAGCTTTTCAAGCAAAAGACAAAGATCAAGCTCATGTAGCAGGCAAAGGCAAGCAAAATTGGAACAAGAAGAACAAAAAAGAAGCTGATAACAACCAATATGGAGGGAGGAAAGGCAAATATCCTCCATGTCCACACTGCAAGAAGACATCACATCTCCAAAAATATTGCTGGTTTAGACCTGATATTCAATGCAGGTCATGCAAGCAGTTGGGTCATATGGAGAAGGTGTGCAAGAACAGGCAACAAGAAGAACAACGTGCACAAGTAGCTGATCAACAAAAGGAGGAGCATCTATTTGTGGCAACTTGCTTCATCAGTAATAGAACTGATGATGCCTGGCTTATTGACAGTGGCTGCACTCATCATATGACTTATGATGAGAGCACATTCAAGGAGCTTGATCGTATGTATGTTTCCAAGGTAAGGATTGGAAATGGAGATTTTATTGCCGTCAAAGGTAAAGGAACGGTGGCTGTTGAATGTGCTTCAGGTATTAAACTAATATCAGATGTGTTGTTTGTACCTGAAATTGACCAGAATCTTTTGAGTGTGGGACAGCTTCTTGAAAAGAATTTTTCTGTGATTTTCAAAAATAAAACTTGTGTGATTTATGATCCTCTTGGGAGTGAATTATTTTCAGTTAAGATGAAGGCGAAGAGTTTTTCAGTAAACTTGTTGCAAGCAGATGCACATGCATATTCCAGCTCCTTGGATCAGTCTGAACTTTGGCATAAGAGGTTGGGACACTTTCATTACTCTGCACTCAAATATATGCATAGTAATGAACTTGTTCGAAATTTGCCCACTATTGAAAACAAAGTTGGAGCTTGTGAAATTTGCCAACTTGGAAAACAATCCAGATTGCCATTTCAGCAGAATAAAACATGGAAGGCGACAGAAAAGCTACAGCTGATACACACAGATGTGTGCGGTCCAATGAGAACACAATCATTAAATGGTAGTAAGTACTACATAGCATTTATTGATGATTTTAGTAGGATGTGTTGGGTTTATTTCATGAAACAAAAATCAGAAGTAGCTGATGTTTTTCAGACTTTCAAAAATTGGGTTGAAAATCAAAGTGGGCATAAAATGAAAGTAATCAGATCAGATAATGGGACTGAATATACTTCTGACAGATTCAACAAGTTTTGTGAAGATGCAGGTATTGAGCATCAACTGACGGCAACTTACACTCCACAACAAAATGGAGTGAGCGAAAGGAAGAACAGGACAGTGATGAATATGGCCAGATGTCTTTTGTTCGAGAAGAAGCTTCCCAAGAAATTCTGGGCTGAGGCAGTCAACACTTCAGTTTATTTGCTCAATAGGTTGCCAACAAAAGTGGTGAAAAACAAAACACCATTTGAAGTTTGGAATGGTTACAAGCCCTCTCTGCAAAATCTGAAGATATTTGGCTGCATATGTTATACACATGTCCCGGATGTAAAAAGAGATAAACTTGATCAAAAGGCTGACGTTGGGATTTTCATAGGCTACAGCATGACCACCAAGGGCTACCGAGTCTATCAACCTTCAACTGAAAAAATTATAATCACAAGAGACATCAAATTCGATGAGCTTGCCATATGGCATTGGGATAAGTCAGAGGTGGAGCATGAAGAAGTCAGAGATCCCGCTTCTATTGAAAGTCAGATTGAAGAATTTGATGATTCTATTGATAATGTTCCTGTTAGAGGTATTAGATTACTTTCTGACATTTATCAGAATTGTAATGTTGTTGTACTTGAGCCTACAGGTTATGCAGATGCCATGAAAGATTCAAAATGGGTTGCTGCAATGAAGGAGGAGCTGATGATGATAGAAAAAAATCAGACTTGGGTATTAGTGGACAGACCAAGCCATAAAAAACCCATTGGTGTAAAGTGGGTGTTTCGAACAAAGCTGAATGCAGATGGTTCAATCAACAAACACAAGGCAAGGCTGGTAGTCAAAGGGTATGCCCAGCAGTTTGGAGTGGATTTCTCAGAGACTTTTTCACCTGTTGCGAGGCTTGACACAATCAGAATGCTTTTGGCATTTGCAGCTCAATTGGAGTGGAAAATTTATCAACTTGATGTCAAGTCGGCATTTCTAAATGGCTATTTGGAGGAGGAGATCTTCATTGAGCAGCCTGAAGGTTTTGTGAAAAAGGAAAATGAAGATAAGGTGTATTTACTGAAAAAGGCTTTGTATGGTCTTAAACAGGTCCCAAGAGCCTGGTATAGCAGGATTGATGATCACCTATTAACAAATGGTTTCACAAAAAGTCCAAGTGAATCCACCTTATATCTGAAGAGTGTTGGTGAAAATCTAATTGTTGTTTCTCTGTATGTTGATGATCTTCTTGTGACAGGAAATAATGAGGAGATGATTCAATTCTTTAAAGCTCAAATGATGAAGGTTTTCGAGATGACAGACTTGGGAGAGATGTCATATTTTCTTGGCATGGAAATTCAACAATCGCAACAAGGGGTTTTCATTAACCAAGAAAAATATGCAAAAGAAGTGTTTAGAAAATTTAACATGGAGAATTGCAAGTCCATAAGCACACCGCTGATGCAGAATGAGAAGCTGAAAAAAGATGATGGAGCTGAGAAAGTTGATGAAAGCTTATACAGGAGTCTCATTGGATGTCTAATGTATCTTACGGCAACAAGGCCTGATATCATGTTCGCTGTAAGTTTGCTGTCCAGATTTATGCATTGTGCAACTGAGGTGCATTTTAAAGCTGCGAAAAGAGTGCTTAGATATGTCAAAGGCACTGTTGATTTTGGTATCATGTTTGGGAAGTCAAAAATGTTGAATTTACATGGTTATTCTGATAGCGATTGGGCTGGATCTTGTGACGATATGAGAAGTACTTCAGGTTATGTGTTCAGTTTTGGCTCTGGATATTTTTCTTGGAGTTCTAAGAAGCAGGACATTGTAGCTCAATCCACTGCAGAGGCTGAATATGTAGCTGCAACAGCTGCTGTGAATCAAGCTTTATGGTTGAGGAAGTTGTTATCAGATTTGAAGCATGTGCAGGAAGAAGCCACAAAGATATTTGTTGATAATCAAGCTGCCATAGCTATCTCTAACAATCCTGTGTTTCATGGAAAAACTAAACATTTTAAGATCAAATTTTATTTTATTAGAGATGTTCAAAAAGACAAGGAAATTGCTTTGGTGCACTGTGCAACTGATGTACAGCTTGCTGATATTATGACTAAGGCTTTGCCAAAGACCAGATTTGAAGAACTCAGGAAGAAGATTGGAGTTTGCAGCAAAAGAGGCAAGGAGGAGTGATGGATTCGATGCATCTTTTTGCTGTTAGATTCAGCAGATCGTAACAATAAAAATCACAACTGATTTTGTTGTGATAGAATGTTTCAAGTTTTTTAAAATTTTCAGTTTAGATAATGTTTTGTTTAGCTGATTTGTGGGAATTTGTTTTGATTTGTTTGTTGAATTCTCATGTATAAATAGCTACTTGATCAATAAAGAAAGTAATCAACCCTTCATAAAATCTTTTGAGTGTTTTATTCTATTTCTAAAACCAACACACTTCTTGGGTTTGTTTTATTGCATTTCCCATCAGAGATTATTATTTATTCAGTTGTTTTATTCCTAAGACGGTTTTCTTGAGAGAGAGATACACATGCTTGAGAGATGGTAATAGAAGGTGGAGAGGTATTTTGATATTTAAAATTATTTTTTATAATTTTTTAATAAAAATTATTAAAAAATGACCGAATGATTAACAGAGAGATGTAGATACTTAAGGGATAGTGATATTAGGTAGAGAGGTATTTTAATATTTAAAATTATTTTTTTAATTTTTTAACAAAAATTATAAAAAAATGGCGAAATAACTAAACAGAAAAATACATATACTTGAGAGATAATGATGATAGTTGGAGGGGCATTTTAGTTTTTAAAATTATTTTTTATTTTTTAAAAATGAAAAATATAAAAAATTAGACGGAAGGATTTGGTTGGCTTCCAAATTATAAAAATTTTTTGTGGCTAATAATATTTTTTTATATATTATAATTTATTTTTACTTTTATTTGCCATTAATTATTTATTAAATATTCATTATTTTTAGACTTTTGTTTGATTTAAGTTATATTAATTAATAGTTATAACATTATTAACATTATACTTAAAATAATTTCATAAAAAAATTATATTTAAAATTTCCAACTCTTAAGTTTTCCTTTTTTTAGTTATAGTTCAATTCTTTATAAAAAAAAATTTACTAGTAAGACAATATTTGTTTCAACTTTTTAATAATTATTGTAAATTGAAGTTAGTCTTTTTTATCATATTCTTTTATACATATTTTTTAAATTTTAATATTGTAGTTATGTTTATTTTTCTCTCTAATATTTTACACGAAATCCTAATTTTGCTTATTTTTCTTTTAATGTTACCAATTTTTTTTTCTTTATTTTTGTGGTTATGATCTTAAGATAAATAAATGAAATTGTAAAATAAAAAAAATAATTAAATATATATCAATTTTGAATTTTTTTACCTTTTTTTTTTTTTTTTTTTTTTTTTGCCAATCTCTTAGCCATTTGACAAAATGCCCAAAGTACTTAATAAAAAATAAAGAAATAAAAATATTAAAAGTGAATTTTGATTTATCATATGTCATTGTAAATATATTGATTCTATTTTTATAATTATAAATTTTTGTTTTGAAGTTTTAATATTTGTAATTATATTTTTCTCTTATTTCTTTTTCTTTTTGTAATTTTTATTGACATATATATGTAAAAATTACTTATTATTTGGTTCAATGCCACTAATTTATGGAGTGACAAATTTAAAGAAATATGATTTTATTTTCCAATTTCTTAACATGTTTGATTACCTAGTACTTTTTCTTTAGAATTGGATCAATCATTTATAAATAATTCTTTTTATATTTTGCTAAAAAAAATTTAATTTTTTTATCAATTTTTGTATTTAATTATATAATTAATTTAATTTATTATTAATTTTTATTCTCATTTTTTTATGTATAAAAATATTATTAATAATCGCTGGGGTTTATAATCTAGTTCAAAGTAAATGTAAGGTATACTAGACTTATAATTAATAAGTTGAGTTTTACAATACAAAATCGTCTAAACCATTTATTTTGTGTTATTGATATGCTTAAAATTATTTTTGATCATTAGCACACTATCGAACGATTTTTTAAATCTATCTGAAAGGCCTCTCCGAGCTCAAGTCAGAAAAGATATAGATTAGGAAACAAAAAACTTAAGTTTCTAGAATGTCTCTAGAATCCTTTTACCTCTTTGATGGAGAAAATAACTCTATTTATAGGAATATCTCAATATGTAACTCCTTTTTGGAGTTAGGTTATCTATTATAATTATTGACGATTTTTTGGTAAAGAGCAGTGTAAGTATGCAAAAAAATGTTATCGAATGCTTTTTTGGTTGAAATTGATGTTGAGCGTGCAAAATTTTTTTGAAGATTTCGTTTGTACCTGATTTCTAATCAAACAATTGTGCAAGAGACAAAGGGACAGTAATCTCTTAACGAACTTGGATTCACTAATGTTGTTTCACCAATTTTCATTCAAGAAACTATGAAAAATGTGAATTTGTAATTTTTTTTGTTTGTATTATTGCACCATTAAGTACATTGAATATAAGGATTTTTGAAATGTAGATAATAAGTACTATAAAAGTAAAAGAAAGCCATAGAAGATTAGACAATTTGAAAATATAAAAATAAAAGCTTTAGAAGCTTGAAAGTTGATTGTTCTTATTTAATTAATTGACTATTCGTTGGTCTTTTGTTGAGTCTTATTGTATTTATAGCATTGGCAAATAGTTGACTCCTTTGTTCTAGCTCCATTTCCTTCACTAAACTACTATCCCTTTTCTTTTACTTCAAACTGGATTTAGCTGTCAAGTTATGTGCTAGTGGTGATTTTTACACTGAATATGTTAAATCACATTTAACATTTTACAATTCATATTTTCTTTTAAAAGTTTCCAGATTTTATTAAGAATTTAACCAAATTTTCCAAAAGTATGCTAGGCACTATTTTTAATGAGCTCCCAATCCTCAACTTATGAGCCCAAATTAATTAATTATTATTTAGCCTAAAAAAAATACTCGGTCCACTATAAATATAATGCTAACAAATGTCTCCCACAGATACTAGGCTGGATTTAAAGACTTGCATCTATTAAATTTTTAGCTCTAGTCTTTATTAGCTACAGAGCCCAATGCAATACAACCCTCTTATTATTTAAATTATACTTTTAGCAAAAATTTCACCAAATTCTCAAATTCAAATAACAATAATCTTTTTTTTTTTAAATTAAATGGATCTTATTCATCTACATTAAATTTTTTTATCATGCCCAAATTTAGATCTATTTAGAATTTTTCACCAAATCCCACTTTAAACATATTTAACTTTTTCACAAGCTTAATCCCTTCAAAACACCCACTCTTTTATCCAGCATAAATTCTAATCTCTCTCAAGATCTACCCATAAGTTGCTTCAATTTTGAAGCTCACTCCATCCAAGTATGTTCTTTAATTTGCTTTCCTTCTGCCCTTTTATTTTTTTTGTTTGAATTTTGAATGTTTTTTTTCTTGGCGCTAATCAGCCCAACTGGCCACTCTGTTCTCAACGGCGTTCAAGTCAGAGTTCACTGAAGGACCATCTTGTTGCCGTCGTCACATGTGCCACTATTTGCATCACTGTCGATGCTCGTCTCATGTCCAGACTTGTGCTTGGTTTCTTTTAGGCTTTAGACCCTTTTTTTTTTTTTTTTTTTTTTAAAGAAAAAAGGGTCCCAGCAAGGCAGCTTATGTCATCACTGACGCAGTTGGCTTGGCTGCCAATTTAACTTCATTATTATTATTATTTTTTTTACTTTTTTTGAATTATATATATATATATATATATATATATATATATATATATATATATATATATTAAAAATTGAAGGATAATAAATAAATATATAAAAATAATGAAATTAAAATTTTTCAAATAAAAAAAATTAAATAAATTTAAGATTTAAATTACTGATATATTTAAAAAATAAAATAAATAAGGAATAATAATTTATAATAATAATTTATAAAAATTAAACTAATCATGCCAAACTAACAAAAATATTCACACACACACACATATATATATATATATTAAGCAATTAATATGTAAAAATAAAGAAAATTAAACTACAACTAATAAAAAATTCATAATGTATAAAAAAAATAAGTCATTAACATGTTAAATAAAATGAATTGAACTAAAACCTAATAAAAAATCAATTTATAAAAAAAATATCAATTATAAAATTAATTCATTAACATACAAAAACGAAGAAAATTAAACTAAAACTAATAAAAAAAATATTATGCCGAAAATGAAAGATTGATATTCTAATAAAAAATATGACATATTGAAATTGTAACATGAATACAAATATGAGAGAAGTAATAATCTCATGAACATGTATTTATGGTTAAGTTATTTATTATAATCATTATTGAAATATGAATTACAATTACAATTTCTATTTGTATTACAACTTGTTTTTTTTTTGTTGTCTTTTTATCTTTAACACCAATTATACTAGTTGCCAAAAAAAATAAATAAATAACTTTTTTCTCTGTCATTCTCTCATAATGATATATTGTTTGGAGGCCATCTCTGACAAATCTTGCTAGAAATCGGCCCCTTCTTCTTTCTTTTTTTTTTTTTTTTTTTTTTCAATAAAATTTCATATTTACTCATTTTTTAACTGAGTCTGAGTTTCTATCATCATTTTTTTTTTGGGTTTTAATTTGTCCATATATATTCATTTTTAGTTTATTTGGTTGTTTTTTCCTTATATATTGATATTTGATAAGGGGTGTGTAAACGGTCATTTTGATTTAATACCAAATCAAATCAAAAGAATGAAAAATTAAACTTCCATTTTTATCTAAGCCGAAATCTGAAATTAATATAAAACTAAACCAAACAAAAAAGGTATGGTTTGATTTAATTCGATTAGTCACTTTGCCTTTTTTTTATTCTAATAAAACTATATATTAAAGTTATTATTATATTTATATAATTTAATATATCATGTTCTGTTTATATATATATATATTAAAATTTCGATCAGTTCGTTTCAAACCAAAATTTTTTTAGCAAAAATTGACCAAATTGAAATTCAATTTGATTTGCTATTTCAAAAATCAAATCAAACTGAATCAGTTAGTACAGTTGGGTTTTTAGTTTCGGTTCAGTTTTACTTACTCTAACGTTTTGTATGTTCTTGTGTTTTTTCTTGAATAATCTTCAAATCTACACTTTTTTTTTATAGTTTTTGACATCTTAATCTCATATTTGTCTTGTTTGATTGATTTTAAGATTAGCATATGGTGTTTTGATATTAATTTGGGTTTTTTTATTGTTAGATTGACATTATAAGAAATTATACAAAATTTCAAGCATAGTTGGCGATCAAATGGTCCATTGAACTAGTATAAAGATATGAGAGTTAAATAGTGATAATTTATTATTGAGTGGAGCGTGTTTTTTTATCGATTGATTCAATTAAATGTTCCGTCAACTCAATATGTTTTTTCAATCTCAATAATCTGGGTTGATTTAAAATATGATACAAACTTATGTAATTATATAATATCTTATATTTCTATTTTATACTATCTTTTTATTCAATGAAACATTTTTTTCTTTAAAAAAAAACTTTTAACGGTCAACTCAAAAATTTTATCACATAACATTATAAGAAATTTTATATATAGTATATATTAAAAGTCAATTGAATTGAATTTTATTCTATTTTATAATGTGGGGATGAGACTTAAAATTAATTTTTTTTTATAAATTAGGATATGCACCGATAATTAAGGTAAATGTTAATTTAGATGCACCTAAGTCATAATCAGTGAATTGAACATTCCACAACTGCAAAAGGACAAAATGACAGCCTCACGCCTGCCTAAGTGGACGAGTAAAGTTCCATATATCTTCAAATCACACGTGTCCAATTCATTCTCCAATCTTTAACATCCGCTACAAAATTAAAGACAATTAAAAAAATAAAAAAGAAGCAGAAGACCATAATTATGTAAGAGAAAAGATTTTTTCGTTCCGTTATTAATAGTATCTAAACTTTATTAATTTTTTATATTTTAATATCTAAATTTAATTTTTTTAACAATTAAATGCATTTTGCCCTCAGGCAAAACAAAAAAAAAATTGCATTTTGCCGGCTAAAAATATAATTTTTATTTTTGGCGTTAATATTTTCATCATTAAATTTTTATATTTTTATTGAGAAATTATGTGAGGTATGAGTGATATTGACACCAAGCAATATATATATATATATATATATATATATATATAAACTTGATGAATAAATAATATTGAGATAATATAAATTTTATTAATTAAAAGAGGAATTAATTAATTAAAAAAATTAATAATTTATTAATTTATAAAGTCTATTTACAAGTCAATGAAACATATATTTAATCAATTAATTATTTTTTACTTTATTAATCTAATAAAAATAGTAATTAATACATTAAATTAACAAAAAAATAAATGTATTGTTATATACTCCCTCCGTTTCATTTCAAGTATCGCTTTAGAAAAAAATTTATATTTCATATCAAGTGCTGCTTCTATAAATTCAATATAGCATTAATTAAAAAATTTCAAATTTGCCTTTATTTATTAAATTTCTTAATTTTAATTAATTTACTCATTCTTTTTTTTAGCATTCTTAAAAAAAGGTAATTAGGTAATTAATTATTATAAATTTTTTATAAAATTTATAGTCACTTATCATTATTTTAATATGTATGCTCCATTTTTATACGACACTTGAAGTTGAATGAATGGAGTAATTAATTAAATAATATTAATTATAATTGATTTCTTTTTTTTGGTCAAATTCAATCTAGCATTTATAGATGGGAAAAAACCAATACAACCCAACTGTACAAACATCAAACCAACAAAACTAGATAACAATCACTACTCAAAAACATAAAGAAAAAATACATTGCACCCCCTAAACTAAACCTGTCATAACTTGAGAACATTATTTCTATTACTAGGATGCTGAGTGCAAAATTTCAACATCACTACAATCTTAATACTTCGAAAGATTACATCTGCATTCAAATCCTATTGTTAAAAAATCAAATTGTTCCTAGCTTGCCAAATATAATTAATTGTTGCAGAAAAGTCCACTCTTCTAACTTTACTTTTCAAGCTTTTTTCCCTAGCCCTCCTAAAAAACCAAGATACTCCCTTCTCCAATCCAACACCGTCTCTACATATCACATGCCTTCAAAACTTTATTTCAAATACCAGCAGTATATTGACATTTGAATAATAGATATGGCACATTCTTAACCTGCAACCTACAAAATACACATTTATCATTTGTAACCACTTACCAAGCAAATAGTTTGTTTTGGTGGATAGCTTCTTGTGAATTGCTAACAAACAAACAAAACTATGCTTAGCTTTTTATGAATTGCTAACCAACAAACAAAATGATGCTTAGGTACAGACCCCCATACCATCTTTGCCCAGCATTGCACCTCCCCTTTCACCCTAATCTGTTGCCAAGCACTAGCCACAGAAAAATCTATATTGCTTGTTAATTTCGATTTAATCGTATCCTCCCTAGGATTTAACTTGTAGTGTTGTATAACATGCTCCCTAACTGATTTGAATATTCATTCAAAGCAATAAGAATCACCCATCTTTGGCCATTCCGTATAGCATCTATAATGGCTCTCCTAGGAATATCGATATTTTTAATAAATTTACTGCATGAAATCTATCCATAAGAGATCCCTGTCCATCCTAAGGATCAAACCAAAAGGAGGACTTCCCATTCCCAACACATAGCTAAACGTGTCCTTAGCCTCCTTCGTAAATTTCAACAACTATAACCATGTCCAACTCACCTCATGATGCTTTGTAATACCCTATAAGCTTAATCTCTTAAGCTTATTAGCATTTACCCACTGAGCCTACAACAAATGCTTCCCAATTAGAATCCCCCAATTGTGCCTCATTATTGTTGCCTTATTCCATTCTTTTAAATCCTATGCCCTCCCTCTATTTTAAGTTTGCAAATAAGATCCCAAGCCACCTTAGTACCTTTTCCTATGAACCTTCCCTTTCCAAAAAAAAAAAACCAGCAAATTTTTTCCACTTCTTGAATAATAGCTTTAGGCAACATAAACACACTGCTCCAGTATTTATGCATACTTATGAGCATAGATTGCACCAATTGAACTCGTCCATCATAAGATAAGTGTTTCATTATCCACCTTGATACCCTTTTGTAACTTTTGCAATGAGCTCAGTAGAGTGAAGTGGAACCTTAGATACTTCATAGGCAATTCTCCCTCTTGAAATCCCAAATACTTAAGAATTTCATATTTCTACTGACCATCTAAACCACTACAATATACATGGCTTTTTGAATCATTAGTTTGCAACCCAAAAGATTGAAAAAACAAATTTAGTTTGTCTTTAAGCTTCTACATAGACTAGATATCTCTATAAGAGAATATAACAAGTCATCTACAAAACATAAATGATTGATTTACAATGCTTCACAATCCTTATGAAATTTAAACTTAGCTCTATCAACAGTCATAAATAATCTAGACAAATACTCCATTGAAAACACAAACAGTAGGGAAGACATGCGGTCCCCTCATCTCACCCCCTGTTATTCTTAAAGAACACCTCTAATTTGCAATTAATAATCAAAGAAAACCTAGCAGTTCTCACAGATACCATCAACCATTGCACAAACTTTCTAGGAAATTTCAAATACATTATCATTTCTTCTATAAAAAATTCCAATTCACTAAATCATATGCTTTCTTTAAGTTCACTTTAATTGTACACCTAGTCAGACCATTATTCTTATGATAATCCCTAACTAACTCTTGGGCCAGCAAAATATTATCCTTAATTCTCCTCCCTTTAGCAAAAGCTTATTGATTCTTGCTTATGTTGCATCTAGGCAACCTTTCATTCTATCACTTAGGATTTTTGTAATATACTTGTAAAGCACTAAACAACAAGCAATTGGTCTAAAATTCGCCAAATAATAGCTCTTGGAAACTTAGGCATAATAGTCACAGCAATGACATTTATTTATTTCAGTAATTTTCCAGAATCAAAACACTCTTTAACAGCTTCCACAATACTATTACCCACTATATCCCAGCTCTTCTTAAAAAAGACGCTTTTATACCTATCCACCATATGGGCTTTATCATCCCCAATGGAAAATTTGCATTCTTTACCTCCTCTGCAATCACGAGCTTGCATAACACCTTAGCATCCTCTTCATTAAGCACCCTACCCCTATTAATGACCTCTTGCTTAATGTGAATTCTTTACGGAGCACCAGCAGAAAAAAGGTCCTTATTGAACCTCACCATCTCTTTAACAATCTCCTTTTCCTCAGTGATCATAAATATTTTATGGGCCTTGTTATTTTATTTAAAGCCATTTTTCTGCTTAACAACTAAGTGAAAAAATTTGGTATTTGAGTCCCCTAATGCCACCCATTTAAACGTTGCTTTCTACTCATAATGGCTTTCTTTATACTTCAACCAAATTTTTAATTGGTTAAAACAAGCTCTTTCTTCCAGCACAAGATCCTCACTAAAAGGGTCAGCTTCTAACACAATCTGAACTTGAGCCAACAGCTACCTCCCGTTCTCCACTTTTTGTGAAATATTAGCAAATTACCTCTTACAGAGATTCCTAAGCCTAACCTTCAACTTTTTTAGCTTATTAACTGCCTGAAGCATTTTACAATCTTGCACAGTCTCTTGCCACACATTCTTCACCAAATCTTTAAATTGAGGGTGCTCACAACACATGGAATAAAACCTAAAAGGCTCATGCTTTTCTATATTAGACACTCTTATATCAACAATAACAGCTGAATGATTAGATATCCCAGGAGGCAACACCTAAACATCTAAAACCCTAAAGGCATCAACCCAAAATTTAGACACCAAGCATCTATCAATTTTGCTATGTGTTCACCCATCTAATTATTAGTCTAAATGTAAAAACATCTAGTTTGTCCAAGCTCTATTAACTCTGTATCACAAATACGCCGCTGGAAGTCCATTATAGATTCAGCAGTAACAACTTTCCCCCTATTCTTTCATGAATATCTAAAACTGCATTAAAGTCACCTTGTACCAATTAAGGTTTAGATCCCATTTGAGGCGATTTGACCTAAAACACTCCATAAAGCCTCTCTCTCTTGACTTATATTCTGTCCATAGACCATAGTCCATTTCTATAACTTCCCTTGCCATTCTATCAAAGTATGAATTAGTGAGCATGCCTTAACACCGCATGGAATTTCATAATAATAGCATCATATAGAACACAAATTCTACTTAATGGGGCCTCCAGATAGTTACATTCCAACTTCTAGTTCACCAAACCCATCTTTTGCCAATCATATCTCTATTCCCCTCCCTTACTCTAGTCTTTAAAACACTAAAAATCTTCAATTGATTCTTATAAATCAAAGATAGAACCTCTGATTGTTTATTGCAATCATCAAGACCCCTAATGCTCTAAGATCCAATCATTTACCTCTATCAGGAGGTTTGATTAAGGTTCTAGCCCTCAGTCTTGGCCCTCTATCACTATTTAACCTCCCCTAACACCATTCCCTCTACCAAGCTTAGCAATAGAGTCATTACTACCATGGGCAAATATTATAGAATTACTAGCCTATATAGCCTATCTAGTTCCACTATACCTGCTCATATTCCTAGAAAGAATCTCAATATCCTTACTAGATTCACCACTTAAAGGTTCCTTACCTGAATCACCCTTTGCAATAGCAAACTGATAGTTTGCAACCAAAAGAACTATCCCACTAAGCCTAGCTTGAGCAGTCCTATCTATATGCTGAGTCTTATCCATCACAGGTTTTTTAATTGCCCATTTCTTCTTATGCACGCTTCACCTTCAGATCATAGAATTTCCTAACATGCCCCATCTGATGACATTTTACACACACTAGAAGCACCCATTCATACTTCACCTCTTGAACAAGCTTACTACCAATTCCATCTATTAAGTCCACATTCTCAACAAACTAAGATGCACATCCATTTCAATAAGAACCTTTGCATATTTCATTTTCAACTTCTGCAGCGTGCAATGATCCATCTGAAAAGGCTTCCCACAAATGCTAGCAATGCAACTAAGCATAATTGAAGACCAAAATACCATAGGTAATTAAAGAAATAGAACCCCTACAAGTATCTTCTTTATTTCATCATGGTCAAAATGCATTCTTGGAGCCATTACTGAATTATAATGGGATGATTATCAAAAGTTAAAAGCCCATCTCCTAATACCTTTAATTTCCCTTCCATAGAATTGAAATTGAACAAAAATAGATTCTGTTCAATTTGTTGTATTATTTTCAACCCAAACTTCTTTCATTTATTTAGCATGAAGCTCTCCATCTTATAAAATTTAGGCTACACACTATAGACATACCCTACTAGAGAAAATTGCGATTTCTCTTCTTCCTCTTTCACTTCAAATGAGTGAAATTTCACCATCATTGATCTATTAATAATTGCCAGCGTAACATAGCTCAATTCATTCTCTGGAACACTATTTCAATTATCAAGAAATAGAGAAGCCAAGATTTACTTGAATTGAATTTCTGGTTCATCACCACTAACTCCACCTCATTTGCGCTCAATAAAACATCCATAGAAACATCCAATCTTGAATTGCTTATATTCAATTCCTTTTGATGAGCAAATGCACTAGTCACCTCAACTTTCCCCAATTCCCTATCTTCTAGATCTCTGACCACATCACACCCTAAAACCACACCTCCTTGAATTCCACTCGCACTCAAGCTTCCCACAGGCACACCAGAGTTATCCTTCTCCATAATTTTAGTAACAATCTTTGATCAAAGCTTCAAAGCCAATACCTAATATTGATTTAGGTTTTCTTTTTCATTTTTTCTTAACCATAACCGTTTCAACATAGGTTAGCAAGATGATATGCTAATGTGCGCCGAGAGAAAAAAATGAAAAAAATTCTTACCATAGTTGATTTCTTTTATTATATTGAATGTATTCAACAAAACAAGATTAAAAATAATATTCTTTATGTAAACAAACACAAAGTCTATTATTATAAGAAGTGACAAGAAGGTCATGTTGGATCAATTTAGGTTTGAATCATTATGAATTCAAGTCATTTCAAGTGTTATCTTTTTTTATGCTAGTTCACATCGAGTCATTTTGAGTTGTAGGCGAGTTAGATATGTATTGAGTTGACCCGAAAGGAGATTTTGTGTCAAATTCAAATTAATTTTGGGTGATTTTAGATCAAGTCATTTATAATATTATTTTTCTTAAACATTTTCACATGCAATTTAAAAAAAATTAAAATAAAAAGAAAATAATGTTAGTCATGATATGTAATTATAAGTACTAATTTAAAATAATTTACTTCCAATCCTCAAATTTAACAACATTAAGTATTCAATCAAAAAATTTTATTTATTTTTAATATATACAAATAAGTTTTTAAATTTACAAATATCTAATTAAAAAATTTTATTTATTTTTTATATATGCATCATATAACATAGAAATCAATTAGTGTCAAATTTTTGTGTATTTTTATTCATAGATTTTCTCTTAAATAACACTCATATTTAAGAAAAAGAAAAAGAAATGAAAAATTTTGAACTAAGTAAATAATGATAAAAATAAGGGATAATGACAAAAAAATTCACCAACTTTACATATTTTTACAATTACAACTTGACCTTTAAATTTTGGTAATTCAATACAAATACTTTCATTTTTTTGCAATTTTGCACCGGCCATAATTTCGATCTAAAATCCGGTAAGATAGAATGATGTGCCATATAATAATAATATAATTAATAAATTAACATCTTATTTGACACTTAAAAATAAGGATTAACGTAAAAAAATTTTACTAAATTTACATTTTTTGACCGGAGTGTTGAATTGGTAAATTTTTGGTAAAAGATGTAAAATTGGTGAATTTTTTTATCATTAATTCTTTTTTTCCAGTGCCAAATAAAATGCTGATTTGTCAACTATATTATTATTATATGCCATGTCATTCTATCTTACCAAATTTTAGACAAGAATTATAGCTGGTGCAAAAATTGCAAAAAAATGAAAGTGATTGTACCGAATTACCAAGATTTAAAAGTTAAATTATAATTGCAAAAATATATAAAATTTGTGAATTTTTTTATCATTTACACTAAAAATAATTTATTGTAACAAGTAAATTTTTTTGTAATGTCATAATATTTAAAAAAAAAATTGAAATTTATTTAAAGAATATTTATTATTTATTAATTTATATCGCATCAAGTTAGTTATCTTGTTGGATCATTGGATTAGATTGCAAGTTCCAATCATTTTAAATTATATGCTAATTTGAGTAGATTACGAGTCAAGCAAGTGAGTTCAGGTTGTGTCAGAATTTGACAACCATAATTCTTATAATTCATAATTATAATGCTTTTGTAGCCTGTTACAATATTTTAAATAACGAGTTTACGTATTATATCAATATTGATATCAAATTGAATCGACTGTCACTATAGTGAATTTTTAAAAATAATTAGCAAACTGATAAAATTTAATAAAAATAAGACGTAACATCTAAAATGTAATACATTAAATTAATTAACACTTAAGTATGTATAATTATGTATAGAACAATCAAATTACATAAATAATAAGAATAAATTAAATTTAAATTACATAACTAATAATAATAAATCAGTCTTATTTTATTAATTCATGATGAGAAAAAATACCTTATTCAAGATGAATAAGGTGATAAAAAAAACCCTCCCTATTTTATGTAAATAAAGCAAAATTAAAAAAAAAAAGTAAATACACTAATAAAGCAAAATAAAAAAAATAAATACACCATAATATTAATTAATCATCATGAAAAAGAGTATTGAAGAGAATTTGGATTATCTTATATGTTATTAAACTCATTTAGATTTTATACAAAGCTATTATTTAATTTTTTGAAAATAAATATATAATGATAAAACATAGTCAAATTGTAAAATTTAATCAATAATTTATACCCACAAATAAAAAATTTATACAAAAAAATAAATTTTGTAAAAATTATCAATAATGTTCTAAATATACTAAAAAATAAATAATGTAAAAAACAATATACCAATAGTTTACATTAATAAAATAGAACAAATATAAAATAATATAAAATAATAGTCTTTTAAACAATATATTTATAATTTATATTAATAAAATAAAAAATATAATAATAATATTTTTTTATTAATATGCCATGCCCGTATCGCTAAATAACTGTCGTATCAGTGTATATCAAGTAATTCATTATCAATTCAGAAGTAATTAGTATTAGCATAAGTGTAACATGTAAATAACGTATCGGACCCTTCAAAAATTCAAACGAAACATGTATCGGCCGTTATTTAAAACCATGGCCTGTTAAGAGTATGGACACACTTAGAAAATCAACAATCACTTCATAATTTCTTT
Organism: Reutealis trisperma; assembly: GCA_947687605.1. NCBI lineage: Eukaryota > Viridiplantae > Streptophyta > Magnoliopsida > Malpighiales > Euphorbiaceae > Reutealis > Reutealis trisperma. The sequence goes on along the minus strand of CANTUT010000052.1, from coordinate 3,641,667 downwards.
TATTGCACTTCGAAAATTCAATCTCATAACTTGTAGATGCAATAAGAAAAACTAAAGATGTATTAAGCTAAATAATTTTTTTTTTAAAACATAAGTAACAATAGAATCATATTTTAACACATAATATCATAATTAATTGTATTTGTAATTTTAATAAATTATTAGTTTATTATGTGAAGAGAACACAAAATTATGTAAGAATTTTTAAGATAAGTATTATCACAGCCTAGCTATTAGCCAAGTTAACAGGGTGAAATATAGCGGGAGTCCAGCAAAAATCCATCAACTCTACTACTTCAGAGAGACTACCAATTATGGCAAATGAAATTGTGAGATTATCTCTCACAATAACACAATTTGTTTGGAAACTTGATCAAACATAGACCATCAAGGAATTCCTACAGAGTTTGATTAGGACTTGCTCAAATGCCCATTATTAAAGACAAATAAAAAAGTCCGTTAGTTTCATATTTTTATTAGGTTCATTATTCTTAGTATTAAAGGAGTATTGGGAGGAGGAGGTGGCTTATTTTGAGAAGAGGCTGATTAGAAGATTTTTTTTTTAAGGCAGAGCCACATAGCTACGATGTAGTGCTGTCCCTGCAAGTCAAGATCGCAAAAAATTATTATATAATAAAAATTATTAATTTATAGAAGTTATGTATATCGAATAAAATCAAAGATTAACATTTTAATTTCAATAATCATAATAATACTTTTTATGAAATAATCCTAGAAATCAAGTGTAACAAGTAGCTAATTATGCAAAATAATAACTTGTGCAAAAATAAAATAAAAAACACATAAAATAGAAAATTTAATTCTACCCGGATATAATTAAATCATATATTTTATTACTATTAGGCTAAGCATGTACGTTAGATTCAGAAAATGCTAACCCATTTTTTGGGAGTAATAATTTTTTTATATATCAAATTAATCATTCATTGATATTTTAAAAATTTATCATAAATATATCCATTCTTCCAATGTAAAGTTTTTACTTTTACATATATATATATTTTTTATAAATGTTGGAGCTTATATAATCTCATAAGTATTAATCTCAAAAACTAGCTATTAAAATATATTTAATCCATGTGTGCTTTATATCTTAACACTCACTTTCAAGTGCCCAATTATCACTTGCAAATTTATGATTGAAACATGGTTGATATAATTGATGAAAGTCTAACACGGGTAAACAAACAAATTTGAAAGCTCGGAATATATCGAAAATTTAAAAAAAAATTAAAATTTCAGTCTAAATTATAATAAAATAGGGGCAAGTGCATGTATTGTTTTTCTGCTTAATACCATTTTACAAATGAGTTGATATAATTTTGGAAGAACCAATCTCATAAATTAGTTGTTGAAATTGAAAAATCCAATTATATATAATTTCATTCAATATCTTATATATAATGCATGTGAGATTTACACTATGCATGGCAATAAAATGGGAAGGGGAGGGGAAGTTATTTTAAAGGGAGGGGAGGATAGGGAGAAAATTTCAATTTATATTGTTTGCCAAATTAAAATTTGATTAATAAAGAGAATGGAAAGGAAATAATGTTATTTTATTTGGATGGAAAGGAAAGGATGGGAATTATAATTGTAAAAAGATAAAAAAGCACTAAGAAAATTATAAAGAGAATAAGAAGAACACAAATAAGTTTTTAATGGAATAAAATCCACTAGTCATGTTAAATTTTTGAAAATAATTTTTAAATAATAAAAACTTGAGATCATTATTAATAATTTTGAAATAGAATTAGATATATTAAAATAAATTCATTAAAAAAAAGTCAAGTTAATTACATCCATATTAGAAGTGATTTTAGAAAAGCAATAGAAATTTCAACTAATATTATTGAAATATTCAAACATGAAAAATATATATAGGGTATTATTAACGTAAAAGATATATAAGGATTTATTTGAAATACGATTAAATTGATGATAGTAAAAAAGGTTATGCAAAAAAATTGTAATATCACTAAGAGTTGAAATTTTTTAAATTTCAATTGGGGACGTAAACAATTTCAACTTATATAAGAGAAGTGAAAGTAAATTATTCTTTTCCCCTCCCTTCCTCTTTTAAAAAAAAAATAGATTCTAAATAAGATAGTTATTAATTTTCTCTTTATTTCTTTCCCTTTCTTTTAAATTCATTTCCATCCATGCACAGTGTTAAGAATTTTTACATTGAAAGTGTTGGGTACGGGGCTTGAAGTATCAAAGTCTAATATGAACGGTTTTGGTTACATAGTGTACAATGAAGACTTGACCAAAATCAGAAGGGTCCCATTGAGGAATGATGAGATAAGTGAAAGAAATTTTACTTGATTTTTTTAATGGCACTAGAGGCGCACGAGAGGTTCCAGGCAACCTCTCGTCCTTCTGTTCCACTTCCCCTAGCTTCGCATAAATAGGAATGAAATTGTTGTATTTCAGGCATGATCATATGAAATATCAAAAAGTTATGGAGGATTTAACACTTGGGTTTCGTTTTTATCCTACAGAAGAAGAGCTCATCTCCTTTTATCTCCATAACAAGCTTGAAGGAAAGAGACAAGACCTCAACCAAATTATGGATCGTGTTATTCCTGTTCTTGATATCTATGACTTCAATCCATGGGATCTTCCACGTACAATTCTTATCCAATTTTCTGTTCTTCTTCTTCTTCTTATTATTATTATTATTATTGCCACCTTTAACTGGAGTTAAAATTATCATATTTACTCCGGTATCACTAAGACTAGGTTATTAAGTGGGTAATGGTTCATTGTTTTAGCCATGGAGGTTATTTAAATTTGAGTTCAAAGTACAATAGAGTTTTCTCGTATTATTTTTTTTTTCGGCCGAAAGTTTCCTTTTAAACATATGCAAAGTTACAACTTTCCCCTACATAATTATGAGATTATTACCAAAATTCAAGCCTTGTTTTTCACTTTCTTGATGAATTAATTACTTTGTTTGGTAACAGAACTATCAGGAGAGTTGTGTCGTAGAGATCCTGAGCAGTGGTTTTTCTTCATTCTTGGACAAGATAAAGAAGTTAATGGAGGGAGACCAAAGAGACTGACTACAAGTGGATACTGGAAATCTACTGGTTCTCCTTCTTATGTTTATTCTCCTTCTAGTAATCGTTGCATTGGAGTGAAAAGAACAATGATTTTCTATATGGGTAGGGTTCCAAATGGTCGAAAAACTGAGTGGAAAATGAATGAATATAAAGCCATTCGACAATCAGAAGAAGCTTCATCTTCAACAAGTGCAAATCCAATGGTGCATATATACTAGCTCTCTATTTACAACTTTATTATTTTAGCCTTTTTTTTTTCCGGAACATTGGAAATCATATTATGAGGAATTAACTCCATGACTAGGCTATACTTGCCAAATATCTTAATTTGGTCATATTTATTTTAGAAATCCTCACGTAGCTCTTGGTGTTAAAACCCTAGCTAGCTATACAGGAGGTACTTCTTCAAGCTCATATAATTCTATCAAGAGATTTTTATAATTACAAGTTTTTGCAAATAAAGAGTTTAGTACGGTAGTAGTCTTACAAATTTATGTAGAAAGACCATAGATTTGCAATATGGCATTAGTTCTATAATGAAATTAGGTATAATTCTACACCAAGATGAGAGCCACAAGAATTCTAATTTGATAATATGTATATTGCAGGTATGGCAAGAATTTAGTTTGTGTCGTGTGTACAAGACATCAAAACGTAGGCGAACATTCGACAGGAGGCCAGTTGGAGTAGAGATAGGCAAGCCAGCGGTTGCACAATTTCGCAGCGAAGAAGCAAGAACAACCCATCAAAACCTTCCATTAATGGTGGAGGAAAAAAGAAGGAAAGTTGAGAGTTCATCCCAACAAGACCTTTGCACTCCCTCTCAAATTGGGGATAGCAATCTGGCAATGGCTACAAATAATGAACCAATGTGGGATTGGGAGGACTTGTATAGTTGGGATTATATATGATGGAAAAGTTATAGGTTTGCAATATGAGAAAGTTGAATTTGCAAACCTGTTCTTTAGTTAGTTTCTATTTCTATGTTCACTTAATTAGTAATGGAAATGCTTAATTATATTTTCATAAGTTTTGGCAATTTTTATAGTGAAAAAATAGATCAATTTAGACATTAATTAAGGGTATTAAAAATTAAATAATTTGAGACTAGAATCCTTTTCCACATTTGTATAAACATGAACTGTCATATTTATACAATCCCGACTATTAATTTGATAATAAATAGTGGTTAAATTGCCAATGCTCAAATAAATAATAGTTGAGATTTTATTAGAAATTAATTTTAAATTTTCATGGAATGAGTGATTATTTATTATATGATAGAATCTCAACTGTTCATTTTGAAATCAATAGTTGGGATTGTATAAATATAATGAGTCATGTTTATAAAATATGAGAGGATTTTAATCTAATGATTTGAACTCAATAATAAGAATAGATCCATCTAATATTTTGAATTTATTTAAAATATAGCCTATTTAAATTTAATATGACTAATCCAAATTTAAATTAATAAAAGAATGCAATTTATTTAAAATTTTGACAATTTTAAACTTGTTTCTTTAGAAAAAAAAAATAATATTATAAGAGACCGGTTTGTATTCAGGTTAATTAAAACTCTTTTGAATTTAACTTTTTTTTCCTTTAATGAAAGTCAACTATCTATATATAATTCGATTGACTTGCAATCCAAAGTGTCCTGGTTGGATGCTGCTAGCTGTCCTAATTAATTCTGTGCATTTGACGGTTTCGTATTCTATAATTACTTTTGTTAAAATTAAAGTAAATTTATTTTATTTTATTTTATAAAAAAAAAACAGTTTTTTTTATGAAAAATAATAATTTTTTACATTTTTTCGTAAATCGACTATTTTTTTATAATTTTTTTTAGTTACGAAAAGAGTTTTAATTTTATGAAAATATTGTTTATCTTGTACAAAATAATAATTTTATTAAAAATCCTTAAATTAATGAAAAAGTAATTTTATAATTATGAAAAATAGCTCTCTTATGAAAAATCACAATTTTTTTATATATTTTTCATAATTCTTATTAGTCGCGAAAATTTAATTTTATGAAAATATAATTTATTTTGTACAAAACAACTTTAGGAAAAAGGTTCATAAATTAATGAAAAAATAATTTTCTAATTAAGAAAAAAATGATTTTATTATGAAAAATTATAATTTTCTTATATTTTTCATAAATTAAACTTTTTTGTAAAGTTTATAGAAAATAAAATGTTATACTTTATTTTAAAACAAGTTTATATATATAGCTTCATGAATTTGATCCCTAGTCCTACCAATTAAAAGAAGGATAAGGAGAATGACAAGAAGAAAGAGGAGGAGGACTTAAGTATTTGAATAGAAGAGTCTTGATTAAAAAGAAGAAGGAGGAGGAGGAGGAGGAGGAGGAGGAGAAGTACTTGTGTATTTGAGTAGAAGAGTAAGAAGAAGAAAAAGAAGGAGAAGAAGAAAGAGGAAAAGAAAAAGAAGAAAAAGGAGGAAGAGGAGGAGGAGAAATACTTATGTATTTGAGTAGAACAGTCTTGATTATTATTTTGTTCCAAACAATATTAGTTTAAGGCTTTTAATGAAGTTTTCCTATTTTATCCTCAAAAAAATAGTAATTGAAAAAAAAAACTTGTTTACATTTTCCATTCTCATGATCGGAAAATGGAATTTAAGTTGATTTCTACTTTGGATATATGTGTTTTTTTTTTTTTTTCTTTTGAGGAATGATATATGTGTAAACTTCAAATGAAAATATATTGTTAACCTATATATATATATTTTTAATGAGAATCTATAATTTTTATTTCTCACTTGAAAGATAAAATAGTTGAAAGTGGCCATATTGACACTTTCCATTTGATTTATAATACTTCCATTTTCTTTTTTATTTGTGAAGTAGGCTATAATACTCTCATTACATTATTTACTTAATGTGTAAGATTAGGAAAATAGACCTATGTTCTATTTTTTTGATTTCATAAAAAGTGATGCTTATAATAATTTTTTTTTAAAAAATAACATAATAAAAAAATTAATAGTATATATAATATCTTCATGTAAGAAAAAAGTTATAATCAAAATTTTATATTACATATATAAGATTTTTCTTTTACCTTTTATATTTGACTTTTTTTTTTTTTTAAAATTCTAAGCAAGCATTTCTTTCTTTGTCTTTTTTTTGGGGGACAAAATTTCAATAAGAAATTTATTTAACCAAATAAAATATTAAATTATAATCCTATCAAAATTTATTTTTAGGGAAAATAAAAAATATTTTCTTAAGTATGCTCAAGTAAAAAAAAAAAATTTAATTACGTTTCTCACTTAAATATCTTAATAAACCATAGGATTTATTTATTTTTTATTTTTTTCACATAATAGATGATAACTAATAATTACATTAAAAAATGACAATACTTATAGAGAATATATCTTATATGAATATGACAATATTTTATTTAATTAAGAAATTACATAAAACTATAGAGAATTAATATTGATATCCATTACAAAATAAAAAAAAAAATATTAATTACACTTTATCAATGAGCTTTTAATTTAGTGGTATTGGAATTGACTCCATAGCTATGAAGTTTTGTGTTTGTGATGATCAGAGTCAAATTTATAAAAATAAAATCTATTTTATTTAAAATTAAATACTAATAAGGAAATAATTAATTAATTATTTTTGCTTTTTTGGTGGGATTCAATTAAGGATAGATTGATATTATAAAATAATTTCAAATTATTTTAATAGTGATGAGGGTAATATAATCAATTTTAATTATATTAAATGAAATTAGAGTGCCAAAAATTAAAAGAAAAGTGCACCATTCTTAATTTTATTATATTCCTTATTCTCATTAATCCAGTTAGACTAAAAAGGTATTTTGTCTAATTTATTAGGAGTAAATCCATATTTCTTTCTTCTAATTTCTCCTTATTCTCCCTGATTTTCAATTATTTCAGCTATTAGTGAGAATCCATTTTAACACAGTGTTCCGCACCTTGGCAGCTTAATTCCATCTTTCTCAGTAATTTTCAATTACTTTCACTGTTCACTATGAAAAAATTTCTCTCAAGATTTTCAACCATCGATTAGATTTTTTTCTTTTTTTTTGCCCCACTTATATATTATCTTACTTTTTTCCATTAAAACCCAGCACCCGTGCGTAGAACATATTTGCAAATCATTGTGCTATACATATTTCGATAATAATACTTCCGCAGATTTATCTATGGAAATCTTGTGCACTCTACAATTTCTGTGCAACAGTAACTCTATTTACAGATTTAATTATAATTTAAAGAATGAAAAAAAAATATGCAACAATAACTCTATTTACAGATTTAATTGCTATACATATTTAATATAGGTGAGGCATCAGTTTCACAATTTGGCACAGAATAAGCAAGAATAGCCCATCAAAACCTTCCATTAATGGTGGAGGGAAGAAGTAAAGTTGAGACTTGAGAGTTCATCCCAACAAGACCATGGCACTCCCTCTTAAATTGAGGATAGCAATATGCAGGCAATGGCTAAAGATACTGAACCAATGTTGGGTTGGGAGGACTTATATATATATATAAATATATATATATATGAAGGGAAAGTTATAGGGTTTTATAGTATATAGGAAAGCTAAATTTTCAAGCTGTTGTTTAGTACGTGGTAGAATCCAAAATCGTCATGTCTAGTATATATTTTATGTGTGACTGGATTTCTATGTTTACTTAATTAGTAATGGAAATGCTTGAAGTCATTCCCATATATATATATATATATATATTCAGCTTGAAACTCACATATTAACTTGAAGTTAACCTAAATTTTTTTATGAAAGTCAATGATCTATGTATAACTCAATTGGCTTGTAATCCAAAGTGACTCAATTGATGATTTCTTATATATATATAATTATATTAGGTATAATATGCATGAGTTTTGTGTGACTACTTAGTTGTATGACAATGGCGGGTTTTTGAATTTGATCCCTAGTCCCACTACACAAAAGCTTTTTAATAAAAAGAAAAGCATGTTTCTCTAGCTAGTTAACATGATTAATTAGTTCATTTCATTAAAGGAAAGAACTTATGTATTTGGGTATGAAGGAGTTTCTAATGCTCTTGCTGATCTTGTTTTAGTAGATACATGTGTATGGGTAAAAGAAGTTTGTAATGCTTTAGATTTTCAATTATTCCACCTTAGCATCTTATTGGACAAATCTAGCCACTTTAGACTTAATTCCATCTTTTTCAACAATTTTTAATTATTTTCATTGGTAAAAATTTATTTTATGCCTTTAAAAATTTCTCTCTACAGTTTCAATTATCAATCAGATTGCAAGTCAATATTTCGGACCCACTTATATATTATTTTATCTTTTGCCATTGAAAAGCTAATCAAAATTAACCGACTTAAATAATTTTATCTTAATCAGAATTCAAGTCAATATTTTGGCACCACTTATATATTACTTTATTTTTTACTATTGAAAAGCTAATCAAAACTTCACCCACTTAAATAATATTGTCTTTATATCTTTTCTTATTATAAATGCAACAAATGAATCTTTGATTTTTTTTCTTAAAAAAAAAAACTTTTGATTTAATAATATTATAGTTGTCTATGGAATTAAGATGTCTCAAATACTGAAATACAAAGAATTACTCTCTTGATCCACTTTACAATTTGTCTCTGAAATAATTTTTCCTTTTTTACTTTTGTCAAAGTATAGTCAACTTTCATTTTCAATACAATAATTAATTTAATTTTCTAATATACCTCTATTTAGAATTTAATATGTATATTTATTAATATGAATCATTTAGTTTTAATCTCTCTGTTTGAACTATCACTTTAAGAAAAAAAATTTATTTCAATTTATCTATTATTTTAGAATTTAAAAAAAGTACTTATTATTTTCTTTCCAACTTTACCCTCCATTTATTTTCCTACTAAACATTTACATTACTTATTTTTATTTTTCTACAACAAATTCAAAAAAAGGATATGTTAATCTTTTAAATTTAAAATTATAACAAATTAATAATTTCTTTAATTTATATGATAAAACTTTAAATGATTAATATTTTGAAACTGATGTAGTAATAAAATAATATTAGTCATTTAATATTAGTAAAGAGGTATATTAGAAAAATACTAATAAAATTTATTAATTTAATTATATTAATAATATTTTTCTTAATCTATGTGAAAATCAAAGTAGACCTATTTTTATGAGATGGATGGAATAATTGATAATCTTCCTTTCATTTCTTATAAACAGTGATCATCAACTATTATTTTTAGTAGTATTATAAATAATTTACCAAACAGTAATTATCAATCATTTTGTTTACTATATATATATATATGTATATTTCTCTCATTTTATTCATCATAATACTCACTGAAATATTCATAGGAATTTTATCATTATAACGTACAGATTATACATAATTGTCAAGCATATGCACCCTACAACTTTTAACAACGACACCACAAGCGACATCCATATATGCAAATCAATTAGTTTATCGCTCAAAATTTCTCATAAAGATATATCAATACTTCATGTGTGAAAAAGAACAATACAATTCTCCCTGAACTTTAACCTCCTTCAGAAGTTGATGCTCCATGAATAACATTTCACCTACGAATTAATTAATTAACATTCAAATCCCTACTTCGAATTTCAAGGATCTTTCAATTAATAAAAAAAATTTAAAAAAAAAAAACAAACTAACAACGATTAGTACATATACACTATTCAGTGTGAACGAGTTCCTCTAGCCATTTTTTTTTTTGTTTTCAAATTTTCACTTCCAAAAACATATTGACCCTTGCCATGGCCCAGTTTCTAGTGTACATAAATTGATTAATTATCCCAAAAATAGTTCTAAAATTCAATTAGGTCATTTGTCACTATATTCATGTATATACTTAAGTTATAACATAATAGAGTTATGATATTAAGAATAAATAATACCTCATAAAAATATAATACATTACGTAAGAGGTAATAATCTTTCTCTTTAATACTTCTTATCATATTAATGATAACTAATTGTAATTTTGGAGATTTAAATCAAATATTTTTTATTTTTTTAAAAAAGATAAAAATAGTAACTAGATTACCGACTAATTGACAATTGACACGACAAAACACATTTAGCATGTCCCAGGTTTCAAGTTGCGTAAAAGCGTTTCCCCTTCGCTTTGTTCAATTCTATATGGGGTCCAACGTCTTTTCAACTTCAATATTTTATTTTTGGTTTACATTGACGGTAAAAGACTCAACTCAAAATCTTATTCAAATTAAACAGTTTATTAATTAACTTTGTGGGTGTTAAAATAATTTTTTTTTAATTAGTAATAAAGTAGCCTAATGGATATGAGCAATGTGAATCCATAAATCCGATTTGAACTTTTTCACGTAAATTTAATTCGCAATTTGATGGGATTATATAAAATTCAAGATACTTTTAATAGGAGATAATGAAATATAATATCATAATAAATTTATAATGTAAATTATATTAGAAATTTATTTGATTATATTACATCACATTTTATCAAGCCTATCAACTGCACCTTTAATTTATAAATCAATCTATAAACTCAATGAAACTAATTTAATTATATTATATTATATTTCATCACAACTGATGAAACATACTTTTACTTTGTAACTCAATCCATCAACTCAACATAAAATGTAATCAAATTTTCAGTTTTATTTGTCCATGCTTACTTTGAAATATAAAATGAGTAATTCTACTAAACAAATCAAATTCTTTTTTTTTAACCATAATATATACCTTTGAACTAATAACCCAGCATTAACATAATTTTAATATATCTATTAAAAATTCAAACTTTGATTTCTATTAGTATAAACTAATAACCTAGTATTAACATTGTGTATATTATTGATAAATTTAAGGGGTTCATTTTAATTTTTACAATTTCAAAAAATGTAATTTCATTATTTCATTAAGCAATCAATGAATTCGAATCATTTGAAGTTTCATAAAAATTCTATCATATTGCAAGTCGAATTTGTATAAAAATGTCAAATTTTATCACCTCTAAATCACAATGCTCATATCCTTTGGCTGCTTTACGAACCCAAAAAAAAAAAAAAATTATATTTTTAGCACCCACAAAGTTAATTAATAAATTACTTAATTTTAATAAAGATTTTAAACTGAGTCTTCTCTCTTTATATAAACCAAAAGATAAAAGAAATTGGAAAATTTATATTACTAGTGTATAAATATTTTAAAATCTACTATTTTGGTGTCTTAACAATTTTTTTTATCGGCGAGTTTTTTAATTTTTAAAAATAATTACATATAAGTTTTTTTTAGCTTTTCCAATTACTAGAATGCTAATTTACAATTGTCTAATTCCATCTAAAATCTTATTTTGGTATTCAACGATTTAGAAATTTTTTTCTTATCATTTTTCCATCCTTAAAGATTTTAAAGTTATAAATCAGCACTCTAATAATAGAAAAATGGATATAAAAATATTTATATGAAATTATTTTCAAAAATTGAGAAACTCATCAAACTAAAAAAATTGTTCAAAATAACGTAATTAACAAAGATAAAATTAAAATTCATGAATCTGTACATACATAAATTTATAAGTATGCAAGCGTTGAAATTTATTTGTATAAAATTAATTAATTTATACTAAATCTAACTCCTATTCATTTATAATTTTTTTATATATTTTTTATTTATTCAACATGCAGGTACATTTCCCAACAAATGAAACACATACTCAACCGCTAATTATTAACTTAATGGTTAAGGGTCCTATTTAGTAATAGGAAAAGACTTGCCTATTGTTTACGGTGGGAAATAATTTATTTAGTATTATAACTATGGTTAATGTATCTATTTAGTGTTATAACTTTTATTTGTATCATTTTGGTAGCACAACTCCTAATTTACATTTCAGATTATAGTACCCCTTATAATTCGGACTATTTTCTTATAATTTGGCAACCGAATTGTCGCTCCACATGATAATTCACCCGCTATCTAGCTAAAATGTACTACAATTTGATATCATAATTATTTATAATGCAGTATTATTAAACTTGGACCGGTTGTCAAACCGATTTATAAGTCGGGTCAATGGGTTAGTGATTTAACCATCAGGTCGATAGTTGAACCGGTGGATCAATACAATTAATTAAATTTATAATTTATAATTTTATATAACAAAATAAATATAAAAGATTAAAAGATTTATGAACAATTAAACTTTCACTTAAAATTAAAAATTAACAAAATAGATATTGTTTTGAGTTCTAACTAATTTAAATTCTAAACCATCAATGAAAAGTTACACCCAATAATTGCAGTTTACAAACATTAAAAAATACATAAATGCACTTCGTTAGATCTTTCACATATATTTGAACCATTATTTCCATAAATCACACTATAGGCTAAATTTAAAAAAAAATATAAAACGAACAATGTTTTAAATCTAAAAAAAAATATAAAATAGCAGTATTTTAATTTATATACTGGGTCAATTGGGTCAGATCAGGTTAGATGGGTCAGTAAAAACTAGCCCGGTTCACTGAGTTTTTTTCGGGTCAGTTGCATTTCTGGTCCAACTAAAAACCTAGACCAGTTTAATATTCAGTTCACCTAATCGACCCGCCAGTCTAGTGTAGATTTGATAACACTAGTCTAATATATCTATTTGGTATCACCACTTACTAATGTATTATGATTTGGTATCATAATTACGACTAATGTATCAATTTGATACTATCAATTTCAAGGGCTGATGACTGGAACAAAGATGACGGGTGAGTTGTCGTATGAAGTGGCAATCCAACTGCCAAATTATAAAAAAATAGAAAAAATTTTAAAGGGTATCATGATCTAAAACATAAATCAAAAGTTGTTGTACTAAAATGATATAAATAAAATTTCTATTATCAAATGGATATATTAACCATAGTTATGATATTAAATAGGATATTTACCCTTACAGTGGACATGATATGAGTTCTACTTGTGGGACATATATATATTGAGATATTCAACAATGTAAAATGGTTCATTGATCCACCGCGCACACACACACGCAGAGACAACTATATATATATATATATATATTGGTGGATTTCCAAGGGGCGGTGGGTGGCGGAAAAATTTTAAGAAGCTCATGTATTGAAAAATAATTTAAATTTTTTTAAAAAAAATAATTTTGGTCTCTCCTCAAAATTTATAGAACATTTTGATGTGGCTCCCAAACTAGACAGCGACTATTCATATATATATATATATATATATATATAAGTAAAAAATTTCATTGGAGAATTAGGCAAGAGCTTATGACATAAGCAATATGTAGTGAGAATGAAAGTTTCCAGGCAACCTCCTTCTTCTTCACCTTCTCTCTCTCTCTCTCTCTCTCAGCTTTTGTAATGCGTATTAATGAAATTCCATAGCTGAATCTACAAGATTAAACACAGGCAGAGAGAGGGAGAGAGAGAGAGAGAGAGAGAAGTTCAACTTGAAAGCTATACCTATGGAGGATTTGGCCCCTGGATTTCGTTTTTATCCTACAGAAGAAGAGCTTATCTCCTTTTATCTTCATAACAAGCTTGAAGGGAAGAAACAAGACCTCAACCGAGCTATGGATCGTGTTATTCCTGTTCTTGATATATATGACTTCAATCCATGGGATCTTCCACGTAAAAATAATTAATTTAATTAATCTTCTTAAATTTCAAAATAATTCAACATAAATGACTTTATTTTCTTCTTTAATTGTTTTTTCCACTTTGATTATTTCCTTCTAATTTCTTTTTTTAATTTCTTGATATATGAATAATTAGTTTGTTTCGTAACAGAATTATCAGGAGACTTGTGTCGTGGAGATAGTGAACAGTGGTTTTTCTTTAATCCAAGACAAGAAAAAGAAGTAGATGGAGGGAGACCAAATAGACTGACTACAAGTGGATACTGGAAATCCACTGGTTCCCCTGGTTATGTTTATTCCTCTTGCAATAATCGTTGTGTGGGAGTTAAAAGAACAATGGTTTTCTACAACGGTAGGGTTCCAAATGGTCAAAAGACCAAGTGGAAAATGAATGAATATAAAGCCATTCAACAATCAGAAGTAGCTTCCTCTTCATCTGGTGCAAATCCAATGGTGCATATACTCTCTCTGAATATCATTTTATTATTTTAGTCATCTTCTTTTTTTCTTTTTTTTTTTTTCTTTTTTCAGTACAAATGACAGGGTTTGTTTGGATCAACAATTGCAGTTTGCTGTCAAATGTTAGTAGTTTGCTATTAATAATTTGAGAATCAAACACTGATAGCTAAAAATTTTTACCTTTGATTATAAATTTAAATTATATTGCTAACCATTGGATTATAAATATTATGTTTACAAAATGAATTTGGTAACAGCTCCAAATTGATTTCTTTTGAACTTATTCTCTCATTTTCCATTCAATCTATCCAGAAATCTTTTTCCTCTCTTCTTCCTTAGTTTTATATTCTGTGATAGAGTCGCACAATTTCTAGTTGGATTAGAACAATAGTTATGGTGTTAAGTTTTTATTGTGTTTCATTTTGTATCATGGGAAATAGATGTATTAATCCTCAAACACCCTCGGTACGGGGCAAATCTGTTTTAAGAGATGATCTTCAGAATTTAGCTAAATTCTAGTGTTTGTTTTAATTATACCTCCATCTATTTTCTGTTTTCATTTATATTATTCAACTAACATCCAAACATATTAAATCAACTACTAGAAACTCAAACTCAAACACCAGAATCTAACTGTTTATCCAAACCAGTATTTAGTTTAGTTAATTTTTATTTATATGATTATTTGGTTTTTCTTGCATGATAAAACTTGAAAAGTTAGAAATTGAAATTTATAATTTCACCAAAAAACATAAAAATGAAAATTAAAAGCTCATAACTATTTTACATTGATTGGGCATAGTTATGTCTATAATCCTATTCTCTTTGATATATATGTTGTAATTAAGAAAATCTGTTACGACCTTATACTGTTGATTGTATTGAAGTATATACAGTAAGAAAATCTTTTAGGACCTTGTAATGTTACTTGTATTGAAGTAAGAAAACCCTAGATATATTTCTTCAAGCTAGCTTAATTCTTATAATTCTATCAAGGAATTTTTATAATTAGATGCTTTTGGACATAAGAATTGTAGTCTTCAAATTTATTTAGAAAAACCACAAAACATAAATTTTTTATGACATATTCACAATCAAGTTTTTCGTAGTCAGTGGTATTAGAATCGTCTTCGACACTCGATACTGTGAAGATATAATTTCTTTGTCTCTATATTTTGCAGCTAAGGCAAGAATTTAGTTTGTGCCGTGTTTACAAGACATCTAAATGCAGAAGATCATTTGATAGGA
The DNA here is from genome assembly GCA_947687605.1 of Reutealis trisperma. NCBI lineage: Eukaryota > Viridiplantae > Streptophyta > Magnoliopsida > Malpighiales > Euphorbiaceae > Reutealis > Reutealis trisperma. The sequence goes on along the minus strand of CANTUT010000052.1, from coordinate 3,626,146 downwards.
GGCCAGTTGGAGTAGAGAGAGGCGAGCAAAGGCTTGCGCAAGTTCAGGAAGAAGTGGCAATAGCAACTCATCATCAAAACCCACCAGTACCAATGGTGGAGGAAAATATACTTGAGAGTTCATCCGGACAAGACTATGGCTCTACTTCTACCTCTCAAATTGGGAATAGTAATTTGGCATTAATGGCTATAGATGATGAACCAATGTGGGATTGGGAGCACTTATATAATTTGAATTAGTATGAGAGAGTTGAATTAGTTAATCATATTCAAAATATTCATGTGTTTAATTATTAGGATATATTTTAAGTGTGACTAGCTAGCTATATTAATTAACTTGGTAATGGAAATGCTTTCGCTTATAATCAAGAGAATGATCTATTGGGAAATGAATTTCAAATCGAATAATAATAAAACATATAAAAGATTTATAAGTAAATGAGTGTTAGACCTAATACAAGACAATTGATTTTGTATTAGTAGATTACAACACTTGCCCACTTATAAACTTATGTATATACGAGCCCGTAGACTTTAATATGATCAACTTCCTGTTTTAAATTCAAGGATTTGAATCTTCTCAAAAAATTATTATGAATTTTCATATGTTTGAATCTCTCATATATGTTATATTATTAGGTATCTTCATACTGATTATGAAGATTCTTTTACTGCTTTCAGATTTTTAAGGTGAGAAAAAGGGAAACTGGTTTAGACCCTTTTTTTATGTGTTTGGTGGTTTCATATATTGGAGCTCTTTTACTTGGAAACAATCTCATTATGCAAAATATTTCATATGAATGATCTTCTGTATGGTGAGATTTCACTTGGGAATGATCTCATGATCACCATACAAAATATTTCATATTATATGCAAGTAACCTCATTCATAGATCCGATCTTTTAGATTATATATATTATTGAAATAAGCATGAGTCTTGTGTGCATGAACAAACCTTAACTATGCTGAAAAATAAAATGAAACTAGTAGTTATCTGACCATGCTAAGCTTTATGAATCTGGCAAAACTCTTGAAGTTTGATAGTTAACATGATTACTTCATTTAATTTCAAAAGGAAATTTAGAAGAAGCTCCTAGGACTCTTGATTATGTTTTGTTTTACTTCCATGTTTAGAACCATTGAGGGAGGAAGGGGCCTAACATCCAAAATGTCAATTATTTTTTTTTTTAGTGTAATTTTATAGAAAATTGTTCATAGATTGAATCCCTTATTTTAAGTGAAAATTTTTCATAAATATATAGAAGTTGTGTAAATTATATAATATAAAAAATTTGTCTCCTCTTAAAAAATATTTCTTGACTCCTTCATTGTTTAGAATAATGGTTAACGCTTTAAATGAAAATTAGTTTTTATATTTTTTTTTCTCCTATAAAACGAGATTTATTCATTTGAAGAAAATTAAACTTGTTAATTTTTCCCATTCTTATATGTGATCTAATAATATTGTTATAATTGAATTTAATTCTGTCAAAAACCCATTAGGGTAAAATGAAGGAAAAGATTGAATGTGGATTTAGTAGTAGGTTTAAAATCATGTAGCAGTATTTGCAAATTCAGATCAACTTTATTTCAAATTCACACCTATTGAAGTAGTCTTAAGCAATTCAAGCTAATTTGTTGGACTAAACCCCATTAGAAATTTGCTCCTTCTCCTAAACCCCATTAGTAATTTTCTCCTTCTCCTTCTCTTATAATTTTTCAACCTTTTCAACTATTTCCTCTGATTAAAATATTTATCATTTAAAGGTTTTGGCACACAGATCAAAAAATCATTGAATTATCTTAATTCTACGATAAAAAGACTAAAATATTCATTTTTTATTTTGATATGGAGAAATAAAAACAATATTTAGTAGAAAAATAAAAGAGGGTGAAATTAAAAAAAATAATAAATGCTTTTTTGAAATCCTAAAACAATAGATATTTTAGAATTAAAAAAAATCTAGAAGGACAAACAATTTTGAATAGAAGGAGTATTGGAAATTTTAAAGGAAAATGCTAAACTTACCACCACTTATTTACCACTTTACATAGTGTAATATATTTGTACAAAAATATCCCTATTTTATTTTTTATGACTTTACTTTAATAAGGACAAAAATATAAATTCATTAATATTTATTCAATAAGTACATAACTCTATTTGCTTTTACAAAAATCTTTGATTTGTTTTGATATTTTCTACTTTAATTTTTTCTAACGTGTAATACATGAGTATAAAGATTTGTTATGCTAAGCATTTATTTTTTTTTAGTATATAAAAAAAGACAAATGATGATAAATGGAAACTATTTTCATGAAATTTATATAAAAAAAAAAAAAAAAAAAAAACTACTGTAATTTGCACTTAATTTCATTTTTCTCAAAATACATGATCTTCTCTCTAAAAATTTGTCAAAAGTTTCATCATGGAACAGAATTTAATTTAGTACCGTAGGCGCCACCAAAAGAAATCACTATCAGAATATTGATTTTTTCATCCAAAATCTAGCCGATTAGCTTATAATATCTCATGCATTAAAATCATTGCATCTCTAAAAAAAATAAGGAATGACAAAAGTGCCATCAGAGCACTCGTAATTGGGGGCACTGGCAGTCCCGCCCATCCTACAAAACATATTTCAGTTTCATTCTCTTGATTCATCATGATCATGGTTAGTGTCTATCTTTTAGTCATGTAAATTAAGGAATACTTATCATCATAACTTGTCGGCCTAAGAATTATTGATCATATGCACTCCATAATTTACGTTAATATTAAACAGCAAAGATAACTTTTCTGTTTCTAACGTAGATAAGTGGAAGTCTAAGAATAATTATTATGTCTCTAACAATTGCCCTAATGCAGGACCGGTGCCTCAGGCAAATGAGGCAATTGTCTCTTGCCCCCAAAATAAGTGAGGCCTCCTTAAAGAAAAAAAAAATGTTTTTGTTTAAGGATGAGATCTCCTTTTAAAGAAGATTTTTCTTCTTTCTAAAAATAAAGATTTTCTTTTTTCTTTTTGTTTTCCCCTAAAAATGATGGCTCCATTTCAAAAAAATAAAAAAGTTATTTATTTGTTTCTAACATATAATAAAAAACCTAAATCCCTAATTTTTTTTTTATTTGCTCAGCACTCTCTCTTCTCTATTTAAGAATTTTTTATTTCTATTCAATTAATTTATAAATGAGGTGACAAACTCAGTGTATCTAAAAATTTCTCCATGAAAATTAAGACTCTTTGAAGTACTTCTCCATGTCATTAGTGACTTGATCAATTCCCATGAGCTGACTCAACTCCACTGCTACTCTTTTGTTAACATTCTTTGGAAAATAAACCAACGATTTAGCTTTACTAAGCTTTTGGTCCGTACTATCACAAAATTTATTCACAACCCCTTCAATCACAGCAATTTGCTCCTTACAAGCCGGAGCAAACAACAGCAAATTGTGGTGTCTAAATACAAATTGTGGAGTCTACCTGACTGCATGGGGGAGACAAGGTACAAGTCAACTTCAATTAGTAGAAGCAACTATTATACATGCGCAGGAACGACGTTAAACGGGCCCGGAAGGCCAAGTCTATAAAAAAAAATTTATATAAGTATATTAAAAAAAATTTATTAACCCCTTTAAAAATTAATTTATATACTTCCCAACTCGTTTGGCAAATTTAGTATATATGTTTTTTTATTGGTCTTTTATTTAAACTAAGTAACCAAATGTCATTTCATAATTTTCCTTTAACGTAATTTTAAAATTTCAACTCAAGTTTTTTTACCTTTTCTTTGCACTTAAATAATGTTTGATAGACTATAATAAGATGTAATGTAATGTAATCAAATATATTTTTAGTTTAAAAATTATACTAAAAGACATTCAATTATATTGTATTACGTCTCATTACGATCGACCATGTTAATGAAAGTCAAAGTATCTAGAAGAAATCTAGAATGAATTTAATCTATCCAACATGTGCAGCCTGTATATTATTCAAACCATCCCATGTGCAGCTTTCATTGTAATCAGAGTAGCCTATTAATCACGCCTCTAAATATGCCAAGATAACTCTATATATATGTATTCATTCTTGTATATTGGAACACAGAAAATACAACTCTTTCTCTAACTTTCATTAGCTATTTTGTCTGATATTTCACATGGTATCAGAGCCTGACTATTCTCAGTTTTTTGCATTTTGTTTTTAATCTGTAAAACAAGTTATTGTTCATTCAATTACATGCAACACGTTGATAATTCAAGAAAAACATACCATTAGAAAGCCCTTGTCATAAGCTTCAAAACAAGACCAACCGGAGCTCCAGAAACCACCGCACGCGCCGCCTGAAGAAGCTGCCCAGAAGTACACACGCCACCACGCGCACCAGAGGTAGAAGACGAGACACGTCAGCGCTCCAACACGTGTCAACATCCCATTGATCCACATCATCAGCCGTTATCCAGTCAGCAGATACACGTCATCATCCACGTGTCCAACACGTCATCTGACACGTCAGCCACGTAGGCGTCCACGTGTCTGACACGTCAGCAACCATGTCTAGTCATCACGTGACACATCATCATCCATGTGTCCCGTCCACGTCAGCAAACAACCCTGTTTCTGCCACGTCATTGTTCCACGTGTCTGCCATGTCATCATTCCACGTCAGCATTCCACATCAGCGCTTGTCATCAGATACCAGCCAATCAGTGTCCGCCACGTGTCATCCAGTTCGGTTCAATCAAACCAGTTGACTTTAGCTTTGACTCGCCGGTTCAACCACTTCTGTACCGGTTTTCAGACATCAAGAACCGGTTTCTAAGGTTTTTCGACCTCCTGAATTCATTTTTGCTGTCAAATTTGTGAAATTCTTTATCTATAATATAGTGATGGAGAAAATTAATGCTGCTCAACCTATTGTGACAATTTTAAATGGCACTAATTATAATCTTTGGGCAAGTAGTATGAAAAGCTATCTTATTGGAATCAAATACTGGAGAATTATTACTGGTGGAACTCCCAAACCTGTCCATCTTCAAGATGAAACTGAAACAAAATACAATGATCGTGTTGATGATTGGGAAAGCAAAAATCATCAGATCATTAGTTGGTTTCATAACACCTCTGTTCCAAGTATTCACATTCAATTTGATCAATTTGATACTGCCAAAGAAATTTGGGATTTTCTTAGCAACAGGTATATAATTTCTGGTCTTGCTCATCATTATCAATTGTGGAATACTCTGAATAATATGAAGCAAGAAGTTGGACAATCTGTCAATGATTTCCTAAGTCAAATACAACCTGTCTGGAATCAGCTCTCCCAAGCCAAAATTACTGAAGATCAACTCCATCTGATCCAATTTCTCATGGCTCTTCGGTTTGAATATGAACCTGTCCGCGTATCTCTGTTGCACAGAGATCCTCTTCCAACACTAGAAACGGCTGTCAAGGAATTAATTTTCGAAGAAACTCGTTTGCAAATTAGCAAACCGGCTTCCTTTGATCAGGCTCTGGTTACTCATAGGCCATCATTAACTCACTCACTACAACACTGTAAGAATTGCAATCGACCTGGTCACTCATTCTCTAACTGTCCAACTATTGAGTGCAGATACTGTCACAAACTAGGACATGTCAAAAGCAACTGTCTTATTCGACCAACAAAACCAAGAGACAATCATCCCAAGTACAAAATTAGCTCAGACACCAGGTCTTCCAGTGCCAATGCTACTGTCTCTGACAACTCCTCTGCCTCCATCACTCTCTCTGACCTTGAATCCATATTCAAAAAGGTTATATCTTCCAGTGCCTCCTCTTCTAGTGCCATGTCTATCTACTCAGGTAACGATCGATGGTTAATTGACTCTGCTTGTAGCAATCACATGACCTCTGATCCAAATATTTTTCAGTCTAAAATCCAAAATAACTTTCTGGCCCCTGTTCATACTGCTGATGGAAATAAAATGGGCATCAGTCATGTTGGAACTATTTCTACATCTACTCTTACTGTACCTGATACATATCTCGTGCCTTCCTTAGCTGTTAATCTTCTCTCTATTGGTCAGATATGTGAATTAGGATTAATTGTGCATTTTGATTCTAATGGTTGTCAGGTACAGGACCCGAAGACGAGACAAATTGTAGGAAGTGGAATCAAAATCGGGAGGCTATTTGAACTTCAATCTCTTCAAATACCTCACAATGCTCTGTCTGCCACAAGTAGTTTGTCTCCTTTGTTTCAATGGCATTTACAACTCAATCATGCCTCTCTTAGTAAACTTCGTTCCTTAATTTCAAATGGTACTTTAGGAAATATAAAAGTTGCAGAACTTCAATGTACTCATTGTCAACTTGCAAAACAAATTGCGTTATCATTTAATAATAATGATTCTATTTGTGATACTCCTTTTGGACTTGTTCATTCTGACATTTGGGGACCCTCTCTAGTTCCAACAGTTAGTGGCAATCGCTATTTTGTTATTTTCATTGATGATTACTCACGTTTTACTTGGCTCTTTTGTATGAAGCATAGATATGAACTTCCTCAAATCTACATTCATTTTGCGAAAATGGTTCACACACAGTTCTCACGTCCTATTAAAATTTTTCAAACCGACAATGCTATGGAATACAAAGAGTCAAGTCTTTTGCAGTTCTTTCATGAGCAAGGAACTTTAGTTCAAAGATCCTACCCTCATACCTCTCAACAAAATGGCAGAGCCGAACGCAAACATCGTCACATCTTAGATTCTGTAAGAGCTCTCCTTTTGTCATCCAGATGTCCCGAAAAATTCTGGGGAGAAGCAGCTTTAACTGCTGTTTACACAATTAATCGTCTCCCCACTCCTGTTCTCAAAAATATTTCTCCTTTTGAGCGACTCTGTGGTAAGATTCCTGACTATCATTCATTAAAAATCTTTGGATGTGTTTGCTTTGTTTTACTCCAACCTCATGAATACACTAAACTAGAATCTCATGCTCGTCTTTGTTGTTTTATGGGATATGGCATAGAACATAAAGGATATCGATGTTGGGATCCCATCTCTAACAAATTGCGCATATCCCGACATGTGGTCTTCTGGGAAAATACTATGTTTTCCACTGTTTCTAAATTCCATGACTCTGACACAAATCATGTATTTACTAATCTATCCAATGAGTTTTATCCTATTCATGATACAGAGCTGCTTTTTGATATTGATTCTGCTCCTCCACAACTAGTCCCGTCTAAAGAGAATGTACCTACTCCAACTATTGATCCTGCACCTACTCCTGAACCTGACCTTGCCTCTGAAGTCAATCTTCGTCAATCCACCAGGGTAAGAGAAACACCTTCTCACCTTTGAGATTTTCACTGTTATTCTGCTATTGCTACACTTCATGAACCTCACTCTTATCGTGAAGCCAGCACTAACCCTTTATGGCAGCAAGCTATGACTGAAGAAATTCAAGCATTGGAGAAAATTCACACTTGGGAACTTGTTGATCTCCCTCCTAACAAGATCCCTATTGGTTGTAAATGGATTTACAAAATCAAAACACGCTCAGATGGATCTATTGAACGTTACAAGGCTCGTTTAGTAGTCAAAGGATATACTCAGGAATATGGCATAGACTATGAAGAAACATTTGCTCCAGTTGCTCGTTTGACTTTTGTCCATAGTCTTTTAGCCATAGCAGCAGTCCGCAAATGGAAACTATTTCAGATGGATGTCAAAAATGTTTTTCTTAATGGTGATCTATCTGAAGAAGTTTATATGAAACCTCCTCCTGGTTACCACTCTCCTCATAAGGTTTGCAAACTGAAAAAGGCTTTGTACGGTTTGAAACAAGCACCTAGGGCATGGTTTGCCAAGTTTAGTTTCACTCTTACTAAATTTGGCTTTGTCTCCAGCAAATATGACTCAGCACTCTTTGTTCGACATACTAGTCGTGGAATTGTGCTTCTATTACTTTATGTTGATGATATGATCATTACAGGCAGTGATACAATAGGTGTTTCTGAAGTTCAAACATATCTCAGCCAACATTTTGAAATGAAGGATCTTGGAACTCTCAGTTATTTTTTAGGCCTTGAAGTTTCTCACACTTCTCAAGGGTACTACTTGTCTCAAGCAAAATATGCCTCTGATTTGCTTTCTCGGGCTAGTATTACTGATGGAAAAATAGTATCTACCCCTTTAGAGCTCAACTGTAAGCTTACCCCTCTGGATGACACTCTTCTTAATGATCCTACCTTATACCGCCAACTAGTTGGAAGTCTTGTTTATCTTACAGTTACTCGCCCAGATATCTCATATGCTGTTTATCTAGTTAGTCAATTCATGTCTGCACCACGCTCATCCCACTATGCAGCAGTCCTAAGAATCCTTCGTTATATTAAAGGAACACTTTTTCATGGATTACATTTTTCTGCTCATACATCTTTGGAATTATCTGGTTATTCTGATGCAGATTAAGCTGGTGATCCAACTGATCGTCGTTCTACCACTGGTTATTATTTTTTTTTGGAGATTCCCTTATTTCTTGGTGAAGCAAGAAACAAACTGTTGTTGCCCGCTCTAGCACAGAATCAGAATATCGTGCACTTGCTGACACTACATCAGAATTATTATGGTTACGCTGGTTGTTAGTAGATATGGGTATCACCCATTCCTCCGCCACTATACTTCATTGTGACAATAGAAGTGCAATCCAGATCTCACATAATGATGTGTTTCATGAACGAACAAAACATATTGAGATTGATTGTCATTTTGTTCGTCATCATGTCCTTCAAGGCACCATTTGTCTACAATCTGTTTCATCCGCTAATCAAACTGCTGATATCTTCACTAAAACTCATCTGCCTACTCGTTTTCAAGATCTTTTGCACAAACTCAAGTTGGCATCCACTATTCCACCATGAGTTTGAGGGGAGTTGTTAATGAAAGTCAAAGTATCTAGAAGAAATCTAGAATGAATTTAATCTATCCAACATATGCAGCCTGTATATTATTCAAACCATCCCATGTGCAGCTTCCATTATAGTCAAGAGTAGCCCATTAATCACGCCTCTAAATGTGCCAAGATAACTCTATATATATGTATTCATTCTTGTATATTGGAACACAGAAAATACAACTCTTTCTCTAATTTTCATTAGCTATTCTGTCTGATATTTCACAGACCAAACATATTCTTATTGCGCACATCACACTCCTTGGTTTCTTACTATATATATATATATATAAGAGTTAATTAAAAAAAATCAACTTTAATCCAATATGAATTTTTTTTGGCAATTTAGGTCACGTGAACAAAATCTAGCATAAGAAAAGAGTAAGAGAAAAGCTCTGGCTATCAGACATACGCCGTATTCTCTACACGTGATTTAAATTGTAAAAATTTTGATCATGAATTGTGACTTGAATTGCCACCAAAAAAAAAAATTCTTACTATAATATGCAATTTTTACTAAAGTTGATTTTTTTTTTTTTTTTAATTATGCCATGTAAAAATATATACACTGTTTGAGGGTGGGAAAGACTTATAGATGGATTTTTTCATGGAGAAATTACAAGATCGGGAAATAAGAAGAAGATGGAGAAGAGCATAGAGCCAAGAGCAGCATTGACTATGGCGCGAAACAAGCTGAGCAATTGAGGACAGATGGAATCACCTACGTTGGAAAAAACCGATTTGGAGCTGTAGTCGACACTTATACAGAGGTATACAATTGAGAAGCTAATTTATTTAATTTTAGGGATTTCCGAGTTTGGTTTTTATTTTCTTTCTTTTCTTTAAAATAAAAAGTTCCATTTCTGTTGTTGAAACGCTAGGCAATTACGCTATGCGCTAATGTTCCTGTACATTGAACGAATCGGGCTTTATGTCATCGGAAATGAAAGTATGCACGAGCATTGACCTCTTTTCTTGGTCTTTCTTTCTTTCTTCCTTTCTTTTTTATTTTTTTTTAAAGATATAACTTGATAATAAATATATATTATTTGAGTAATAAATTCATATTCAATTCTTTATCTTCTGCTAAAAAAAAATTATATACAAAAAGAGCTATACAGCCTTCCCCCCCTCCCCCAAAAAAAAAAGGTTGTACAGCCCATTTAAAGAATAAATCATATTTAAATTTATAATTTAAATCATATTTAAATTTATAATTTAAAACTCCTCTAAGAAATAAATAAAATCTAAACTTACTAAAAGCCATGTCATTTATAATTTTTATCGTAAGTTCTGCGTAGAATCAACATAAACAGTGACCTGAGATGAGGTCATATCAAGATGAACTGAGATTTGAGGTAAACTTTAAAAAAGGCCTAAGTAATACATATATATATATATATATGTATAACTTTTTTAACTGTAAAACTACTTACAAAAGTTTTATATTTAAGATGTCATAACGTGCTACTTTCAATTGATAGTATAGTTATTGCATTCAATTTATCTTATAACATAGTTAATCTTAAATAAAATTTTAGTAATTTTAATTTGACGTATCATTTTTTTTTTTGTTGTTAATGAAAATTTATCAAGTACTCCATGTTGAAATTTGTTTAATATTCATTTCTTTTCTTTTCTTTAGTTTTTGATATGCGCTTTTATATTTTTTATTAGACATGATTTTATGAAAAAATATTTAACCAAAACTTATTCAACTAAATAATCACAACACAAAAAAAAATTAATAACAAGAAAAATTCCTACTTTTCTATATCAATTTTATGATCAATCAAACAATAAATAAACCCAATTTTGAATATAATATAAATATAAACTAAAAAAAATGAAATTAAAGAGATAGAATGATAGAACATAAACATAGAAGATAATACTTGAATCCAAATACCAAATGATTAAAACTTTTATCTATGAGAAAATAGCAATGGCTCGCTATTTAGTAATACAATAGCGATGAAATGGCAATCGATGAAAAAACAAAAAAAATCTCAAATTAGTGACGAATTAGTGATGTAAAAGCAATTAAGAATTTTGACACTGATTTTAGCAATGGAATAGGGACAAAAAATCCATCAATAATTAGCGACGTATAATATGTCACCACTAATGTTTGCGTCAAATTTTCCTATTGTTTTAGCGATGGAATTTTTCATCATTAATTTTAAAAAAATTCAGCCAAATTTTTTTATTTTTCAGCTTATTTATATTTAATAACGGATTTAGCAACGGAATTTTTGTTGGTATTTTAAAAAAATTTCCATCCAAAATTTTTAATTTTCCCTCTTATTTTAAATTTAGTGACGAATTTAGCGATGAGAAATTTTTCACCAATTAGCGATAGATTATTGCATCACTAATTTCAAAAATAATTTTTCTTCCCTTATTATTGTCCCACTAATCAATGGATCAGCGACAAAGTTAGCGAGACTAAATGTAAATCTTTATAAAAACTCATTTCTTTCTCACTTCTATCATTTTTTTTCTCTTTTTCTTTCCATTTTTTCTTTCTTCCCCTCTCTTCTCTTGTTTATTCATTTTTCTTTCATTGTCTTCATATATCTTTATCATTTTTCTTCTTCTTTCTTACATTTTGTTTTTCAGTCTCTTTTTCATTTCTCCAATATTTTATTTTTCCTCCTTCCTTTACTCTTTATAAATTTTTTCTTTCTTCACTATTATTTTTTAATTTCTTTATCATTCTTATGCTCTTCTGTATATTTTTATTTCTCTTCTTCATTCATTTTTTCTTTATTTTTCTTCATTTATTTCTTTATCATTTTTTCTTCATCTCTTCTCATTTCTCCATTTTTTTTTCATATTTTCATTTTTCTCTCTATTTTATAATATTTTCTTTATTCACTTGTATCTTTTTTATCATTCTTCCTCTCTTCTTTATAATATTTTTTCTCTTTTTTCTTTATAACTTTTTCCAATATTATCATTTCTCTTAATATTATTATTATTATTATTGTTGTTGTTGTTGCTGCTGCTACTATTGTTGTTGTTTTTTAATATTATCTTCTTTTTTGTTAATATTAATATTATTATTATTGAAACTTTATTGAAAAATTAATTTAAATAAAAATTGATAATAGATAATGATAATTGATTTAAATAAAAATATAATAAGAGACAATAACAATTAATTGGACAATTAATTTAAATAACAAACATACAATTAATATATTAACAGAAAATTAAAATAAAATTAAAAAATTGAACAATTAATTTAAATAAAAAATTAAAAAAATAAAAATTAGTTACGGATCAGCGATGCCAACTTGTATCACTAAACTAGCAACACAACATATGCATCATTATAAGGCATCGCTAAAACGTCGTCTCATTGATTTTGATCTCCCATTTAGCAATGTCTTAGTTTGCTTTAGTGAAACTTCTTTTGTCTCGCTATACAGTGATACCATAAACTATGTCATCGTTAAATTCACTTAACGACAAGCACTTTAGAGACGTACTGATGATGTTGCTAATGCGTTGCTATACATATAGCAACGCCCAAAAAGTTTTAGCGACACAATATTGCGTCATTAAATATGTAAATTCTAGTAGTGTTTTGAGATGTAAATTAGTATGGTAGAGGGAAAATTCTAGTAGTGTTTTGAGATGTAAATTAGTATAATAGAGATAAATGCTAGTGTTGAGAAGGAGCAATAGAAAATAAAGAATATAGAGAACAGAGAGTGTTAACTAATAAAAAGCTAGGGATTTACATTTTTATATATTAGAAACAAATAAAAAGTGTTTTTTGTTATTAGAATTATTCTACATCGCTAATTTAGTGGCTTGTTATAATATATATAATGTAAATTGGACATCATCTCCCTTTAAGCTAACTTTTGGGAATTAATTCTATCCAATCCCATTTGACATAGTATCAGAATCCAAATCATGTCCCTATTATGCACTTATACCCTCTTGTGTCAGCTATGTGGATCGCCCATTTTCAAATTCTAAATTTCACATGTATTTCGTGACACTCTAAATTAGTGGTGTTAGAATTATATTATATCACTAACTTAATGACTTGTTATAGTATATATAACGTGAATTTAACACTCTTTTTTTTTTAAGTAGCTTTTGGAAATTAATTATACTCAATCCCATTTAACAAGATGGGATCCTTATTTTTAGAAATACAAAAGAAAAAATAAAACCTTTATTTATTTATTTATTTTTTGGAAGAGTCCCAAAGAAGCAAAGTCTTCCTTGACATGAGGTTATCTTTTTAAAAAATAATTATTTTTTTTTTAATTTCGGAGAAAGGCCCCAAAATTTTCAAAGGACTTGAGGAAATTTCCTCATTTGCCTCAAGGAGGTATTGGCCTGTCTTAGTCTATAAGACAGTGAGGATTTATAAATATTTTTTGCTTCAATGGGAAAAAGAGGATAACTAAATATTAGTGAAATTCAAACATAAAAAGTAATAATAATTTTCTTTGATCAAATTTCTATTCACATATATATATTCCACTCGAGAAATTATTAATTTGTTTCATCAAATTACTTTCCTCTTTTTTTTTTTTTTTTTTTGCACAGACCTCTCTTGTCGATTTCATCAAATTTCCTGCTTTTTCTCTAAGAGAAGTGTCAACTATGTCGGTGAGATGCTGTGAATTAAGAATTTATAAATTCTTAATTTCTTTGACTCCTTACTTGAAACGTTAATTAAGAATAATTAAAAGAAAATAATTTTCTTATTTGAAAAGGCTAGTCATTAAAAATATATATATATATATATAGAAAAGAATAGTTATTGAAAAGGCTATTTAAACCAAAAAATCAGAGTTTGAAAATCAATTAAAATAATATATAATTTTGTTGAAAAATAAAATGCAAATAATAATAATAATTTTATAAGAAAAACATTAATGATGTCATGAATGATTTGCTAGTGAAGAGATCATGAATTTTCCATCATGATGATACATGGAAATGACGTTGTGATGAGCAATTATTAATAATAACTAATAAAAATTATAGATCTAATTTTTTTTTATTGAAATACAATTTAATTACTGCCATAAAAAGTTAAAGTTGCAGTAGTAATAAACTCAATGCAGCCTGGAATTAATTTTTAAAAAAAAAAATCCACAGTTATAATAAGTGTTGGATATATATATATATATATTGCTGGATGACAGATATAATTTATGGTAGATGATAAATAAATAAATTTTTGTTTTATCAAATTTTACAATTTAGGAGGTGATTTGAGGAAAATTGAATTAAAAACTTTCTAATTATTTTCTCTGTTCTTTTTAAAAAAAAAAATGATTTTATTTTAATTGACTTATAATTTAAAAAATTGAGGTGGCATTAATTATTTTTTTTCGAATTTTATCTGTATTTTTCGTCATCAGCTTTACATGTTAATAACTTTAGAAACCATTATTATAAAACATTAATTTAGTCATATGCAGTTTTTTACCTTATAATCAAATGTTATTTAATAAATTTTTATATAATTATTTTAATTGACACATAAAAAGCAAAGTAGAATATATATAAATATCCATTTAAAAATTAAAATCGAAGCAAGTCGGATTGAGTCGTATAGTACCTGTTTTATATATTTCTTTTCTTTTTTCTCTTTAAAAAAATTTTTAACATTATTATATATATATATATATATATTAAAAATCTAAAATATATGTAATATATACGTAATCATATCGGATTATATCGTTATCTAAGCTCAATCCGAATCTTACTCAAGCTGAAATTGTAAAATCGGCTCTAGTTGACATTGACCCTCTTATATATATATATATATATATAGTCAAAAGTTCATGTTAAAGAAGCTCTCACTTCTTTTCTCAAGTCATATTTCGGCTTCAACAAGCAACAGATGAAGTCAAGTTTGTCGGTAATGCGAAGCACAATTTTTTTTTTTGGTTGGCGTTTATAATTTTGGCAATGGAATTAGACCTAATTCTGATAAAATATAATATTATTACCTAATTAGTAATTACTATGTATCTGCTGGACTCCAATCTACAGGTGAATCACATTTTTCTTTCTTGATTTGGATTATTTAATTCCCTATGTAAGACAAAGATTTGAGCTGGCTTAGTGGTCCGCTGATGAGATAAAAGTTCATATTAATAACTGTTCAAAATAGGAAGAAGAAGAAGAATTTTCCACCTCATAAACAATGATTAGATGTCACTTGACAGGAAAACAAACTTACTACTCAACAACAATAACAGTTACAATAAACATCAGAAGCAATTGCCGAAATAACATGAAAAGAAAACATAACAGAAGTATGCAGCTTAAATGATGATAACTTATCTAGTCAAGCAAAGCAAATACCATACCATGCTTCCTTTGAAAGATATACATCAAAATAAATTTTATACAAGATGGGAATTCCCCATGTATACGTGTATATATCATTAGTTGGTCATAATTTATCCACTCAACAAAAGCATGTTAGCTGCAACAGAATTTAGCTCCTGCTGTATCAATCACCAATCATCCTCTAGATTTGCACGGTGAAAACACAAAACTGTACAGACAAATATGAAGAATGATGTGAACTCGATCAACATAGCACCTGTTTCGATCATATGAGCATGCCTAAGGATAATAGGAATGGCTATGCTCCCAACAGCCGATGCTCCTGTAAGGAATTTAGCAGCATCTATCCAGCTGCAATATAAAATTTTTCAAACAACTCAGCATTTCCATGGCATGATGTGAAATCAAGAGATTAAAAACTCAACTGGAGTAGGAATTCCAGGCCCACATAAGTCGAAATATGTCATCACGAAAATAAGATTGCTAGGGCACGATCCATACTTTGGCCTAAATCCAACCCACCCACTCTATTTCTACAATTGCAATTGTTTGGAATTCAAAGGGCATCAGCAATGGCCCCACACAATTTCATTTCTAAGCTATAACAGAAATAACATATTTGATGCAACAAAGGAAAACTATCATTATACTACTTATCTAGCAGATTGATATTGTACAAAAGAATTTTATCAAACTTCTAGCAAAGGAAATTCCCAAGCATAATAAAGTCAATAAACTTTTGGAAAAAAAACCTCGCTGCAATCCCGTTGTCCTTGGATGAAAAAAGCCTATGATTGCCAAATCTTAATCTCTCCATTTCAAACCCCCCATCCCAATAAAACATCAACCATTTACACATGAAAATATTTGAAATCTTGGTCAATTAGATCAGTCAACATAATAAGACATGTAATCAATTATCATGGAAATGAAATATTGCATGAGATATGTTCCAGTTTAAAAAGAAAAAGATGCAAGTTATTAGTAAAGCTCGAAGTTACCATGAAAAATATGAATATAACCCCAATAGTAACTTTCATGTATGCATGTGTACAAATGAATGCCGCAATATAAAGTAACTAACGAACCTTGCGGGAAATAGTTTTAACATTATAAGGGGCATAGACTTGTACTCACCCTCCACCATCCCGGCTAATCAGAAACTGAGTGGACCCACCTCCGAAGAATAAGCAAGGCATAGGCACCAGCACATACATGAGAGCTGTTAGACGACAAATTCACATCATCATTCTGAAATGTGAAATTAAAGCACACAAGTGGGGATATACCAAATAGTCCAAACCTGATAACATTGGCCACCAGTTGTTGTATATTGCACAAGCCTGCCATCCAAACCCAAAATAAAATTAAAAAGAATGTCTTGTTAATAAATAAAGGAATGAACGAACTTTATCTAATCCATTTATAGAAGAGTTCTACATTCTTATTTCTTTTAAGCAAATAGGGCACTTTCAGGCAAATGACCTTACCCACCCGCATTTATAAACGATTTTTTGATATTTATAAAAATATTTAGATAGGTATAGATTTAAAAAATAAATAATCACTTTAAACTTGGATTTTTATATAGATAATTACCATTTAAAAGTATAAATAATTATTTATTATCAGACTACTAATGAACTCTTAGACTATTATACATACAAAAGAGGGATTTAACATTTTTACACGATTATTAAGCTTAACAAAAAATAGTTAAGCAATAAGAATATATTTAAATAAATTACCAATTAAATATACATAAAAATTTAAAGGGATTAGGCAGGATTGGATAACATGCAGGTAACATTTATCATATTGGGGATAAAAACAGGTAGCAAAGGGTTAATATAATTGAATTTTGGGACAGGTTCAACCGTTCAAGGGGTTAATTTAATTGGATTTTGGGATGGGTCCAAGTACAGTTAAAGCAATTATCAGAGATATCTACGCAATTTCAGCATTACTTCTCCAACCTAGCACTCATCACACAACCAACCCCACCTCCAACACACACCCACGTACAACCTTTTTCATTTGATAAAATAAGAATTAATCAATAACACCTTGTTTGGGTACAAGCAAAGTGAGAGGAAAGGAAAAATAAAAGAAAGGAAAAAAATTAAATCTTTATGATCTGTTAGATATTTTACATAGTTTTAAAAAGGCCATGAAATAGAATGTTACATTTAAGAAAAGGAAATTCATCACAGAATAATTTAAATAGTCAATGCTTTGCTCTTCAAAATTCCACTATTTCTCTGAAACTAGATGATCCAACTCAGGGGTAACATAGGAAGGCTATTAAATTTATGCCCTTTATTCTCCTCCCAAATAACTAAATTGATTCTTGAAAATGTCTACCAAGATACCAGCAAATCTAGTTTTCCTCCAAAAAACTACTAATGTGTTTCCTACAACTCTAGAAATCTCCTCTTACCCATAATCTTGTCATGAAATTCAAGTTTGAACAATTATAAGCCATTTTCAAACTCAATTTGACAGTACCAAATATCCTATGTTTCTTCCTAACATCATCAACTACATTATCAATCACCAAATCGTTGGTTTTTCCATCAATTTAAACAATGTGGCTGGAAGAATAGTATCACCCAAAATGATCTTGAATCTCTAGGACAAGACTATAAACAATTTACTAGACACTAATCTCCAAACTAATAAGTTGAAAAAGTCTTCACCTAATGCGGTACAAGTCGGAGGGTTGGTTACTAAGAGTGAATTTTAGGTTTATATGAAGACTAGGATGGGTAGAACCTATAGGTGGGAGGTTAGGGTTTTTAAAAAGGATGGATTTAGGAAGTGAAATTAAGCAATATCAGAAAATTGTGGGGCTGTAATCGAGAATCAAAAGCACTATGAACAGTAACAAATTGTAAAATAAGAGAAAATAATTTAAACTTCACACCTAAACTTCCTTGAACATCACATTCAATATCCCATGGCATTACACCTAGGGTTGAATTGCATCATACAACTCGAAATAGCATAATTGTTGGTTTTTTTTATTAAATAATAAAATTGAATTGAAAGGATTATAATATTAAGTATTTATAAACTCAAACAACTCCTAATCCTTTAAGAAAGGGACTTCAAAACTAGTTTACATCCTATAAGGATTTAAACTCCCAAAATAAAGTTAAAAGAAAAAACTGCTTCCTAAACTAACAAAGACCCAAAATAAGAATTAAAACTAGAAATAAAGACTCCCGAAGAAATTGGGACAGGTTTCCTAGCAAAGCTGGAAATTACAGACTTGTCCTTGATTTAAAAATAATAGACCAGCAGATTATTTATTTAACTAGACACATAAATTAGATTCAAAAGTCAAAAGGACTAGAAAATACTCTATAATTTCCCCAATAAATTCCATATTAAATCCGGATTGTAATTCTAATCTTGGGACCTTAAATTTAAATTTCCTTGTGTACCTATTCTCCATCATCACCTTAACAGATTTACCCTTCCAAGAAACAAGGGTGACAAAATTAGAATTCAAATTTTATCCAGTATCCAAGTTCTGAGTTTCTGGCGACATCAATAGTAGTCTTGCAAAGAATTCTTAAGAACACTTAGCAAGTTATCCTTGATAACATGCCAAAACTCTTGAAAAGTTTTTCTCGTATCCATACATAAAACCATCCTCTTCAAAATGCTTGTCTAACCATCTAGAGTTCTTTTTTGAAATAGCGGACATCCATCAAAACGATCTATATCTAAGACGTCAATGTAAAGGTCAACATAAAAATGAGTAAAAAGTTGGATGGGAAATAGTCTTATTACCAATCAGTTTCCCACTTTTTCATGATACTCTTCCTCCTACCATAAGCCAACCTATAGAAAAACCAAGTTCTATAATCCCCTTCTTAACCCATTAGTTATCTACATCGAACCAGTTTATTCCTTTGAAATAACCTCAAATCCATTATTGGGCACTCCTATTGACAAACTACCAGGAAGACCACCCCTAACCTCCAACTATTCAGAACACCATTATCCAGTAGAATCGCATTCCTCCTCAATCTCAAGCCTTGCATCAGCAAAGACTTTCACATTCCACTTCTTAAATTTATCCTTGAGATATACCAACTTCTTCCAACTTAAAGCCCTCCTGCCATCAAATACAACACCCCCACCAAGGCTGTAAAAGGCATGATAAAGAAGACTTAGATTCTCATGTCTAAGCATAGTAGGGTCCCATCTCACTTGATTCAACTCCAAATGATAGGAATATTATTATGAGGAGGACTAAAAGAACCTCCTAAGAAATATAAGGCAAAACATCCTCAGTCACTAGAAAATAGAAGCCTATCATGCCAATGGCAGCAACATGCTAACTCAACCCAAGTCAGGTGAATTGCATTCAAACTCATTAAATTAATCCCCAACTAAGAACTTAACTGCAATGTTTAAGATTTAACCTATCAAACTAGGTAATTATATCCAATCAAATATATCACACTGACACAGGTAATAAAAGCTAAGTTTCCAAAACTGAGTAGTAATTGGATAAACCTCTTTTACCCTGTGGCTACATCTGATTATGTATCCATAGTTCCCATACCCTGCTTAAAAAAAGCCTTCAGGAATGGCAAAAATGTAACTACAAAAAGAGAAGAGAGGCAGCACCATAATCCAATCTGACCTTGGTCAACAGGTGAATACAATCTTGAATTATTCCCAACTAAACAGTCACAGAAACTAAAGACTGTAACATCGCATATTACTTGTTTCCGCTATGCCCTAGCTTCATAAAAAAAATAAGATGCAACAATGAGGCTTACTAAAATGATCTAAGTTATTTCTCCACCTTACACAGATGAGCCATATAAAAGTGAACCAACAAAGAGAAGAATGACACCATTGATCTAAGCTCCATGAGCACAGAACATGACCAAACTTATTCATGCAGAAAAATTTGAATTCATATTTAGTCAAAAACCGTGCCAAATATAACAGTTTCACCATTAAAGTTACAAATCTGTGCAGATAATAAAAGCTTGCTCACTGCCTGATTGTTCTTTGCTAGCTTTATGGCACCAGTTCATTTTCCATATCTTATGTGCTAACTATTCCTGTGAAGTAATTTCTCAATGCAAGCATGACAGATTGTACTTCAATAATAGGTCAAAGACTAACTCAATCATTCAACAACCAGTCTTGCCAACGAGTACCCAAAAGTGTTTTGGTCTAAATTTGAATGTGCCTTGCTTTGCAAGAGTAGCATTTTTTAATGTAATCATAAAAGTTTACGTTGAAAACCTGCAAAGGCGTAAGACCTCTCTAATTTTTTCCCCAAATATTAGCAAGCCTATAACTAGATAATCAGCAATATTGACCTTTTCTCTTTATCATTGCTTGCTTAAAATAAGTTTCACAGGATTTACCAAATTTATCCCACAGTTTTTCATATTTTTCTTGAACAGCATCTTATTTCAAGCAACTCCCTCTCCAAAACAAAACTAGAACTATTAATACCACATCTAAATAAATGATTCGGCGAAGTACTGGTTAACCTTATAATTGAAAAAGATGAAATCCCACTCCGCTATTGCATTTGGAACAAAAGTAAAGACAAATAAAATGAAGGAAGTTATTCTCAAAATGGTAATCTTTCAAACTATCAGAATGCAATGGTTATTTGCATCTTCTATTCTGATTATACTCCATATGGAATTCTTCAAACTACCAAAAAATGCCATCTAACAACATTAACCTTTCCCAAATGACAAAATGAACAAAAACATCAATTTTGTGTAGACAGAATACATCTGGCCCTGACCACTTTCTTCAATTGTGAAATCTCAAGCCCTGAAATGGCTATGATGAACGCCTAATTATCAACCCCACTTGTGAGTCCTGTATAGCCATCACACTCCAACTTAGAGAGGAAAATCTTGGGTTCAGTATCTATGATTACCTAAGAAGTATGGATATTCACTAAAAAAATATAGGCATTTGTTGGCTTGTTGGCTAGATTGCTTCCTAATGTTTCAAAGTGTCGAAATGTGAACCATGTCATGTGATCAATCCATCATCTTAATTGAAGAAGCCAGATTGATTAGAACAAACTAAGAATTTGTAGTCCATCCTGTGCAAAGAAAACACAGTTACAATCTAAGATAATTTGACTCATCAAGAAAAGCGGATAAAGTAATTTGATCAGATTTCAGGGCTCTTTGAATGGAGGAGCATGCAATCTCTTCCATATAAATCTTGTAAAATTAATGACTAGCAACAAGAAAATGCCAACCACAACATGGCATAAAAACATACATGCTGACAAATGAAAATTCTATAGAAAGTGGATGTGATACAATACTAAATGCCTACAATATATTGAAGAAATTTTCAAATGATAAAGATAACGCAGGAGCGCCATAAATGCAACTAATCTGCTTGAACACATACCAATATCTGTAATAGAATGCTAGCCGAAAACATAAAAGCAAGCCCAGCAAGCCTGCATTTCAATTAAGACATGTTATATATAAATTATCCAACTCAGAATACAGAACAAGCAGAAACTTAAGATTAAAACACCCAACTTACACTGCAGAGAAAAAGTCAATGTCCAATCAGCAAACCCAGAATAGCAATGCACCAAAAAAAAAAAAAAATCATTAGCACTAAACATCATTGTTAGACTAAATATCATACACTAATGCTAAATTTAAGTAGTTAGTCACTAAAAAATGAGTACGAACAAACACGGTTCATTAAAAAGTTTCTATTTTCAAAGTAATCAGACTGTAAAAAATGTTTAGACCAAATAATTTAAATAAAAACTGATCTAATCAAGCAGCTGATTGTAAAAAGATTTCATTTTTTACTCTCCTTTTTTCCCGAGAAACAAACATAAGTCATACTCTTAGATGAATTAAACTCAAAATTCATACTTCACAATTCCAAAACCTTCAAAAAAGTAGAACAAAACCTAAAATTCGAAAAACAATTTCATAAAAAGGTTCAATCTTTTTTCCCCAAATCGAACGAATTAAGAATTCAAACTTGAATAATAAGAGAAAGCAGAAATTATTGAAAAACGAGAGGAATTAGAAAGCGAACCTTCGATTGTCATGGCCATTTTTTTTTTTTTTTTTTTGGTAAGAAAAGCTAATTTCGTCTACTGAAAGGAGTTCGTTTCCAAGCAGTGAAGGGATGTTTCCTTCTTTTTCTTTTTCGTTTCCTTTGTTTTTTTTTTTTTTTTTTTCAATGATGGAGATGACATGTTGGAAAATAAACAAATACTCATTTTTAAATTATTGAATATTTGAATTTTTATTACAAATGTAAATTAAAATTCATTTAAAAAAAATTAATACTCCTTCCATTATAAAAAATCAGCTATTAAAAAAATATTATTTTTAAAGTAATAATAATTTTATCATAAGTTGTCAAAAAGATTTTATTAATTACAGTATCAATTAGGAAAACATTTCTCATATTTAAAAAATGAAAGAGTAAATTAGTCATGTTACTATTTTTTTTTATTTGATTGCTAAATAGCCACTTATTTATGAATAAAACTAACTTTTTTTAATAGTCACTTTTTTCAAAATGGAAAGAGTACATCCTTATCTTAAAATTGGCCATGTCTCTCTCAATTAGAGGTGTAAATGAGCTAAACTGTTCACGAATAATTCGGTATTCGATTTTATAAAAGTTTATTCACGTTCGAGTCGCTTTATAAATGAGTCAAGTTTAAATATTGTTTTAGAGCTCAATGAATAAATAAACTGAACTTGAACAAAGTGAAGCCTCGATTGGGCTCATAAATAAATCAATTATAAATTGGTAAACAAGCTCACTAACAGTTCGATTAATAGATTTGTAAATAGCTTTATTATTATTATTATTATTATTTTGGGACTAAAAAAGATATTTTAACACTTTTATAAATTTTTTACTAATTCAAATTGACTAAAATATATATATGTCTGATTAACATAACTTAATATTTTCATATTATATAAAATATATTTTTTTATTAATTAATATATTTGTAATACATGTAATACTTAATTTTATGATTGCACTTTTTTACTAATTGTATGTTTTTACTTTTATATTAGTTTTAAGTATTTTCATTATAGTTATTTTATTAAAAATAAATATTTAGAAAGTTGAGTATTTTGATAAGTTATAAAAAGTTTCACAATGAATTGAGCTCGAATTTAGCTCGATTATAATTTATTTACAAGTGAAGCTCGAGCTCAAGTTTTAAAGAAGTGAAATCTGAATATGATTTTTAAATTTGATCCAAAACTCGAACTTGAGTTCAAATTCAAAAAAAATATTAAACCGAATCTGAATAAATTAAAACTCGACTCGATTTTATTCATTTATGCCTCTATTCTCAAGCAACTCTAAATATCACATTCAATTCTACATAATATATTTTTACAATTCTCTTATTTATTATCATCAAAATTCAGTATACATAAGTAATTTCCATGAATAATAATGTAGTGAAAAATAGTTGATTTTGAAAGTTTAAATTTATAATTTCATAATTTAAAATAATTCTATAATACTTTATACCTTATTCGAAACTTCCACCTTTTTCTAGTAGTTTCAATCATTTTTCAATGAATGTTTCCCTTTATGTGGACATAGAGCAAGGCTTATTTAAGGTGCGTGGGCTCTTAGTCTTTGTTTCCCAAAAAAGAAAAAAAAAAAATCATGCATCACACATATATGCTAAGAAATTATATCATTTTTTTTTAAATAAATTTAAATTTCATTAATAATCAATGACTTAATATAAATTTTAATAGTACAGGATCTGACATAAAATCAACTACCCTAACGAGAGTAAATTGATTTACAGATCATAAATGTTCAACAGAACAATCAACTGTCATATAATTGATTCTGAAAAATTGTTACTGCAATAATATAACAATGTGACAAACCATTGTCCTATTTGTGAGTGTCTAAAAAGCAATAATATCTGGACATACTATTATAATTACTAAGATTGGTTATTTTAATTTATGGACAGAAAAATGAAAATAAAAGGTAAAATCAATTACACAAGAGAATATTTATATGATTCGGCAATCTGTCTATGTCCACAATAGGTTTGATATTCTTTTATTGAGAGAGTTGATAGTGACTACAATACAATAACGTCTTAGAGTTTCGACCTTTTAAATAGCAACTAGTGGAACTCGCTACGCTCCTCTGCACCTCCACGATCTTCCCATTCACTGGAACTCTAAGTATCAACTGATTATTAGCGATTATTTAACACATACCATCAAACTCATAACAAAAAAACAACTTCCAATAAAGGAAGATATAACAAAACTTCTAATATGATAAAACAAAATAACATAAAAACAAAGTGCAATCTAATGCAAAAATAATAAAAAAGAAAAGTATCACTCCAACAGTAGTAAGCACAAATCCACCCACAAGTATATGGTAAAAATTGAGATAAGAAGGCAAAAGCGGAATCAAAGAGATAAAGAACGAAATAGAGTAGAAGGAGCATCGAGCGATGGTAAAAAATGAATGAGAAAAGCCAGTGATGAATGCAACAACAAAAATAGAGATAATATTATTCATATCCAATATAATAGAAAATATTAAAACCATTGCCGATCAAAAAAGAAGATCGGTGGTGGTTTAAAAAATAAAATTTAAGGGAAAAATTAAAGAGAAAAGGAAAATGAGAGACGATTAGGGTTTTTTACAACTATTTTTGTCTTAAGAAATTATATCATATTTTATTTATTGAATCATTATTTTTTATTCATTCGTATTAAATTTTTTAGTTTTTATTTTTATTTTTCACAAAGGATTTTGTTAATAATAAAAATAAAAATATATATTCTTTAACTATGATTTAAAATATTAAAGACATGATATAGTGGCTGATGATCCAATAATCTTCAAAAATAGATAACGAGCCTTTTTTATTTAGATCTAGGCCTAGGATAGTTTATTTGATTTTCAAAATGAGTGAACAAGCATTAAAGTGCCAAATTTTGACTTAGCTAGGCCTATCCAATGCCTAAGTCAATAACTTAATTTTCAGATTTTCTTAAATAAGAAAATGATCCACCTTGAAGAATATTATAGTAAGAGAATAAGGTAAAAAATTATAAAATGAAACTTAAAATAATGGTAAGTATAAATATTTGTCTTATAACATATTTGTTAGCTGGTACACAAGTGCTTCCTTCTTATAGGTGTGCAAAAGGCTTAGTTAAGATAAGTCGGATAAGCTCCTAAGATGTTAGACTCTTGCTATTGTGCCACCTACCTCACATCAAGATCGCCCATTGACTGAGTGTCAAAATCAAGCGGTTTGTCCTATCTTAGTGTGCTAGTGGTTGACGTATTATGAATTTTGAATGTTGATAATCATACACTGTCATATAACTGGACATATAAATGACTCTAATTCCTTAAATGGTGAGGTTGGCTTTGAGTCATGAGCAAGAATCTAATGAAACGGACCCGGTCTAATGAATGAGCGTCTTAATGAATCAGCTTCAAAAGGATGGACGAGTCTTGAGGATCCTTACCACAAGTCATAATTGGGGATGTTCAATACGAGCCTCTTAAGTCTAATTATGTTATCTTTAGAAGTGAATATGATTTCATAAATGAAGTCTAAAAATGAGAATCAGATTTTTTCTCATGAGTGATACTAAAAATTATATTTAGGTTTATGAGATATTGAGTTCAAATTTCTATGAAATTTAAATTTACACTTTTGTATTTTGATAGACTTTTTTTTTTCTTTTACTGACTCAAAATTTAGATCACTTTTCTTTTCCATTGTTAGTTTAGTAACAAATTATCAAAATGCCCTTATTAATTTTTATGAATATCATCGCCCAAAATTAAATTTTTACTCTTTAATTTTTTATCGTGGAGTAAATTTCTTTAAGTAGAATGTGAAATATTTATTATTTTTTTTTTTTTGAATCAGTGTAAGACATTTAAATTAGAATCTCAATATCTAAAAATTTATCTACATCCTCTTACTATTCTTTAATGTGAATGCCTTGATTATAGCAAATTACATTAACAAAATGTGCAATGGATTTTAATTCACCCTAAAAAAATGTTAACAAGTACTAACTAAAAAAACCAACTTTTTTAATTATTGTGTACTTAAAAATAGGACTATCAAAATCAATCGGACATATATATATATAGAGAGAGAGAGAGAAACTAATTTAAATATCTATAAACTTTTTAAATTTTAATTTTATACTCCATAAAACTATTAATGTGGATAAAAAAAAATGAATATTAGGTGATGTTTGACAAAATTATAAATTAAGTATTGACACTGTAATGCTAAATAAAATAAGTGAGATAATTTTTAAATTATAAAAATATTTTAAAAATTTAATCACTTATCATATTTAAATGCTAAATAAAATAAGCGAGTTAATTTTTAAATTATAAAAATATTTTAATAATCTAACACTTATCATATTTAAATGCTAAATAAAATAAGTGAGAAAATTTTTAAATTATAAAAATATTTTAAAAATCTAATCACTTATCATATTCTATATAAAGTTTAAATTAAAAATTTTGACTTATAATTTTAAGTGATTTTTAATTTAATTAATACTTTTAAGATAAGTATTATCAAAATAATTAAATATTAAAAATTTTAATTTTAAATGCTAAATAATATTATCAAATATTTTCTTAACGTGGAATGGTTAAAATTTAGATATTTTATTTTTTAAAAGAAAAATTTAGAGATTTTACTAAAAATAAGGTAGTGTTTAGTATGAGGTAAGTAAGTTAAGAAAATAGAACTTATCAAAAAGTATAAAATTTTATCTTATTTGATATTAATTATTGAGAAAAGTTCGTAAGAATTAAATGTCTACTTCTTAAATTTGGAGGAAATATACTTTTTTAGAGAGAACTAAGAAAGTTTAACTTCCTTACTTAAGATAAATATAAATTTACATATTTACCTACTATTAAAAAAAAAAATCTATTTTTTTCATTTTTTCTATTCCATTCAAGATGTTTTATATAATTAATTTTTATTTATTATGAAAATTGAGCTTCCCAATTAGGTGAAAAAATGCGCTGAATAATCTTAATAAAAAGGGATTTAAAATTTGCATTTCTAAAATATATATGAGAAAATTAAATCAAGTGAATTGGCTACAAGGGTATTAAAACTTATTTTTTACATTATTAATTTTCTAAAAATGATAATAAAGTTAAATAAAAAAGTATATTTTCCAATAAGTTACATACAAATTAAATACACAATTACTTATATTTTTTAAAAAATAGACTATGTAATATCAAACCATACATAAAAATACATAAATTATACCTAAGTTTTGGGATTATATGACGGATGTTTCCTTAAAAAAAACACACTTTCTATTTCAGTGAAACATCAACATCAGTCGAGCTTCCTTGTAATAACTAAATTTTCTTTTCACTTTTACAAGCTCCAACAATTACCTTAGCTCTTTAATTTCATCATTCATGTTTGTATAATTTAATATAATTTAATTTTTCTTTTACCCGTAGAATTCTTAATTTTTCTTTTACTCGCTCGTAGAATTCCCAATTTTTCTTTACTCGTAGAATTTTCAAGATCAAGTCCATTTTGAAACAAGCTATTTTGGATGGACAAATGCTTTGCAAACATACTGATTGAACAAAGATTTACTTTGCTAAGAGTGTTTACAATGATGCTTTTTATTTAAAAAAGTTATTTTATTTAGTAAAAAACATATAGTTAATAAAAAGTATAAAATGTTATTTAAATTCAATATTATATAGTTTGCTCTTTATTTTATTTTATCCCATAAATATTAATTATTTTAATTTTTTATTTTTTAAATTTGTCAAATAGAAAAATAGTACTAAAATTATCTTAAATAAAGTACATATAAACTTGTATTGTATTGATTCAAATTAAAATAGAAAGTGACATTTGACTTTCTAAATGTAGATAATCAAATTGACTCTCTTCTTTATTTTTTAAAAATAAATAGTCTATTAGAATTTTATTTTTTGAGATAACTTTTTATAATAAATAGTTTGCAAATTATGTTTTAAATTTGGATGATCTTTATGCTGTTATTTTGATTTTTACTAAATTATTAGAAGATATTTCATTCTAATTTGATTATTATAATGCTATAGAATTTCAAGTACATAACTTGAAATTTGTATTTTTTTTTTATAATATTGATAAGATTTATTGTTATCATTTTATTTATTTATTTACTACTTTTGTCAAGCCAATTAAACTACTATTTAAGCCAAATCCAAATAACTATGAGTTGGAATTTTATTTTAATATTACTTAATTTGATTAAGAATTGAATTATTTAAAAATCGACTTTATTAGTTTAGTTAGAAATATTCACTTTAAATTAACCAAACCAAATCATAAACACCCTTTCTTATTCAGATTTTGTCTATATAAATTGATTTCTTTCACTTGAAAATTAATTATACCATAAAAAAATCTCATCATATTAATATGGGAATGATAAATACATGGCGGTTAAATTTAAAATAAATTTGACCCTCATATTATTACATGAACTAAATTTATATTAAATAAAGATAAAAGTCAACATAAAAGTCAACGACATAAAACGCACAATAGATCAATTAGTACATGAAATTAACTTATAACTACCAGTCAAATAAAATTATATGCCATGGAATTTAACTTCTAAACCTTCAATAGTTGTAATTTATTTAAAGAAGTTATAGCAATTGAATCCAGTTGAACAGGAGACCAGTCTGTATTATTAATTTCAGCCATTGATGCATACCACATATCAGGTTCTATATCGCCGCCGCCCCCGCCACTAGCACCGGCTACACCAATTTCCGATCGGGAACCTGAATCCACTACTTCCCATATCAACGCCCTAGAATCATCCCCAACGGAGCAAATTTGTCGTCCGGTGACCGGAGCCCAAGAAATAGCATTAACACTTGCCTTATGCTTGCATAATTCCATTAAAGGAATTGTTGGAAAGCGAATATCTAAAATTACTACTTTATTACTATCCATACCAACCGTGGCTATAAATCTTGGATCAAATTTATTCCACTCAAGCCTTAACAAAGGACATTCTTGAATAGGATTTTCATAAATTATTGTTGATCTTTCTTTATCCCTCAAATCAAAAACTCTAACAGAACCGTCGCCGGAAACCGACGCAAAAACATTGTAACCTCCCCAAGAAATGTCATAAACTTCTTTATCATGAGCAACTAATTGAGAGTCTACAATTTCCTTCTCAATATCCCAAATTATGCAAGTAGTGTCTACACTAGAAGTCGCCACTCGACGAAGATCAAATTCTGCCCAATCGAAAGAAGTTATAGCTGAATTAAATTCACTACTTTTATTTCCATTAAAAAGAGATTTTAACTCGATTCTGTCATCATAAATTTGCCATAATCGTAAGTAATCTCCAGAAGTAGCAAGAGTGTCAAGATTTGAAGTATCCTCAGAAGGCAAGAACATAACTTTAGTGGGTGCATAAGGATGGTCGAAGATTAATCGACTGTCGGTAGAGAAATCGCAATTTTCGTGATTGAATTCGACGAGCTCGACTTTGTTGCTATAATCTTCAAGAAAGCTTCCAATGGCAAGACGGTTTCTTTTATCATGGCGAACAGACCATGCTAATGCATAAATAGGCCATGATGCAGTGTAAGTACAAACTCCTACTCTTTTATTATCTGAAGGACTTTGCATGGTTGATTTTTGGCTGATTTTATATACTAATTAATTGAATATCTGCAAAATCTGCATGGGTTTTGAATATATACCAGAAATAAGTTAAAGATTTTTCAAGAACACATAAATAATTATATATTTTTTATATGATATATAAAAGATTTTTTTTTTTTTTGAAAGGGAAAATATATATAATGAATTATTTTTATATCATAACATAAAAAGATAATTAGAAAAAGGAATAGAAATTAGTTTAAGGTTTTTCTGGAAAAGAGAGACGCACTTACATGGCTGAGAGAGAGAGACAGAGAGAGATTGTTGGACGGTAAAGAGAGAAGAGAATGGAGATGGAAATAAATGGAAAGGAAAAATAGTAAGTGAGAAAGGAAGGTGAAGCTACTAGTCAATGCCTCACGAGGACACCTGATATGGTTGGTCAAATTTTACAAAAAGATCACGTTTTCACATTTTTATGTACTTCACTTTACTTTCCTTTATTTTTTTCTGTTTTATTCTTCTGTTTTACTTGTCTTCACGTTTTTATTTTGTTATTGGCCACTATTTAGAATGACCTCATATCTACAATATACTTTTAAAAACTATATCAATTAGTTTGGTATACAAAATTAATTAATTAAGACATAGTATAGTATTTGGTATACAAAATTAATTAATTAAGACATAGTATAGTAAATAATATTATATTTGATACATATGATTCAGGTTGAATTTAATAATTTTAAAAATTTAACTAATCCATGAAATATATGTTATCTAAAACCTAACCCCCATATCTTTGATAATCTTTATATAGTGGGATTTATCTAGTAGAATTATTAATATTATTATTTATAACATTTTTTTAAATAGGCTCATTTTTTATTATATTTATTAATTTATCTTACTAAATATAGGATTACAAAAATATAATTATTTAATATTATAAATTAAAATTTTTGTACTAAATAAAATTTAAAATAAATAATCTTATAATTTAACTAAATATACAATTCAAATTAATTTTAAAAATTACAAATTTGTAAACCAAATGGACTGTTAGATCTCTAATATAGCAAAATTTACCCAAAAAAAAAAAAAAAAACTCATATCCTTACTAATTGGACCACTCCAATATCTTTTTTCATATTTTTTCACACTTTTAATTCCCCGATGTTATCTTTTAGTGAACTTAATTCTAATTCAATCTCAAATTTAAAGCCTTTCAACTCTCTAAAGAATTTTAATCATCAAAGGAAAGGCTAATTGGTATGAAAAAGTTTTTAGTAATGTGTTCTGATATCATTTCAGATTATTTTGATTTTTATTTTCTTACTAAAAGTTGTGATGATAACTTATTTTCTATTTTAAAATATTAAATAATAAAAATAAATAAATTTCAATTAGATATATTTTTTAATATTGAGAAACTAAAATAAAATGCAACTATCCTATCATATGGGTCCTTGGCAATAAAAAAAAAAAAGTTAATTATGTGCGGAGCTAGAAATTCAAAAGATGGGAGCCAATTTTTTTTTATTTTTAAATCGATAGGTACTAAAATGAAAAATTTAGAATACGTAGATAAAATTTTAAAAATTTTAAAATTTGGTGACCCAAAAATAAACAAAAATTCCAAAATTATTAGAAAAATTTTAAAAAAATTTTGAAATTATATGAAAAAAATTAATTTTTTTTTTAAAGTTTGGAGACCAGACTAAAAA
The DNA here is from genome assembly GCA_947687605.1 of Reutealis trisperma. Classification (NCBI taxonomy): domain Eukaryota; kingdom Viridiplantae; phylum Streptophyta; class Magnoliopsida; order Malpighiales; family Euphorbiaceae; genus Reutealis; species Reutealis trisperma. The sequence goes on along the minus strand of CANTUT010000052.1, from coordinate 3,594,389 downwards.
AAATCTAAAATATATAAATAAAATTTTAGAAATTTTAAAAAATTGGAGGCTAAATTAAAAAATATCTAAAATGTATAGGTAAAATTTTAAAAAATTTGTAAGTTTGGAGGGACCAAATCTCCCTTCCAAGAAGTTGGGAAAAATATCTAAAATGTATGGAGAAGTGCAAGAAGTTGGGAAAAATATTGGGATTTTTTTTTTTTTTTTTTTTTTTTTTTTAAGGATAAGATTCTTTTCATTTTTCTTTGGGCCAAGCCAACTGAATACAAGCTGCATAAATTGCTTTCTCCATGCATCCTTAATTGATAGATTTTTTATTTTTTGAAGTCGATTCTTAGACTTTTTAATCTAATATTATATTATGCTGCTAATCACCCAAATATCCTTTTGATGACAACCCATCACAACCACTAGATTTCACATAAGCTAAAACAATTATATATATTTTTATATAAACCAAATTTAGAAGGAATTAAATAAACTATTGTTATTTGGTTCAATTATTGATTGCCATAATATGAGTTTGAATTATATTTGATAAAAATAAAAAATAAACTACTTGAACTCAAGAACACGTGCCTGTAAGAAAATTCCCATTTTATCTTATATAAAGATACTTTTCGTATAACTTTTATTTATTAAATACTTTAAAACTCTCTCAGCCTTTTAATTTGAGAGTTCGGAGTCTCCTTATCGGGACAGTCTCCAGAGAGCATCTAACATTTGTTTTTTTCATGTTTACAGGTTACTAGTTGATGAACCTTTCACCCAAGCTATTAGGTAGATTCTGATCTTATCAATATTTATAATCTTTTTAAGAAAATTTATATTTGTAATTTAATAATTGAATTAATTTATATGCTTTAATTAGTTATTATGGGCCAGCTTTATAACTCTGTGATATACTATATTATAATATTGTTGGTTAAAATAAATAAATAAGTTTGTATTAAACAAAAATTGTATCTGTGTTCAAAAAATAAATAAATAAATATGTATTCAACTCATTTGATAAAAAATGAATTTAAAAAGTATAAAAATTCATTACAAAAGTTAAATTTTATGAAATTGAATTTATAACTATAAAATTAGTAAAATAAACTTATTTTTAATTATATCAAAAATAAAATTATAAATTTTAAAAAATTTTAAAAAAGAAGAAGAAAACTTTATATATTCACTTATTTATTTATAATTTTTTAAGAAAATAAGATGAAAATGTTGACTGTAATTCCATTATACAGACAGAGGGGCACCAAATGACTTATTATCTCACTTGTCATGTCATTATTTTTGACCAACTACTTTTAACTATAAATTCAAAGGATTTGGGGTCCGTGCCCGTCAAATTAAGATCGACAGCTGAGGAAAATTTCATCTTCTTTTTTCCCTTCAAATTGTGGCATTTGTCAGTAAAATATTTCTAAAGTCAAGACATTTTGACTGTCCTACCTATTGGGGTTAGATGGATGTATGTATATGTTATTTAGACTCAACACTTATTAAGGTGATAGGTGAGCAATGTTTTTAGAATCAAATCGGTTAGTGAATCAATTTCTTTTATCAGTTCGCAATTTAATTAGTCTGATTTGATGGTTTAATTGGTATTTTTATTTTTTAATTTTATCTTTTATTTTTAATTTTTTATATTAAAGTAATATTTTTTTGTCATATTTAATTTTTAAGTTTTTAAATTGAACCAATAGCTAGTACTCAATTTAATTAGACCGATGTGATTTTAATTACACTGTTGGTTACATATTCACATATTTTTTTTTTATTTTGCCCATACCATATTCACGTATAAATATGCCCAGAACATTTTTCTTCATAAATTAACACTTGCAGCTCTACTCACATATAAATATACCAGTAAGGATGGAAATACTTGGATATATTTAAGCATACAAAAGTAATTCTTCATTAAAATTATCAATTTTGCCCATATTAAACACTAATAGTATTAATAGTATTAATACTACAACTCATTTTACTTTATGTATATTATTTTATTTTATTTTTATTAATTAAGTTTTACTTATCATTTGAACTCATATAGTTATGAAAAAACTTTAATAATATTATGTCAAAACTCATTATTTTAACATTCAAATAAAATGAATAGCTTTAATATAATAACCAATTTATAAATTCTTATTTATAATTTAACCCTAAAATTTCGGTCAATTAAATAAATCAGTATATCAGTTATATTTTTTTTAAGTAAAATTTGTATTAATTACCAGTTTTTTTATATGCTTTATAATTATATATTTTTTTTATTATCCAATAAAATGTTGTTCTCTAAGGAGAGTGTATTCAATTAAGATTTTAAAAAACATTTATAGACTTATTTTAAGTAAATAACTTTTGAAGAGTTTATGGATTTTTAATGAGTTTTACATAATTTATAAATAACTTTTAAAGACTTTATATAAAAATTTTTTATAAACATTTATAAACTTTTATAAACATTAATAAATTTTCAATGATTATTATTGTGGGGTCAGATTAATCAAGTTTTTAACATTTTTCAAAATCATATATGACCCATGAACAAGTCTAGTCTTAACTAATTCGTTATTTTAAGTTTGTTAACTAAATATTACTATTTTGATTAATTTATGTGTCACTATTCTTACTATCATCAAAATAATCCTAATAATATTCTCAATCGATTAATTGTCACCCTATAACCAATTATTAAGGTTATATAATATAATCATCAAATGTTACCTGCCAACGAATATATGAATTGTATATAATAAAATCAAGATAAATTATTTTTAGCTTGATTATATGTAGGAATTAGGAATAGAGTAAATTTATGACCTAGGGTTTCATTACTCTAATGGATTTTACAAATAAACTCATATTCTTATGTGTTTCATTTTGGGATACAAGTTACATTGACAAATGAATGTGAGTTGGTTCTTATGTTTTGTGTGCTACTTGTTACTAATAAAAAAAAAAAAGTCTATGAAAATCTTGAGAGAAAGTGAAAGAGAATTTTTGATATTTTTTATTCATATAACTACATAAAAAGTCATTAAAAATCTATAAAAATCCATTATTTATAAAAGTCAATAACTTTTTGAAAACCTGTTTACTTTTATAGACTTTAAAAAAATTGTAATTAAATGCCCATTAATTTTTATAGATTTTTTTAAAATTTTTAAAAATCATTATTGAATACTTTATAACTTTTTAAATTTATAAAAATTTTTAATTCTCCTAATTCAATACACCCATATTAGATAAAACTTCATTCATCTTCAAAATTAATTGAGTTTTCCTCATTTATATCTTTAATTTTTTTTTTGATAAAACAACATGAATTTAATTTACCTAGAAAAATATATTGTCAACTAGAAATCCAACGATTGCATAATCTCAAAACAAATAAATTTTATGCAAATATTTAACATAACAGCTTTAAATTAAAATAAGGATTTTTAAAAATAAAAAATAAAAGTTTACCTTTTTATTGAAAAGAACCATCTCAGTATAATGAAATATCGATTATTGGCGAATTTAACATCTCAAAATCGTGAAACTCTTATCCAGATTTAAATTTTCAATCAAATAATATTTCTCGTCACTTTTTGCTACATATCTCCTACTAAAGAAAAATAAAAATCAGAAGATAAATTATTATTTTAATTAAAGTAAACAATACTAAAATATAATGAAAATAATAAAATAACAATATAAATAATAACAAACTCTTCACCTCATCACGCTAAAGTATTGGTAAATGGATCTTTGGAAAATGCAATGAATTAATCATTTTTTTTTTGGCGAAGCCAGGAAGGAATATAATTGAGGAAATAATAAACTTCATGAAATTTATACTTGTTCAGTAATTATTGAGATTTAAATGACAATTATTAACAATATAATTTAGAAATTTTGATTTTCATATTTAATTAATTTTTAAGAATAATTAAATATATTCTACAAATTTTAAATATACCCATTTCACTTTTTAATATATTGATTTGTATTTTTATATGTTATAGGTTTATATATATATATATATATATATATATATATATATATATATATATAAACCTATAATATATAAAAATACAAATCAATATATTAAAAAGTGAAATGGGTATATTTAAAATTTGTAGAATATATTTAATTATTCTTAAAAATTAATTAAATATGAAAATCAAAATTTCTAAATTTTTAATTCAATAATTATATATCACTGTTATTATTTATAATATTAAATTTAAAATATTCACAAGTATTCATGTGATATAACAATTAAATAGATATCTTTTAGATTATCATATAATAGTATACCACATGATATAATATGGTATCACATGTCAATTATATATAATTAATATTGACTTTAAATTCACAAATGATATATTGTTCTTAACATTAATGCATAATAAATCTTTTATTGAAATAATAAAAAATTAATGCATTCTATAAACTAGATATTTATTAATATAATCATTAACTTAGAGATTTTTTAGGCTTATGATATAACATGATAATTCAATTACATATAATTAATATTAAATTAACATTGATATTAAATTCACAAACAATGCATTTATTGAAATAAAAAAATTAATGTATTATATAAATTTATCCGGTTCATTTGCCAGTACAATTTTTAAAACAATAATACATATAAATATTAGAAAAATTGTTCTTTTTTGAGGAAAGGAAATTAAGCTATAATATATCAAAAATATTAAGTTTGTCAAAACTAATAAAAATATACAGCTTGCATTGAAATTATAAGAAAACAATAGAATATATTGTTTGAATATTAATATAATAAAATTATATAAATATTTTTCTATAATAATTTTAAAAGTTAATCAATAAGATTTTAGTCTTATGGTGTTTATTTAATAAGTTTTATATTATTTTAATTGAAAATCTTACTTAATAAAAAAGTATATAATTTTATATTTAAATAATAAAAAACTGGTCATTAAATATTTAATAAGAAAAAAGTGAAAATTTATAATAAATATTTATATCTCTAATAAGTTTTAATGAAGATCAGCGTATGAAGCACGTTAGAAAAAACTTAGTATTATATATATATATATATATATATATATATATATATAAGCAAATAAATTCCCGCTATGCTGTGGTTATCACATTTTATATTATTTCAAGTAAGAAAAAACTAATGTATTAATATATTAGTGCATTAATACTTGTAATAGCTACTAAAACCTGAAAATTTCATTAGCAAATGAAATTAATAATTGATAATTAAAAAATAATTATTAATAAAAAATAATAGATTTATATAAATAAAACTATAATAAATTGTGTTTGTTTATATTATGGACCATAAAATATGTAGAATATACAAAATTTGATGCTACAAAATTCATACCATAAAAAACAAATGCTAGTAAGCTTTTAGGTTATGTAGCAACAAATTGATGAATAGATAATAAAATAAATTCAGCTCAAGTTATTAATATTTTAAAGAAAATAGATAAATAATTAATTTAATATCGATGAGAAATATTTATTAAAATTATTAGTAAATGAAATTTTTTATATATATATTTATTGGAATTATTAAATATATAATATCAAATATATATAATAGAACAATTTTTTTTAATGTGCGCTTATATAATTGGATTTCAATATGTACTATTTATTTATTTTATTTGAAAAAAATTTTAATTGTTAATATTATATTAGTATTTGGTATTGTAAAGAAAATTATTAAAATACAAAAATTATTATAAAAATTAATCAAATTTTAAATAATGATAAAATAAATATTGTATAAATCACATAGGAATTTTTAATAATCAGCCAAAAAAAAAAAAGTGGCGATATAATTATAAAAAAAAAGTAAAAAAAGACACAAGACATAGTTTCCTCTAAATTTTATTACAAGAGTTTGGAGAAGGTCCAGCCCAACTCATTTAATGGATGGGGCCCAAATAAACAAAATGGGAATAAAATTGAAAGCAAATGGTAGGTCGCCGACAAGCACACCACAAAAATGGGTGCCAATGTGGTTATGGAGGTGGTGGAGCTACGAGCGATGACAGTGGTCTAAATGTAAATATTGTAGAAAAGTGAGGGTAAAATAACAAGGGTTGTCTCTATTATGCCACAGTGTAGTAATTAACGAACGGACCTCAGGTGCTCTCTCTCTCTCTCTCTCTTTTTCGTGAGTTTTGGGACACATCGGAGACGAGAGAGAGGCGTGTCTTTGGCTCTTAAGTCTTACCCCGTTGGACTCTCTCTCTCTCTCTGTCTCTCTCCTACAAACTCACCCTCTCGCTGGACTCTGTTGTTGTTGTTGTTTTTACTTGTACTACCTTTTTTCCTTAACCTACATCCACTTTCTGCTTATCATGCGCCACTCCAAACTGAGTTGATAGCACACGCCGGCCAAGTTAAGTTTCTGCTTTGAATGTGAGTATCAAAATCCCTAATTTTTTTTTTATCCTCCTTGTTCTTTATTTGTATCTGGTTGTGTAATTGGGATCCCATTTTTATGTAAATCCCTAATCTTTATTTTCTACTCGAGGTGGGTTATACTGGGTTTTTGAGGGTTTTTTAGAAATGGTTGTTTACTTTTTTATACCTTATTGCTTGATAGAAAGTGATCACTTTGGGTTCAAGGACATATCTTTGCTTGGTGGGCTTGGTTGCTTCATTTATATTTTTATCATATTTACGGGTTTTCAATTGCTTGCTTTGATATTGTCTAATGATACAAAGGATAAATTTTTATTTTGGTTCTTTTTCTTTTTAATGTGTTTTGGATGGTTCTTGTTCTTCTATGCTTTTTATTCCATTTGGCATTGTTAATATTTATATTTGTGATACTTTCTTGGGTTTAGTCCAATGGAAAATACTCGCAAATTTTAAAATTGACTTATTGTTGTATGTTTGTTCAAATTGGAGTCTTGTTTTTCATGAAAGTTCTAAACTTTATATTCCTTGCATTGGGAAAAGCCTTTCATAGGTTGATTACATTTGTTTGCTGATATTGTCATAGGAAAAGTGATATCATTTATATAACCAGATGGCAGACACGGAGAAAGATAATGGAAATGGGAGAGAGCCGGAACCAATTGGAGATAATGGTTTCTTAAAAGGTTCACAGGCTTCTCCGAATGCAAGTGGTTCTCCTGTTGGTATAGCTGCAGCAATCAAGGGATTTGAAGGGAAGGATGCTCTCTCTTATGCTAACATCCTTCGTTCCAGGAACAAATTTGTTGATGCTCTAGCTATTTATGAGAGCGTCTTGCAGAAAGATAGTGGAAATGTTGAAGCTCACATTGGAAAGGGCATATGCTTGCAGATGCAGAACATGGGGAGGCCTGCTTTTGATAGCTTTTCTGAAGCTGTCAGGCTGGATCCACAGAATGCATGTGCCCTCACGCATTGTGGTATATTATACAAAGATGAGGGTCGACTTGTAGAGGCTGCTGAGGTATGATTGTGACAGATAATTCATGTCTATTATGGTAAAATATAGGACTAATATGATGTTGTTTAGTATGATTAATATCTATGTATTGGTTATTGCACCATTCTCCTGTCTATACTTGGTGTTAATATCTGCAAATTGGTTCTATATGCAGTTTGCATTTGTGGTGTGTGATAATGAAAATTACTGCTCATAGCAGGTGCAATATGAAGAGTCCTTTGCCGTTATTTTATAGTTTTTACTATTCATACCCAGCTCTATCATGCATATAGGCCTTTTTAATTGTGCTGTTAGTTTGTGATGATGATGAAATTGTTCTCGTATGAAATAGTGTTCATATGCTATGGCTGCATAACAGTTGTGCATTACCCTCTGGCTTACTGATCTGATGTTAGACAGTGCCCTAGATTTTCCATTGACATTAAGCTTTGCTTACTTGCCACAAGTACTTCCTTGTTTGACTATAGTATAATTTTCATGTACCACCTAAATAATATGAGTAGTCCTTTTCTCTGTATTATGGATTCTTTTGTTTGTCTCTATTCTCATATGTATCCTTTGGCTCTGTTGGTTTTCCTGCCTTCCACCACCATTGTAGCTGACTGTCAGGCCATTGCCTTAGTGGTGAACACCATGAAACCATTCTTTCTTTCATTCCAGTTACACTTAAAGATTGCTGATCTTTTAATTCCACTAATACAGGATATGAATTTCTCTAACATGCTTAACCACTTAGATGTAAAAGTGAAGGTAAGGAATGAAATAAGGGAACTCTGCTATTGTTAGATATGAAAACAGGTTTAGAGGGGTTTTTCAAATTCTATCAAGTTAACTGGGGGGTTTTCTTACTCTCTATTGGATTTTTCCTTCGCAATTTCAAAAATAGACTTTCTAGAGAAAAGGGTTGCATTTTGGAGTGAATAGTATTGAACATTAGGCACCTCTATGCTAGGATAGTTTCTTTTATGTATTATGGTGGATATCTTGTTTCTACAATTTCATTCATGCTCTTGCTCTGTTCCTTTTTCCCTCGATTTTCTAATGCTATTTCATCGATTCAAGGACACTTTCTTATTTCTTACTGCATGTATATCCTCTTCTATGTTAAATATTTTCTATAGAAAATTATTGAAAAAATGCCTGGTTTTCACTCAAGTGCAGCATTCTGGTTACCCATAAAATTATTGTAATTGTTGACATGCCCAACTGCGTATGTATTTATGTGGCTCAGAAATAATATCTCGTTGTGTGTGTGTGTGTTGGGGGGGGGGGGGGAAGTTAAGCTCAAAGCTCAGTTTCAGGCTTGTATATTGATGCCTTTCTTATTCACTGCTGAGTTCTACTTACTCCCTTTTTTTTTTTTTTTGGGAATTTTTTGAATTGGATTGAGTTCTACTTGCTCAACTGCATGCACATAGGTGATAGCAACGCTAAATAACCAAAGTAGCTAATTTTATCGTCTTCTTTTATTATTAAATTGCATGGTAGTAGACTGTAGCTATTCTTTAAGCATCTATATTTAATGGTGATAGAATTAGCTAGTCAATTCTGGTCTGTCCAAAGTCAGCTTGGGAGCTCTTATGTGGAAAGACATAGTCATGTTTAATGGATGAATTTTGGCTTTGCAGTTATATTTGTCTAACATTGATCTTAAGAGAGAAATTTTACTTTGTGCAGTCATATCAGAAAGCTCTGAGAGCAGACCCTTCATACAAACCAGCTGCGGAATGCCTAGCCATTGTCTTAACAGATCTTGGAACAAGCTTAAAGCTTTCTGGCAATACGCAGGAGGGAATTCAGAAGTATTATGATGCTCTTAAGATTGATCCCCACTATGCGGTAAATTCATGCCTTTTCTCATTCCCACCCAACAGCTTTTTGCTTCTATTTATATTTGTTTTGATTACATCATTTGGATTTATATCTTCACACTTTTACTTCTTACATGCAGCCTGCATATTATAACCTTGGTGTTGTGTATTCTGAAATGATGCAATATGACACTGCCCTTAATTGCTATGAGAAGGCTGCAATAGAGAGACCCATGTATGCTGAAGCTTATTGCAACATGGGTGTCATCTATAAAAACCGAGGTGATTTGGAGGCAGCCATTGCCTGCTATGAGAGGTAGTCTGCCAGTTAACAATCTATACTTTTTGCCAGTCCTTGCATGTAAGATGTATCTTTGCGGTCCTCTGTGTTTGCTGATGCTCTCCTTTTCAACGTTTATGTTGTTTCAGGTGTCTAACTGTGTCACCAAACTTTGAGATTGCAAAGAATAATATGGCGATAGCTTTGACAGATTTAGGAACAAAGGTGGCTTTTCCATCCCAATTTTATTTCTGCAAAGTCCTATTTTATTTTATTTTAGTTGTTTTGAGTTTTCAGAATCTTTCTTTAGAACTGATTTCTTGTACTTGCTCTTAATTGTATTAATGAAATACTCGAGCTTATGATCTTTTCTGTTCTATTAAAATAGAATACCTTTTTCCCCCCTCAATACTTGTTCATAGAAATACAGGGATGTGTACTATATGAGATTTTTGTCAGTTCCTTTACCTGATTTTTGATTCAGTGACATAAATTCAGGTTAAATTGGAGGGAGATATCAATCAAGGCGTTGCGTATTACAAGAAAGCCTTGTATTACAATTGGCACTATGCTGATGCCATGTATAATCTTGGTGTTGCTTATGGTGAAATGCTGAAGTTTGACATGGTAAGTGACTCGCAAAGAGTTTCACACACTGTATGTTAGTGTGTGAATCTTGTATAGTGAGGGTTGTTATTTCGTAGCTGCCTGCAAATGAATTTGAACTTTTAACTCTTTGTCAGTGGTGCGAAAAGCCACATGTTTTGCAATTTTTCGCCATTTTTATATATATATTTTTAGGGTTTGTCATTTCTTGACCAAGTAATTAATTTTTATTTGCAGGCGATTGTGTTTTATGAACTTGCTTTCCATTTCAATCCCCATTGTGCAGAGGCATGCAACAATTTAGGAGTAATATATAAAGACCGAGACAACCTTGATAAAGCTGTGGAGTGTTATCAAGTAATTCATAATAGCTGTGCAGATTTGAAGTTTTCATTTCTCAGTTTCTGTCTCAGTTATCATATTTATCATTAATGTTATCATCATTTTTGCAGATGGCTTTATCAATCAAACCAAACTTCTCCCAGTCTTTAAACAACCTTGGTGTCGTCTACACTGTCCAGGTTCAAGATGGATACACAAGTTATCTAAAATGATCATATACCTGATATTGCTGTTGAGTTTTGACAACATTTTTCCTTTTGGCAGGGTAAAATGGATGCTGCAGCAAGCATGATTGAGAAAGCTATCATGGCTAATGCCACATATGCTGAAGCATATAATAACCTAGGTCTCTCTCTCTCTCTTTCATACACACACAACAGTTACACCCTCCATGCTTGGCTGTTTCTTTTTTTTTTTTTTTTTTTTTTTTTTTTTTTGACGTTTAAGATCTATTTTGGTTACAGTTGCTGTTGATTGCTTCTATTTACCTTTTATTCCTCCGAGTTTAAAATTGCTCAACATGAACAATCTCCCCTCTTACTCTTTTTCTCTCTTTATCCTTGAACATGATTCTGTATATCCTCTGTTCGTAGGGGTCCTTTACAGAGACGCTGGCAATATAACTATGGCCATTACTGCATATGAGCAATGCCTGAAGATAGATCCTGATTCTCGCAATGCAGGCCAGGTACTGTTATTCTTTTTATAACTTGTTCTAGTGGAATATCAAGTGTTGATTGTGTTTCAGTTATCATAATTGGTTCCTTAGTTCCTTGCAGATATAATAACCATTCAATATCTGCATTGGTAGTGTTTTAGTTTTCAGGAACAGTGGTATTTTTCACAAGTTGGCCTAGCAAGTTAAATAATAATTGAATTTGAATTAGAATGATATAACCATAAATACTGAGTGGAAGATAAAGAATTCAACTTATTCTTATTTCTTTGGTTTGATTTGACCAAGAAGCTTTCCATTTCCTGGCTCTCTGATGAAAAAGCAAAGGAAGTTTTTGTATGAAATTATGATTTGATCGATTAGATTTTTAGTGTTTAGATTTTCCACATTTGTCAAATGGCTTAACAGCAGAAGATATGCCAAATTTGCCTCTTTCTGCTTTTTTTTTTTTTTTAGTGTTTTCTTTTAGGAAATGAAGCATCAGTTAGCTTAATCAATGAATGATGTGTCTTTCACATGGTCAATTTTTATAATGTGTGGGCATATAGTGTTGTAATTGAGTAAGCGAAAAGTATATTACTTAAGCTTGACTCTATTAGAAAACTGGTGACTTGGAAGTTAACTCAATTTAGCTTGAGTAATATTAAAATTTTAAATAACTTTGTTTATTAATCTAAAATTAATAATTGAATAGACTCAAATGAGCTTGAGATTGAGATTTAATGCATTTTTGTTTAAATATTACATATAAATAAAATATGTCTAAAGATATATTATTTATTGATACTTGATTAAGCTCGCAAGTCACTTTTTGAGTTGCTATTCGAACTATTTGAGTTTGAGCTTGGGCTCGAGCTCGAGCTCGAGCTGATTAAAACTGGGTCGAATTCAAATATTTTGCTAGCTAAAAGCTGTGTAGCTAACTAGTTGTTCGACTTATTAAACTCCTGTGACAGTTGATACCCCATATTTGAAACAGCTCATGTGCATGCGTAGTATGTTAATAAGGTTCTCTGTTCTGTTGTTGTCAGATCCTCTCCATTGTATTAGTGCAGCGTCTTATGTGATTTATGAACTTTCTTTTGCAGAATCGGTTGCTGGCAATGAACTACATAAATGAGGGACATGATGACAAGTTGTTTGAGGCTCACAGGTTTCATTTAACTTTGATAAATTGAGCGTGCTTTTTTTTTTTCCCCTTATTTTTATATTTCTTTTTTCCTTTTTGACATAAAATGAAACTTATAATGAGTTTATCGTTTTGTACGACTATTAGTTTTTGCTAGTCATTATCTTGGATTTTGCAATTAGGCCATTTACTACTGAAGTTTCAGAATTTAAACATTTTAAACAGGCTACTTATTGGAGGTTGTGAGGCTAAAATCAAATGCCATTTGACTTGGCAAGATTTGATGTAGGATAGGAAGTTGGAACATTTGAGAACACATCTATTAAAATCCTTTTTGAATGTGATGATTTTTTGTTACATCTATTTTTGTACCTTTTTATTTTGCATTGTTAAGCTAAAGATGTGTTGTATTCAATCTCACAATCAACAAAGGGACTTTCTTCTTGTTGGGCTGTCTAAAGGGTTGGCAATGGCAGTCTCTAATGGTTCTAGAGGATCCTTGTCTCTTTATATCTCCAAGTTTCATTTGATTATTTCTTTTGCTCTTTGATGCCATATGCAAATGAAGAGTGTAATCTCTTATCACAACTTAGTCGCGCTTGACTATTTATGTTTGCACATCTCTGCTAGCATGGTTTGTGGCTCTTAAGTAAATATTGGTTTGGACTTGGAGGAAGCTTCATCTGAACTAAAACACCTATTTGCAGGGACTGGGGTAGGCGCTTTATGAGATTGTATCCACAATGCACTACATGGGACAACCCAAAAGATCCAGAGAGGCGACTTGTGATAGGATATGTATCTCCAGATTATTTTACCCATTCTGTATCTTATTTCATTGAGGCCCCTCTCATATATCATGACTATGCAAATTACAAGGTGGTGGTTTATTCAGCAGTTGTGAAGGTAACATTTGTTTAAGGGATTTTTGAGCATTTGCTATTTGTAGTCTTATCCAAGCGGTCATGTGAATATTGGTTTAATCTGTATTTCATTTTAAATGGCTAGAAAAGAAAGTTTTATTGATGTATATGTGTTTCCAGTATTGTGTTAGGATCATTACACATGATACCTAAGTTATTTAATTTTGAAGATTCTGTGTGATGCACTGTCTCTGTCTCTACTCCCATTATTTTTTTATTATGCTGTTGCTTGTCTCTATGTTCATAACAATCAAATTAAACTGTTTTATCTTACTATGGCAGCATTGCCTAACTTTTCTAGAGCTGTGTTTCTACTATTACTGCTCTCCTGTTTTTGTCATTCACCTGATTCATTGCAAACTGCTGTCGTGTTTTTGGCAATAAATGACCACTTACCAAACTCAGTATTTTTGGGGTTTTGGAATTCTTTGGCAAGATAACATAGTTGCTGTGCGTTTTAGGCTTGGATTCTGATTTTGTAAGTTATCAAACATATGACTTCTGCTATGCTGTTGCCATGTTCCTCCATTGATATTGTACCACCACTTTTTGGCAATGTTGTTGATCGTTGGCAATTTTCACAATCTCCACATTGGAGTTTGGAATCTCTACTAATTTTCTTTATTACATCCACACTATATCTTTTGAGATTGTTCTTTCCTCTAAACCATTTTCCATTTTCCAGCATTATGATTATCACCACCACCATGATCTTCCTAATTTCATATTATTCAATAGAGTATTCAGCAGGTTTTTTTTTTTTTAAAACGCCATAATGATGTATCAAGTGCTTTTTTATACAACTTATTTTGAAATCTAGATTTACATTTCTGATGATTTGCCAGGCAGATGCAAAGACTAATAGGTTTAGGGAGAAAGTCTTAAAAAAGGGTGGAATATGGAGGGATATATATGGCATTGATGAAAAGAAGGTGGCAAGCATGGTTAGAGAAGATAAAATCGACATCTTGGTAGAACTTACCGGACATACAGCTAACAATAAGTTGGGAATGATGGCATGCAGACCAGCACCTATCCAGGTATGCCTTAGGCTGTTATATTTTGGGTTTTCTTCTTGAAATTCAGTTTCTCTTTGTGTAAGATAACTTTATCAATGTTTTCTCTCAAAATCTTGCATTATTATTTGGTTTTTGTGAGAGCCCGCATGAGGCAATTGTTATGTGCAATATTGGGACTTTCTATGTTCCCATGTCAAATAATTTTGAAATTTATGTGAGTGATTATTATGCTTGAAGCCTCTTCTTTTTGTTGGAACCATTTTTGCTTTTCATAACTCAGCAAAAAATGGAATACTGCCTTGCTACTTAGTTGGGTTCTTTTATAAGTAGTCCTGTGTGGGAAATTTAGAACATTTGAAATGGCCAATTTTCATATGTTCCAGACCTCTTTATCTGTGAGTATAGACCATGCTATTTATTTGCTTGAACCTCTATTGATGATGTTCACTTTATAAAATGCAATTCCACTTCTTTTGCATAAAGAATTTTTTAGATTTGGGCCATGAGCCTAAGGGCTTCTCAATAACAAGTGTAGATGGTAAAAGTATTCCAGAAAACACTAGCCTAAAATTATACAAGCATTAAAGAAAATGATTATTAATCAATCTTAGCACATGATAACAACATAAAATGATTCTTTTCACTCTCTCTCATATATTGTTTGCCCTTATTGGAATTTTTAATATGAAGTGTTATCTTAAATTTTATGCCTGATGCTGCCATGGTGTGCATTTATTTGCACTATTTTAGATTGGTGGTAGGGAACAGGAAGGAAGGGTAAGCGAGGGAGGGATGCATCCTTACCTCTTGTTTGGGAGAGAGTTTTAATTTCAGGATGAAGGGGAAGGGTGGGTAAGTTACCCCTCTGACATCTAAATTTTTATACATCCAAAATTGGGTTGTAAGGAAGGATAAATAGCTAGTTAAAAGGCTAGAGTAGTATCTTGTATACTGTGAACTTGTATACATGTGTACATTGTTCTGCCACGTTCTGAGAATAAGCGTACTTTTGTAATTTTAAACATTTTATGGTAATAAACCTTTCCCACCTTCTCCCAAATAAGAGGAGGTTAACTTTTTGACTTCCCTTACCCTTGCTTTGAATGAACTTCTCCTCTCCTTCTCCTAACTCCATCCAAACAGAATGTTAATGTAATGAATTTTTATGTATGAACATAATCTATTGCAGTATGTTTCTGACCTTATCTTGGTCTTTAATTTAGGTGACTTGGATTGGCTATCCAAATACAACTGGCTTGCCTACCGTTGATTATAGAATCACTGATTCACTGGCAGACCCTCCAGATACAAAGCAAAAGTAGGCATTATTACTTTTTCGTGAGTTTTTTTGAGTGAATATACTAAGCTTTTCATGTGTGCTATTTTTATTCGTTGGCAGGCAT
Source organism: Reutealis trisperma (assembly GCA_947687605.1). Lineage (NCBI taxonomy): Eukaryota > Viridiplantae > Streptophyta > Magnoliopsida > Malpighiales > Euphorbiaceae > Reutealis > Reutealis trisperma. The sequence continues at coordinate 3,578,738 of CANTUT010000052.1, read as the reverse complement.
GTTGAGGAGTTAGTTCGACTACCAGATTGCTTCCTTTGTTATACTCCGTCCCCAGAAGCTGGGCCTGTTTGTCCAACTCCTGCACTTGCTAATGGCTTTGTTACATTTGGCAGCTTTAATAATCTAGCAAAGGTATTGATTAGTTCTTTAATTAGACAAATACATAATTGTCTATTTCAATGACAAACCATGTTCAAATTATTAATATGTGCTATCTGATCTTCATTTACCTTTTTACTATTTTTTACCCTAGATAACTCCTAAGGTACTGCAAGTTTGGGCTAGGATACTCTGTGCAGTGCCAAACTCGCGCCTTGTGGTAAAGTGCAAGCCATTTTGTTGTGATAGTGTTAGACAGAGATTCCTCACAACATTGGAGGATCTGGGGCTAGAATCATTGCGTGTTGATCTCTTGCCTCTAATTCTTCTCAACCATGATCATATGCAAGCCTATTCTCTCATGGATATCAGGTAAGATACAGTTAGTGCTGCTGCTACCTTTTATTTCTTTCTAACAAATGTTAGGAGAACTCTTATATGCTTAATTGTGGTTGATTCATTTCTGTGAACATTTGATTACTACCTGTTCATTCTTATCTATAGCTGGCCTTTCACCTATTTTTTTGGTCTCTATGGTCATGCAGTTGATATCCTTTTTTACATGACTGCAAAATCATTAACAGTCGAGTGTGTAAGTTGAGGCAGAAAAATCTTCTCTGCACCAAGTGGAAGGTCATTAGTATCCAATAAGGAAACAACGCATTGAATCATTGATTTTGTGGATTTTCCTATTATCATGTATGTTTCTTGTTTTACAAAATCCAAGTCAGGCTGAAAAAGATGCAAAAGGTCATGATATCCTGTTAACTACCAAGGCTGATAGACAATATAAAGGAGTACTTGTATCTTATTGAGTGTGTATGACATAATTAAATTCTAGTGATGTTATTTCTGAGCACTTTAAGTCCCAATTTCTTTTCAAAACTCCTGTCCTTGGGATGTTGAAAATGATAAATGAACGTTTTAGTGTTGGCTAAACTGGTTACTAGGTACCTGCTGAGCATTTTAAGTAGGGGAGTAGCTATATGAGTATCCTAATTGGTTTTATTATTATTTCAATGGTCCAAAATGAGATTGAAAATACACATCTCATGTCTGAAGGAGGATGCTAGGAAACTTAATTGATTAGAGTTGCTTGAGAGAACTGCAGAATGAGAAGGAAAGAAACTAAGGGGATGGGGAGCTGCTATTAGTTAAGCAAATGGACAACTACTGATGATACTAGATAAAACTATCCTTCAAGGTAAAGAAATTGTTGTTGTCAGTTGTAAGTAATTGCACACTGTGATCAGTTTGCTTACTTCACTTTGCATTGACTTCAAGTGCTTCGATTCTTGAGGAATCCAAGATGTAGAACTCTATGGCGCTTAATTACTATATAAAATTTTTGAGAGGTATCCTAGCTGTCTCAAAGTTATTACATAGGCTGCTGAAAATAACAAAGATACTTGCTGTATACAGCTAGGATGGATGTTTGTTATTCTTGTCTTTTATGAGGTTGATCAGAGTATGTTGTAGGGAGATCTAAATCTTAATTTTATGTCATTTCATGGATGACGTGTCAATTTTCTGAATTTGCTCTATTTTTTTATGCTTGTTATTTTTTGTCAAGTCTATGTGACACAGTTTCCTAATATGTGGGAAATTTACTGTTTCCACCTTGATCTTCTAAGTAGACCAATTATAAAGAAACTAACCTTATTGGTCTCTTATCTGCCACTTGTTTTAAGAGTCGGAATCAAAGATCGAACATGATGGATTTGAATGTGCTATTTGTTCTCTGAAAATCACATTGTATGGTTGATAATTTCTTCAACTTCTAAATTTTTTGACTGAAAGATTCTGGCTAAAGGTTTTCTTCAGTATTTACAATGGTTGTTTTATGCGAAATGGATCCATATCACCCTCATTTTATTTTTTTGAATTAATTCACATTTCTAAGAGAAGCATATTGTTTTTGCACTGTTGTTGTGTGCCATGTGAATCTTTCTGTAGGATTGCTAATTTTGAATCTTTCATATAGTTTGGACACTTTTCCATATGCTGGAACGACAACGACATGTGAATCTCTTTACATGGGAGTTCCATGCGTTACTATGGCTGGTGCAGTACATGCGCACAATGTTGGAGTGAGTCTTCTCAGCAAAGTTGGTGAGTAACCTTCCTTTTCAACTTTTCTATCTCAAAATTATTGTTAGTTTTACGTCTGATTCTGTTTATTGGCAGTTCATCTCTGTTTTTGTCAAATATGACCAAGGGTCAATGCTAAAGAAGCCCACCCCAGCCACTTAAATTTTTTCCAGTTTATAGGCTCACAGTGTTATAATGCTCCTGCGTCACTTTGTTATTCTTCATTTTTTTTTTTCATTATTGATTTTGAAAGTCTAGCTATTGAAATATAGGAGTAGACCTATCCGATATGGTTCGGTATTGAAGTTACTATGCCACTACTAACTTTTTTCTTAAAAAAAATTTTAATCTATCTTTGGCACTTATTTTTCATAATTTTAGGTGACTGGACTATGTAGTTGTTAAGCTTATTCAATATTCGCATAATTTTTATAAATTTAGTTTTGAGGCTTATCCAATAACAAAGCAATTATGAACCTAATCCTCGAGGAAAAAATGGCATGCACAAATGTTTTTAACAAGTCTTATCAAATAACTTTTATGAGTTATCCTACCTAATCTTAATAGCATAAACTTCTAGCAAAAGAAAGGAAAAAACAATGGCACTCATAGAATAGTGCAGAAAATCTTGCTCGTGTAACATCTAAATTGGAAACCCCATTGCCATTTTGGCTGATTCAGAGTTTCAAATGGGGCTGTAATATGTACTCCCACTGCTGGTATATATCTGGTTGTACTGAGTATTGAGGATCTACATCCTTTTCGATTGTTTTTCCTTTTAGTCCACTCAGGTTTTTAAGATATATTTTCATCCATTTTAAATTAATGCAAACTTCTGTCTAATTGTTGTGCAGGGCTAGGACATCTGATTGCCAAAAATGAAGATGAATATGTCCAATTGGCATTGCAGCTTGCCTCAGACATACCAGCCCTCTCAAACTTGAGGATGAGTCTCAGGGATCTTATGTCAAAGTCTCCCGTCTGTGATGGATCAAAGTTTATGCAAGGTTTGGAGTCAGCATACCGCAACATGTGGAATAGATATTGCAAGGGTGATGTACCGTCCTTAAAGCGCATGGAACTGCTACAAGAGCAGGGTTTTTCTGAGTCAGCACCCATAACAAACACGGAGCCAACAAGGTTTACATTCTCGGAGGGACCTCCTGAGTCTGTAAAGGCTAATGGATTTACTGCAGTCTCATCCTCAATGGTGAATCATTCTTCTGAAGAAAATGGGAATCAGAGTTTGAATCATACTACGAACTTGGACAAGCCAAGCTGAAACTGAATTGGATTTTGGTGGTTCAAGCAAGCTGTGTGCAGAGACTTGCATGGAGTGTTAGGTGGTAGACAGTGCCTCCTGTGTGTATAATATTTGTGGCTGTATCCTGCAGAGTAAAAGCAAGTTTTGACTATGGTGGCAACCCCATGTTTCCTGTTATAGGATCAAATTTTTTGGGAGACCAGGAGTGCTGGCACTAGTTGATGATTGGATTTTTTTTCATGCCAGAGAATTATAGCAAATTGGGAAGTGATTATCTGAGCTGTTACAATTAGGTACCTGTATCACAAATTTTCCCCTTATCATAGAAATTAGAGGTGGCTTGTAAATTGTAAGGAGTTTCAGTTTTTTTTTTTTTTTTTTGTGATTTTTTTTAAAAATGGCTTGGGTAGATCACCAAAGAAAGAGAGTTATGATTTAGTTTATGTATGAATGGGAGTCTGATCTTGCTAACAGTGAATATGATGAAATACAGCAAATATTAATCACATGATTTACTGATTTAGTTGCACTTCAATTTTCTGTATTTAGTTTTAGTGTTGCGCCATTTTGGCTATGCTATGCTAACAGCCCATTCCCTAAACCTTTATCGTCCATGAAATTTAATCAAATCACCCCAGAAGAAGAAGCTAAAGAAAAGGAAATTTATATTTGGCAAAAAAAAAAAAAAGGAGGAAATTTATTATTTTGTTACTGATAAAAAAAATATTAAAAATAAAAAATTTTAAATTCTATAAAATTGACTGTACTTAAGTGAATTTTTGAAAACATTTGCTGATGAATTCTGAATTTTATAGAAGTACAAATTAAATAAGTCAAATTTCTTAACAAATGTCTAAGCTAAATGAGTGGATAGACTTTTTAAATACTGACAAGGAAAAAGAAAACCATATTATTCAAAATCAACTAACGATTTAATCCCAACGTACAGATTCATTTGCTAATAGTTTTTTAAATTTTATTTGCAAATCAAATGAATTGTTATCTTTCACCTTTATACATAATAACATTACAGTCCATTTTCTTTAATTTATAACATTATTATCATTAATTTTTATAAATAATAACATCAAAATCACTTTTTAATTTGTAATATTAATATCATTAATTTTATATTAATATTATAATTATTAATCACATATATAATATGTAATTTCTTATGCTAGATTAAAAGAGAATTAAATTCAAATTAAATAAATAAAAACACAAATCTACTCTCAAATTGAATAACAAAGGAAATCACAATTGAATAAGAGAAAAAATAACGTAATGCTGAGGAGAAAAAGAGAAAAAATGAGTATAGTTAATAAGTTGTAAAAAAGTAAAATTATGAAAAATTGCATCAATGGTGTTTAAGCTTTTTAAATTTTACTTTTTTTTTGGTATTTGAACTTTTTTCTGTTCAATTATATTTTCAAACTTGTTAATTTTTATACAATATGGTGTCTCTAACCGGTTTTACAGGTTAAAATATTATATATACCTTATTTTCAACATTAAATTTGCTTAAATATCCTCTTTTTAAAGCATTATATATATATATATATATATATATATATATATATATATAATTTTATCTTATTTCTTCATTTTTCGTCATTTTTTAATTTATATTTGTCTTCTAAGAAACAAAACAACAAATAAAAAAAAAATTTGTAATTATTTTTTTATTTTAAAATTAAAAAATTAATACTATTTTTCTCTCCATTTTTTAAAAAATAAAATAAAAATTCAATCATTAAATTAAGTTCATTTCCATTTTTTCTACAATCATCAAATAGATTAAAATAAGGAAATAAAGTATTTGAAAAAATATAATAAAGAATAAAGAGAGAAAAAGAAAGAAAAGAGAAAAACATAAATTAAGGGATAAAAAATAAGGGTATTTAAATCATTTTAACTTATAAAATTACTAATATAATCATTTTAACATGTAAAACCTAATTTAGACGCTTGATTTAACAAAAAAAAATAATAATAATAAGTTCAAACATCAAACTAGCAAAAATTAAAAAGTTTAAATAACATTTATATATTTTTTTTATTTTTTCCTATCAATTTTCTGAGTAATTATATTGGTGTCATAAATTAAAAAGAAAAATTTTTGATATGAGTGTTATAAATTAAAAAAGCAACTATATCGTCATATTAATATAAAATTAATAATATTAATGTTATAAATTAAAAAGAATTTTTTTTTGATATTATTAATTATAAAAATTAATGATATTAGTATTATAAATTAAAGAAAAGAAACTATGATATTACTAAGTGTAAAAGTGAGGGATGATGGGTGAAATTAGTCCACTCATTTATTCTAAACTATATCAATCCACATGGAACATGAATTTTATCTTTTTATTATTATTATTATTATTATTAATGAAGAATGTCATAGTTAATACAGCACCAACCTGCACAGGTCAGAATTCTAAACAACAAAGAATTCTTTTATCATAGTTAAAAGAGGGGCTGGAAAGATTTATAGAGGAGGATTAATAGGGTACACGATTTTGAACAACAAAGGCAGATAATCCTTTCATTGTTTCTCTTCTTACAATTCCAAGTACATTAATGGTTTTTCTTAATAAAATTACTCTCTCATGTTGAAAATGGAATGTATGTCTGCCCTTGCAACCTTGCAACATTAATCTTTGACTGATGTCCTTAATATCTTCACTTCATGGATAGGCCTGTATTACAACAATAAAAATGGTTTGACTCAACATAGTAGAATTCTAAAGCAAAGTGAGGCAAGAAAAAAAGTAAAAAAAAAATCAAATTCCTTCAGGGCTTATTTGGATAGCTAGATTTTTAGAATGACTGAGCATTTGGAATTATTCATTACGCCTATTTTTTATGATTTTATACTTGAAACTCAAATCCAAATCCATAATAGTTTCAAATGATTAACTATTCATACAGACCTAGTTGATATAAACACCAAAAAATCTAGATACTTTGAAGGACTTTTCTTGAAAAGAATGTATTCCCAATTCATTCACTTCACTTCTAGTAATTATAATGATGTAAAACAGTTTGCAATTTACTCTGGCTCAATAACTCTAAATCAAAGCCATCGAACATCCAGGATGTATGAAAGGAAAGCTTACCTATCATTATTGTCAGTTTGGACGCTACCAAGTCTTTTGATTACTTCCAACCCTCTGCACACTCTACCAAATATGGTATGTTTTCCTGAATCAACGACAAGTCAGAAGACATGTTAACAGCACACATAGAAACAATGTAGTAAATCTATGCAGATATAAATAGATTAAACATGATGACAACATTCATACATAGAGAAATTTTCAGGCAACTCAAGTCAACAGGCGAGGTGAAGAAAAGGTTTAAAAGGTAGATAAATACAATCACCTATTAACTGTTTAAATCACAAAATTCTATCTTAAAGAACCTCATTTATGGTTAAGTTGTTTATTTCAGAGTTGATAATTGGAGCTGAAGAACATGTCCCTTGAAAGTAGAAAAGTATCTGTCATTTAACTTACTATGATTCTTGCTTACTATGACAATCTTTTGAACTTTTAGTTTTCAACATGTTGACTTTAAAAACAGTAAGGATTAAAATTTGATCCAAATTAGGTTGAAAGGATTTGCTTCAAGCTTTCAGCCTGCAATTTACAAGCAATATCCTAGAAGTTTGACCATGTACGTACCTAAGTAAGGACAGGCTACGCTAACTTTAACAATGACCTAATTTTAAAAATGTGGTAACAGGTATCTGATTTTCTGGCTTTCTGCAATTTCAAAATCCTTCGTATACCAAGTTATCCTGAAAATTGCAGGCAAACATAAAGCAAATCCACTTGTTTCAAGACCTTTCGATAACTGAAAAGGATGTTTAAGAAATTGCAGGCAAACATAAAGCAAATCCACTTGTTTCAATACCTCTCGATAACAGAAAAGGATGTTTAAGAAAAACGCTTGATGAAACAATCTTAATGATAAGTTGACGAAAGAAAAAAAAAAAAAAAAGCCATTACCATCTAGAGAAGGAGCTGGAGCCAAAGTAATGAAGAACTGGCTTCCATTGGTATTCGGACCAGCATTTGCCATGGATAGGATCCCAGCTCCAGTATGCTTCAACTCAGGCCTGATCTCATCCTCAAACTTTGCACTAAAACACATGACAAAAATAATCCATTAAAAACCCTTCAAAATCAGAAAATTGATTTCTCCAATAACAAACAAAATCCTAGATAATCAAGAAACAAACAAACAAACTCAAACATATAACCAAAGGTACCCTTCTAAAAGCAGTTTCACGGTAAACAAGTTATAAATGGGGTCCTATAACATATTACAAATTCCGTGCAGACTAATCAACTAATAAAAATCCAATATAATAATTCAAATGTCTCAACTTAAATGAATACTAACCCATATATGGATTCTCCTCCTCTTCCAGTTCCAGTTGGATCCCCACCTTGAACTACAAAATCCTGTTACAAAATCAACCCACAGTTTCATTAGGAATAAAACTAAAATCAACTCACAACAATTTCATTAGCAATAAATCAAAATCAACTAACAATAATATTAAAAATAAAACAAAAAAGAAAAATAACTTTGTTGCAATAGTATAATAATAATAAGATTAAATAGTAACTAAATACCTTAATAATTCGATGAAATTTCACATTATCGTAATAATTCCTGCGAGATAGTTCAAGAAAGTTTCTACATGTTTTTGGTGCATGCTTGTAATATAACTGCATAATTTAAAAAACAAAATAAGTTAATGCTTTCGTTGTTTTTCTTTCCTTCGTTTTCTCCGCAACCAAACAGAAAATAGTTCAAACAGGAAAAAAAAATTGAAAAACACACAGACCTCAACAGTGAAAGATCCCATCGAAGTTTCCAGAGTAACCTCAGGAGCGCCCCCTTCTGAACTTGCCCACATCTTCTATAATTCGCAGCAGCAAGGCAATCGTAGCTTTTACTGCGATTTCAGCTCTTTAAATATGCATGGCGAAACGAGTCGGGTTTTTCATATTTGGGTTATGGATCTTAAAATTTAGCCCAACGCAGTCTGGGCCCATAAAAATCTCGTCCTTCTCAGGTGCCATAGCCATTGTCTGGAAACTCCAAATAGAGAAAGTTCTGGTTCACTGAAACACGGTGATACACGCACGCACACACACGCACACACACAAAAAAACAATTTGTTTGATGAGACCAATCAGGCTACCCAGCCCGCCAAACGGTGGGTTATCGGGCAGACCTGAGATCTTTGATAGTAGATTCCATAGTGTAATCCGACGGGCGGTTATAATCGGCAATGGATTCGCCGGCGCAGAGAATCAATGCCTCGGCTTGGTTCGCGCTCTTGGTCTCTCATCCTGCCATTTCCTATACGTAAATTTTTAGTCTTTTCCATTGTTTCACTTGTTTACCTCTATCTCTCCCAACATTGTAATGATTGAAAATTTTTTGTTCCCAGCGGGTTAGTAGGCCAAGAGGAGGCATTAACAGGTGGCTGCATTGGCTTCCAGTTTCTATCCATAAAAAAGTAGATTCTTTTATAAGGAGGATCTACGGTGATTCTTTGAGATATGAAGGAAATGGTAACGGGCAAAAATTGGTGAATTCTTCAACTGAAAGAACTGGTATTTTATGGCGAAAAAGCATTAATCTTTCTATTTTGTTTTGAGTTTTGTGGGGTGTTAAGAGATTTAGTCATTTAAATGGTAATGTGGGTTGGCCTTCTTTTTGTGTCAGGATTGTTAGACATATTAGAAGCTGATGCCAAGCAGATTGCGAACATGGCTTGTGATACATTTGATAAGTACTGTTTTTTTTCCTTTTGATTTCATTGCATGTTTGGTACACCTTCAAATTGGAATGGGAATTGAAATGGAAATAAACGAATTATGCTTGCGAATATGCATATCATTTTTATATAAATTTATTCAAACATAAAGAATATTAAACAAATTTGAATAGCTTGTGAACCAAACCGAAAATTGGGTTGCTATTTCCAAGAATTGCATTACATCCCCAGTTCTTGAGCAAACCAAGTATGAACTACTAGTTTTGTTTCTTTGTGATTAGTTACTCTAATACCTCTAGTCATTAATTAATGAACTAAACAGTTTTGATTTATTGGTGACAGCTTGTTGTCTGATAAGAGTTGTGATTTTTACTCCAGGGATGGTCCATTGTTGGTTGTAGCATCTGGCCGAGATACCATTTCAGTAGCAAGTTCCATAAGACAATTAGCTTCGAAGAATGTTTTTGTTGTTTTGGTTGGACTTTTATTCTTCTTTTTCTTCCCAGTTTTGTCATTTGTTGCATATATATGGTTGGCATTTGATGAATGATTAGTATTTTTGCATAAGATTAATGTAAAGAATTATAATTGTCTTAGAGGGTTTATTTTGATTCATGTTATTTAATAGTGCTGGTAATATATTGGCAACTTTCTCTGTGTTATGTTTTCCATTTGTGTTATGTGGTTATTGCATATTGGTGTTTTGGAATATTCATATTTTGATTTCTTAAATTGTTTTTGTTTGGAACTGTTTTATAGATACAACATCCAAGATCACACCTGAATAGGTTTGATTTGGTGATCACTCCTCGTCATGATTATTATCCATTGACTCCTGATGGTCAGAAGCAAATCCCCTGGTTTCTCCAAAGGTGGATAACTCCACGTGAACCTCCTGATAGGAATGTGGTATGATTTTTGGTTGCTAATACTTGTTTGATAGCCATAATCAGGAATAAGTTTGATAGCCATTAAAGTTTAGCTTCTCTTTCTAGTTAATTTGTTGCTATTGTATTTTTAAAGCTCATAATTTTGCCATTTTAAATCTCAGGTTCTCACTGTGGGAGCTCTTCATCAGGCTGATTCTGCTTCACTGAGAATTGCAGCTTCTGTTTGGCATGATAAGTTGGCACATCTTCCTAAGCCCTTGCTTGTTGTCAACATTGGAGGGCCTACAGGTAATGATCTATGTATCTATATGTATTCAATTGCTGTACTCTCTTGCATTTCTTCAGGAGCTTACTGAAATTTCATTGCATTGTCGCTGATCAATTTCTGTTTAGTGTCTATTCAAATTTCTTGGTGACTTATAATGTTAATTGCAGTATTGTTAGCTGTAACATGTCAAACATATCTTTATAGGTAACTGTGAGTATGGTGTAGATCTTGCAAAGAAGTTAATGGATATGCTGCAGAATGTGCTTTGGAGTTGTGGAAGTGTTAGAATATCTTTTTCTAGAAGAACTCCTGAGAAGGTATGCTGGCTCTAAAGTAATTTCTCTTGTCTATTCTTTTGATGTGTATTTGCTTTTTGCGGCACTGTTTTTGGCAGGTGTCCAAGATTATAGTGAAAGAATTTAGTAATAACCCTAAGGTTTACATTTGGAATGGTGAAGGTATGCACTAACCTACAAGTCATTTTTTTAGTGTATTTTCAATGGGATGATAAATATTTTAAATGATTACTGATTAGGTCAAAATCCGCATATGGGGCATCTAGCTTGGGCTGATGCTTTTGTCATCACAGCTGATTCTGTCAGTATGTTGAGTGAGGCTTGTAGTACTGGGTATGTTTGTTGGATGATAATGATGGCAACTCTTGACAATGTAAAAGGTACCTCTCAAGTTAAAATTCATGTGTTTCCCGGATTTTGGTTTCTGGGCTGCAGGAAGCCTGTCTATGTTATAGGAGCTGAACGATGCACATGGAAATTTGCTGACTTCCAGAAGAGATTGCAGGAACATGGAGTGGTTAGACCTTTCACTGGCAAAGAGGATGTAAGTTTCCATCTGTGTTGAAATTTAGTTTGCTGCTGCTGCTTTATTAAAAGATAATGGGTGTTTTTATTTGTAGAAATTTGCAATCAATTGTATTAATTAATTTGTTATTTATACTTGTCAATATTTATTTTCTCTTTGCTAAGCTTAATTGCACATTATGCACAAGAACCCAAAATCAACTTGCAGTGAGATACCATTTTTGTTGTTATCTGGCTTATGGTTACCCACAATCACAACACATTCATTGAATACAGTATCATTCAACTTCTTGGTGACTTAAGGTTTGATTTTACAGATATCTCAGACCTGGAGCTATCCTCCACTGAATGACACTGCAGAAGCTGCTCATTGGGTAATTGAGGCACTTGCTGAGCGCGGATGGACAATACAAGCATGATGTTTTTTTTTTCTGGCATGAGGCATGAGCTAACTTTAGACAATGCATGGAATTGCCTCCTCTCTGGTGCAATGTTTTGCTTGATTTTAACAATTGCTGAAAGTAGTGAACTTCTGATCTGACATATTCAATTGACACATTGTATAAGATTACTTTTCATTTTATCTTGCAATACCCGTTTTATCTTCCCACATGTAATATATTTTTATATTATAAATATATATTCTAATATTTTTTATTAAATATTTATGATATATATTTATTTTTTTAAATTTAAAAATATCATTTTTTGCATGATACTACTAACTTGAAAAAAAAAATTCAACATATTTTATAGAATTGTTTTGCTTTTATAATATTTATAAAAAATTGACATATGGTGATCGTATTTCAAAAAATAATAATAATAATAATAATATGATATGATAACTTTATTCTATAAGATAAAATAAAATGATAATAATAAACATATAATGTAAAATATATAATTTTATTAGCAACCATATAAAAATGATAACTATTATTCTAATAAATATAATTTTTATATTATTTGAAGTATTATTAAGACATCAATAATTTAATATAATTTTTTATACTAATTATTTATATTAAGCATTCTTTATTTGGAGTTTGTTCTCTTCTTTGTTGGCATTACTCTCTATTATTTTCGTTTGACAAATCAATAGCTTTGATACACAAAGTTGGTGTGAAAATTGTGGTTGTTTTTAACTTCCTAGTGTGATTGTTTGATGCTTGATAAAATCAAGTTTACTTTATTAATTATTTTGCTTCTATTGGTTTTTAATATAGTTTATCATTTTTTAATTCAATTATTTTTTTCTTTTATAACAAAATAATTTTCTCTTTATTTTAATTAATAGATTAATTTTTCTTCTATTAATTTTTAAGATATTTTATCACTTTTATTTAGCTATTTATTCTTTTATAGCATAGTAATTTTCACTTTAATACATTTTTGTATGATTTTATAATTTTTCACAATTATTGAAATCATATATTTATATAACAACTACACTTGTATTGAGTAAAAACTTTAATGTATACTAAATTGAAATATTATTATAAAATGTGATCTAATTTAAGAATAATAAAATTTATTCAATGAAAAGTTTTGATATTTAATTATATTAATTTAATTATTTATATTTTTTCAATTTTTTAAATATATGTCTAAATTAAAATATTATGTATATATTTAATTTAAAAGTATAAAATATAATATTTTATATCAAATATAAAATTAATTGTGCAATGCATGAGTATGGAAGCCAGTTTAGTAATAAAATGAGATTATTTTAAAAGTAGACTTTAAAATTAAAATCTAATCGGTATTATATTTTCTCTTAATAATTAAAAAAAATCATTTACTATATCAAATTAAAATGATACAATTTTTTAATATAGATCAAAAAGATGTTTGGGAAGCAGAAATAATTCAAGGATTCTCATAACCATCCCATTTGTGACAATTTTAATCAAAGAAGTATTAAATAATTTTTTTTTAATTGGGTTAGAATTAGTAATAGAGTGGGTTGACTAAATTGTTTGAAGCAAGCAGGACCAACTAATCTTATTGTAAACCAAATGGAGATGGTTAGCAAGTAGCAACAACTCCTCCACTTTTAAGTATCAATCTAACCATTTCTCTATTTAAAGTTCACTCCTTCACCCAATTTCAACATCACAAGCTTTGCTTCTCTCTCTTTCACCATAAAAAGGTACACAATAATTAAAATGATGAAAAGTGAATCAACTGCAATTGATGTGCCTGCAGAACCCAGCTCAGCTGCTAAAAGAAAAGCTCCTAGAGATGAAAAGGGAAGATACATGAAAGGATTTGCAATATTTGACTTCATTTTAAGACTAGGTGCTATAGTTTGTGCTTTAGCTGCTGCTGCCACCATGGCAACTAGTGATGAGTCCCTTCCTTTCTTCACTCAGTTCTTCCAATTCCAGGCTAGCTATGATCAAATTCCCACTTTTCAGTATGTTTCTTTTTTTATAATTACATAATTATTTTTATTTCATCATTTTTCTCCAAGAGAAAAACTGTATATATGTTTGAACGAAATGATTTCAAATATTTCTAAATGCAAAATATGAAATTCTGAGAATATGAATGCATGCAGGTTTTTTGTTATAGCAATGGCAATGATTGCGGGCTATCTGGTCCTTTCCCTTCCATGCTCTATAATAAGCATCGTTCGCCCCCATGCAGTTGGATCAAGGATCCTGCTCTTCATTATGGATACAGTACGTAAGAAAATCTCTAATATCTTGCATTAACAATTCTATCAAAATTTCAAAATCAACCAAAGTTGATCATTATACTACTAATCATATTTTAACATGAAATTTGTCTTCTCATTTTTCATTCAGGTGGCGCTTACCCTCAACACAGCGGCGGCTGCAGCTGCTGCTGACATAGTCTATTTGGCTCACAATGGCAACTCAACCACAAACTGGTTCGCAATCTGCTTACAATTCGGTGATTTTTGCCGGAAAGTGAGTGGGGCTGTAGTGGCGTCGTTTGTTTCAGCTGTGGTGCTCATGTTGTTGGTAGTGATATCTGGTCTTATTTTCATGAGAGGGCATTAATCAAGAATATTATATTTGGAAATTAATGAAGTTTGGTTCTGCTTTAATTAATAATTATCTCTGGTTCTATATAATTAGTATTGTTAAATGTATCAATATGTTTCTTTGTGTTCCAAAATGTTGTATAAAAGTGAATTTGCGATGGGAATTAAATAATGTCTTCCACTTACATAATTAATTTGTTTCTTTTTTCCTCTTTTCCAATAGATGAAGAAATGGCAAGTGTAATTGGCTCGAATCCAGTTAATCATATATACTATGGTTACATTTGTTAGAACGTAATAAGATGTAACATAATAGAGTATAATCAAATGATGATTTTTAATATAAATTTATATTAAAAATTCATTTAATTAAATTAAATTATATTTTATTACGGCCTACAAACGCATTCTATATATATTTCTGATAAATTTGATTGGTACTAAAACTCATTACTAATTTCGATTTACTTATATTATATTTCATCCATTTTATTCTAATTGACATTTTAAATAATTTCAAATAAATTAAGAAACTATTAAATAGCACAATTATAGAAAAAATAAGTTAAAATAATTAAATTATATCCTCAGAACTTTGTTAAAATGACTTAGAATTACTACAACTCTCATTAATGTGGGATAAGGATAAAATTTAAAAAAAAATAATATTATATAGATAATCAATTAATCACATAATCCAGCAGAATTAACTTGAGAATAACATCACTATTTTATTACAGAAATGAGATAATCTCATTACTCCAAATATTTTTTTTTCTTGTTATAGTTCATAAAACTTTCAACAATTCACTTCTCATAAGTTCACTTTTCAAATTTGATTCGTCTCATCAATTTTTTCTGTCCAAATACTTTCTTTTTCATAAAAAAAAAGTTCCATTTTGACTTCAAAAAAATTATAGGAAAAATTACACTGCTGAATTTGATATTTAAATTTTTTAAAGTCTACTATTTAATGTATGTATATATTTTTTTTTGTCAAAGTTTTTCAATTTTTAAAAATAATATCATATATAAGTGTTTTTAGCTGTTTTCCCATAATTGAAATATTAATTTGCAACATCAACTTTAAAACAAAAAATTTAAATTGTTGAATATCAAAACAAGATTTTAAACGGACCTGAAAAATTACAAATCAAAAAAATCAATGCTCCGATAATAAAAAAAAAAAAGGTTAAAAATACTTATATGAGATTAATTTTTAAAAATTAAGAAACTTATTTAGTCAAAAAATTATCCAAACATCAAAATAATATATTTTAAAAATTTCAGACACTAAGTGTAATTTTTCCAAGGTTATAATGAACATAGCTTGCATATCATATATGAATCCTTGCATTCATTATTTCTAATTTTTGTTACCAGACATTTTATAAGCTTTTAGTTACCATTTCACTAATAATCAAGTGGTTTTTTTTTTTTTTTTTTTTTTGAGAGATATTATGTATAATACATATATTAATTATAAGTGTACAAACTGGCAATTATATCAAATAGTACAGATTTATCAAAATAATAAACAAGTAGGTAAATACTATTATTTAATTATTTGTAATATAAGAAATAAAAATTCAATATAATATATGACAACCATGCATTTTATATGTGTAAGTTAAAATATAAATATAGGTCAAATTCAATTGATATAATGAAATATAGATTATAAATTAAACTAAAGTATAATAAAAGTTATTAATTTCTCCGTAGATTATCTCTTGCAATATTTTCACAAATGCCAGTGTCGATAATAAATAATATAGCGATGAACTGTGCGTCGATTTCATGAGAAAAAATTATCAATTTATTAAAATTAAATTTTCTTTTATTATTTAAAGAATAAAATATGAAGAGAATATTTTTAAACTAAAATTAAATTAAACTAAAACTAGAATATGAGAATTAATCAATTTGAATTCAAAATATAAGGATATGAAAAGTTTAGGATTTAAATTTTATCAATAGAGTACCTGTGAATTATGTTTAATTGAATTGATTATATTTAATACTATCAGAATTCATGATTATATATATATATATATATTTAAATTATATGATGGTCTTCATTAAAATACAACACATGCATTTATGCTATCTTTATGTCTACTCTTATTAACATAAGTAATTAATATAAATCCAATAAATTTTATAAAATTCCTTTTAATAATTATAAAAGAGTATTTTTATCTCTAAACAACAAATACCTTTAATTTAATATCTTAATGAACTTATATTATGTTTCGTCATTCTCACTATTTTACGCAATATTTTAAACATACAAATTGTAATAAGTTATTCACAAAAATTAAGCCTTAAGATAGTGGGTTAATTTTCACAAATAATTCTCAAATTAATCAATCGATAAATAGATCATAAATAAATCAAAGAATTACGTCTAAAATCCTATATAAGAATTTAGTTACTCATAATTAGAAAAGTAGACAAAGTATTAATTGTATAAAAAATAAATGCCCAAATAAAATATTTGAAATAGAGAATAAAGTTTAGAAAAACTCTAGTAAAGAGAAAAAAGAAGCCCAAAATCTTAAATATTCCTCCAAACTTGTGAATCTTCAATTTCCTTTGCAAAAATCTTCAAGAGATCTAAATCTAATCTTAAAGAAATCAACAACTATGGAAGAATTAGAGATTGGAGAGTATCTCCCCCAGCCGCCCAGCCCCCTAGCCACCACCCCTAAAAAAAAATTGTCAGAAAACTAATTTTTGGGAGATCCAGAAATTTTATTTAATGGGTCACTGTATCACTATTGTTTTAATATAAATGATTATAAGTTACAAAACCATATTTATTTTTGTATAAATAAATATTCATTTAAAAGTTCGTATTGTTAATATAATAAATTTTGTTTAAATTTAATTTAGCTAAAATGGATAGAATATATAAATAAATTATAAATTGACAATATTGAAAATAAATCATTAAATAATATTAAAACTCATTTATAAATATGTTAAATAATGGTTTATAATCAGTTTATACTCAGAGTGATTGCTTATACTATTTTTCCTTTATTTTTTTTTTCTGTTCATAGATTAAAATCAACCAATTAAAAAAACTTATAATAAAATGACTTTCTGAAAACTTTATTTGCATATCAAATAACTTTCATGTTGTTTTTATTCTAAATATAATAGTTTTTCATTTTAAAAAAAATTAGTACTTTTTCATATTAGATTCAATGTAATGTACCAAAATAACGTAAAGATAAACATTTTAATACATATTTTATTTTTTAAAATGATACTTAAAATTATTATACGAATATATTATGCCATTTAAAATAAATGTCTTTACTCAAATTAAAAACAAGTAATTAAATTATCAATTCAAATGAGATCGCTACATAATTTCGAGTAAGTATAAAACTTAAAATACATATAACTTTTAGAAATTCTTAAATATTAAAAGTTTAGATTGAAAAATTAAAATCAAATAAAGTTGAAGGATCTTAACAATTTGAGTGAGTCAAAACATATAATTTAGAGAACAAAACATAAAATTTACAAAAAATTTAGGAGTTTAAAATATTTTAATAAAGCGATGTTTTATTTTAACAATTTTAATGGGTTAATTTAAAAATTTTAATGAGATCACTGCTTAAAATACATATGAAAATTTCATGGGATCATGTGACTCCACTCAGCAACTCATGCCTCCACCTTTGTATATATACAGATACCACAAAATTTAAGTAAGTTTGGAAATCCTTAGAAACCTAGGAAACTCGAGGTACAAAAATATCCTTAAAATTAACGTGCAAGCAAGTCGAAATTTCATGGAGAAAAAACAAAATCACACAGCTAACGGAGGTGCATGGCTGTGCATAACCTTCCTGGCATGGCCATACACTTTCCTCTTCAATTTGGCGTGAAATTAAGTCCATGTAGAATAAAAAAAAAAAAATCTGCACGGCCATGCACACCTCGCCAGCCTTACATGCTTCAAATTTTCTTTTATACTTTTTTCGGTCTTCCTTTGATATTGGCTTCTTATTGAATGATGAGTTTCGAACTTCCGTTTTACTTGAAATTGTTTAAAAACCTTTCAAAAAATCTAAGAAAATATGAAATAAACTATAAAAATAAAAGTCTAACAAAAATAAAGAAAAAATCAAAATATAAATAAAATAATAAATAGATTAATTTGAATAATTGCTCTTAATATTAATAACAGATTTCACACTCTTCATATATTATACCTTAAACTTAAAGATAGATTATGTAATTTTTAAGACTTTTTTTTTGAGGGATTTTTAAGACTCTGGAAGCAAGAATGCAATGAAAATCAATTGAATAAAATGATTAAAACTAAAAATATGGAGTAATTAATAAACTTTGAGGGGACATTATTATTATTATTATTATTATTATTATTATTATCTAAAATGAAAATTATAAATATTAAAAATTATTGGCAGTCCCTGTTCCCCATTCTATATGCTATCATTCATCCACTGCATTCATGTGAGAAGACTAACATACATAAATTAATAAAAAAAAAAAAGTAGATTGTAATTTGATCATTTTACACTGATAGATTTATAAAATTTTTTTGATGAAAAGGGGTATGTAGTTTATTCCGTTAATAGTTTAGGGTTTATACCATTAATATTTTTAATAAACATTGATGTAATATAGTCAAAACTGATGTAACGTTGATATGACACTTATAGGCCCCACTTTTTCATTCATATGGTTGTCTAAAAATAAAGAAATAGGATCTATAGTGTCATGTTAGCATTGATTATACTCAGGGTATTAAATAACGGCCGATACATATTTCATCTGAATTTTTGAGTGGTTCGTTATATTATTTACTTATTACACTTATACTAATAGAAATTAATACTAAATCGATAATGAATTACCTGATACATATTAATACGATTGTTATTTAGCGATACAGGCGTGACGTATCAATAAATTATATTTTTTATTTTTTATTTTATTAATGTAAATTATAAATATATTATTTAAAAGATATTATTTTATATTTGTTCTATTTTATTAATATAAATTATTGGGATATTGTTTTTTACATTATTTATATTTCAATATATTTAGAATATTATTGATAATTTTTTACAAAATTCATTTTTTTATAAATTTTTTATTTGTGAGTGTAAATTATTGATTGAATTTTTCAATTTGATTATGTTTTCTCTTTATATATTTATTTTCAAAAATTTAATAATAACTTTGTATAAATTTTAAATGAGTTTAATAGCAGTCAAAACAATCTATATTCTTCCCGACACTCTTTTTGTTGATGATTAATTAATATTATGATATATTTATTTTTTAATTTTACTTTATTTATTTAGAATGGAGAGGATTTTTTTTATCATTTTATTCATTTTGAATAAGGTGATTTTTTCTCTCATGACTTAATAAAATAAGATTGATTTATTATTATTAGTCATGTAATTTGAATTTAATTTATTGTTATTATTTATGTAAATTAAAATTTTCTAGGCACAATTATGCTTATTTAATTGTTAATTAATTTAATATATTATATTTTAGATGTTATATTTCATTTCTTATTGAATTATATCAGTTTGCTAATCATTTTTGAAAATTCATGGTAGCGGCGGCCGATTTAATCCGATTTTATTATACCGATTTCGATACCAATACGACATATGTAAAATCGTTATTTAATACCTTAATTATACCACATCAATGTTAAATAATGGTATTAAAACTAGGGTATTAAATAACAGCCGATACGTTTCTTAAGGATTTTTTAAGAGTTTGATACGTTATTTATCTATTACGATATTATTAATAGAAATTAGCACTGAATCAGTACTGAATCACTCGATACTCACTGTTACTACTGTTATTTAGCGATACGCACGTGATGTATTAATAAAAAAATATTATTATTATATTTTTTATTTTATTAATGTAAATTATAAATATATTGTTTAAAAGAAATTATTTTATATTTGTTCTATTTTATTAATATAAATTATTAGGATATTGTTTTTTACATTATTTATATTTCAATATATTTAGAATATTATTGATAATTTTCTACAAAATTTATTTTTTTGTAAAATTTTTTTATTTATGGTTGTAAATTATTGATTTAATTTTATAATTTGACTATGTTTTGTTTTTATATATTTATTTTCAAAAATTTAAATAATGGTTTTGTAACAATTATAAATGAGTTTAAGAGCAGGCAAGACAATTCAGATTCTCTCTGACACTCTTTTTGTTGGTAATTAATTAATATTATGATATATTTATTTTTCTAATTTTACTTTATTTACTTGGAATATAGAGGATTTTTTTTTATCACCTTATTTATCTTGAATAAAATGATTTTTTTCTCTCATGACTTAATAAAATAAGATTGATTTATTATTATTAGTTATGTAATTTAAATTTAATTTATTGTTATTATTTATGTAAATTAAATTTTTCTAGGTACAATTATGCTTATTTAAGTGTTAATTAATTTAATGTATTATATTTTAGACGTTACATTTCATTTTTTTTATTAAATTATATCAGTTTGCTGATTATTTTTGATAATTTACAGTAGCAACGGTTGATTCAAACAGATTCACGCCGATTCCATTACATCAATTTCCATACCGATATAATACGTAAAACCGTTATTTAATATCTTGATTAAAACTGTGAATTTTAAAGTGTTAACAAACTAAAGTACAGACTTCTTTTTACCAAAAAAATTTCCTAAATTCTTAATCTATAAGTATAGAAGTGTAAAATTACATGGTACTTTTTTTTTTATTTTCCCCTAAATTATAATATATATGGATATACAATTATTTTATTCTTAGCTCTTCTTTCAAAAATCAAGTCAATTGTGTTGTATTTAGTACTAGGGAAGATATATTTTATCATAAATGATATTTGAATTCAGATGTTAATCCCTCAAAAAAAAAATTATCCAAATTTATATATATATATATATAGTGGATAGCAAACATTAGAGATTCTTATCCATCCAATCCATGACAATTATAATCAAGAAAAATACTAATTGATTAGTTATTAGTTAGTATTATTTTGGTCAACTTAATTCTTTGAGACGGAACTTTCACACTTTTTCTACTTGCATTATAATTTATAATCAAAAGTGACAAAAGGCAAATTAAACCTTTTAATTAATCAAAATAGAAATGGTTAACAACAACTCCTCCAATTCCTTATTAACCAAAAAATTCTTAAATGAGTAGTTAATTAATTAAAATATTGTTTAATAGTTGACAATTCTAATTAATATAATTATATAAATTAATTTCTTCAACCAAGTGATTAACCAACTCCTCTAATTCTCTCTTTTATATAAGGCTCAACTAGTAAGCTCATATCATCACAAACTTTTATTTGAGTCTTTCTCTCCAATTCAATTATTTCTATTTGTCAAAGCTAGCAAAGCTTGCTTTAATTAATTAATTTCATTTTTTTCTTAATTAAAACTGAAAATTATGTCTTCAACTACAATTGATATTCCAGCTGAATCAAGTGCTGTTGCTAAGGGCAAGGCACCTCTAATAGGGGTTGCTTCTTCTTCTAGAAATGAAAAGGGAGGATATAAGAAGGGGCTTGCCATATTTGACTTACTTTTAAGGGTAGGTGCTATAATTTCTGCCCTTTCGGCAGCTGGCACCATGGGAGCTAGTGATGAAACTCTTCCCTTCTTCACTCAATTCTTCCAATTTGAAGCTAGTTATGATGATCTCCCCACTTTACAGTATGTCATCCTAACTCTTCTATATTATATTTATTTTACACAACCCAAGATTAAGTTTTCTTCTATATTATATTTATTAATTCGATTTTTTTTAATTTAATTTATTAATTAGGTTTTATTAATTAGTTTTTCTACATATATACATTAATAGTAATTGAAAAATTTATGCCTGCAGGTTTTTTGTGATTGCAATGGCAATTGTTGGAGGCTATTTAGTCCTTTCCATTCCTTTCTCTATTGTAGCAATTATTCGCCCACACGCTGTTGGATTAAAGCTTCTTCTCCTCATTTTGGACACTGTAATTTTTATTAAACTATTACATTTAGTACTTATTTATTTTTTTATTTTTTTAAAAATTGTAATTGTTTGAAATATATTGATATTGAAAAATGAATTCTTCTTCTTCTTCTAATTATTTTTTTTTTCACAGGTCGCGCTAACTTTAAATACTGCTGCTGCTGCCGCGGCCGCTGCCATAGTCTACTTAGCTCACAATGGCAACCCAAGTGCAAATTGGCTTGCTATCTGCCAACAATTTGGTGATTTTTGCCAACAAGTCAGTGGAGCTGTTGTGGCATCCTTTGCTTCTGTTGTTGTGCTCATGCTGTTGGTTGTGGTGTCTGCTTTGGCTCTCAGGAAGCATAATTAATTAATTAATTAATTGTGATTTTGTTTTCATTGATGTTTGCTTAATTTGGTATTTGTTGTGATTAAAGTGTGGATTATGATGCTGTAATTTACATTTTATGATTGTAGAAATTGAAATGGAAAATCACTTTGTTTTCTGTATATCATTTGCCCATTCATTTTCTATTTCCTTTTTTCTAATCAAATTTCCTTTAATAGATCAAATGGCACCAATTTCCACTAATGAGATTTGGGAAATGACCCACTTATGTGAAACATATTATATATTGGTTATTATTTAAGCATTCTTGTATATCAAGATAAATTGTGTAATTTTTTTTTAGTTACTATAATAAATTATTAAAAAATGGTTAATAATTAATTAAAAAATTTGATTAAAATGCTTAATTGCTAACAATTGGTTTAAATTATAAGTAGAATAAATGGTTATTTGGATATATTAATATTCATACACATATATACATGACAAGTGCTAAATACCTTTTCTTTTTTACTTTCTCTTATTGTCTTTTTCTTTATAACGATGACATATAAGCTGTATTAAATTTTATAAATATATATTATTCACAAATTTAGCTTATATATCATCATCAGAATGCAGAAGAAATAAAAGAAGGTAAAAAAGAGAAAATATTTAACACTTCTCATATATATATATATATATATATATATATATATATATATATATATATATATATATATATATATATATATATATATAATGTTTTTAATGTTATTTATCAATATTTGAGAAAAATATTAATATTATGTAATAATAAATTTTTTCCTTTGTTTTTATTCAATAATATACATTTCTTTAGATTTGTCAATCTGTAATTTTGTTTTGGCATGGATTTATTATTTGTTTTATTTTTAGTTTCCCTTTTAGGGTTTTTATTTCTTTTAATGGGATCCACCAGTTATTTTTTTATTCCTGTTTTCTGTACTTCTTTTACATAGACATCTTATTGCTTCAAAGTTATAGTCGGAAGTATTGCAAGAACCGTGGGAATTAGGAGCTAATTTTCTTAAAATATTTACAGTATGGAAATTTATTATTTTAAATTTAAATTTATTCTTGATATTCAAATAATTGAATTTATTTGAAGACATGAAAATCAATTTATAACTTAATTGCCACCAAATAGAGTGTACTTTCCACCAAGTTGCCAATTCAGTTGTTCTATCAATATAATTGAAAAATATTATAAGAAATTTAAGTTATTTTATTTTGATATTCTTGGATGTATGCTTTTATAATATTATAAATTATCCCGTAGAGGTAACTCTCACTTTTAACATATCTTATTAAATTAGTAATAACTTTTAATAGTTTGAAATATTTAACATGATATCTCCTCTTTTTATACTATTAAAAGATGGAAAGATTAATCAGAAAGTGACTTATTGAATTGTAATAACAATCCTTTGTAATTTGGCTAAGAATCTTGTTTTATTTCTAATAATTTGTGAATATATTCAAATAAGTTTTTCATTAACTTATAATTAGTTTAAATTATATTAATTTAGAATATGATTACAATTAATATATTTAAATTATTATATTATAAAGAAAACACTATGAGCAAGGGCGGACATAAGGGAGGCTGACCAAGGCTAAAGCCTACATCAGTCTCCAAGTCCTTTTTTTTTTCTTTTTTATGGGTATATATACCTCAATTAGAAAAGCCCAATCTTTGTCCCACTCACATTAGCCCATGTCCCACCATTACGACAAAGATAAAAATTTTAAAGATAGTTGTCTGTCATTGTCTTACAAACAAGTATTCTCACGTAAACTTGGTTTTTATAAGGAAAAATTACACCGATCGTCACTTTTTAACTATTTTTTCAAAATTTCTTATTATTTTTAGCATTATACAAAAATGTTCATCTTTTTTTTTAGATTTTCAAAAATACTCCATATACACACACACATTTGGTATACATTTGATACCATTTTTTTTTTATAAAAGCATTATATTTTGTTTTTTGTATGCATTTGATACACCAAAAATATACAATCGATATACAAATATCTAATGTCATGTTTTTCTATAAAAATAATATGTTTTTAATATATATCTGATATATCAGAAATATATAAATATCTGATGCTATTTTTTCTATGGAAACAACATATTTTTAGTATACATCTTATATATAAAAAATATATATCTAATAAACTAAAAATATACATATGATATACAAGTTATATACTAAATTTCTAGAAAACTTTTTCCATTATCATTGACTGACATAAACGGTGTCGGATTGGGTCGAGTTTTTATACCAGAGGATGCTCGCAGTTTTAGAAATCTGAAAATATCCTCAAAACGCTCTAATTCCTTCTAATTTGGTTGGATCAACGCCGGAAAATTTTATACTATCAATTTTTTGGCGAGCTTCGTTCTCCTTCTATCGGAGATGAAACTAGCACTCTTGGTCTTGAAATGAATCTTAGACCTCAATGAGTTAATTGCAACTTATGTCACTCTCATTATAGCTAGAGTTGGCCGGAAAAAAGGAAAAGAGTTTTGGCTGAAACTTTCATCATTCAAACGTTAACATATAGCTACCAAATACCAAAAATAACATCACCAATAAATTTCCTAGATCTAAAAACTTTAGGAAGAAATATTTATTATGTTTAATGATCATTGGAATAGATCGTCGAAGTTCCGCTTGAATTTTCTCTATCTTCTATTAATATTAATGAAAAATTAGATATTTTTTAAAATGAAAATTTTAAAAAATGCATTTGTGGAATGGGGGTGCATATGTAAGAATATTTTTCTTTTTTAAGATAGTTGTGTAGAAAGCTCTTTTTATAACTATAGCCTAGTCCCATACAATCACCCCCTCCCATCATGCAATGTAAGAGCTCATTTTATTTTTTTTTATTAATATAATATATTTTTATAAAAGCCAAACTCAATAATTATTAAAAAAAAAATCTACATATTTCAAATAATTCTTAAAAAAAATAAATTTATATAAAATTATAATCAATTTTTTTTACATGACTTTATTATTGTAAGTTTCAAAATACAAGTCAACATATATAATTTTTTTTATTATTTTTTCAATTAGTATATATAATCAACCTTGTTATATATGTAATTTCTTATATTATATGAAGGATATTTATCAGCTTGCAAGTAAATTTTAACATCTAGACTTAGTTGAGTTGCAACATTACAAGTTTAATATTCTTACTAATGCTAGACTTGCAACATTACATAATAGATTGTATGATTCATTTTATTAAGCGTGATTTAACTAAAAAATTAGATTTAAATTTAATTATTAATAAGCTTTATTATCATAAAAATCATTGTGCACAATTAAAATAATTTTTTTATTTTATTTATTTTTTAATTTAAAATTTTAGATTTTGATGTTTATTTCTAGCCCACTCCTTACCTAAATTCTGCATCCGCCCTTGATTATGAGTGCATTTGGTAGGTCGTAATATATGTAATATAATGTAATCAAATGAATTTATAATGAAAATTTATATTAGAAATTCATTTAATTACATTACATTATATCTCATTACGATTAGAGGTATAAATGAGCCAAACCGTTTATGAATAGTTTGTTATTTGGCTTGATAAGAACTCGTTCACGTGCGGATTGCTTTATAAACAAGTCATGCTTGAACCTTATTTTAATACTCGGTAAATAAATAAGTTGAATTTGAACAAATTGAAACTTGACTTGATTAGACTCGTGAACAGCTTGATTATAAGCTAGTGAATAAGCTCACAAACATTTCAATTAATAGGCTCGTAAGTAGCTTTATTATTATTATTATTATTTTTAACTTAATAATTTTGGCACTCAAAAAATGTATTTTAACACTTTTATAAATTTTTTGCTAATTCAAATTGACTAAAATATATTTACTCTTAATTAACATAACATAATATTTTCGTATTATATAAAATATATTTTTTTATTAATTAATATATTTATAATATATGTATGCTCAATTTTATAGCTACATTTTTCACTAATTGGATATTTTTATTTTTATATTATTTACGCATTTTTATTATTGTCATTTTATTATAAATAAACATTTAGAAAGTTGAGTATTTTGATAAGTTATAAATAAATTTTATAATGAATTGAACTTCAATTTAGTTTAATTATAATTTATTAACAAGCCGAACTCGAGATTGGCTCGAGTTTTAAGTGAGCCAAACTTAAATATAATTTTCAAACTCGATTCAAAACTCAACCTTGAGCTAAAAAAAAATCAAATCGAGTTTGAATAATCTAAAACTTGACCCGACTCGACTCATTTACACCTCTAATCACGATTTACTAAACACATCCTATAATCTTTATAAAATATAGATCTTTCACACACATATATATATATATATATATATATTTAAAAAATTTTCTTTAATATACCGGAAAGAAATGAAATTCAAAAAGAGAAATCTTTTTCAAACTTAGCTTAGAAGCAGCTTAGTTGTATTATATGATGATGTTTGTATCCTATATATATATATATGAGACAAAAGAATTTGAGGCTAAAATAAATACATTATTAGATTAATACCAAAGAGAGAGAGAGTACATTTCCTTCCCCCTTCGTCCTTTCCTTCCTTTTTTCCCTTCAAAACAAACAAGGCCGGGCAAGCAAGTTAAATAAACTAGATCTGGAAGGGCATTTTCGTCTTTCTAACAATGGAACAGCAGCTATGAGCTAGCCGTATTTCACTTGGCCCTTTCTGTAATAGAACTTTATTCTTTCACGGTTACACGCGTTGCTTTCTCTCTCTCTTTCTCGAACAATTTTCGGGTAAAATAGAGAGAAAATTCTCAGTCAAGTAGGGTTTTGGGGTTTGTATAACTGATCGGAAAAATGTCTCAGACCGGAAAATTGATGCCGAATCTCGATCAGCAGAGCACTAAGATGCTCAATCTCACAGTTCTCCAGAGAATCGATCCTTTTATCGAAGAGATTCTGATCACGGCCGCTCATGTCACTTTCTACGAGTTCAATATCGAGAGTAACCAGTGGGTACGTTATCCGATTCTTAAATTGCTTTGTCTGTTTGGCTTATGAGAAAATGTAGGAAAATCGGAGGACTCCTCGTTTTTTAGATTTATGTTCGTGTTTTTTGTCGTTTCATTAATCATTTGTTATTTTCTTGTTTGAATAATCCTTTTGCGGTTGCAGAGTCGAAAGGACGTTGAAGGATCTCTGTTTGTCGTTAAGAGGTACTCTCTGTTTGATTCTTACTCTGTGTCTGATGTATATATTGGATTTCATTCATGATTTGTTGAATCCTGGTGACCTAATGTTAGTACTGTTGTTAAAGGAATACTCAGCCCCGCTTCCAGTTCATCGTCATGAATCGGCGAAATACAGGTTCGTGTACATATGCATATATGTGTATGTATATACGTACAAATCATTTTCTGAAAGTTGATATGCCAGCTCTTCCATACTGGCTGCAATTCCATCAATAATGGCTGCAATTCCATCATGCTTTATGGTCAGTTTGAAGATTATTTTGTAGCCATGGCATAAGCTTTCTTCTATTTGTTCGGTGGGGATTGAAGGCTACTTTATCTTTTACCTCATAAATTATTTTATCGACAGAATGCAAACCTCTGTTGACCAATTTTTACTGTGCACGCTGTCATATGTAGTTGTTCGCATCGTCAAAGTATTGAAATATTTTATCCTTTTGTTTGAACAGAAAACCTAGTAGAGAATCTATTGGGAGATTTCGAGTATGAAGTGCAAGTGCCTTATTTATTATATCGAAATGCAGCCCAAGAAGTTAATGGTATTTGGTTTTACAATTCACGAGAGTGTGAAGAAGTTGCCAATCTTTTTACTAGGTACGATAATTTCTTGTTTAGCCTATTTAGATTGATTTTAGATGTTTTGAATTTAGATATGCTAAATGTCCAATGGGTATCAAGTGGATAGAAGGAACTATTAATATGAACCTGCATGTTTAGACAACTAAGGTTATAAATTGGCCTTGTTAGAAGTTGAGAGAATTCAATAGGGAAGATAGAAGCATTAGAAATATTGGCTTTGATTCATAATATTTTTGCAATTAACAATGACAACTAAACCAATGGAGGAAATTTGGGACTTCAAATCTCAAAAAACTTTAGAGATTTTTTTTTTTTCCTCTTTTTCTTTGGAGTGGAAACTTTAGAGTGCTTTCACGAAACCATCAGGTATTTGCTTTAATGTTAGGTGGGTGGATATAATAGATATCATTTGATGCTTTTCTTGTTACAGGATACTTAATGCATACTCAAAGGTTCCCCCCAAGCTAAAGGTATCTTCAAGCAAAAGGTAATAAATTATTTAGACTATATTCAACTCAAAATTAAATACCTCATGAAGCCTTGATTTCATGATATGTGAACCATGCATGCAGATGCATCCATCCACCTGCTCTCACACACATTCTGTTGATTGGAAATTGTGATCTTTTTTGCCAGCTTCATATTTTAAGCATGTATGAGAAGATTCTAAAATGTAAAAAAAAAAAAAATTAATAATAATTCCAGTTTATTTTCTTTAAAGAGTAAGTGGGCATGTATTTTTTAAGACTATTCGTCTGGGTTGATTTCTCCTTTGTCTGAAGAATGATTTGGTTTTCAGAATATTACTGTAAGGCCCACAGAAAATTACTGATTTTCACAGAGCTTAACATGGAATGAATTTTATTGCTGAAATTTTGTCCTATGATCTTTTATTTTTTCCAGCAAATTTGTTGTTCAATCTTTTTATTTATTTATTTTATTTATGTTATCAAACTGTATCGCATTGCAGTGAATTTGAGGAGCTTGAAGCGGTTCCAAGCATGTCAGTAATTGAAGGTCCCTTGGAGCCCGCATCAACTGTCTCTACTGCCACTGATGGTCCTGAAGATTCTTCATTTGAGAATTTCTTTAGCGTACGTGCCTCTAGACTACCATTTTTCTGAACATTTTTGGTTTGACACACTGCTATTTTGATAATACATCTGAGTTAATTTTCCTGTGAATATGTATGCAAATGCTGCTTTCTCTTTTGTTCTGGACTATTTTGGTCTTAGGATCATTAATACAGAATTGTATGCTTTTCTATTGGAAACTATCAGTCTCATGTTTGGAAGATCTCAAATGTCTAAATATGTTATTTTTTTAACTATTATTTTTACTATTTTATATATTGGTGCTATAGATTATTATTCAGCATCAAGAATCATGTCCTTACCTTGTAACACGTACATGTGGATGTAATATTAAAGCAGCTGTTCTGTTGTCCTGGGCACATTTATTGAATTGGGAAGTTCTTCTATGCATCATATTGTAGACATGTAAGATCACTCTATCCAGCATGTGAGTTCGCCATGGATAAATGTGACTTAACACAACAGGAAATGTGTTCTCTTGTTAATGGGATACAATTATTAAAATTAAATGTGAATCTTGAGATTGCTACATAACTTCCCTTTTTTAGTAAAAAAATGTATAATTACAAAAGCAGTAGCAAGAAATTCCGATAAATGGCTTTCATATTTCAAAAATGTTGCAAAAATGAAATAGCTAATTCATGGAAAACCAGTTTATGATTTGCTCATGTTGTGTTGTTTTAACTTTTTATGTGTGTTGCATGCTTTTGGCATGCAATAATTTCCTGACTTAACAGGAAATGTGTTCTCGTCAATGGGATACAATTGTTAAAATTAAATGTGAATCTTGAGATTGCTACATAACTTCCCTTATTTAGTAAAAAAATATATAATTACAAAAGCGGTGGCAAGAAATTCTGATAAATGGCTTTCATATTTCAAAAATGTTGCAAAAATGAAATAGCTAATTCATGGAAAACCAGTTTATGATTTGCTCATGTGGTGTTGTTTTAAATTTTTATGTGTAAAAGCATGCAAAATAATTTCCTAACATCTTCTAAAGAAGAAGATGATGGTCCACATTTGCTCGCATTTTTCTGTGGTCAAGATTGCATTAGGATCATCTTCAGAATCTAGGAAATATCTTCTAGAAGAGATTTTACAAGGTGAACATAAATGCGAGATGCTTGTTTCCCCGTGGTTAATTTTATGAATAATTGAGCTTCATGCCCCAAATCCTATTCTAAAAGTAACTCATGCGAGAATTGTTAGTTGCATGCATGCTTATGATGCTGTGCTAGTCTTATTTGAATATCTTTTTCTCCTGCCTTTATTATCTCCATCATGTCCCTGCCCTGAGAAGTTTCTTAATATAGCACTATTGTTGCAGGCGGCTATGAATATTGGAAGTACTGCTGCTAATTTATCAAATTCAAGACAACCCTATCATTCCTCTGCCAATGTCCCATTATCCTCCCATACACCTAATGTTGTTTCCCCTCCTAAACAAACTCCTCAAATACCGTCTCTTCCTCTTTCATCTTTGCCTACTTCAGTAGCCATCCATGACACTTCTGATCCAATCAACGCTAGCAATCGGGTTACAAATCTTGTGAAGCCCTCTTCGTTTTTCACTCCACCTTCTTCTTCATCTGCTTTAATAGCTCCACCTATTTCTTCACCTCTGCCTACAGCTCCTGCTCTTCATCCTCTAAATCTGCAACGCCCATATGGCACCCCAATGCTTCAGCCCTTTCCACCCCCAACTCCACCACCATCTCTGACTCCTAGTTCTCCCAACACTATACCTGTTATTAACAGAGACGAAGTCCGTGATGCACTATTAACGCTTGTTCAGGTATTTTATCTTTTCTCTTCTTTTTTCTCATTTCTCGATTTTGTTATTTCCTCTTGTATTGGATAGATGATGCTTTGGTCTTTATTTTATGCTAACAAGACTACAACTTTTTCTTCGCATTCATCATTTCTTCGAGTGGTTAAAACATAAAATTTCAGTCCAGTAGGGGCTGTCTTATGCTTTTTTGCTTGGATCAAGCTAATTGATGCATGTCGACAGAAAATGTTTTTAATCAGGCTGCAGATAAGCATCTTATGGTTTTGTAGGTGTTAGGTTGAGAATGCGTGGTGGGGCGGTTATAAAATTTTGGAGTTGTATTTTCTTTTTCAAATATGCAAGCTTCATGCAGGCTAAATAAAAGTATTGTTTTCATCTGATCTAATTGTTAAATATTTGCTGTTAATGACTCTTATTATAGATTAATGCTGATGAACTTGCCACTGGTCTACTTGTTTATCACTTCTGAAAAGTGTTACACGAGTGGGATAAAATTATCTTGTAATTCTTTAGCATCCATGAAGAAATTTGCACGACTTATTCAAGGAACTGAGTAATGATGAATTGATATTTGATTCTTTTGCACCTGTGAAAAAGTTGCTGAAACTTTACTCTTTTAGGTGGTGAACTTTAATGTGATATGCTTTGACATCTACTGACTTGATTGAGACAATCTGCCTGTGGTCATATTGGTCATATTCTTCTTCTTCCTCTCTCTCTCTCTCTCTCTCTCGTTTGCGGGCCATGTTTGTGATTTTCTTCTTGTGGTATTTTTATGTGTTTGTGGAACAGCAAAGGAATGACTGCCGCAACAGTTGGTAAACTTGTTATATTACTTGAATCTACGGTTGTATTGTAGGACAGGTAAAATGCTAAATTAGGCAGTGAATAGGGGTGGAAGGGGTGAGAGATGGAGAAGTGACAGTGAATGGACAGGAATAAGAGAACTGAGGATTTGAAAATTTGTTTGAATACTTGGTCACTGTAAAATGTTCTGATCCTCTTTGGTGTGGATTTTTAAAAATATCCTTTTTTTTTTTTCAAAAAAATAGGAGAAGAAACCTCCATTAACATCTTTAATTGCTTTCTTTGCCAGGATGATCAATTCATCGACATGTTTTATCAGGCACTGCTGAAGGTGCATCATTCTTGAGTTACTTGAGAGACATAGCAGCGTGACCAAGTACAGAATGCTTGTAACATCAGTTCAGTGTACAGCTCTAGCCATAGAAATAATGCTGCTGGCGTAATTCCTTATAGTGAGCTTGTTAATATTCATCGCAAAGTTGTGGGGTTCAAAGGGATTTACTCTCTATTGGTTCAGTATTGTGGTGTCTCCCATTCAATGGAATGTTGTAATAGTAGGGAATAGAATTTTCGAATGTTGGGAGATCGCAGTTTTCAGGCTTCTGTAGAAGAGTACTAGCTGGGTCTAAATTTGTGTTAGCAAAAGGGTTAATGACAATATGTAAGAAATGAAGTTTGCCTTTATTTTCAGTCTCCCATCTGTTATTTTATTTTTTGTATGTCCATTTTATTTTATTTTTTGGAATATTTTAACCAATAGGGTGCATTGGATTTGGCAATATGGTAAAGAAAAGATGGAATTTAACCAAGGGCGCACGTGGAATGGTCTTAGCATTGAATTTTATGTTAGGTTTTGAAAATAAATAGAATTCGTACAGTCATTGATCAATTGCCAATGACAGTAATTCATGTGTTTATATATATATATATATATATATATATTGTCGTGTAATTCTTTCGCAAGAGAAAATTTTTCAAATAACATCTCTTTAATAAGTCATAAATGATTTAATTTTTTTTTTTTAATTTGATGCATAAAAATGAGAGCGTATTACGAATTTCCAAGAAAATTTAAGCAATAATTGGCGTGAAGTGCCTTTGTGTAGTTGATTTGTGATTTCAAAGTTTTTGATTCGATTTTTATATTGGATCATAGCTAAAATTTATAAGATGGTAACGATTATGTTTTTATTTAACAAGATTGTTAATAAAAAGTTTTCTTAATGGTATCATAAAAATAATTTTATATATCATCATATTAAATTAAAAAAAAAAAAAAAAAGAGATTACTTTCTTGTGGTTGATGTATTTGTTAAGTCAAGGGTATTAAAAGATTAAACTCATGTCGATTAGGTTTGGACTTTGAAGCCTTTTATTTTTGCTTTATTTTTCTATATACTTTCTTTTTTAAAAAAGGAAAATTCTTTCTTTTAATTCCAAAAGAAAAAACCTTCTCTTATGATTTGGTTTCAAAACAACTCAAATTATTGAGTTGAAAATTTATATAGAAGAAGTTGATGAAATTATGAAGGTTAGATGTATTAGAAGATGTGAAAAGAAAATTCAACATAATATTTTTTTTCTCATAAAAAAGAAATATTCTCATTTTGTAACAGGAAAATATTTGATTTATTTTTTATTTATATCACTATATTATATTTGTTAGTAGAATTTTAATATTATTTACATTTTAAATAATATTTTTTTGACAAAAAATTATATATATATATATATATATATATATATCACAATTGACTAATTTATTGTGTAAATTTTGGTTGGGCGAAGTGGCAGCGTTTTGAAATTCTAACTACGAGTGGACCGGCCCGGCGAAGGGGCGAAGTGGTGAAATCCATTCTCTCTCTCCTCCTCCTCTCGCTCCCCACCCCCCAAAACCCACAACACCACCCCCTCCCCAACACACACAAAACCGTGAAATGGCGGCGCTTAGGAGAATCGCGGCAAAAGGCAATATCATAACAAGCTCTTCTCTTCTTCATCCGCCTCTTTTCATTTGCTGCCGCGGTATAGCTACTAAGCTCTTCGTTGGAGGTATTCTTTTATATATATAATATTAATGAACATCTATGCTTGTTCAATCAATTATTATTTCGATTAAAGTGTGTGTGGAAATGTCTGAACCAAATCTGCCTACTAAATTCCAAGGTCTTTTTATGGGTTTTAGCTGCTTCCCAGTTGAGAATTTACTTTTCAATCAATTCTATTTCAATGGTAACACAATGTCTGTTTTTTTGATTGATTTATTTTATTATCCCCTGTTTGGAAATTCAAATTTTATAAGAATTCAATTCAAATAAATTTATTTCTATCAATTTTCATGGCAGTTTATAGAATTCAATTCTTTTAGTCTGCCAAAGAAATTATTCCGAAGTAAATAGAAATCACGTCATTTCACAAATTAATATTTGATTTATTGTTAAATTACACAAACATATATCATAATCTCTTAAAGTTTTAATTCTATTAAATATTATTAAATAAATATAAGTAATTAAGAAAATAGAGCAAATTAAATTTATTATCTATATACATAATATTTGGAATAATTCTTGCACAAGAACTCAATTCAATTCTATTGATAGAAGTAAAATTGAATTGAATTCCTTCAGAAGAGTTTTTCCAAAGCAACATGCTTCTAACTAATATGATTGAGCTAATTCATGTGCCAATAACATTTTATTAGATTCATGATTTATCGATGGTGTGTTTTCAAGTAGCATTTGTAAACTGCTGATTTAGTTGTTAAGAAATTTCATCTCTTTTCTGGGTGGTGGCATGTCCGCGAGGCATTTTTCCAATTGCTCTATATAACTTATTTCCCATCCATCAATTCTTGAAATTATATCTGCTTCTACTTAACACTTTGTGATAAGCAAGCTTGTTGGTAATTCTTGATCTTGTGTATTTATGGATGTTTATATCATTTCTGTTTCTTCAATGATTGTTTGTGACGCGCATTTTTTTTTGGTAGTTGTTAGTTCTGTTGATTATTTTAGAAGTTTGATATATAAAAAAAACTTGGATGTTTACTAGTGAATTGCCTTATTCTTATTCCAACTCTTTTGTCTAAAGATATAATAGATATCACCTCTTGAACCTTTTTTGTCATAAACTCGCATTTTTGCAGGACTGTCATTTCACACCACAGATAATGTATTATCAGAAGCTTTTTCTCAATACGGTCAAGTTGTTCAAGGTACCTTGATGTTGCTTTGCTGCATTACCATTGTGCTAACTTGTCTAACTGAGTAGTACTTTACCAACTGGAGCATCATTTTCTTCTCTTTTATTTTCTTTTTCCCAGCTAAAATTGTAACTGACAGAATGTCCGAAAAATCAAAAGGGTTTGGTTTTGTAACTTTTGCATCAGAAGATGAAGCATACACAGCTCTAACTGAGATGAATAGAAAGGTAAATCCCAATTCCTTTATCCTCTTAATTTGACTAAGTTTAACCCAATATTTCAGAAATAACATGTTATGCATGGCAGACACTGAATGGAAGAATTATCTACGTGGATTATGCAAAGCCCAAAATTAATTATGGTGGTGGAACGCCAATTGCTAGAGGACCTCCTGAACCAACTGAGAATTGAAACTGTGAGAATATAAGATCTCATAGACACTTGCAGAAAGAATTAAAAACATACACGGCAGTTCTCAGTTAAAACTTGGTAATTTTTTCTCACTGTTCTGCAAATGGTTAGACATCATAATTCATAAAATGTTAAACCAGATAGTGAATTACCAATTAATGAGAGGACAGTGATAGGCTTAGTTCGGTAAAGATGCTAGTTTGAGTGGGTTCCAGATATTGGTTGTTCGCTTATAGAAGTATGGTTTAGACTAATTATCAGTTTTGAACATAATTATCGATCTTATTCAAGTCATATATTTATTGACTAAAAATGAATAAATGCTGGAGAAGTTTGTCAGTTATTATTTTGAGCAGAGTGAGGCTTAGTTTGTGAACAACATTGTGAATGTTTGTTCTAGATTTTTGCCAGCTACTGGAACATTGATTCTGAAGTATTGAACTGGTAGCATAGTTGTCTGTCTGAGGTTGAAACTGCTTGTTTTACTTTGCAAAATAAAGTTTACCGTCTTCTTTTTTCTAAAGTTATTTTAAAGTGTTTATGACCAAAGCATATCAAATCTATTTTAAAACCCATTTTTAATTCTCCTTGACAAGCATATTTGAGACACTGTTTCTTTATAGCAGCTCTTAACAACGATGCCAAACAAACCCTTCCCAGGATTTTTAGATTTTTATGTATTTGGAGCTTGAGAAATAGCATGCATGGGGCTGTCTATTGATTGAATTTGGGAGAACGCAGGCCTGCCCCTAAAACCATCTAGTTCTTTACTCAATCTGGTCCTAAATTCCTAAACACTCGTTTCTACTTTCTAATACCAAGAGCTGCCTAATCTAGTTTGTGGCATTGTGATTAAATTGCTCTTTTGAATTAATGGTTGTAATTAATTATTGCTACTCAAATATCTATGTTACATGATAATCATCTTCACCTATATCTAAAAGGAAAAAAAAAAAAAGTTTCAATTCAATTTTGTTCATTAATTCACAACAAAAATTAGATAAAAAATTGATTCAAGAATCTCTCTTTTCCTACATAGCTTGCCAACTCTATAGCACGGTTTTTAAAATTGAATAGGTGATTGAACCGATTATAGATTCGTAGTTCAACCAGTGGGATTGTAGTTCAACTAGTGGGATCAATTGAAATGATGGTTTGATTAGTTGGACAAATTTTTATTTCTTTTATTTATTATTTTTAATTATTTTATAAAAGATTTTCATTAATAAAAGAAGTCTAAACGATCAAAATGTGTTAAAAATTGGACAAAATCAATTAAAAAGCGATGAAAAGGACATTCTCATCAAAATTTTAGTTTTTCAATAAATCAAACTAAATTGACTGACAGTTTTTTATTGAACTGATGGAATCGGTTGGTTTGGTTTAATTTTTACAACACTGCGCGTGAATAAAAATTACAGGTTATTAGGCCCATAGAAAATGTCTGCCATCTGGAAAAATAACGTAACGTTTGTCTTGCCCTTGTGAATCAGCAACTTCCCTTTTCTTTTTACAGCAACACATTTGTAAGTTACTCTTAAATTCCTCATGACTCCCCCTCCTCCCGATCACTTGCGTACATCGACGGTTATAGGGCCCTGTTGTCCCACAAATTTCCTGCTCTATAGTCCTCTTAAAAAAGGAAATTATAAGTGTCAAAAGAATGTAATATAAGGAATAAAATAAGATAGATACAGGATTTTTGCACAAAGATGCATCAAAACTATTTGTGAAATGGTTAGCAAAAATTTTTCCTACTTCATTGTGTGAGTGTATAGATCCCTCCATATGATAATGTGCAACAAGATTTAGTATTGACAAGTTAGAAATAACTGCCCAACAAACAAATATGATTAAGGAAAGATGAAATGCAAATACTATCAAATTATGTTATGAAAAGTTGAAAGTCACAAGGGAAATATAAGACTAAAGGAACAAGGAATTGCAATTGATAAATTAAGGAAGAAGTGAAAAGGAATCAAGTCCTGAATTTGAAGCAAAGGACAATGTTTATAAGTGTGAAGATGACACAGAATAACTGTGTATGCAAAGAAATAACTAGATATAACAATAGAGAATTTAAGAATATCTATATGTTGATTGGGATTCTAAGAAATTATAAAGATTTGATGTAAAAATTGTGCAATTGGCATGCAGAAATAACACATATAAGTTAATGAATGATTTAAGGTGAGCTTTGTTATGGTTTTCATTTGTCAATAACTATGCATATATGTTCAAAAGATGATAAAATATTTGAAGTTGTAAAAAAAGCTTTAATAAAGGACAAATTGACTGAAAGTTTGGTTTGAGGAAATAAGTAAATAATTCTTTGTAGACATATATAGTTAAAGATTGATTATCTGTGGAATGAACTCTTCAATAGTAAATGAAGAACAGAAATGGAAGTAATTTGTCTAAAGAATTAGTACTTGTAAATTGTAACGAGTGATAAGAGTGATTATGATCATTGGACAAGAGATTATAATATTTTAAGTTACTCTTCTAGAGGTTTACAAAGAAATGGTAAGATCTCTATATACTCCTTTAAGAATTTTTAAGTTATGATGAGTTGACACGAAAAAATAGACTTATTGTATGCAAAATGAGAAAGGAAATACTACGTATTTGATGGGTTAGAAAATCGATATAATATCAATTTCATACTAGACCTTACAATATAAGAATTGTTAACAAAGAGGGCTCATCAAAGAAATTGAACTAAGAAATATAGTGAGGAAATGATTGAAAATCCATGAAGATAATTGTGAACCCTTGATTCTACACCTCATTATCCGGTCACAACTTGACACCTATTAAGATTAGTGCGCTACGCAGAGCTAACATAGCGGTCCCACTAGCTGGTTAGTGGGCAAGGGTTAAGGGGCCAGAGCTAAAAATGGACTTTTAGTCATTTTAGTACGAGAATACTTAATTTTTTAAACATTGACACTTTGCCTACTCTGATAGACTTTCTATATCAAACAATATTTTTTCAAAACTGACTGGATTCTCTCCCTAACTGACTGTTAAAATGTTCTAAAATTAATCTTGAATTTATCAACACTGACTGATAATTTTTCTAAGCTTTATAACTCCCGAAAACTAATCTGGAAGTTTCAAAACCTGACCAAGTGAAAAAGCGAAATTCTAACCAGCACGCCCAACTAGGCGCAAGTGGCACTGGAGCTGGTCTAGGCAGCGCTGACGACCCTTCTAGCAGTGCTGCCCAGAGGCCCAACGGCACCGTCAAGCCCTCCGGTGGCACAGGTCCCATTGCCCGCCTGTAGTCTCTAAAATACCTTCCAATATAATTTTTCAGCTTTTTTTTAGCTCTATTATTTTGGTCTTTTCACTTTTTCACTTTCTAAATTATCCTCACCCACTTCTCCTATAAATACCCCCTTCCATCTTTCATTTGAACACACCTCTTGAATTTGAGTAGATTGCTATCCTCAAATTTCTCTCTTCTTCTCCTTCTAATCATTTTCTAATTAATTAATTAATCCTTTTAATTAATTAATTACCTCACTCTAACCAAGTTAATTAATCTTTTTAATTAACTAAAACTCTTTTTTAATTAATCACTCAATTAATTAATTAATCTTTTTAATTAATTAATTAATCACTATTTTTTTCAAAAATCAAATCAATCATTTTTCTTAACCTTTTTCTTAATCCATCCTTCATCCAAATAAATTAATTAATCATTTTAATTAATTAATCCATTAATCCATCCACCATTTTTATCGTATTAATTAGTTAATTAATTATTTTAATTAATTAATTAATCTTTCAATTCATCTAATCACTCAGTCCCGATAAAATGAAATTTCGTTATGGAAAAACCTTTCATCCATTAAAAGCAAATGCATCAATCTTTTTCCCTCACTCTCAAAACACTTAAACCAAAATTAATCTGATCAACTTTTAAACCCCTCCACTTAATTCTGGAATGAACTACGTGGATTTTTATCACCATTCAATAGGATACATAGGTACGTTTGGAATTTAAATCCAAATCTCTATCAATCTCTTCTTCCCTTTTTAATTTGTATATATTTTATTTTAATTTTCTCGTTACACTCATGTCATATTCATGCATCTTATTTACAAATATCATCTTATAATATTTGTCATTCATAAAATCAATTTTTCAAAGTTAAATAAACTGAAGAGCCAAATTTTAATTATTTAAAACTAAAAACCTAGTTCCCGAGCTCAACTTGATTTAAGGCTAGTGATTTTATCCATGGGCAAATTAAAATAAAAAATTAATAAATTAGAGTCAAATTTGGTTTTTCCTTAATTTTTTCATTTAAAAATAAATTAGGGTGGCAACTCATAAAATCATTTTCAAAATCAACCAATCTGAACCCGAGGATTCTATCATGAGTCTAAATCCGAACGAGCATCTCGATTCCCTCTAGGGGATCGGGCTGGTACTCGGGCGAGACCTCACAATAATAAATCTATATGAGAAACCAACTGAAACATGTAGCCTAAGTATTATATATTGCTTTATGAACTAAGAGTATTTCCCCTGAAAATTCGAGGACGAATTTTTTTAAAGGAGAGTAGAATGTAATACCTAAGATTTTTCTAATCTATTAGAGTTAGCAATGAAAACACTATAATGCCCATATATTATGACATTCAAGGCTATTCAAACACCATAGGAACCATAAGAATATCATAAACAGTAATTTTAAATAGAGAATGTGACAACAAGTAGAGAATGCAATTAATTTTGATAAATATCCTTATGATGAAGTGAAAGTCAAATCGAGTTTGACTTAATGTGATTATATTAATAATTTATTTGAAATATGAATCTAAAGTGGTAGTGAATGGGTGTTGACATCTCCTACGACATTGAGAGATGATGATAATGATATGAGAAATTGAATTCAATCAAAGTTACAATGGTATAATAGAAGTCAAACTTAGTTTGATCCAATGAGCTTACATGGTTTGCATACTTGAACAATACTATTGAAAAGTTAGTAAATATGCATTATGATATATATATAATTTATCTAATAATGTCTAGAATGTGTAGTAATATTGGAAGGTAGAATAATGTATATTAAAGTGAAAGGAATTGAATGGGAAATGTATAAGTTACCGAACTTGAAATGTACACATATAGATTTGTTAATGAACTTTTGGACTCAAAAACCCAAGCCCATTGAATGGCTGGCCCATGAGGCCCATAACCTAAGCTTTAACTAGAGTTAAAAATGGTTAACTAAGGTTGAATTAGATATTGGGAAAGCTAGTTACCATTTTTTATTAAGTCAATTCCTTTTCCAACTTGAATTCTTACTTCATCCATACCTAAGTCTACATTCATTTTGCTTTTTCCAAGCCATATAATGATGATCATCACCATTGTAAAGAAAATCTTAGCTCTCCAACTTGATCAAATCATAGCCATCCATCAAGATTAAATCTTAACCATTAGATTGAATTTGATCAAATCTCCACCATCTAATCCATTATATATATATATATATATATATATATATATATATATATATATATATATATATATATATATATATATATATATATATATATATATATATATATATATATATATATATGCAAAATTTATGTTATGATCATCATTTTCCTATCTCTTCGCCAAAGTTCCATAACCACAAAAGAAGCTCTCTCCCTACACAATAGCAACAAGAACTTTAGCAAACAAAGTTAATCTATGTTTTAAGATTGATTTTAGTATCTTGGTTATATAAAAATCTCTTCTACACTAAATGAAATTTTCGGCCAATAATAGGAAATAATCAAGGAGATGTTCTAAGTTCTAATTGAATACATCTATGGTTACTTTAGATGAAAAATAATGATTTAAAAGTGTTGAAATGAACTTTAGAAACTTGGTTCAAGACTTAAACATATTGGAGGCATAATATGGTTTAAAAGGGAAACTTAATGTTCTAATACTAGATATTGACAATTGAATGATCATATAGGTTTTGTGATATGCTAATTTCATAATTCCATTATCAATTTTAAGATTGGATGAGGAATTAATAGTTTTTCCCAAATTCTAGGATTTATGAAAAAATTGGGGATTTTGAGAATTGGACTTGAATTCACAAAATTGAAAGGAAAATCAAGCTTAAGAATAGTATCATATGATTTGTATAAAATTAATTCTGAAATTTAATCAGTAGAAATGATTTTTTCCAAGATTAATAAACTAGGTTCATTTATGAAATTGATGGTGGGAATAGTATTAACTCCATTGAATATTAGAAATTATTTAAATTGATGTTACTCAAAGTTGAAATATGAAATTGAGAGGAAATGAATTATCCTTCCTTAAATAAATAGCTATGGCCATTTGGAGAACAAATAAGGAAAATGTTAAAATTAGTAACAAGTATATGTATCGTATATCTTGACCTCCAAAGTAATAAGTTGTGCTTTAATAAACAAGAAAGAAATGTTAGTAAGTTAAGCTAAATTAAACAAATGTTATAACGAGAAAGTGATTGATGTACAATTAAATTGCAAATATATAGAGTCTAAAGACAAAGATAAGGATATTGTCAAAAAGTGTAAGGAGCACTACTGGCATCAGAGTTAAATGTAAATAGGAGCAAAGAAATCTAAGGTGAGTACCTAATAATAAAATATGACTTATGTTTTATGCTTTAAACCTTTATTGTTCAAACCATAATCATTAAAGTATTCAAATTTCTTGATGAGTTTGAATAGCCTATTAAATATTGAGCCATTTGATATGATGCTTCTTGATGACAATTGATTATTGTGAACCTATCATATTGAATTCATAATGTGATCATTGAATTTCTTAACGTGAACCTTATATGAACTTTCCTATTGAATACCTATTGATAAGTAGAAATCCTCTTCTGATGTGGGGTAATACATTGAACCTTGTGCACTTAGTATAAGCCTGCGGGTAGGGCGAGAGTACCCAATCTCTGTTATGGGGAAACGCTTAATCGTAAGACTTGATCAGTCTTCTGTAATGTGATACATGTGAGTGAGTAAGACTTAGACTGC
Source organism: Reutealis trisperma (assembly GCA_947687605.1). Classification (NCBI taxonomy): domain Eukaryota; kingdom Viridiplantae; phylum Streptophyta; class Magnoliopsida; order Malpighiales; family Euphorbiaceae; genus Reutealis; species Reutealis trisperma. The sequence continues at coordinate 3,535,812 of CANTUT010000052.1, read as the reverse complement.
CACTCTTGAATTTATATGTGTGGGAAGCATCCTGCTCCAAAGAATATAATATTTTTACTAAAGATATTGTTTCCATCTTAAATGAAAATTGAACCATCATGATAATATTGATTGGAAACGTTCCATTGCTATAGAAAGCCCTTTCTAAAATTAGTCCTTATACTCACCATATATATCTATTATATTATTATGTATTCACTGAGCTTTGTCTCATTTTTTAGTTGTTTAAATTTTTCAGGCAAGGTTAACGAGTCAGCAAGATAAATTCCAAGCTATATTCTTTTGCTTCTCTGCAAAATTCAAGTGTTGTGATTCTTGAATACGAAGAATACTGTTTTAAAGCTCCATGGTAGTAGAAGATTTAGCACAAAAATATTACCTAGTTTATATGTATTGTAAATTATATTGTAATTATTATTATAATAATGTACATTTGGTTATTGATATGAAATGACATTTTAGAAATTTTACAAGTTGTATTTGTAAATGGTTCTATGAGTTAACTAGGAAGTGATAAGCAGACAATGAGTAATAAGGAAAGTAATCAGATTATAATCTTGGAATAAGGTTTTACTAGATGAGTAATAATTGGTTATAAGTTGAATAAGATTTTACGAATTTAAGAGACTTTATTTCTTTCTATGCTGTAGGATTATCAGGTCACAATAAATGGGTCGTGATAGGAGTCATCCAGACTCAATTTCTGTCTCCTTAACTCTACTAAAAATGAGCTCATTCCGGTAAAAAATATCGACGGTGGAGATCAGTTCAGATGGACAGTAAGGATTAAAAGGTAAAACGGTGGGATCGTCGTCAACGATGGAAAGGAAAGGGAAAGAGACAGAGAAGAAGGAGCGAGGGCCGTTAGGGAAAGAAGAAATTACTTGGCGTAAACGTGGCATGTCATTAGAAGGCCACGTGGACCAACAAATATCATTCCATAAATCTTCTTTGGAAGCGAGAAAGTTGAGTTCCGTAGAGGCACATACGATGGAGGCAAGGGTGGGGCCATCAAGACGCGTAAAGACATGTGTTTGGAGAATGTCTGGATGGATGACGAAAATTGAAGTCGAGAAGGAGGAGTTGCAGCCGTCGTCGACGGTGGCGGTGATGGAAGGAAATGGTAACGTCGGTGGTGGTCTGGAGGTGAAATTTATTTTTATTAAACACTACAATTTATTACCCCCCAAAAGTTTAAAAAAAAAAAAAAATTCTTTTCTTTTTTTCTTGTGCTATAAATTAGTTGTAGTAACTTTGGCTTATAACTAATAATTATATACATAGTCTTGACATTGTTTTTTTTATTTATTTATTTATTTAATGGGAGGTAGGTAATCAAAATTTTAAAATCATTAATTACCAATCATATTATAAAGCACATATCCAAAAAAAAAAATCATTTTATGAACATTTACATTTCCACTCATTATGAATAAATTTTATAATATTCTAATAATTAAGTATATAAATTTTGATAATTTTTCTTCTTTAAATGTTACCTTTTTTTTTTATATCAGAATAAAATTTAAAATATTATAAATTTTTGTGCATTTATGTGTATTAAAATAGTCCATCTCACTATTAAAGACCTATTATTTACATTGACATTAAAGGATTTTCAAGAAATTAATAAAGAAATAGTATTATTTTTTTAATGTAATCCGAAATATATAAATACCTAATTCAATAAACTGAAAGTGAGATTTCATATTTATCGTTATTCATTGTGAAAAGAAAAAACTTCTAGAGATTACCCACTAGAAGGATTTTCATATAAAATAATTGTTGTGAGATCCACATTATTTTATTTTTAATTATTGACTATAATTAATTAAATTAATCAATCTTTTTTATTTTTTTATTTTTTATGTTATGGTTTTATATAAGAAACTATAGTAATTGTATGCAGCACATATACATTAACTAGCACATATTGCTTAAATTAAAATTATTTTTTATTTTACTTTTAATTAACTATATACCCCAAAATATTGAATTATTCATTCTTAATAAGATTGGAAAATTCCTTTCTCAAAAGAAAAAAAAGGTTTACATATGCAATTAATTGTTTAAGTTAATCTGCAATGTCATTTAATCACAATTAAAAAAACTTAAAAATTAATTAATTAGCTCTCATTTTGTTAATTAATTAAAAACTTTACACAAAGCTATCATTGTATCGGCCCTTATTTGTCTGATGTTATACTTTTACTTTTTTAAAAATTTTTAATACTTAATTTAAAATTTTGATTGACTCAAATATTAATTTCAATAATTTAAATTAAGCTATAATATCCTTTTTAAACATGGCATATACACAAAAAATCACATGATTTTATAAAAATTTGTTAATTTATATAACTCATGTATATACTTTTTTAACAAAACAAAAAAATTTATAATAGTTTTATACATCATATACTTAATTAAAATTTAAATAAAAAATATATATTAATTTATAATTAATTGAATATTTTTTTTTTGGTTCTTATCTAATTATATTAATTGATAATTGTCTACAATTGGTCACACACCAAAATAATTATTTAATTAAATGACACTTCTTAAAGAAAAATCGGCCGTTGAAAATTCAAACATGGAATATCATACTCATGAAGAGATATATATGGTCATGTCGTTGTCGGTTGTCATAAGGCAAAGTCAGTGTTTAATAGTTATTTTTTTTCTACTTGAGATGACAATATTTTGTATTCTAAAGTGTATTTTTATGGGCAGCAACTTTCCAATGGTTTCATCTTTCCATTATAGACTTTAATTTTTCTGTCAGTCTGATGCTGTATGTCGCATTCACAAGTTGAGTGGAGCTTTAGCCCTTAATGCTATATATAATTGCTCAAAGCAATGGGGTAAAAATGAAAATTTAAATGTGAAAGAGACGAGTCCGAATCATTTATGTATTCAGAATTCTAATATATATTAATGAGTAATAGGTTTGAAATTTCATTAAAAATAATGCTATTTATATCAATATTTTTGTACTATTAGTTTATTATACCATTTCATATGTAACGTTATAAACGCTTGTACATATATTCTATTTCTTCTAGTTTAAAATATTTATTGTGTTAACAAAATAATTTTTTTAAATATTTATCCTTTTAAATTTTTAAAAATATATTTATTAATTTTTTTTTAATTTTGTTTTTTTTTTTATTTCTCCACTAAATACTTGATTAGTTACATTTATTTATCCACACCAAAAAAAAAATTATATTTTCACCTATTTATTTTAAAATTATAATAATTAATCAACTTTTTTAACTTACGTTCTAAAATTTTAAAAAATATATATTTTAGAATGAAAAGAGTTTATGAAAACAAAAAAAAAAAAAAGTGGACTTAAATATTAGTGTAAATAAAATTTTTCTTTCATAATTATGGGCTTTAAGGCTCATTCGATTTCGAAAATGAGTGTAAAACACTTCACGAGTTTGATCGTACAATATTTACATAATGACTTAGTTAGATTGTCAAAAACTTTTCCATTTTTATATTAGTGATTTGTGAAATTTATGAGGCAAAATAAAAGATGGATATTTTTTTTTTTAAGTAAACGTATTTATATATTTTTTAAATAATAGAAGAAGTTGACCTTCTCTCTTTTTATTCCTTGTCTTGGGATTATTGTTTTTCGTATCACACGGTAGCATCAGAAAAGAAGGATTTGAGTAAAATATCATATTATGAATGCATGGTTAGGATTGCGTGTTGGCATATTTGATTATTAGCTCTTGAGCTTGTGCTTATAATTAATTTGACTTTGTGTTTTGTTTATGTGAGAGATTATGTTTTACGCACATAAAATGTGTTTTAAGGTAGTGTTTTAATTAATTTTTTTAAAGCGGGGCGAATTGTAAGATCACTTGGAATAAGACAGTGGCTTATCAAATTAATTTTTAATAAATTATCTACTATAAAAGTGATTACATATTTATGAAATGTTTATAAAGCTTTGCTTTTGACTTGAGTTGAAAGAACTTAACTACTTAGATATGTTGATCTTAACTTTAATGTAAATGAGTTTTTATCCCCAACTCATTAATTTGAGATGTATGATTTACCTCTTATCAAAAGACAATCCTCTTGAAAAAAAATATATATATATATGTTGTAGCTGGCAAAAATTACTTGCGGCTAGCCTAAGGATTAAATAAATAAATAACACCCATCTTATTTTTTGGGTTTGAAACTTGAATATAACTTTTTTTTTTCTTTTGAAAATTTTAAGTTACATATGTGTAATGCCCAATTAATTCATATTTCATAGTTATTTATTTATTTGCCAAAGATATTTCATAGATAGTTAGATGTAACGATTGTTGATAATTGACTAATAACTAATAGTCAATGAACATTAATTCATTAGTCAACAACTTGTAACATAATTTAATTAATCCTATTCTCGTTTTATATGTTAGTGCTAATTAATTAATAAAAATAATTATAAAATAAAGATTTTAGTTTCATAATTTAATTGAATAAAAAAATTTATTTAATCAATTTATAATTAAAAATAAATCTCATTTTAATGAATAGTTGATCTTTGACTTCTTGTTAGTAATACGTGTTCGCGTTTTTATTTATTTTTTAAGCTAATAGCCTACCAATGGTTTACTAATAAATTTATTTATTGTTCTTGTTAGTAATAAATTTCAACGGCCACGGAACATCAAATTGAAAATGAAAAAAAAAATATTGTTTTATTTGTCAAAATTTTATTTACGGCACTTGATTAAAGATGGTATATTCAATTAAAATTTTTAAAAATATTTATAGTGTTTTTTTTAAATAAATGATTTTTGTAGAATTTATAAAATTTAAAATTGGAAAAAAGTTAAATCTATTAAAAAATTTAAAATTAATTTATTTTAATATTTAATTATTTAAAATAATTATACATTTAAAACTTAAATTAAAATTTACAAAAATTTCAAATCATTACCCAAACAAATCCATTCTAAAACTCAACAAATCAGTGGGCGGTATCATTGTGTACACGGTTAAATCAAATCACACCTAATATTCATAGGTTTTTATTTGATAAAGGGATATAATGAGAAATCATCTACAGATTTTAAACCAAAATAAAGAAGAAAATTTATTAATTATAATTACTCATACTAATGAATTATTTATATCAACTAAGCATTTCAACTCTTGACTAGTGTCTTAGTTCAGTGATAATAATGTAAAATGAGATTATTTTAAAAATAAATGTTAAGTTTTGAATATCGCATATATTAAAATTTTCTGCCTAATCTCTAAAAAAGGAATTGGACTCTTCACATAGCAGATATAATAACTATATTAAAATACTAATTGCTTTTTTTTTAATAACTATAATTGTTGATTGCAAAAAGTTCACTGCTAACATGTTATTAATTTTTGTTGGGTGATTTTAAATATTGATGTTTTAATTTAATAATAAAATGAGATTAAAATAAGATATCAAGATTCGAATATCACTACTATTAAATTCACCTATTGTTAATTTTTTTTTTGGGTAATTCTTAATTAATCTAATAATAAAAATAAGACTAAAATTAGATATAAGGATTTGAATTTCACTACTGTTAAATGTGTTATTATTTTCTGAGGGAAATTAATGGAGAAGCCAGCAGTTCCCAAATGTCTCATTCAATGGACAGCCAACTCTTTTTCTTACTTCCTTTAATCTTCAAACCTTATGTGCTGTGTCGGTATCTCCGGAGCTTTAAATAAATTATCAATATTTGTTGTTTTCAAATAATGCAAATAAATAATGTTTGCTATATGCTAGCTTTATTGAATTTGTATATATAAATTATATTATCATGACCATTGCATTGTGGCATATGCAAGGACTCTCACAACTCCAAATAATTTTATCTATTGCCATTTGCTCATCAATTGCTACAATTATAAAAAAATAAAAAAAAAATTGCAATTTACCAAAAAAAATGCAAACATAATTAAGCAATTTTTTCTATATAAATTTAATTTAAACTCGAATTCAAATTCGAAACCTCTCGGTTTTAAAGCCAACTCCAAAAACATTAAAACAAAATTTTATTGATGACTATATATATATATTTGTATTAAACCAAAAATATTTCATATAAATTTTATTGAGGTAAGAGTCTGAGAGCTATAAAATCCATTTTGCAAATTTTTTAATTTTTCTTATTTTATGCATATATATTTTTCATAATATAAATTTGAAATTGAATGTGCTTTAAGATTAAGAGGGAAGAGTCAAGACATTAAGATAATAGTTAAGAAGAGAAGAAATTGACATAAGAGAGATAAAATCTATTTTGGAATTTTTTATTTTCTACATATTTTTTTAATAATATAAATTTAGAATTAAATGTGTGTTTTGATTCAAATATGAAAAATTAGTGTTTTTTCAAATTTGAAATTGAATCAATGCTTTAATTTGGAAATGAATTAGTGCTTTAACGTGTGATAATACTGTTTTACTTCATTGTTATAGAAAATTTAAAAAGTAAAGAATAGATATGCTTTTAGAATTTTATTATGATGTTATGGAAGCATTTAAATAATTTAATTTTAATCAAATTTTGATTTCCTTTAAAAAAAAAAATTATAATTCCGTCACTACTTTTCTATCATATATTTGAAATAATATTTTCTAAATAGAACTTGAACTTCATATCTCTCAAACTCTAAGAAAATAAAAACATCATTAAGAGGCAACAAAAACTCCTTTTTACCTTACAAAGTGAAATTCAACTCCTCTACTGTACATTATAACAAGAGTATATTAGTTACTTGAAACAATTAAAACTATGAATGTCTTTAAGTATCAATTTCTTTTTTTTTTTTTTTTTGTGCATTTTTTTTTTACTCTTATAATTATTATTATTATTTTTTTTTTTTTGAAAAAAATTATCTCAACAAAACACATAAACCCATAGAGCCAAAAATTAGGACCCCAAAAGCCACACACAAAACGTCTAATGTACTTTCAATCTTTAATTTTCTTTCTTTTCTCCCTCTTTTCATTTCCAAAAATCCTTCATACCTTTTCTTTCCTTCCTCTATCTTTCTTTCCTTAACTCCCTTTTTGCTCTCAAATGAACTATGCAAAATTCCCAAACTCTTCTTTCCATTCAAAAACATTCCATCCATGTCCTCTACTTGCAGGCTCACTTCCCTCACGTGCATTCCTTCTCCCTCTCTTCCTCCTCCGCACGTCACCAGAATTCCACACTGCACAAACTCGGAGGATGTTCCTTTTTCGCCGGCAAAAATCGAACTAAACCTCACGTGCACTTCACCGCTCAACCAGTGTTTCTGCACCAACACCGGCTTATGGCTGGAAAGATTCATAGCTCGCCTTCCAGTAACATCGATCAAAATCCAGCTTAACGTTAACTCCTCCGCTAGTTTATGGCGATCGTCTTCCGATTCCGGATGCAGTATTTTTGTCGAACACGTGTCCTTTGGATTAAGCATGTCGATTCTAAAAGGAGAGCACCGGAACCATTCAGACTCAGTTTCTGTCTCCATAACTCTACTAAAAATGAGCTCATTCCGGTAAAAAATATCGACCGCGGAGATCAGTTCAGATGGACGGTAAGGATTAAGAGGTGAAACGGTGGGATCGTCGTCAGCGATGGAAAGGAGAGGGAAAGAGGCGGAGAAGAAGGAGCGAGGACCGTTAGGGAAAGAAGAAATTACTTGGCGTAAACATGGCATGTCAGTAGAAGGCCACGTGGACCGACAAATATCGTTCCATAAATCTTCTTTGGAAGCAAGAAAGTTGAGCTCCGCAGAGGCACAAGCGACTGAGGCGAGGGTGGGGCCATCAAGACGTGTAAGGACATGTGTTTGTAGAATATCTGGATGGATGGTGGAGATTGAAGTCGAGAAGGAGGAGCTGCCACTGTCGTGCACGGTGGTGGTGGGGGAAGGAAATGGTAACGTTGGTGGTGGTCTGGATTTGAAATCCATTTTTATTGACTTGTGTTTTTGGCTACTTGTCCGAACAAAAAATAATAATAAAAAAAATACTACTGTTTGGGTGGGAGAGCTTGAAGAGATACAGCTTGTGTTATGGAGATTATATAGGAAAAATTTTAGGAGGGAGTGTGTAATTGTTAAATGACCAAAATGACCTTATATATATATATATATATATATATATATATATATATATATATATAAAATAACAAAATTTCATGCCATGCAGGCCTTCTTTTTTTTTTTCCTTCACATTTGATTCCTTTTGCACTTGAAAACAACATTAAACGCTACAATTCATTACCCTCCAAAAGTTAAAAAATATATATATATATTTTCTTTTTTTTTTTTTTCTGGTGCTATAAATTAGTTGTAGTAACTTTGGCTTAATTATATAATATATACAAACAGAAATTAAAAATATGACATATTTTTTTATAAAAACATAACTCGTGTATATTTTTTTTTTATAAATCAAAATAATTTGTAGTAGTTTTATACATCATATACTTAATTAAAATTTAAATAAAAAACATATATTAATTTATAATTAATTGAATTTTTTTTTTGTTCTTATCTAATTATAATAATTGATAATTGTCTGCAATTGGTCACACACCAAAATAATTATTTAATTAAATAACACTTCTTAAATAAAAGTCGGCCTTCGAAAATTCAAACATAGAATATCATATTCATGAAGAGATATATATGGTCTTGTCGTTGTCGGTTGTCATAAGGCAAAGTCAGTGTTCAATAGTTATTTTTTTTCTACTTGAGATGACAATATTTTGTATTCTAAAGTGTATTTTTATGGGCAGCAACTTTCCCATGGTTTCATCTTTCCATTATAGACTTCAATTTTTCTGTCAATTTGATGTTGTTCGTCGCATTCACAAGTTCAGTGGAGCTTTACCCCTTAATACTATATATAATTGCTCAAATTAGAGACAAACCAATGGAGTATAAATGGAAATTTTAATGTGAAAGAAACGTGTCCGAATCATTTATGAATTCTAATATATTAATGATTAGTAGGTATGAAATTTCATTAAAAATAATGCTATTTATATCAATTTTTTTATATTAGTTTATTATACCATTTCGTATGCAATATTGTAACACTTGTACATATCATCTATTCTCTTTATTTAAAAATATTTATTATTTTATAAAATTATTTTTTTAAATATTTATCTTTTTAAAATTTTCAAAAAGTATTTATTATTTTTTTAATTTTATCTTCTTTTTATTTCTCTACAAAACACTTGATTAATTACTTTTATTTATTCACAATAAAATTAAAAAAAATAATATTTTAGCTTATCATTTTAAAATTATAATAATTAAATAACTTTCTTAACCTGTATATTAAAAACTTAAATAACATATATTTTAAAATAAAGAGAGTAAGTGAAAGAAAAGAATACACTAGAATTATAAATATTAGTGTACACACTCTATCTATTCACAAATTATAGTTTTTATTTTTTTTTTATGTCTAAAATAAATAGTCTATTTTTTCAAGTTAAATTTATTATTATGTTTCTAAATATACTATTTAGTATAGTTATAATCAATCACAATATTTTAAAATAATTAATGCAATTTATAATTATTATAAGAATAAAATAGTAAAATAAATATAAATTCTTAATTTTTGTGTTAAAATAAAAGTGAATTATAATTTATAAATAGAGAGAATAATATTTTCCTCTCATAATTATGGGCTTTAATGCTCATTCGAGTTCAGAAATAAGACTTTTCTATTCGAATTCGTCAAACACTCCTACAATATTTACTTAATGTATTAGTTAGCTTGTCAAAAACTTTCCGATTTTTATATTAGTGATTTTTGCATTTTATGAGGAAAAATAAAAGATGGATATTATTTTTTTTAAGTATTTTTTTTAATAATAGAAGAAGTTGGCCTTCTCTCTTTCCATTCCTTGTCTTTGGATTATTGTCTTTCGTATCACGCGGTGGCATCAGAGAAAAAGGATTTGAGTAATATCATATTATGAATGCATGGTAAAGATTGCATGTTGGCATATTTGATTATTAGCTCTTGAGCTTGTGCCTATAATTAATTTGACTTTTGTATTTCATTTGTGTGAGAGATTATGTTCTATGCACTTAAAATGTGTCTAAGATAGTGTTTTAGCCACCTTTCTTTAAATCGAGGCGAATTGCGAGATTATTTAAAATGAGATAGTGGCTTATCGAATTAAATTTTAATGAACTGCCTATTACAGAGGCGATTACATACTTATAGCTTTGCATTTGACTTAAACTTGAAGAATTTAGCTATTTTGATATGTTTTTAACTTTAGTTTAAATGAGTTTTTATTCATAGCTCATTAATTAGAGATGTAAGATTTTTCTCTTATCGAAAGATAATTCTCTTGAAAAAAAAAAGAAGAAATTTATTTATTGTCGCTAGCAAAAATTACTTGTAGCTAGCCTAAGGGTTAAATAAATAAATAATACCCATCTTTTTTTGTTTTGGGTTTGAAACTTGAATATAAGTTTTTTTTTTTCTTTTGAAATTATTAAGTTACATATGTGTAATGCCCAATTAATTCATATTTCATAGCTATTTATTTATTTGCCAGAGATATTTCATAGTTAGTTAGATGTAACGATTGTTGATAATTGACTAATAACCAATAGCCAATGAACATTAATTCATTGTCAACAGCTTGTAATATAATTTAATTAATCCTATTCTCGTTTTATATGTTAGTGCTAATTAATTAATAAAAATAATTATAAAATAAAGATTTTAGTTTCATAATTTAATTGAATAAAAAAAATTTATTTAATCAATTTATAATTAAAAATAAATCTCATTCTTTTAATATTATGGGAAAAATACTAAACCATTAGTTGGCTATTAGCCTAAAAAATAAATAAAAACGTGAACACATATTACTAACAAGAAGTCAAAGATCAACTAATCATTAAAATGAGACGTACCGTCTCAATTCTCAAAATGGAGCAAATTCAACGGTCACGGGACGGAACAACAAATTGAAAATGAAAAAAAAAATATTGTTTTATTTGTCAAAACTTTATTTACGTCATTTGATTAAGAATGATATATTTAATTAAGATTTTTAAAAATATTTAAATTAAAAATTTTAAAAATATTTATAATGTTTTTACAAGTGAATGTCTTTTATAAAATTTATAAATTTTTAATAATTTTTAAAGAATTTACAAATTTATAAATAATTTTTAAATATTATATTTTAAAATTTTTTTATAAACATTGATAAACTTTTAAAGATGATAATAGACTTTTAATAATTATTATTACGGATCAAACTATTTAAGTTTTTAAAACATTTAATATTTTTTAAATTCATATATGACCTATAAATAAGTATAGTCTTAATTAATTTATTATTTTAAATTTTTTAATTGAATATTATTTTTATTAATCAATGCGCTACTATTTTTAAAATCATAATCATGTTCTTAACCCATTAATTTACACTCTACAGTTATTTATTAAACTATAAGATAGATTATATAATATAATTATCAAATATTATATACTAACGAATGTATAGATTGTATATAATAAAATAAAGATAAGTCATTTTTTACTTAATTGTATGTAAAGATTAGGAATAAAGTAAATTTATGACATAGGGTTTCTTTGCTCTGATGAGTTTCATGAGTAAACCCATGTTTTTATATGTTTTAATTTAGAATGTATATTATATTGACGAGAAAAGGTGAGCTGATTTTTATCTTTATGTGTTACTTGTGACTTAAAAAAAATTTATGGAAATTTTACGACAAAGCGAAATAGAATTTTTAAGTTTTTTGTTCATATAATTATATAAAAAATTATTAAAAGTCTATTATTTATAAAAATAAATGATTTTTTGAATACCTGTTTACTTTTATAGATTTTAGAAAAATTACAATTGAATATCCATTGATTTATATATATATTTTTTAAAATTTTTAAAAGTCATTATTGAATATTATTTGATTTTTATAGAATTTTTCAAAGTTATTATTGAATATCTAATAACTTTTTAAATTTATAAAAATTTTTAATTTTCCTAATCCAATTACACAGATGTAAATATATTGAACTCGTTTTTAAATTATTAAAATTTTAAATTTGTGTATAAATCATTTAAGAAAAATAAAAAAAAAATAAGTATATGTCAAAACTAAATCTATTAATTAATTAATGATAATCTGATTGAAATAGCTCAGTTTGAAGACGGTGACCTCTTTATTCCAATTTCTAAACATTCAAAAAATAAGGTTACAATTTATTGTAATTTATCTTATAATGAATATTTTAAAGCTATAATTATTATATAATTTATATATAATATTTATTGGAAAAAAGTTAAATCTATTAAAAAATCCAAAATTAATTTATTTTAATATTTAATTATTTGAAATGATTCAACATGATTATACATTTGAAACTTAAATTAAAATTTACAAAAATTTCAAATCATCACCTAAACAAATCCATCCTAAAACTCAAATTAGTGGGCAGGCGGTGTCATTGTGTACACGGAATCTATGGTAATATTCATAGGTTTTTGTTTGATAAAGGGATATAATGAGAAATCATCTACAGATTTTAAACCAAAATAAAGAAGAAAATTTATTAATTATAATTACTCGTACCAATGAATTATTTATATCAACTAAGCATTTGAACTCTTAATTAGTGTCTTAATCGAGTAATAAAAATGTAAAATGGAACTATTTTAAAAGTTGATGCCAAGCTTCGAATATCGCCTATATTAAAATTTTCCTGCTAATGTCTAAAAAGAGACTTGAACTCTTAACATAGAAGATATAATAACTACAATTCTTAACACATTTGTAAATACTAATTGCTTTTTTTTAATAACTATAATTGAGAAGCCAGCAGTTCCCAAATGTCTCATTCAATGGACAACCAACTCTTTTTCTTACTTCCTTTAATCTTCAAACCTTATGTGCTGTGTCGGTATCTCTGGAGCTTTAAATAAATTATCAATATTTGTTGTTTTCAAATAATGCAAATATATAATGTTTGCTGTATGCTAGCTTTATTGAATTTGTATATATAAATTATATTATCATGACCATTCCAAATAATATTATCTATTGCCATTGCTCATCAATTGCTACAATTATAAAAAATTGCAATTTACCAAAAAAAAAATCCATACAAACATAATCAAGCAATTTTTTCTATATAAATTTATTTTACGCTCAAATTTAAATTCGAGGCCTCTCTGTTCTAAAGCCAACTCCAAAAATATTAAACCAAAATTTTATTAATGACTATATATATATATATATATATATGAGAATAAATTAAAATTTAATTCCTCTTATTTTCTTTAAAAAAAAAAAAGATTTTTCCTCTCCTAATATTAAAAAAAAAAAAAGTCTATGGGCCTTACCCAAGTCTAACGAAATTTAGGCTTGCTCAAACTTAGTCCGGCCCACAAAATGAAATCAATACAACTAGCTACTAGCTGAAATTTAGGGGTCGGATAGGTTGAATTTTTAAAAAAATTAATATATTATTATGAAAATAAATATATATATATAATGTAAAAGAACACAAGAATAGAGAAGAAAAAGAAGAACAACTCTGTATTACTTTTTGGTGTGTACAACAATGCTAAAAATTCCTCTATTTATAGGGTAAGATTAACATAATTTACAAAACAATTAACTTAAGAAATCAATTACAATAAAGAATATGTAACCTAATGAAATAAAGGGATGAGTTATAGGATTCTAAAAGTCATGAGTTATAGACATCCATTATAATTTATTCATAATACTCCCCCTTGGATGTCTATCCTTGCAAAGAATATGTCTCATTAAAACCTTACTAGTAAAAACCCAGTGAGGAAAAAAAAAAAAACTAGTGAAGGAAAAAGAGTACAATATTCTTGTATGCGAATAGTACACTGTCTCATTAAAAACCTTACCAGGAAAACCCAATGGGACAAAACCTTTGGTTAAGGAAAAAAGAGTACAGTGCTAAACTCCCCCTATTTGCAATATTACTGAAGATCTTTGAGACGACGCATTCCAATATTGTGAACTAATTTCTTAAATGTTGTAGTAGGTATTGCCTTAGTGAACAAATCTGCTAGATTATCACTTGAACGAATTTGTTTAATACTAATCTCGCCATTCTTTTGAAGATCATGTGTAAAGAAGAATTTTGGTGAAATATGCTTTATTCCGTCTCCTTTAATATATCCTTCTTTTAATTGAGCAATACAAGCTGCGTTATCTTCATAAATTGTTGTTGGGATTTCTTTATTTGAATGTCGACCACACATTTCTTGAATATGTTGAGTTATTGATCTTAGCCAAACACATTCTCGGCTTGCTTCATGAACTGCTATTATTTCTGCATGATTTGATGAAGTAGCAACTATTGTTTGCTTTGTAGAACGCCAAGATATAGCTGTATTACCATATGTGAATAAATAATCCGTTTGAGATCGAGCTTTGTGTGGATCAGACAAATATCCTGCATCTGCATAACCAACCAATTGAGGTCTAGATTTATTTGTATATAATAAACCCAAATCAATTGTTCATTGAAGATATCGCAATATGTGCTTAATACCATTCCAATGTCTTCGGGTTGGTGAAGAACTATATCTTGCTAGCAAATTGATAGGAAAAGCAATGTCAGGCCGTGTATTATTAGCAAGATACATCAATGCACCTATTGCACTAAGATATGGCACTTCAGGACCAAGAATTTCTTCATTATCTTGTCGAGGCCTGAACGGGTCCTTATTCACATCAAGTGATCGAACGGCCATTGGACTACTCAATGAATGTGCTTTGTCCATATAAAATCATTTAAGAACTTTTTCTGTATAATTTGACTGATGAATAAAAATTCCTTTTTCTAAATGTTCAATTTGTAAACCGAGATAGAACTTTGTCTTTCAAAGATCTTTCATCTCAAATTCTTTTTTCAAGTTACCTACTGCTTTTGGAAGTTCTTCAGGAGTTCCAATAATATTTAAATCATCAACATATACAGCAATTATGGCAAACTCAGATCCAGATTTCTTTATAAAAACACATGGACAAATTGGATCATTTTTATAGCCTTCTTTTATCAAATATTCACTAAGGCGATTATACCACATGCGTTCAGATTGTTTTAATCCATACAAAGATCTTTGTAACTTAATTGAATACATTTCTCGAGAACTTGTATTGCATTTTTCTGGCATTTTAAATCCTTCAGGGATTTTCATATAGATATCATTATCAAGTGAGCCATATAGGTAAGCTGTGACTACATCCATTAGGCGCATATCAAGTCTCTCATGCACTGCCAGACTAATAAGATATCTAAAAGTTATTGCATCCACCACAGGAGAGTATGTCTCCTCATAATCAATTCCAGATCTTTGCGAAAATCTTTGTGCAACAAGCCTTGCTTTGTACCTTGTGATTTCATTTTTCTCATTTCTTTTTCTCACAAATACCCATTTGTAACCTACTGGTTTCACACCTTCAGGTGTTTGGACTACTGGTCCAAAAACTTTATGCTTTTCAAGTGAATTCAATTCTGCTTGTATTGCATCTTTCCATTTAGGCCAATCATCTCTATTTTGACATTCTTGAACAGATTGTGGTTCAAGATCCATATTATCATTCATAATATCTAATGCTACATTATATGCAAAACTGTAGTCCACAACCATTTCATTTATATTCCATATTTTTTCAGAATTAACATAATTTATCAAGATCTCTTCGTTTTTACCATCTTTGGGTATTTGTACTTCTTTAGGAAGTTTATTTATGTTAGTATCAACCTTCTCAATAAAATCATTATTATTATTTACAATTTTTCTTTTTCGAGGATTTTTATCCTTAGAACCAATAGGTCTTCCACGCTTCAGGCGTGTTTGAGATTCATTAATAGATTGTCCTTCTGGGACATCAATACGAATTGGAACATTGACTGCTGGTATATGAGATTTTGTTACTCGTTTTGGATCAGCAAGTGCATCTGGCAGTTGATTTGCTAATTTTTGCATATGGATTATCTTTTGAACTTCTTGTTCACAATATTTTGTTTTAGGGTCTAAATGAGATAATGATGAAGTATTCCATGTTATTGTATTTTTCACCTTTTTATTTTCTCCCCCTAATGCTGGGAATGTGGCTCCATCAAAATGACAATCTGCAAATCGCGCCATAAATACATCTCCTGTTAATGGCTCAAGATATTTAATTATTGAGGGAGATTCATATCCAACATATATTTCTAATCTCCTTTGGGGACCCATCTTAGTACGTTGTGATGGAGCAATAGGAACATATACCGCACATCCAAAAATTTTTAGATGAGAAATATTTGGCTCTTGACCAAAAGCCAATTGTAACGGAGAGAACTTATGGTAGCTTGTTGGTCTAATACGTATAAGTGCTGCTGCATGTAAAATGGCATATCCCTATACTGAAGTAGGGAGTTTGGTCCTCATAAGCAATGGTCTAGTTATTAATTGAAGGCGTTTAATAAGTGATTATGCTAAACCATTTTGAGTGTGAACATGTGCTACAGGATGTTCAACTTTTATCCCAAGTGACATACAAAAATCATTAAAAGTTTAGGATGTAAACTCACCAGCATTATCAAGACGAATTGTCTTAATTGGATGATCTGGAAATTATGCTCGTAATCAAATTATTTGAGCAAGTAATCTCACAAATGCTAAATTGCGTGATGATAATAAACATACATGTGACCATCTAGTAGAAGCATCGATTAAAACCATAAAATATCTAAATGGTCCACATGGTGGATGAATAGGTCCACATATATCACCTTGAATACACTCTAGAAATGTAGGTGATTCAATTCCAATTTTAGCTGGTGATGGTTTTATAATTAATTTTCCTTGAGAATATGCAACACAGAAAAATTCATTTCCTTGAAGAATCTTCTGGTTCTTCAATGGATGCCTATGTGAATTTTCAATAATTTTTCTCATTATTATTGAACCAGGATGGTCTAACCGGTCATGCCAAATAATAAAAGTATTTGGATATGTAAACTTATGGTTTACTATAAGATTTGCTTTAATTGTACTAATTTTTGTGTGGTACAAACCAAAGGAAAGTGCATGAAATTTTTCTAATACATATTTCTCACCTAAAATAATGTTTGTAACATTGAGATATTCTTGATTCTTCTCATTTATAGTCTCAATATGATATCCATTGATGCGAATATCTTTAAAACTTAATAAATTTCTATGAGACTTTGGAGAAAATAATGCATTATTTATGACAAATTTTGTTCTTTTTGGTAATAATATATTGGCTCTTCCAGAACCTTTAATTATTTTTGTGTTACTAGATATTGTAGTAACAATTGCTTCACCCATTTTCAAAGAAGAAAAATATTTTGCATTTTTAAGAATAGTATGTGTGGTTGCACTATCCACAATACATATATCTTCTTCATTTGTCTTGGATTCAATCAAAAGCGGAGAAGTATTCATTTGTTTCTTAAATTTGTATGCTTAAACAAATAAATGTAAAGTTTCGTGCTGATAACGTATTATGAAAATAAATATATATATAAAGTAAAAGAACACAAGAATAGAGAAGAAAAATAAGAACAACTTTGCATTACTTTTTGGTGTGTACAACAATGCTAAAAATCTCTCTATTTATAGGGTAAGATTAACATAAGTTACAAGACAATTAACTTAAGAAATCAATTACAATAGAGAATATGTAACTTAATATAATAAATGGATGAGTTATAAGATTCAAAAAGTCATGAGTTATAGACATCCATTATAATTTATTCATAATATATATATATATATATATATATATATATATATATATATTTTTAATTGTATGAACGAGTATATGAGTTATGGTGTTTAGGTGTTTACCAGCGGCTTCTATTGTCCTCTTCAACAAAATTGAGCCATCCGTTATGTGATCATTTGTATTTCCACGTATACGGATAAAGTCTCATTGCCACGTCACCACCTTTTCTCTACCCTACAACGAGAGGGGGAAAAAAAAAAAAGAAAAAAAACAAAAGAGAACTGATTTTCTCTTTTTTTGCTGAATTTTCCCGCGACCCAAACACATAATTTTCCAGTTGAATTTTCTTATTATTTTACTGGATTTTTTTACATGTTTATGGCAGTTAAGTTGCAGCATCATAGCTTCGTACCTTCAAGGTTGTTTTTATTATTACTTATTTAAAGTTTATTTTTCTTTTTCTATTTTATTTTTGAAAATATATTTAATTTAATGCCTTTGTTATAGTTGCAGGACAGTTAGGGTTTTTTGCTTTTTGAATTTAATTCCTCGCTTTTCTGTGTTCATTTCCTTTAATTTGCTGTTTGGACGCTGAGAAACTGGAGGAAAATGAAAAATGAAAATGAATAATATTAGAAATTTATATTACTGATGTTTTGTGTTGGTTAATGGTGTATAGTGAATTCAATTTCTAAAGCAACTGAATTCGATGAATGTGTACACTGTTTGGAGTAACCTCACATTGGAACATCTTAACGAGCGAGAATGAGAAGTAAACTGCTGAATTCATTTAGTTTAGTTCAGTTCTTCTCCGATTACTACGTTGAATTTTTCTTTAATTTTTTTATTCTTTTGTTTAATTTGCTTATTTAGTTCAGGTGAATAGTAACTCATATCTTTATGTCCATTGTATCTGTGTTGTTTTGGATGATAATTTGTTAATCTGTGTGAGATTATGTCGAAATTGGAGTACTTGGATAGCCAAGAGTTATTGTTTATGATTAGTTATTAAATCCATACAATGTCTGTCTAGTTTGCTCTCGCATTGAAGTTTTTGTGTGTTTGCTGCTGGGTGTTGTTTGGATATGAAGATTTACTCCTTTTTGGCTTTGTTTCATCATTGGATATGATGCAATATTCTTGAATGAACTTAGAAATTAATTTTAAGTTTTTTTTTTTTTTGCAGTTCTTCAAATCCATGTCTTTCACGAAATTCAATTGGGCTGCATGTTTCTTTCAAAAGAGTGGCTTACTTGGATTACATTTTGAGCAGTTGGGGTAATTCAAGGAAAAAATGCCTTATGAGGCATGCTGTTTTGGGGTATGGGAACCACAGTGTTTTGGGGAATGGGAACCACAGTCTTAGTTATAGATTGGCTGCATATAGGAAATTAAAATTGACCTATTATAAACCAAGAAGGGTGGGGCGTCTCTCTCCCTTTGCATCTGCTGATGATGGTGTAACTGTTAATGGGAGCCCCCAAACAAGTACCAGTACAAATGTAGATGAAATGATAGTCAAACTCAATCAGTCATTGCAAGGTGAAGATTTTGGTGATAGACTTGTTCAATCTTTACATGATGCTGCCAGAGTTTTTGAGTTGGCGATTAAAGAACAGGGCTCTCATTCAAAATTATCCTGGTTTTCTATGGCCTGGCTTGGTGTAGACAGGAATGCATGGGTGAAAACACTGGCTTACCAGGTTTGTTCTCATTCTTAAAAGAAATAAAATAATGTTGGATATCTTGCATAACACATATTGCTAATATACTTTTCCTAATTTTTTCCTTGTAAGATATGCATGTATAATGTCAAGTACAGGGGTTGGGCAATCATTGTCAATTGTCATTGCATATATAAACTTCTCATTTTTCTAATGCTTTTTCTTGAACGCTATTAGGCTCTGCCTGGGAGCTTTCTGGTCAAAGTATATTGCTCACTTTTTTCCCCCCTTTGCTGGCTTTAGTTCTTTGTTTTAACAATCATAACGGTGATGATGCTTTATTTTCAATGTTGTTGCTGCCACTATAACTGCCATTATGAAACCTTCAGCAACTGTCGTAAGATAATATGATTATCTCAACTACCAGTATTGGGTACCTGTACCACTTGCACGTCACTGCTGGTACATTAACTGTTACTGGCATTGCCTGTACTATTGCCAGTCCTACTTGTACTGCTTCATTTTTGCACTATTTCTTAACATCTCTTCGAAGAAAATTTAGATATCTGTATCAGATTTGGTGAACTTCTAGAGCTAATTCATTTTATTTTTGAGCTCATTAGTTCAGTGGAAAATGCCATTTAAGCCATCTCATGTTTCATGAATTTTTCAGGCTTCTGTGTATTCTCTATTGCAAGCAGCATCTGAGATTTCATCCCAAGGTGAAGGAAGAGATAGGGATGTAAATATTTTTGTCCAAAAGAGGTATTAAATAACATGTATTTTAGTTAGCAAATCTTTGGAACTAAATTCAAATTCAAGCCTTCAAAATCTTTTCAGATATTATTTTGTATAAACCCATATGGTATTCGTTTCATTTGTAAATGAATTTTCATGTTTGGATTAACTATGGTATTCATTTAAATATGTAGCTTTACTAGCTTGTACTTAAAAAAAATCATTAGTTTTATTAGCTTGTATACCTTGTTAAGTTTAGAATTCATTTATAAATTCTATCAATTTTGGTAGAATTTGGTTTAAGCATATCCAATTCCATAGAATAAAAAATATATAAGTCTCAATGAATTTTCATTTATACTAAACATGAAAATGTAGATTTCCGTAAAATTTAATAGAATGCATCAATACCAAGCAAGCTCTTAAATTCATCTCCTCTGTTGTCTGTTCAAAATATTCATATCTACATTGTCAATGTCATTAATGTGTGTGAACGAATACCAAACAAGTAAATTTTTGAAAGTTCTCTTGAATGAAACATCTTAAATGATATACCCTATTTGGATTTTTTTTCTTTCCCTTTTTTATGTTGTAAATTATATGTGGCTTGACATTTGGTTATAAATGGCCAGTTTTACTTAATTTAATGATGAAGCAATAGAATTTTGAAGATCATTCCTATCTCTTTCTATGAAATTGGCTTGCAAAACCATTTTGTTCTTAATTTGAATTTTAAACTAAGGTTTTCTATTGAAATGATTGTTGAAAACTCATGCTTTGTTTTCTTAGTGTATACAGACTATTTGATTTGAACTTTCAGATTTTCAATCATGTAATTTTTTGCTCTTGAAATATAAGTTCTATTTGTCTTTTACATATTTATGTTCAATATCCTTGGTTCCATAATTGTGATAGTGTTCTGATGTGATTTTTATGCTGACATCTCTGTATTTTTCTGCACTTAATCTATGCCTTTTTTTTTTTTTTAACCTATTTTAACAATTTATTGCATGCAGTTTTTTGTGGCAATCTGCTGCCTTGGAGAGTTCAATCAGGGAAAAACTATCTGCCAAGCATCCTGAGGCTAATGAATGGTTTTGGTCTGAGCAAGTCCCAACGGTTGTGGCGTCATTTGTTAATTATTGTGAAGCAGAGCTATGCTTTAATGCTGGCATTTCTGTGTATGTTACTGCAGATTGAGGTTTTTCTTTTATATTTCATAGCAGTTTCAATGGCAATGTGGAAGTGAAGTTACTTTGATTTTCTTCCAGATCGGGTAGAGGCATGTCATTGGACTCGGGCAATGGAAGTGATGTTGCACTCCTCTTGCTTGCACTGAGTTGCATTGCTGCAATCACAAAACTTGGTCCCACAAAGGTTTCCTGTCCACAATTCTTTTCCATGATCCCAGATATAACAGGCAGAATGATGGACATGCTGGTTGATTTCATTCCTATACGCCAAGCTTATCATTATATAAAGGATATTGGCCTACGCAGAGAATTTCTTGTCCACTTTGGTCCGCGAGCTGCTGCGTGCAGATTGAAAAGTGATCGTAGTTCAGAAGAGGTTGTTTTCTGGGTTAATCTTATACAGAAGCAACTGCAGCAAGCTGTAGATAGGGAGAGAATATGGTCAAGACTAACAACATCTGAAAGCATCGAGGTTAGTGCTAAAGCTTCTATTGTCCATTATCTGAATATGGTTCTGCTGAAGTGTAGTCCTGGAAAGGAGCATTTGGAGATCCTTTGGCAGTTTTGTGCGTAGTGCTACTTTCATTAGTCAGACTTGATTGTTTTGGCCACAAGAAACTTATTTACCATGTCATCAAGCCATGGTCCCTTTTATCTGATGGCTCCAGATGTGCTCATTTAAAGAGTAAATTTGGGCATTTCAACCCTGCTGGCAGCGGCTTGTAAATTCACTAGATGGTGGATGCTTGAAATAAGTTAGGAACTCTTATAGTTGTAGGCATCCGTTATTTTGAGGAAATGTATTTAAGGCACAAGTGTCTAACATCAGTCACACGTCCATGTTGGAAACAATATATTATGTTATAATGGGAATGGCCACATAAGAATCAACATGGTTGCATGTTTTACTGGTTTTGGTAGAAATTGCATTGGATTAGAACAGAAATACAACAATGGAAGACGGATAAACTGAAACAAGGGTTGTATACATGCTAGATATGTGATAAATGCAGCAAAATCCAATCACCCCACCTTTCTGATGTGGGTGTAACCCCATAAGTAGCTTTTTGGGGCTTTCTGAGGAATAAAAAAATATCTGATCATCAATTACACTTTGGTAAACTTGCATATCAATTGTCAAAACCTATAAAATCTTCTCATAAAAATTATTTAAAAGTCGATAAATAAAATTCTAATCATTTAGAGGTCGGTTAAAAGTAATGCTTTTTGACTGCAGGTCTTGGAGAAGGATTTGGCTATATTTGGATTCTTTATTGCCTTAGGAAGAAGTTCGCAATCCTTTTTATCTGCAAATGGATTTGATGTTATAGATGATCCTCTTGAAGGCTTCATTAGGTATTTTTTGACTCAATTCTTTGAAACTTATTTTTCCCCATAACAACTCAATCAAATGGACTTCTTTGCAGGTATCTTATGGGGGGTAGCGTGTTGTACTATCCTCAGCTTTCATCAATAAGTTCATATCAAATTTTTGTAGAGGTCAGCATGTATAGTTATTACCATTAAGCAAATCTGCTTTTAATTAGAGATAGTCACAGATTTTTTTGTATAGGTAGTCTGCGAAGAGCTGGACTGGCTTCCTTTCTTCCTAGGAAGTGCTAGCACTCCAAAACAGTCTCATGGCCATCAAAATAAACAGGAAGGTCCTCCAAATGCCGAAGCTATCCCTCTGATGTTAGATGTCTGCTCTTATTGGATGCAGAGCTTCATTAAATACAGTAAATGGCTAGAAAACCCTTCTAATGTCAAGGCAGCGAGGTTCTTGTCCAAGGGGTAATTGAACTACATTGCATTGGTTATTGGACAAAGATATGAGATAAAACACTAATTTTAACAAGTGTTATGTCATAATTGTTTAGGCACAATAAATTAATGGACTGCATAGAAGAATTGGGAATATCACGGTAAGAAAACTTAATTCTTTCTACCTTATACTCACATAAATTATGCACGTAAAGATTGCACTTGGTCTTATTTGCATATGTGTTTGGTGGCAAAAATTCTGAATGCTCATCAATATGACATCAGAAACTTAAAAAAGTACTAAGCATTGTACTGATCCCGTTGATGCCTGAACTGACCCACCAATGAGATTTTCCCAAATTTCATTTCAAGCTACATTTCTACCAACACTCTCAAGCATTTGGTTCACATTTTCTATGTCAGCAGTATTTTTTCTGAACATTTATTTCATTTAACAAAGTATATACAAGAGGAAATCCCTTGATGCATGATGTTTGTAGATGATATTGTGTTGGTAGATGAGACATAGGGGGAGTTAATAGAAAGTTGGAGTTGTGGAGGAGCACTTTGGAGTCCAAGGGTTTCAGGTTAAGTAAAACTAAGACAAAATATATGCATTGCAAGTTTAGTAAGACCGAAGTGGAGATAATGAAGGAGTTAGCTTGGATGGAATAACATTGCCCAAAGCACCCATTTTAAATATCTAGGTTTCATCCTTCAAGGAGATGGATGTCGTGAGGAGGATGTTAGCCGCAGGATAAAAGCTGGGTGATTGAAATGGAGGCTTGACACATGAGTGATGTGACAACAAGATTCCGTATAAATTGAAAGGAAAATTCTATTGTACAACTTTTTGACCGGCTATCTTATATAATAGTGAGTGTTGGACGATGAAGGGACAACATGTAACGAAAATGAGTGTTGCCAAGATGAGGATGCTAAGATGGATGTGTGGCCATACTAGAATGGATAAGTTACACAATGAAAGCATTAGAGATAAGGTAGTCGGATCGATTGGGGGCAAGATGTGAGAATGGAGATTAAAATGGCTTGGGGTATTGATTGAGGGCAAGATGTGAGAATGGAGATTAAGATGGTTTGGGCACGTCAAGAGGAGATCTATGGAGGTTTTGGTTAGGAAGGTTGAGCACATCGTGATAGAGAAGAGAAAGAAAGAAGGGGTAGGCCTAAACTAATTTGGTGGAGAGGAATACAATATGATTTAGGGGCACTATAATTGTTAGAAGACGTCACTCAAAATCGTTTAGAGTGAAAACAAGGAATCCATACAGCTGACTCCAATTAATTTTAGGACTAAGGTTGAGTTGAGTTTATTTATTTCATTTAATCAAGGATATAAATATGGATGGCAATGGGGCATGGGAAATTCCTGCTTTATATCCCTGTGGGGTAGGGACCAAGAATGCATTCCCTTTAGAGATTCCGTAGCTTTCCCATAGAGATCCAAACATATTTTTTATGCATTGTTATGTAGATTTACCGTGCTTATATACATATATACATACATACATACATGTATACATATACATGTATACACACACACACACACACACAAACACACACACACGCATACATGTACATATACATTATACATATACATATACATATACATATACATACATTTGCATAATTATACAACTAATACTTATTTTTATATGTGTAGTTCAATAATATTTTATTTATAATTTAAAATAATAAAATTGAACAATATATTTAAGAGAGAAAAAATTGAACAAGTGGGGAGCTGTAGGGATGGGGAAGCCTCCCTGTCCCTCCCCATGGCCATTCCTAGAATCAAGTAGATGGTTTCAAGGAAACTGAATTAATATTTACATGTCATTATTTGTTTTGGCGGTGTGTTTTCATTATCTATAATACTTTCCTTGAAATTATTGGCTCTATCAGATTACTATTAAAGAAAGTATGTTGCAGGAAAATGACAGAAAGTAATAACAATTCTCCTGAGAGAACAGGGTCTGGAATTTATTTTCCACAAGACAAAGAGATGGATTCTTTTGACAAGGTTGCCTTTCCCCTTTAATCTGAAGTTCATTCCAAAGCATATAATGTTTCATATTACATGTTGGATTTTGGACGTGGCTTCATCTTATGACTTCATGGGTAAACAGTGAATGTGCTTTTCACGATGGCTCTATTTTCCTGTTTGCTTCCTTTAGATGGTTATCAATTTTAGCATAACATTCTTGATCCTTATTAATCACAAATTGATAATGAAGATTTAGGATAACTGAAGGAGTGAAATCTATCTCACTTATGCTGTCAGAAACCTATTATCACAATGATTGAAATTCTCTCATTTTAACTATCAATGATACATTGAAGATATTTCTTTCTAGGCAGGAGGGTAGGTTTAACTGGGCCAGTTGATGAAGTGCACATTTTAACATGGGAAAATTTTGGCCTAAGTGGTGTAACCTGATATATTGAATGAGGACAATGAATTTGGAGGGTTGAAAATCAAAGATTATTTCCACTTGTAGGGGAGATAGACATACAGATAGAAAGTTAGCCAGAAGGTTAAGAGAGAATGGGAGAGAGAAGTAACTAAGCTAGAGGAAATACCATGGTGGAAAGGAGGTATAACTGAATTTGAATAAGGGAATTAAACCCTATCATTGTAATTTATTATTCTATGACACATTTGTTTAGTTGTGGAAGCAGTCTTATCTGCCTAATGCTTAAGGGAAAACTTGGTATCCTTTTTTTTTTTTTGGCATCTTTTTTATTCTTGATATTTGAGCTCAACACATGGTGATCTCAATGGATCTGCTGCCACATTGGTGTGCAAACGTGTTGTACTTTGGAATTTCTCGAATTCTGCTCACTGCTCGCTATGCCATGCATTTGGTGTCAGGCACTGGAGAGTGTTGAAAAAGCTTTGATAAGACTAGAAAAATTGCTTCAAGAACTACATGTATCAAGCTCTAATTCTGGAAAAGAGCAATTAAAAGCTGCGTGTTCTGATCTTGAGAAAATAAGGAAACTTAAAAAAGAGGCTGAATTTCTGGAAGCATCTTTCAGAGCAAAAGCAGCTACCCTTCAGCAGGTATTCTTTTCATTTTGTTCTACCATTTGAATCATCATTAGGCAGCTGGAAACACTCCCTTTGACTTACAAATATCATTGCATGTATCAGTAATGTTGGATGCAGAAAACATCCCCACTAATTATTTCACGGTCAGATCATATGTAGAAAATCCAATAAGGCAAATAAACCCCATTGTGTACATGTTTTTTTTCCTCGTTCTAGCATGCTTTAGATGGGCTTTTATTGATAAGCTGATGTAAATTATCTTCTTGTGTTTCTTTTAATTTGAAAAAAATACATGATAATTCCTCTCCCGTCTTTTTTACTTGGAATATCTGCTTTATACTGGGGTGCTTATCATACAATGGTTCTCGTATTTGTTGAAATTTGTTTATATCCTTGTTTATCTTACTGATACTTTAACACTAATCTTCAAGGGAGATGATGAAAGTAATTCGCAGTCTTCTGTTAGTGGGCAGCAACAGTACTTAAAAGGGAAAAGGAGAAAGAATGCCAAGTTAATACTAGATAGGAGCAACAGGTATGAAAATTTTGCTGTAGGTTTGAGCTGTTTGTGCCAAGAGTTTGATTTATTTTGAGATTAATAATATTTCTGTTTTTTTTTTTTTTTGGAGCTGTCAGGAAATCTCGAGGATTGTGGAACTTCTTTGTACGCTTTCCAACCAAGAAGCCTGATCCTGAGTTAGCAATGACATATGGAACTGTATGCACTGCTTTCATAATGGACCTATGATATTAATTGTTTGTACATCTAACTTTGTGCCTTGAGAATTCAATGTCAAAACTATTAGGGTGTGGATAGATAGTCATTTGAAATATTTGAGTAGTTGGATATGAGATTATGTTAATCTTTTATGATTTTACACTCAAAACACAAATCCAAATACTCAATCATTTCAAATACACAATTACCCAAATGGACCCCTAGTTTATTTTTTATGAATTCTTTTGTATCAGAATGCCTTGATTGATGATAGATTAAGCATAGATGTTGGCTGTTGAATAGAAACTAACACCAATGGGAGTAATTATTAAGCATGCGTTTGCATGAGTGCACATGTCTATGTCGCTTTTAGAGTTGTTTCTTTTGTGTATTCTCCGTCCAATCTGAAAAATTCATTAGAAATACAACTAACATAATGGACTAGGCTAGGGTCTCCAATCAATGCTGGTGGCTAGTACTTGATAAAGTGCTCTTACTGCAATAATATCGCCTCATATTTCCACATTGAGGAATATGATATGTCTGATTGCTAGATTTTGTTGTATCTGATTGTTAGATTTTGTTGTCCCTTTTTTGATAATAATGTTTAATTTTAGAGGTTAAGATTTACTATGTGCAGTCCTTTGAAAAATGGGGAGTTAGGTGTAAATAATATCATGCTTATGATATTGATGTCATTTATTTCTCAAGTTGAAGTGAGCTTGATGGCAAAATGATTGGGCCTTATGTAAATATAGCCACTGGAATTCGTTTTTATTCTTATACAAATTGAGCTGGCCTGAAAATCTTAGTAGTTTATGCTGATGATCTGGTTCCAATATTGTTAAGTAATATGCCCGGTGACCAATAAAATCCAGAACTATATTAATATTCTCAATTATGGCAACTGGCAAATTTAAAAGTTATTGATTGTCGCCATCTAATTTAAATGCCAATGGTCAGTTTCTCTTTTTTGGAAATTAGGGCTTCTAACCTTTTCCCCTCTAGTACATGATGATGGGTGAAGAGATAAACTGTTGCAGAGGGGAAAGTTTAGTTTTCTGAAGAGAGAAACTGACCAGCGGCTGCAATTGGTTAAATTATTAAAATTTATTGCCACTGTTTATAACTTTTAAAGAAATGATCACAGTTGAAAAAAATCTTTGGTACATTACCAATAACAATATTCCATTGGATGGAGAATTATCATTCCTAGTGGTCTATGGTACATTGAAATTTTAGTATCAAAAATTATTGGTAATCTTTTCCTTAATAAATGGATTCAAATAGAAAATCCTGATACTTGTGTTTACTTCTCATTGTTGCAACATATGAGTAAAGCATACCATAAAGAACAGTTTCTCTGTAAACTTAATAAGTTTCTATTAGCAGATGAAATTTGATGTAATACTTCTAGGAAGATAGAAGCTATGAATAAAAAACCATTGCAAGACTTTGACAGTTGCTGTTACTGATAACATAATTATGTGCTCTTGTCGGTTATTCCACATGATAACATGCTGATGTCTTGACTTCTTTGCTAGTTGAGCTGAAAAATGAGTTGTTGGTCTAGCGGAAATAGGGTGCCTAAAAGGCCCTTTTCACATTTAATGTTTGCAGGCTAGTGCTGAAATGCATTAAATTAAGGGTATGATGACATCAATTGTTACTTAATTGTGTTCTGTTGGCCCTGGCTTTTACTTCTATGCCTAAGGAATAGATTGTTCCTGATGATATATCCTGAAGGGTTGCCTGATTTTGTTTGAATGGAATGAGTTCCAGGAGTAGCAGTATAAATTTTGCTTTTGGAAGTTGGTCTACATCATTGTAATGGAGTTCCATATGTCATTTGATTTGGTGAATGCAGGCAGATGAAATTGGGCAAAGCACTTTAGGTGCAGGTGTTGCAGAGTCAGAATCAAATGACATTCTCCGCTTTGAACTTTTAAGGAATGAGCTAATGGAACTAGAAAAACGGGTCCAAAGAAGTTCTGATCAATCTGAAAATGAAGAGGTGTGTCTTTATTGTGGTTTTCTCTTGCATATGGGAAAATTCACTACAATCGACTGAATAATTTTGAGAATCAAGAGTTGATTGAAGCATAATATTGGTAACAAGTTTGAAACATCATTACCTAGCCTTGTGTTTTTTATGCTAGGCTATTAGAAAACTGTTGCCTTTTTCATGTGCTTTTTTTATTCTCTTATTTGTGACATTTCTTCTTTTTCTTCCGTCATTAAATTCTTATTTTATCTATACAATAAATAAATAAATAAATTTTTGCCTTTTGTAGTTTTATACAAGCCATAATTAGGGTAACTTGCACCAGTAATTTATCATGATTTTTGTCAACTATTTGTTGGCAGACCTTTTCATAGTCTGGGCCCTGAATGTAATTTCTTGACAATTCAGGTTTTTCAGATGGACCTCAACTTAAGCCTAGCACATGATCATGTCTATTTATGCTTGGAGGTTCCTCCTGCGCAACATTTCTAATTAATTAAAGTGCATCATTTTTTAGGATACAAAGGAAACTGATGACACTGCTAATTTCCATGATGATGCTGGAAGTGCCCAATTGATCCAAGTTCAAAAGAAAGAGAATATCATTGGAAAATCATTTGACAAGTTAAAGGAAACCAGCACGGTATGATGAATACATTCCATGAGTAAATAATTAGTATGGTATTGTAACTCTGGCTTCTAGCTAGTGCTGAGGTGAAATATTGGGTTTTGGGTTTCTCCAGTTTGTTAAAGTTCTGTTCTTTATTCATGTGATTGCTTTGTAAGATTGCTAGCTCCACTCCCCAACAAAAAATAGGAAAGACTTGTCTACAATCACTGGTTGGTCGAACCAAGAAAGAAATGGGACTTTTTAGACATAGAAGGTTTGCTTTCTAAGATTGCTAGAATCTGATTGACTCAACGGTGATGTACAATGGTCATTTCACTGGTTTATTTTAAGGCTGGATAATAATAAATTCATATTTTCAAGGATAAATATGACACCTCTTTCTGAGAGTAATGCTTGGAAAAACTTTGAAACCTATCCCTTAAAATTGGAGGTTCCATTACTTTTATTCCAATTCTATATGATTCTTAGGGGTACTGCTTCTATGGCATATTATTTTGAATATCACATTGTTGTGATATGATAAGAATCAATTGAGTTGAATCAGGTTTGATATCATGAAATCAAATTTTCCTTAAAAATATCTTTGTGTTAAAAAAAAAAAATTCAAATTTTCCTTAAAAAATGTCTCTTATCTCTGTCTCTATCTCTCATATTTCTATTGCCATGTTTGAAATTGAAGTAACTAAACTGGTCTGTTCTCAATTGTGTGAATGCAAGGCATACATAGGGTGCGTTTGGGATTGCTATTAGAAGTTAAAAAAGCGTTTTTAGAAATTTTTTTTTTATTTAATTGATTGATTTTTATTATTTTCTATAAATTGCTATTTTCAAACATGCTTATGAGAGAAGTATCAATTTACTTAAAAGCAGTTTTTTAAAAAATATAAAACATTTTGTTGAATAGCGCTTTTGTCAAACTCAATGCCAAACGGGCCATACTGTAGTGAGATTGTGGCTAGATTGTATTATGGTTGATTCTCTTCTGGAAAGGTTTCAACTCATCAAATGGAGTTTGACAAATGGGCCCATACTGTAGTAAGATTGTGGCTAGATTGTATTCTGGTTGATTCTCTTCTGGAAAGGTTTTAACTCATCAAATGGAGTGTCAATGACCCAAATCATGCAAATTACCCTACAATATTTTATCTCATTTATGCGGATGCATCTTGTTGATTTCTTTTGCTCCTTGTAATGGAGATCATCTCCTGTGCATGTTATCTCTCTTCCTTATAAAGATAAAATGGAAAAAACAGGTCCTTTCTCTTTATCCTCTTGTTATCTTGTACAAGTACATGCAGGAAAAATAGATACCAAATCATATCCTTCTTGAATTGTTGATAAAAAAAAATTATCTCAATTTGAATCTTCTTTCCACTGTTGATGTCTTAAATGGATATATATATATATATATATATATATATATATATATATATATATATATATAAAATATGGTATTTAGTATTTATGTTTCCATAAAAATATTGTGTTTTAAGTTGTTATCTTCTCAGCGATGATATGTTGTTAAACTATGAGCAGGATGTCATGCAAGGAACTCAGCTTTTAGCTATTGATGTTGCTGCTGCATTAGGATTGCTTAGGAGGGTCTTGATTGGAGATGAATTAACCAAAAAGGAGAAAAAGGTTCTCCAAAGAACGCTGACTGACTTGGCATCAGTTGTTCCTATTGGTGTTCTAATGCTTCTTCCGGTAAGTCTAAACATGACATTTTTTTTTTCATCAATGTTTCACTGTAGATGTCTTGATTATCAT
Organism: Reutealis trisperma; assembly: GCA_947687605.1. NCBI lineage: Eukaryota > Viridiplantae > Streptophyta > Magnoliopsida > Malpighiales > Euphorbiaceae > Reutealis > Reutealis trisperma. Next base: position 3,504,436 of record CANTUT010000052.1, on the reverse strand, counting down.
ACTCATGTACGGATAAATTTTGAACAATTGTTATGCTATGCTTCATGATTTCTTATCTTAAGGTTGACATGGTTTATCATTTTATTTTATTTTTTTTGAATTTTAAATTGGAAGGACCTTGATAGCCCTAGTTTGTGGAGTATATTTGGTAAATCAGTTGGCATTTGGACGAATGGGTTATCAAGAAATTCATGAAGTTGTGCCCTCATTGCTTTATGCTATTCAATTTCCATAACAATGGATCTCTTTGCCTTCTTTACAGAATGGAAAACAATAACAGGAGTAAAAATGGAATTTTTTCTCATACCCTTACTTTTTTCTCATCTATGCCTCTGCCAGTTTCCTCTTAGTTAGAGGTGCATCTGCACCTATGATTCGCTGACAAACCTCTATTCAAGAACAGGTATGTGATGTTGAGCACATGCTAATTTGCTAGACCTGTGCTCAGGCCCACACATCTTCAATCCATTAAAACACAAAAACATGTCCAATGAAAAAGAAAAAAAAAAAAAAAGGAGTTAGGCATGTGTGTCTTTTTTTTTTGGGGGGGGGTGGCTTAAGGTTCAGACACAATACACTTCATACGTAGGGTCAACTTTTGAATATATTTTGGTGTATATCAGTTGGAAAAAAAAAAAAAAGAAAACATTAAACATTTTATAATGAATTAGCAAGTAATATGTTTGTTGATCAGTTGATGCATGATTTAATTTTGGTATTAATATTAAACAAATTATGGTTGGAACTTTCTTTTTGCTATGAACCTTTGGCTGGAAATTTTCTTTTTATGTTATTGACGGGTTTTTCTTTTTCTTTTTTTTGTCCCTCTTTTCTTTTTTTATTTTCTGAAGAATGATGCACTTCTCTTATATATACATTTCTATGCATCTTTAATTGGAATAGGAAAACAGTTATCCAAGAAGTGGATCAGATGTTTTAATATCTTTTAATTTCCCCCCCTCGTATCCAAGAAAAACATCAGTGTGTGAATTGTCATACCTTGACCTTTTATTTGGAAGATTTTTAGACAAATAAATCTTGCACTTTTTCTTCGTCACCATGTTTATGTACATAAGTCATATTATTTTCTGTAGTACTACTACTGAAGCACCCTTCTTACAGCCATATAACTGTTGGAGAATTCAGCAGTCAACTTTGATATATTTCCCAAGTCTAATACCAGGCCTAGCCAAATAATTTTGCTTTCAGCCGAGGGGCCTTGGCATGGTTGGCTTCTTTTGGGTCTATGATATAGTACTGCATTTAAGTTATTATTTTGGGTACTATTACTGAAAATTAAACCTAAGAGAAAGTTCGAAGGGTACTATTACTGGAAGTTTGAATCATTACCATTCTGAAGGAGAATTAAATTGATTGGATAAACATCATCCAAATGGTTTCACATATACAATTATAAAAGCTTTAATCCATATCTGTGCTGCATTGTATAATTTTGGATTACGTCCTGTACTGAATCCAGAGGATAATTTATATCCAACAGGTTACTGCAGTTGGGCATGCGGCAATGTTGGCTGCTATTCAGCGATATGTGCCAGCTTTGGTATATGGTTTCTGACCATGATAGCTTCCATTTTACATTCTTGTGTGGATGTTAAAGTCCCTAACTATCAGTGCAAATAATTTGCTCTTTGGCAGATACCTTCCACTTATGGACCAGAAAGGCTGGAACTCCTGAGGCAACTTGAGAAAATGAAGGAAATAGAAAGCAGTGAAGCTGATGCCGATGAGAACGAAAAGGAGTCAACCTAGTTAGAAGCAGCCAAGTTCATATACAGCCATGAAATAATCACAACTTTCCAAGGCAACCAGAAAATTGGGTTTTCTTTCATTTTCAGTTGGGTAATATCACTTGGTTCTGAATCCCATTGATAGTAGATGAGCATACAGGATTTCATTCCATACGTCGGGTATACCAGGCAGGCACCAGTGGCTGCAGTCTTGTGGAGCAGGAACTGGAGTGCTGGGCTCACGATGAGCTGAAGGGTGCCCATCGAACCTGAACTGTGTCAGATGTGTTATGTTTAAGTAATGTACCTTGTTCTTTCTGTATTCCAATTCCATTTGTTTGATTATATTGTATATCAATTGATTATTCACTGACTCAGGTTCTAGATTCATGTAGTTTGTCTCCGGTTGCGTATCCACGTCACATCGACCTCCACTATTCCATGTGCCATTCCTGCAATTTCACTCGTTAAAATTTCAATTTACACATTACCCTAACACTACACCACTATTCCCTTTCTCTGTGTGCAGAGAAATACTTGCCTATAATGTACTGGAGAGAAACTACGAAAGAAAATGTGACTTCTTTCAGGATCTAAATTCTCTATTGCCCATGACTTCAATGTTTGTAGAGATCTTTGAAGTGCTTCCATCACAGTCATAGATATTTTTACTTTTCCTCCATCTTCAAAATAGCAGCCCCTGAGCGTACATACCACAGTTAAATAAGAAAGAAGAAAAGAAACTATAGTAGGCCAGAGGAGGAGAAAGAGAAGCTCATACATCTTGACAGTTTTAAATTCATTCCACCAATGGCCTCCACTGAAAACCAGAATATCCGCCCCCACCCACTTTCTAGAGAACCAGTGTAACCGATCGACCTTAACAGTCATTTTGACATCAGCAGATGAATTTTGCGGTGGCCGGCCAATGACTACAAGGAAAGGTACCCTGTAGTATTGAACAGTGAGGTTGTGGCGACTGAAATGCATAGAGAGAAAGCCTTTGTGATGTTTAGAAATGGCGTGTCCATGCTCTTCATATATAGTCGATTTGTTGGAAACTCCTTGAGCTAGCATGCATAGAAAGGACTCCCACTGGTTTCTGACAATCGAATCTCCAGCAAATACTATCCTTCCATTCCTGCTCCTTTCTAGCAGGTCACTAGCATTAAATCTAAGTAAGGAAGTATAAGTAGACATATTAAGCAAATGAAATACCCTTTTCTAATTCTTTTAGTTAAGACATTCTTCTCGGTTCAACTTGTCGATTTATTTAGATTCTTTTTGAATTGACTTCAAAGCTCTCTATTGTCAATCTATATATTTTTATTAGACTTATACCTTAGTATCTACCACTCTTTAACTATACATTATTACCATACAACATGAAATGAAATAAGTTGTCCATGTCTAGCTTTGCCCTAGTCTATACCATATTTTCTTGTAAACACTAAACACCCCTAGGCAAAATTAGAGTCCCAATCGTAGTAATTCAATTACAATAATTCAATACTTTCTATTAAGTTAGGAAAGAGAAGGTCTATTCCTTTTTTGATTAATTGATTAATTAGGCTATGGTTAAGATTTTAATTTAGAATAAAATAATTTCTTTTCTCTTTTTTCTAATCTTAAAATTTTGAAGACAATTTTAATATAATTGAATCTATACTCAATGGAATTCAAATATATAAAATTCAATAGGGTTTTGCAACTCCTTAAAAAAAAAAAAAAGGAGGAAAATTTACGTACACCAGCATGACAAAAGCATGCAAATACATGTAAGAATAGAAACTTCAACTAATTAATTAATTTCCTACCTTGGTATATCACATCCTTCTGGCTGCCATCGCCAATTGAGATATTCTACATCTTTCCTTCCAGACAGCCGGCACCGGAAGCCGGGATCAAGAAAGGGGCAGGTTTCATCGTAGGATTGAATCTTGTAAGTTTCATCCCTAACCCATCTTCCATGAGAATAATCACAAAGTGCAGATTTTTTATTGTTTGGTTGTATTATTTGTGACAAGAAACCAAAACTAGAAAATTGGTGCTTAGGGTCAAAAGGGACTACAATATCAAAGACAAAGACTGAAGAGACTATAATAACAAGAATTGAAATTGCAAGAACAACTATTTCTCTCTTTATTTTAATCGGGAGAGATAAAACATGATGATGATGATCCATAAGAAGAGGAAGAACAATGGCTTTTTTTTTCTTTTCCTTTTTTTTTTGTATGCTTTGAAGAGGTCTTTGGAGACAGAAATAATTGTATTTGATTTATAATCAAATTAGGATTGTGGATTGGCTTTGCTAAATATAGGCATTTTAATTAATTAATAGTTAATGTTGCCCTGTTTTTTACTTAGATTTGATGTTTTCATGTTATCAAACGTTTAAAGAAAGCCTTATGTTATTACGAGAAAAAAAAAAAAAAAAAAAACTACTACTATGGTTTTTGTTCGATATATTGTGTTTGATTTACAATTACTATCACTATATATATATATATATATATATATATATATATATATATATATATATATATATATATATATATATATATATATATATACACAGCTACAAAATAAAGAATATTTATCAAGAAAAATGTTTTTTGAAATTTATTACATATTCTCAAAAAAGAAAAAAAAAAACAATTATACACATTAATATGAACATTAAAATATAAATAAACCTTATAAAACATGCTTAAAAAAATTTATTTTTTTAAAATTGAATTTGATTTTATTTAAGGTAGACATTACATAAAATTTGATAGAATTATATTTAATTGTAATATTAATAATAAAGTTAATTTATAAAAATATTATGGTCATTTATATAGAATACAATAGTTATAATATACTATTAACCGAATTATGAAATTAAAATAATTATTCTATTTTTAATATATTTTATTATTTAAAAATAATTATTTTATTATTTTAATATTTTATTTCGGTAAACAAATATAATCTTAATATCTACGTCATCGCAAAATGGCCAAAAGCTCAATTCTCTCTTTCAAACTTCAAAGTGAAGTCTGATGTGCAAATCCATCTTCATTCCCTTTTTTTGGTTCAATAACTCTTTATAGTCTTATTTTTAGTCAATTAAAGCCTTAAATTGCTATTTTTAGATCAAATAAGTCTAATAGCTACCGGGAGTTAAGTTTTCGGTTAATTATTTAGATTTTTCTTCATTTTAAAATCTGAAAATTAAAAAAAGAAAAATGTCTTTAAAGTTTGACAACCCAGATTGACTTTCCCATCTCCATTTGATCATCCCATCTCCATTACTCCTTCTCATGGCGTTTTTATCAATTTGGGATTTTTTTATAAAATAATTCTTAATTTAAGTTATTTTTTTATAAAAAAATACTCATTTTAAATTATTTTTTTGCTAAGGTGGTGTGGATGAAGATAGCCGTTGGTGGGAGAGCGGTCTGACTTTGGCCACTACTGCCACTAGCGGACAAAGTTATTATGGCTGCTCCCTCACTTTTTTTTTCAAATGAATTTTCTGTTATGATATATTATAAGATTTGATTGATATCTTTCCATATACATGAATATTCTAGTTTCCATATTAGTATTGATTGTATTTTCCTTATTGGAAAAACTTCATATTTCTTGTATTTTCCTAATTGGAAAAGTTTCATATTTCTTTCTTTTCTGTCCTCTATATAAAGGGTTTAATACTATTGAATGGAATAACTAGAAAAACTATTTTCTTCTCTATATTCTTTGTTCATGTTCTTCTCCATTTTATTTATAACACGTTATCAGCACGAATCGTTCTACAATATTGTTCATAATTTTAGATAGCTTGTGGTTTGTTACAACCCAGCTAAGACGAAAAATTTGAAGAAATAAAATTCAAAATTTATGGTAAATAATTTTTGTCTAATTAATTACTATTATTAGTAATATTTATGTATCAAATACATTTTTTTAAGAAAAAAAAACTAAATCGTTTTTTTTTTAAGAAATCGTTTGAACATATTGGGCTGATTAATTTGAAAAAATTATTTTTTCTTCTCTCTTACAATCATTTATCTCAAATCCTTTTTTTTTAATTTATAAAGATTTGATATACTATTTAATGATTAATCAATTAAATTCTAGTTCCTGAAGAGCTAGCATTATATTTTAAATACTAGTTCTTGAAGAACTAGTATTATTTATAGTTCATAAAGAACTAATTAAATAAATAACTAAGCTATGAGTTTCTAAAGAATTAGTGTTATATTTTAAATTCTAGTTCCTGACGAACTAGTATTATTTATAATTCCTGAAGAACTAATTAAATAAATAACTAAACTATGAGTTCCTGAAAAACTAATAATAATTACAGTTCCTGAAAAACTAGTATTCCCTATAGTTCTTGAAAAATTGATATTCTCTACAGTTTTTGAAAAACTGATATTCTCTACAGTTCCTAAAGAACTGATATTCTATATAATTCCTGAAAAACTAATTAAAGTAAACAAATTCATTAAAGAATCATTAAATGTTCATGAAGAACTAAATGCATTGTCTACAAGTCTTTAAAAGACTGATTTTATTATAATTTTATATTAGACAATGTTAATTGATAGGCCTCGACATCATGAGTAAGAATTATTTATATTAGTGTCACTCCTTCGAGTAATCAAATAAATAAAATAGACATCCTTGAAAAATTGATATTTTATATTCCTGAATAACTAATAAATTTAATTTAAATTACACGCATTGAATAAATTGGATATCAATAAAATACCTGCGTATGGTTATAATATTAAGGTAAACCCTTTTGCTTTGATTTTTCTGTTTTGGTTGTTTCATTATTGTTTATATGTATTAGAATGATGGGTATGACCTATTTGATTTACCAACCAAATTGTAACTTTTAATTGGTTATCAATTATAACAACACATTTTATATATAGTTTTAAAGTCATGACTTATAATTTTTTTTTTTGCATAAAATTTGACCCTAAATTATTTATTTATTGATTGATTGACTTGCTTTGTGGGAAAAGGATAATTTTGCGTTCATATTAATAGGTTTACTTAATTCATTAAATTGAGATCAATTCTAAAAAAAAAAAAAAAAGATAGTTCGGTAAGTGGTAAAAATTGAATGAAACTATTAGAGTGTCAAATCAAACATTGTTTGTATAGGATATAGGCAAGTAGGAGAAATGATCAGATCTTAGTTTTGATTCTTTTTTAGAAAATCTACTATTTATAATTCTAAATTTGTAATAATAGCTGATTATTATTAGCAGCTTGAAATAACACGGCTAATTGGTCAGACATACTAAATAAATAAACACACATCAAAGTATGCATAAGCACTTAGCCTTTTAATTAAATTAATAATTACAAGGCTCAAATAATGGTTTGAACTTGTACTGTGAAGTACATTGGAGTCTTGAAATCATAGTTTGTAGCGACTACGTAATTAATACTCTGTGCTCTAAAATTAATTCCTTTGCCTCCACTTCTATATATATTTGTTAGTTGAATAGCCTATAAGAAAATTGTATGTGTTATATGTTTTGAATTTACTTATGTCAATATGCATTAGATGTGAAAGTAATTAAATATTTAAATGTGAGATGAGATTAATATAAATTATATAAGTAACATGGTTTTGTTAATTTGTAAATTGATAAATTTATTTCCGGATTGCATACATTGTTGGATTTATGTTGGTATAGAGAAGCATAATTAGTGCTTACCTTTTCTTGGTATGATAAATTATAATGTTTGTTAAAATTAATATTAATTTATTTTCTGATTGGTCTATTTAGATATATTTTAAATATATGCAAATTAAGTTATTTAAATAAAGTGACGTATAGTGAATTAAAGTTTGGTTGATAATTTTTATGTGCTCTTGAATTCAATGGAAATAATTTTTGACATGAGTTATTGATAATGAAATGCATTTAGATGCTAGTAAAAGTAAAAGCCATTATCTACTTAAACCTCATTTAAGTGAGGATTTAAAGGTTGAATATCTTACTATTAATAATTTTTATATTTTCTAGAAGAGTTTTAAAGATAGATATAATCACTTGAAATATGTGGTACTACTATAAACTCAATATGATTGGTTAAACCTACACCTACAAGACTTGAAGTCTATTTGAGAATATAATTTAACCATGTTTAAAATTACTTCACAGCTGAAATTGTACTGTAATAAAGTTACATGCTCCTGTAGTAGCAATATAAAAAGTGAAAATTTACAAATATTATTTTTCTAGTTGTTGCAAAGAATAATTGTTAATAAGAAATCATCAAACAATGCCCACTAGTACAACTGTATTCCCTGAAGTGAATACTATAAATCATTTGGTATATAATGAGAATTCTAAAAGAATAATTGCTAATGAGAAATCATCAAATAATGCCCATTAGTACAACTATATTCCCTGAAATGAATACTATAAATCATTTGGTAAATCATGAGATTTTGAAAGAGGAACCGCCCATATAGAAGACACAACTCAATTCAATATTGATGATTTTATGTAAACTCCTTGAAGGAGTAATTTGCAAGGATTTTATAAGTTGTGTATTATAATGAGTTATTTAATTACTGTTTTATCCCTAGTATATATGCACAATATATTGCGTTAAACCTGCAGTTCAAGCATTGAACTTATAGTTCAATAATTAAACCTTGAAAGTTTGGCATGAATGTCATTATGTACATCATATATACTCTCCCTTGAAACTTGTATAAGGACATGAGTCATAAATTTTTTCTATGCCATGAATATATTAAATCTATCTCAATGTATGATAATGGGTCCACAAAAGAGACTATGAATTTATTTTGATGAGGCATATTTTTCGATATTAGGGGGAGGAAAAACACCTGCAGTGCTAAAGAATGTCGAGAAATTTATTAGAAGAAAAACCCTTTAAATAATTTTGGTCCATGTACAAGTTAGAGTGAACCAGAAGTTCACAAAATAATACAGTTGCAACAAATTGCAACTTAACTGCCAAATGCATTTATAGATGCTAAAAGAGTGACAAAGTCTCATATTACAGCTGCTAATACCCTAGCAAGGGTTGTGATTCCAATTGCAAATAGAAAATCAATCAATCTCACTACACGCCAGAAGTGTGGATAGTAAATTGGAACTAAAGACAAAAATTCGCGGAAAAGAAAAGCAGCGCCACTCATAAAATCTCCTAAAGAGAAACCTCCTGAAGAGGAAGATCTTAGTCAAAAAGCTATAGCTAATTATGAAACACAGACTGAGACAACGGAACAATTAGATCCTCCAGATGTGGCTTCTGGAGTTGATGATCATATAAATGAAAACTATGAGATCTCAATTATTTTGTGATATAAAAAAGAGTTGATCGAAATTTAATTATCGTCGACGATGAATTTGCCTCAACAGTAGCTTTTGCTGTGACAAGAGAAAATATGGATCCATAATCTATAAGTATAACTGAATATTAGCATAAACATGATTGATCATCATGGAATGAGGCAATTAAAGTAGAGCTAGACTCGTTCTATCATTGATTATGAGAAAAATAATTCTCTTATTATGGAAATGATCATGTTCCGATACTTAATTAATATGGCAGTTAATGAAAGGCTTATTGTACGCCTTATGAAAGTAATAAGAGTCTCAGAAGGACTAAGTATATTATAAATGAATACACATTAAACATATGACATATATTTCATCAAATTGCAAAAATCTATGTATGGATTAAAGTAATATGGACGTGTGGTATGATTATTTTGAGTAAATTCTTATTGAAAGAAAGATATGTGAATAATACACTATGTCCATTTGTATTCATAAAAGACCATAGAATGGTATATGTTATTATTGCAGTATAAGTTGATTTAAATATCAATTTGACTCCTAATGAACTCAAATAAATATGTACCTGTTTGAAAAGTGAGTTTGAAATGAAAAATTTAAAGGAAATGAAATTTTGTATCGGCCTGCAGACCGATTATTAAGGAGTCATAATACACCAGTATGCTTATGTGGAAAAGATATTTAAATACACCAGTATGCTTATGTGAAAAAGATATTTAAACAATTTTTGCATGGATAAATCTTCTCTCTCAACCACACTAATAGGTGGTCCACTCACTAGAAGTGAAAAGAGACCCTTTTAGACCTAAAAAAGATAATAAAGAGCTGTTTAGTCTTGAAGTACCATATATAAGTGCTATATGGCACTCTTGTGTCTTGCAAATTGCATCAGGCTTGATATTGCATTTGCAATAAAAAAATTCCTAGCTAGGTATAGCTTTGCACCTACAAAAAGATATTAGAATGATGTAAAAAGTTATCTTCAATATACTATTAATATTATAATTCATATTTGAAATTGGTCTATATGCAAATATTGGTTATTTGCTTAGTTTCTATGATGGTAGATTTTAGACTGGCTATGTATTCACTTATAGTGGTACTGCAATTTTATAAAGATTTTTATGGTCCTGAAGTACCTCACTAAAAGATACTCCCATTGTATTTTGAGAATAATGCAATTTGAATTGCACAAATTAAAGGTGGTTATATTAAGGGTAACAAAATAGACATAAACTTCACCCAAATTCTTGTATATATATAAGCTCCAGAAGAGATATCCACCAAATTCGCTTGAGTGACAATTTAACAGACTTATGTATTAAGTTTTTACCTAATGTGGTATTTAAATGGCATCGTTTCATCAATTAGTATACGCCGTGTTAAAATCTATCATCATCAGGGGGAGCGAATTAGTATATGATTGTACTCTTTTTCCTTAGTCAAGTTTTTATTCCACAGGGTTTTCTTGGACAAAGGTTTTAACGAGGCAATCTGTGCAATGAAAAAATAGCGCATGAAATATACTCTTTTCCTTAGATATGTTTTTTCCCACTGGGTTTTCTAATAAGGTTTTTAACGAGTTATATTCATAGCGCAAGTAATATCCTAAGGGAGTACTACAAATAAATTATTATATGTGGATATTACTTAAACATCATTAAGTATGCGATTTGACAACTTGACAGATTTGTTTACAAAGGCACTCCTTACAATCACATTTGAAAAGTTAGTCAACAAAATTAGCATGCGTCAGCTAAGAGATATTTGATAGAAATCATATTTTCATGAGGGAGAGATTTTAATACACTGTACTCTTTTTTCCTTAGCTTAGGTTTTGTCCCATTGGGTTTTCCTAGTAAGCTTTTTATCGAAGCAGTGTTATGGCGCAAATCCGTACAAGAATAATGTACTCTTTTTCCTTTACTAAGATTTTTTTCCACAGGGTTTTTCCTTAGTAAGATTTTAACGAGACATATTCTTTATAAAAGATATCAAGGGGGAGTATTATGATATATTATAAGATTTGATTGATGTCTTTCCATATACATGAATATTCTAGTTTCCATATTAGTATTGATTGTATTTTCTTTATTGGAAAAACTTCCTATTTCTTGTATTTTCTTGATTGGAAAAACTTCCAATTTCTTTCTCTTATGTACTCTATATAAATGGCTTAATACTATTGAATGGAATAACTAGAAAAACTATTTTCTTCTCTATATTCTTTGTTCATGTTCTTCTCCATTTTATTTATAACATTTTCTTAATTTTATTTTTTTTATTTTGTCACTTTGAATTTTTTTTAAATAGTATAATAATTATGAATGTTATATTTACTATGTTATTTTTAATATTCTAATTAAATTATTATTTATTTATATTATAAAATTATAATTATTATATATAATTAAACATAATTAATAATTCTCATATATTATGTTATATATTATAATTATTAATATATGATAATTATTAATTATGCTTAATTACATAATTATATTTAAAAATAATAATTTAATTATTTTATATTAATTATATAAAATAGTAGTAACTTTATGTAAAATTTTTAAAATGATAAGAATTATACTAAATACTAATATATACATTCACAAAAAATAATAGCAACGTAATGAAAACATATTAATAATTGTACATATTCTATAATTTATTATTAACAATATACTAAATATTATTTGGGTCAAGAAAAATATTAAAAATTAAAAATTATAAATATATTTAACTAAATATTATTAATATACTAATAAAATTTATTAACAAAACTAACAATAATTTACAGCAAAATAGTTTATAAAATGATAAATAAATTTAATTTTTGTCCTGAAAATAAAAAAAATAGAATTGTTAATGAATAATGAATAAATAAATAAATAAAAAATTTGTGGACGTGAGGAGCAGGCCGGCCAGGCCTGGCCGCTCCTCACAGTAGCAGTAAGGCCTGGCCGCTCTTTCACTAGAGATCAGTAATTTTTTTGACCTAAAAATAGTCTAATTTAAAAAATATTTTTACATCAAAACTAAACAGTAAATTTCAATTAAAAATAACCTAAATCAAAAAATTCTTTACAAAAAATACCTAAACTGGTAAAAAAACCCCTCCTCCTCCTCCTCTTCTTCTTCTCAATATCATCCAGTCATCAGCACGAGCTCTATTATCTAGAGCTTTCCAAACAGAGCCGCCTCACTTCCAGTCACAGATACAAATCAGTTTCTTCCATGGGAGAATTTGCAAGAAGTTTCATTAGAAAATGGTGGGATTAGAGAAAGATTATCATATCTGATAAATTTGGGCTATCTCAAAATTTACAGGTATGTTTCTTTCAATTACTCTAAAAGTTTTGATAATGGAATTAATCACAGTTACTAATTAAATATAAATCAAGATCAACAACAAGGGCTCAAACCTAATAAGATTCAAGATTTCAAGAAGCAGAGATACAATTGTATTGCATTGCAATTTTTCTTTTTCTTTTTTCGAGAAATTGCTGCTAATGCTACTTCAAATTGTAGCAATGGAATTTGAGATCATTCATTATATTGTTTGAGGATGTTAGTTGGACTGAAAATTGAAGCAATGATTTTTGCCATCGATGCCTGCTGTTTCATCTGGGAGAAAACAATTATAGATTCAATACTGTGTGTTACTTGTTCTAATTTGTTTTACATTACATAAAATAATAATAATAAAAAATTTCATTTGCCTAATTATAAACGCCTCCGCTATTGCCGTTAGTAATGGGGCTTGATTGACCCATAAATAGAAATATAAGATTTTAATTGAGCCAAGAAAGAGAATGAGCTGCAATTGAACTTTTGGCCTCACAAAATCATCCTTCAAATATTTTTACATTATAATTACTAACTCTAAAAATTTTAAATTCTAATTTTTAGAAAAATTTCAACCATTTATTTTATATTATCGTGTTAACATTATTTATTATATTCATCCCAACATAAGAGAATCTTAATCCGTATTTATAATGATAATATCCTAATCAAATTTGGAGGATTTAGTGTAGAATTTCTTATTTTAAAATTATTATTGCTAATATAAGTGATGTGCCTAAGGACGAATTTCAATCCTCAATATAGTCTCGAGTGATTTGCTGGTCTCTAAAATCTGTAAAACATAGTGAGAAGCTTAAGTCAGAAAAATTGTGATTTGGAGAAATTAGAGAGAACTTAGAGTGTTTACAATACATTAGCGAACATATTGTTACATATTATTTAGAGAACTATTTATAGGAGCTATTTGGGAGATTGAAGTTCCTTTTGGAGGAGGATTGTATATGGCAGTGTCATACTAGGAAAACGAATAGAAGGAGGTTCACTTCTGGTATGATATGGTATTCAGGTTTCTAAGTTCTAGTTGAACAATGAAGAGGAGACGTGTAAGAGAAGTAACATTCAGGCGATGTTTATGGTTCGGTCAGGCGAACCCATAGTTCATTTGGGGTAATCTGTCCAGATTAATATGTAACAATAAAGATTAGCATGCCTTTTCAAAATTATTATAATTTTGAAATGTCTACGTGTTTGTGCATATATATTAAAAAAAAATGAGAGTAAAAAGATTTAGTATAGATTATTATTATTATTGCTAATACTAATACTAATACTGTTGAATTATTCCTAATTGGTTGAAGCAAATAATTCCTATTTAAAGGGGGGGACTGGGGAAAGAAAAACAACATCTTTTTCTCTATTTTTAAAGTTGAAAACACTGTACAGTGTACAGTTCTTGCTTGCAGTACTAACTTGGAAGTGTAATCGTAATCAGAACTTTCATTGAATAGTTGGAGTGCATGAAATCTCCAGCCAAGTCTACACAGTAAGAGAAAGCGAAATGAAGCTGAGAGTGGTAAGCAGAAAGGTGTACGATTACATTCGATACGATCTGAAAGAAATAGCATTTCCTTCGTCATTGCCAGACCCTCCTCATCTCAAAAAGCGGCGTAAATTGACTTGGCATGAGCGTTTTCTAGTATGTTACTAGTATGTTAAGCTATAATTTGATTTCCTTTTAGTGTTTTACAATTGGGACTTTCCCTTGACTTCATGGAAATTGGTTAATTGTACTTCAGGTATTGAAGGAGGCCTCAAGGCTTTATGCTGCGAGCTGGGTACGGGACATTGGTCCTGATCTTCGGCCAAATGATTATAAGAAGAAGGATGAAGCAAGTGAAGAAAAACTCAGTGGGACAAAAAGCAATTCAGCTGAAGAGAAAGAGCCCTCGGTGTTTGAAGATCTTGGTAAGAAACCTAAATCTTTGGACATGCATTTTATAAGCACTCTTTGAGGTAGTTGGATTTTCAATGCTTTTGTGTTGGGAATTTTTGCTGGTGAAATTGTGAAAGAAAGAAAGCTGTTAGCATGATTTTCATTTCATGGAACTTTTGCATCTGCATTTTATTAGCCCTCTTTAGAAGTAAAATATTATAATAAAGAATATATGATCTATCTCTAATGTTTGGTAAATTTGTAATTTTATGCTTGAAATGTAAAATATGGGATAATGTTCAAACTATATTAAAAATAAATGAATACAACAATAATATTTAATAATATAATTCATATTATCATGAGTATGAAGTGATTAATTTGTTTTAAATAATGAATAATGGCTTAACTGTGAAAGAAAATAAGCAAAGTTAAAAAAATTCAAATATTTATTTACATTTATATAGCCAAATATTAATTTTAAGTTTATATATGTGATTATTTTGAATACATTAATCCCATATTAATTTATAGTTTTTGTTTTTCGTAAACTTAATAAATTAATGGTTCTAATATTTAATAATTTTTTAATCCACCAAGTATATTAATTATTAGATGGTCTACTGTAGCTTGAATCATTTTACAACCCTAAATAGAACTGATTCTGAAAAGTTATTCATGTACAACCTTTCTCTTTTTCATTCATGATATATGTCTATTTAGCAGTTGAAACTTGTGGTCTAGCTTGTAGCTAATGTGATAGTCTATTGTTATGTTTTCTTCATTTCTCTTGGTCCTTGAGAATGTTCATTTGGAATGAGGTGCTTGGCTGCAAGGGGAGGCACTTTTCTGGAAAATCTCTAGTTGATATACTTTTCAGGTGAACAACTATTTGGGCAGTTGAGTTAGTGAGGCTTGCTTCTGCCTTCTCGATTCAGCCTCACTGTGATTGTAATTTTACTAGTTAATAAATCATGCCTCACGCTTGTCTATTTTTTTTTTTTTCCTTTGAAGAGAATGCTTAAAAGAACCTAAAACAGCAGATTATTTGCTTTGTACTAAAGAAAAATTGTGTTTTTAGGAAATTCATTGTGCAAAAAATTTAGGATTCTGATTAATAATTGGATGTGTTTCAATTTTCTATTTTAAGTTTTTTAACTTATGGATTTTGATTTCAATGATTTTTATTTTTTGGGTTTATTTTTATTTTACATTATAAGATAAAAAATAGTAATGTTTTAATTTTTTTTTTTTTAAGGTTAAATTGATAACAAAAAGCTGTGTCCTAATTAGGGCTAAAAATTTATTTTTTGCCTAAATTGACCAAAATTTTAAGGTTTAAATTAACCTTTATTCCATTATTTTCACTGTAAACTCCTCTTCCTCATACTACAAGGAGAGATGAATTCTCTTTTCTGTTTTAACCTATCTTCATTTTTTTTTATTTTTTTTTTGTGAACTTGTGGCTTCTTGCATTAAATTCTGACATTCAATGTTCTTTTCTACTGCAAATTAAATAAATAGCGGTGGCTGCAAGGGGAGGAATGGAGACATTAAGGCCTGCTTTGCAGCGGGTGTACATGACAAGAGCTTCAGCGTATAGAGATGCTCTCAAAAGTTTTGTAGAAGGATATCAGGAAGGTGTGCAGCAAGTAATGGAGAAGAAGGAGGAATCTAAATCTCAACAAGAGGATGATAGACCCAAGAAGTCGACTTGACTGCTTGTTACTCTAGTGAGGCATTTGAAAAGTTTTCTTTCTCACACAAGTAACAGTCTTTCGCAATTGTGACAAGTTACTGCTGTAGCAAAAAGAATGTAAGAAGCTAGTGGTATGCTTCATCCTCATACGAGGGTTCTATGTACATTAAGCCAAGTCTTGAAACTATGGATACACTTGAAAACATTTTGTACATATAGTTTCTTTATGGAGACTAAGAACCCATAGACAGCAGTAAAGTTTTTCAATCCATTGATATGGGCTCATCTCATCCTATCGTTTTTGCCTTCTTGATATTTGTTATTCTAAGTTTTCTGACAATAATTTTGTTTTTTTTTTTTTTCCTTGTGGAAATGTAACGCATGCTTTAAGTAATTTTTTTTTTTTTTGCACCAAACGCTTTAAATACTGTTTACTTGTGTAAAAACTAAATCAATTAATGTGGTTGAAGTGTCTATGGGAGCCTCTTTCATTGAATTGAGTTTCTGTGTATACAAAGTCAAAGTGCAATCTCAGTGTTGCCTGATAATTTCTGGCAGCTGTTCCATGGCAACAGGTTGTATGCAAAATTATCTTGGCTTTCATGTCAAGGGAACATAAATATCGGGATTTTGATAGCACATACCATTTGAACTAACTGTAAAGCTTGTGGAAGCCTCTCAACTCTGTTGAAGGGAACTAAATGTAAGCCTTGCTTTTACTTCTTTTTGTTCTTTCTACTTTGGTTCCTCTTTTTTTCATCCTTTTTGGTATTGCTTTCTCTGCTGAGCTGAACTGTCTAAATCTCTCATCAGACTGCAGGAGCCTTGAGGAGTTTTCTTTCTTTTTTAAATAATTCTAAAACAAATTATTACTTTTTGTCATTATTTGAAGGTGCGCTGATCAGTGTGCATGCTTATAAAACTATTGTGATTCTGTTTTACGGTGTGGCTTTTTTATTAGTTTGATTCAGATGATGCTGCTGTGAGGGTGATCTCTAAGCACTTATTGCTGCTATGAAGAAGATATATATATAGTGAATGTAACTGCTGTGAAGAAGATTTAATTGCTGTTACTAAACTTTGAAATGAAAGGCATCGATATTTAAGATACAACTAGATCTGGCAGCTGACCATTTCATAGAGAACTTGTATGTGGCAGACACATTGGCTCATAAGACTCAAGGGTGAATATATTAAGTGCAATGTGTGATGGAAGAGAGAGGATTGATTTTGACTAGCATAATGTGGAAAACTGATTGGACCATACAGCTCCTGAATTAGAAATTGGCTCTTATCACACTTTTGATAAATTGCACAGTAATAAACTTTTAATGAAGGTTGCTTTGATGATCACAAGGGAAACTAGTTGAGGTATAATTCTCTCTTACTGTTTTAGAGCAGAGTTTACTGTCACTGGGAAACTGTTTTGTGGGCTTATTTATTAAGTGATATAGTTAGTGGGGTTTCCACATCCCACCTGCTGCTTGGTGACTGGTTTTACTCGAGTCTTTTCAAGCACATGGCCCTTTGCTTTAAGTCTTCTCAGGGATATGATATTGTGATTGGTAATCCTAATCCATGACCAACAACTGATATATTTGTGCCTGTCAGTGATTGAGCCTTGGGAACAAGAAATCGATATGCTCCTTATCTTGCAGATAATACATGCCTTTTCCTATTATGAGACGAAATGTTCTTTTCACAAACCAAGCCGGTGTTTGAATGATATTTTCTGGTGATTACGGAATTAGTTGATAAAGACATGGTCAACTTTAGAGGTCTTTTAAATTTATACATGTATATTTTTCAATGTTCTATCTATCGGTTTTATGCTCATCATTGCTTGTTTAATTCCTTTGGATATTATAGTCGCTCGGGGATTTTTTTTTTTTTTTATTTAACTTTGGCGGGTGCTGAAGTGAGACTCAGATAAATTTTGAGGTTGACCCAAAGACTCTTAAAGCAAAAGGCTTGATAAGAAAGGCTAAGTGGGATAAAGAAATACTCACATGGTGTTTCAATATTTTTACTGTACTTAGTCATGCATGATTGAAATTATTCTTACAGGACAAATGCATTATACAGGACTAGTCCCTTCATTCCTTTGATTGGTCACTGCCTTTATGCGAATGATAACAACACAAATTTAGGGACCCTCCCACTTGTAGAGCACTAAACGTTGGACACCTTCGCTAGCAGAGGTCAATGGTACCTCTTGTGTCTGAATCTTTTTGGGCCCTGACAATCACTCGGCACTGTTTCTGGTCATTCACCCAGGTAATGCACATATCTCGGCTAGTTTTTTGTTATTGAATTTATTGCTCAATTATATCAATCTTTTCAGTTCATTCGCAAGTTGGTGTTAAAAATATGTGGTCACAAATTGGAAGGCTCTGCTTTGTGATCCTGTATAGAGTGATCTGTTGTCTAAGCTTTGCTTTAACACTTTAAAGCTATTTCTAATTGGTGGACTGGAATATTTGATACTCCTTTGCTCAAAGTCTATTATAAGCCACAGACCCACATTTGCCATTAGGATGAGCAGTATATGTTGTTCTGAATTGACAATTGCAATTTGCTGTTTACTTTTATGATACCATTTGCATGTTCTTAATATTGTTACGCTGTGATTGAATTTGTTGCTGATTAGGATGTTCGAAAAGACCTGCGAAATGGATCTGAAATCATTTACCAGATAGTTCTCAGTTTGTCTTTAGATAGGGTTGCTCAACTTGTCTTCTAGATAGGGTCTCTTTTCTTAGAAAAAAAGCTTAAAATGTTGAACTTCTAAGGATTAGATAAAATATATATTTGATAGACTAGTCATCAGATTGTAAAGATGAATCTACATTCTGTTGCGATGTTCTTGGCAAATGATTTCCTTAATTAGATCCCGTCCTTAGTTACTAGAAACTCTTCTGAAATGTATAGGAGGAACTTGTTACAGTCTTAAATATTCTTGCAAATTGCATATTAAATGCATATGTTCTCCAAATTATCAGAGGATAAAGCATCTTGTATCATATTTCAAACTTGTTGCTCTTCACATCCTTATAGAAGTATTTTAAAAATCATTTTTGCTTTCCATTTCTGCTTTATAGGAGGTCATCTTTGTATACAAGGACCTTTTTCTGTACCAGCAAATTGTGTGTGTGTTTGGCCAGAGAGAGAGAGAGAGAGAGAATTCTGTTGGGTTATTTTGTTAAAGAACTATCCTCTGGCAGTTAATTGTGGACTTGAGTTCTATGTTTTGCAATTTGAAAATCAGCTTGGCTGCTGCTAATCCTTTTTGGTAGAACTAGTTTTTTTTTTTTTTTTTTTTTTGTAGTTTTTTAGACGAATGGGTCAATACTGGAAAAGTGTGATGAAAAAGAAACTGGAAAATGTCTCTTCATAAATTTTTTGTTTAGCTTAGAGAAAACTATGATGTACTCTTATATTTGTAAAGATTTACAAATAACATTTGAACAATAATTCAATAATCAAATATTTATCTTATAATACTGTAAGTTAAATGTTCAAATCTTGATAAAAAAACAAAATTAACCTTAGCATTGAAAACTTTTCTTGATTTTACCTTGACTAGCAATAAATTACAATTACATAAGAGTAGATTAAAGAAAGAAAATAAGAGAACATGCTCTCTCTTTCTATATCTAGAATTTAAAGAAAAAAAAAAAAACAGTAGAGCATAAAAAACAACTTGTAGTATAGCTAGAGACAGATGTGAGGTATGGATGGGAGTAGTTAGCACTACTGGGCTGTCACCCATCTATTCAAGACCCACACCCACCATTTAATTAGACCATACCATACCTTCCTTTTCCCATTACTATGACTATGAAAAATCTTCAGGCAGAATCTCAACAGTGAGCAAATAGATTCCTCCCTCATTTCAATTCCCAATTCCCAACTCCAAACAAATTTTCCTATTTGGCATTTCTTTACGTCATCATATCCCTTTCTTTGGGCCCCATTTCCCATCCCCCCATTTCTCCATTTTGCTTCTCTCCCCACCCCCTTTGCCTTGCCTGGCTTCAAGTTTGCTCCTTAAATCCAGGGATTTTTCTTCATTTGTTTAATATATATATATATACGTTCATCACTATTTACTAAATTCATTCTCTCTAGAAAGAAAAAAGAAAAAAAAAAAAAGAGACCATTTAGATGGAAATTTCGAGATTTATAATTTTCATTTATAATAATCTGATATATATATATATATATATAAAAGGAAAGAATTATTATTATTATTATTTTTTTTTTTTTTAAATAGTAGGAAAAATCTTTTTTGACCTTGCCAAGTGGGGGAGGTAGAAAGTGAGGGAGGGGACGAGTAATGTGTTCAATTAAGTCAAATCCAGAAACGTCACATCCACAGATCTTATCCTCGGCGATTTCTCATCTGGTTGACATCTCGTGAGAAAGTGATATCCTGTTACAATCACACAAATTTTCATGAGATATTTAATTTTTTTATTTGATAAAAATAAAAATTTTATTTATCATACTTTTCAATATATATACACACATACATGTGCCTAACTATCATGTGGGTCAATTAATATTGTTGACCATCATTTTCTTTTATTATTATTATTATTATTTTCATTAATAATTGACATTGTCTAGTTCACTTTACTTTCCATTCATTCATCTAAAATGGGCAAATAATTTAGCACCAAAAACAAATATTACTATATCTTTATCCTTTTTTATTATTATTATTTGCTACCCTTTCTTTTTTACAACCGACAATCTGTTTTGTTGGTATTAAGCAACACCAATATATGCTAAAATTTGTGATTTTTTTAACTACAAAATAGCCTTTCCAACACTGAATTATTTAAAAAAAACTTTATATATTTTTATTACAAAAACTAAACTAATACTATTTATTATCAATAATAATATTTTAAAATGAGGACCAATTTTATAACGCACTTAATAATATTTTAATTTTTTTAATAGGTCCATCCAATGATTTAGATGAAATTTTAAAATAATAATAACAATAGTAAAACAAGTGAAAGACAACTATCTTTTCAAGGGTCAGAGACAGGAGGGTTGAATCTAAAGGCTTAAAAGATGATGTTTTCAACTTTAGAAACAGAGAGACCAATTCAACAATAAATTAATAATAAGTCATTAATTATTAGTATTAGTTTGTTTGGTTCGGCTTGGTGGGTTTACTTTGCCTGCCTTTGATTCAACTCTATCTTGAAAACTCCCTAACAATAATAATAATAATGCATCTTTAACCCTTTTTATGTTAAACATCCATTTATTTATTATTATATATAGTTTTTATATAATTTCTAGTCAAGAAATAAAATGCAAAGCTATAAGAGACTTAGTTAGGTCATTAATTAATTTTACCTAATTTTTCTGTTTATATTAAAAGCTTTTGAAATAGTTGAAATTATCAAAATGTATATATGCCTCTTTTATATATATATTAGGACATCTTATTATTATTATTATTAGTTTTATCTAATTATATGTATATGATACTTGAAAATTAGACAAATAAAATGAGGACATTTGCTAGGGTTGGCCTACTTAGGCTTTTACTAATCAATCTTTTTTCTTTATTAAATAACATATATTTGTCTCTTTATAAGAAACAACAAAATCAAGTAAAACTGTACGTGTAAAGAAACAGCTTAAACCTCACTTCCCTTTTAAGCTAATCATAATCATATTATATATTTTTATTATGCATATATAGCTTACCATGTGACTGTGATTAGTATTTGACGATGAAGAATAATTAGTAGAGTGATGAAAGCTGTAGAACTGTTGTTGTGTTGGACCCTGGCTCGATAAAGATGAACCATCTGGTGTAGATGGCTCTGACTCATCAAGCTGGCATTCCAAGTTCACACCAAATAGCCTTAGCCTCTTTGAGTTTCCAGACCCTAAAATCAACAATGCAAAACATAATATCTATCATTAATTTTAGAATTAAATACCAATTAATATTTAATATCCTAATACAAATAACGTTAACGAAATCGTTTTGTTTTTAAATTTAAGAGACTGTAACTTCGATCACCCGGTTAAAATCAAATAAAGGAAAACAATACCATTCATTGAAAGGGGAATTTAGAGGAGAGAAATAGAGTTGGTGTTCACGCGCTAAACGGTAAGAAAAGAGGAAACTGTTGGCACTAAAATACTGCAGACAACCTCTGTAAAAAACCAGAATCCAACCACATTCCTCCGAACTAATTGGAAGGTGTCTCTCACGCACATTAATGCTCGTATCCCATTATCAAAACCTCAATTTTTTTTTTACCAAAAAAGAAAAATTATGATTAATTATGAAAATAATAATAATAATAATAATATACCTGCATGAAGACACTCAGGTTGATATGGGACAGTAGAAGTAACATTAGCCCCATGGCCATGTCGATAAGGTTGCTGTCCAGATGAAGAAGAATACAATCCTCTACTCCATACCCCACCACTACTACCCTGCACCATCATCCCACCACTGTTATTACTGCTACTACTATTATCTCTTCTTCTTCTCCACCCTATAAACAACCTTTCACAGTCGGTGCGCTGCCGTTCAAACAAAACGACGTCGCCTGCATCAAGTTGCTTCTCCTTCACATATCTACTCCACCCTTTCGTCAACACATAACTTTGACTGCTATTCCAATACGAATACCGAAATCGCCAACACTTTCCCAACTCGTCCTCGAAACTAAGTAACAGACCTTTATCAACTGAATCAGCTCCGAGTGGAAAGTACTTCTCCGCATGTTGTTTTGGTATTACTAACCGGTTTAACTTTCCGACATCACTTGGTGTTAGAGGTTTTTCGAACATGGATTCCTTAACCACTTCTACTTCACCATTTTCTTCTTCTTCTTGTTGCAGCAAAGATTGTTGTGATTCAGTGTCTTGTAATAATTCTTCTTCGTCATCTTCAAGATTGTTGAGATTGAAATTTAGAGTTGGATTTGGGGTGGTCGGAGAAAACATTGGGTGGTGTTGGTGGTAAAGATTGGAAGGCCAAGAAAAATTGGGATTTGAAATGAAGGGATTGTTTGGATTATTAGAAGAAGACGAATTTTGGTTTGGTTCCATGATAAAGTGGTGGTGGTGTTGTTGCTGTTGTGGTGGTGGTGGTGGCCACCAGAGTGTTTCTGGAAGGTCTGAAGCGAAGTGATTTATGGGCATTTCAGAGAGAGAGAGAGAGAGAGAGAGAAAGAGAGAGAGAGAGAGGTAGGTGTTGGATTGTGGGCTGGTAGAGGCGTGATGATTATGGGTTTTGATGTGGAAACTGTGGCAACTATTGATATTAGCTATTGCAGGATATGACAATGAGAGAGAGAGAGAGAGAGAGAGGGGTGAGATTGTACGTAAGTACAAAAGTACTTTAAGGTTTTGCGTGATGAAAATATTTTTCAATCATTATTTTCAGTGTAATTTGGTATTTATATAAATGTAATCCCCCCCTTTTTTCTCCTTTCTTGCTTTTGTTTTTCTTCTTAGAATTCAAGGACCAAAGATTAATAATAAATAATCTGTTTAACATTATTATTTAAACAATTGTTAAAAAATAAATAAATAAATAAATAAATAAATATATATATATATATATATATATATATATATATATATATATTTTATTTTAAAATTTTAATTGAATATTATTATAATAAATCTTACAAATTTCAAATATAAAAAATTTCCAAACCATTTAATAATACTTTTAAGTTACTTAATTGCTTGAAAAATGTATCTTGCAAGTACTAAGAATGGAATAAAGTAGACTGCATTTGATTTCATAAATAGAATAATATAGATAAATTAAAATAAAATAAGATAAAATATAATTTAATAAATATTTATCATATTTTACGTTTCGCATAATTAGAATAAATGAGTGCTAAAACTAAAAAAAGAAAAATTGGTGAATAAATTTTTTATTAATTGAATTTTAAAAATTAGACAGGTAAATCATGTCCGCTAAATGAGAGGACTGGGAAAAAAAAAAAAAAAGGGAATAAAGCAATACAAGGGGTAATTTTTGTTCAATCTTATTCGTGTATGCAAACATGTCATATACAAGACAAATTAAAATTTTCAAGTTTTATCCAATCCTATCATGTGAAATAAATATGACCTTAAACTGTGAGAAGAATACAGACTCGAACCAATTAGCACTCAAAAGAAGTATTTAATTCCTTTGGGTGTTGGAGACATGACTATATCCATCTCCCACCTTGACATTATCTACTAATTTACTTGAGTCTGTCTAAACTTGCTCATTAGTCGGATTAAGGTGAGTTCGGATTGAATATGATTGAATTTGACTTTGTAAGATTAAATTAGAGTTCAATATGATTATACGGGTTTATTATTTTGATTAAACTTGGTCCGTATCTAAAAATATATAATGTTTTATATGTAAATTTTCTGAATGAGTCTCAAAAAAATAATATCCACAATCCGTGTAAAAATAATCAAATTTTTTTGGGCTCATGCTCGGATGAGCCTAAAAAAAAATCATGTCCAAATTCATATTTTTTTTAGAAGACTCGGACGGATGGAGTAGGTACCTAAGTTTATAAACAGATCTTCATATTGTTTAAAAAAAGAAATTAAGAAAAAGAAAAGAGATATTGTAGAGGTGAAATATAAGTATACTAAATAAAAGATATAAATATTTTCGTGTAATTAGAAACAAGAGACAGCCCATGTTAGTAGATTCATTGGCAAACAAATCAAATGGTTGGGGTCCAGCACCTCCTGACATATTATTAATAAGCTGTGTGTTCCCATCCGACGGCTGGCCTAGCACTTTGTTTCTGCAGATCTTCATTCATTGGGCAGATGGGATACTTCCCTTCCGGTAACTTCTACAACAAGTACAATTTATTTATTTTTTTCTCTTTTACACTTCATTTCTCTCTTCTGGGTAAATTACCCTGCTCACTAGCAAGCTTGATATTAATCTCACAGATTAA
This sequence comes from Reutealis trisperma, assembly GCA_947687605.1. Taxonomy (NCBI): domain Eukaryota; kingdom Viridiplantae; phylum Streptophyta; class Magnoliopsida; order Malpighiales; family Euphorbiaceae; genus Reutealis; species Reutealis trisperma. The sequence goes on along the minus strand of CANTUT010000052.1, from coordinate 3,479,399 downwards.
GGTGATTTTGCTGGTTTGAACTTAATTATTTAAAAAATAATAATTATTTCATTTGACTGTACTATATTATTTGATTTACTGTTAAAAAATAAACTTTAGTGCAAATATTGATTAAATGTCATTGAAAATCATTTTCAAAGTAAATTTATTAATGTTATTCTGCTCATAATATTCTAAAATAATTAAGTAATAAATTGATATTACTTTTTTCAACTTTATTTAAATTTAAAAATTTAATATATATATATATATATTCAATTTTTATTAATTTAAATGTTCACAAATAAATTGATCATTTTCAAAATTATAAAATTATTTCGAGTTTCAACCTATATGGGAATTTTATTAATATGTTGATTACAAAATGAATTTTAGTAACATTATGAAGGGAATTAATGATTAATTAGCTATTAAGGAGTGGTCCTTATTGGGGACCCTGACCTACATGCATACTTGAAATTTGGGCGTGAGAGAGTAGAAAAAGAGATTAGTAATTGGTCACGTGCAAGACAGCATTATTAAGTGTGGCCATTCCTATTTTTAAAAAATGAAGAACCTGAAAAATAAATAAAAAATCCTAGTTTTAAAGGTCAGTCGTGTTTAAATCCTCTCCTCACATTTACGTCTATCATAAATCAAATACGTTACTCGTTTGGATCACTCTCTATTTAGGTGTCTCCTGGAGAAAATATATTAAAATATTTTATGATTTCACGTTTATTTTAAAAGAATGTTGAGTCTTTTTAAATATTATTTTAATACTTTGTATTTAACGCTAATCTATCGCCATCAAAATTGCTGATATGTAAATCAAAAATTATTTTATATTTCCTAAAATAGTTTGTCAATTTTTAAGCTAATTTGAAAAAATTTATTAGTTTTTAAGTTATTTTTTAAAAATATATATATATATAAGTTGGGCATCACGTAGGGACCACATAGGAAAAATAAAATAATTTTTAATTTTAATTATGTAAGTAAATGAATTGTCATTAATTAATGTGTTAATTAAACAATATTAAACATATGGTACTAAAATGTTAAAAAAAATTATCACTTCTCATTTAAAATAAGCATAAAACCATATGATATTTTAATATACTTTTTCCTTTGTATTTTTTCTAATTTCAAAAAAAATATATATATTCTATATGGTTTAGACAGCTAGTTATGAATTCATACAATGCTTTGGTAAAATGCATCAATCATATATAAAAGCTATTAGAAAAAAACAAATTCCTTCTTGTACGATTGTAATAACTACTTATTCTTAGGTATTGTTTGATATGGGATAAGTAAATTAAAAAAGTAAAATTTTATGGGAAGTAAAAAATTCTATCTTGTTTGGTATCCATTATTAAAAAAAAAGTTAATGGAAAATAGGATGTATATTTCTCAAATTTGGGGGAATACATTTTCTTAGGAGAAGTTAAAGAAAGTTGACTTTTTAGTTCAGATAAATATAAATTTACATATTTATCCTCAATTAAAAATAAAAAAATAATCCTTTTTTTTCATTATTTTCCTATTCCATTCAAGATATTTTACATAATTAATTTTTATTTTAATATTAAAATTTTATTATGACAATTGAGTTTCCCAATTAAATGAAAAAAAATATGCTGAATATTCTTAATGAAAAGGGATTTGAAATTTGTATTTTTGAAATATTTATGAGAAAATTAAATCAAGTCGATTGGTTGCAATAGTGTTATCATTTTTACATTATTAATTTTCTAAAAATGACAAAATAAAGTCAAACAAAAAAAGTATATTTCTCAGAAAGTTATATACAAATCAAACACATAATTATTTATACTTATTAAAAATTCTACTTTTTGTAAAGTGTACTTCTTGAATAGTAGGTTATATGATATCAAACAATACTGTAGTTTGTCTAGTAAAATCAATCAAAATTAATTTTTTTAAATGAACTTGAAAATGTATTTTATATTCAGTTTGTCTATTCAAAATTATATATTACACATTCAACTTTATATATTTAAAAATTATTTTTTTTTAGATATTAGGCTTCAAAAAGATTGAGAGTACTGTATTATTAAATTTATTTTTTGAAAAAAAAAAAAAGAAACATTATTTATTCAAGTTAAATTTATGTCTTTTCTATTAGTTTAAGACAAAATCCACCTCAATTTCCAGGTAGATTCAGACACCCTTTTCATGGCTACAAAAGGGTGTAGTAGTAGTAGTAGTAGTTGTTAATTTAATTACACGTTGGGGGACACATAATAGAGAGGTTGTTGCCTTGTGTTTTATATATATATAATACATACAAACAAAGATGCTTCTGTCATCTTATATTCATTGGCTATTAGTACATTTTTTCTATATCTTAATTTGTACTTATCATCAACTATATACTTACTTATCTTTATTTATTTATTATGAGCAACAAGCATATTGGATGATCAATCCACCAAAATAACCGTGAGCGATAATAATATTATAAATTTCTTTCTCTTAAATCTATAATAAAAGAAAATTTAATATTAATAAAATTCGAATTTTAATATTTTATTTTTAATTTATCAGCACTAAGGAACAGCAATTTAGCATTGCTTGTCTTTGTTCTACTTTTGTTTGCACCATTCAATTCCTCTTAATCAAATATGAAGTTATTAAAAAATTGAATTATTAGTTAGGCATACATAAGTGAAAATAATATATATATATATATATAGGTTTATTATTTTAAAATTTTTATTTTAAAAATTTGTAGTTTATTGTGTACTTTAGTTTTATTTTATTTTTTATTAATTTTATTTTTATGTTGTTTTATTATAATATTTTAAAATATTTTTATAGTTGTACAATTATTGAACTTTTGACACTTTTAAAAATTTATCTATATATTAATTATTTAATTAAATCACTAAATTTATTATATAAACTTATGTCTCCTACTTAAGATTTTAATTTCACCACTGATCATCAGTACTCCTCTTGATCCTAAAGAAAAAATGGCTTGATTGTTTATATATATTTTTTTAATAAATTTGATTCTGATTAACGACAGATTTTATAATTTTGAAAATGGTATAGACTAATATTAGTGGAATATATTTTAATTTTTAAATAAAATTAGATTTGCCCAAATCCAAAATTTTTGTACAAATTTGTGAAAGTTGTTTGGGCCAAGAAGAGGAATCCTTGACCAAAGAAAAAACACAGGTTGGGTAAGGAATCTGCCATGTAATCTGTGGAGAGTTTCTGTGTATTAATTATGAAAAGAAAATCTATTAATTAATTAATTATTAGATTATTTCACAGGGTAGAGGAATAAGACACAGGGCCCCATGAGATATTTGAGGAAATTGGTGACAGATTGATAATAATATAATTATAAGGGTGCAATTTTTTAATAAAAACAAAATTAAAAAAATTTCCATATTTAGGGACTTCCTCAATTTCGAAGCAAACCCACCTGGTTTGTGTAAGAATTTGCGTCACTCTCTTTGCAATAATTATTGTCTAGATTTGTTCTTTTTTTTTTTTTAATTAAATTTTAGTTCTTCAGAAATAAGAATTATAATTTAATCTTATATTTAGTACATATCGTTTTTGCTCCTAAATTTTATTGACTTTGATGAGCATTTATTTAAGTTATTTTCAAGTAGATTATAATCATAAAATTGAGATAAAACAGAGAAAAATTAAAATTTATATTTGTAGAGTTCGTAAATGATAATTAAGAATAAAAAAAAAAAAAAGATAGTGTTACCTGTTTCATTACTTCTTATCTTAATATATTATATCATCTTTAAATCTTATATGAGATTATAATATATATTAATGTAAAAAATTCTTTTATTTAAATTTTAATTGACATTTCAACCATAATCTTTTAATTTTATTAGTATTATATAGAGGGTTTAAATTTAAATTTATTATCAAATTGAATATATATTTACCTTTAAATTAGGTCTAATTATTAAGGATAGCAACAGAGTGAGTTTTTCATTATATGCTTCTACTATGTTCTGCCAAATATTTTGTACCCACTCCACTCCACCTTGTATTCAAAGTGGGACGGAGTTGGGCTAATAAGATGTGTATATTTGTTTACTTGTCAAGTATTTGCTAATATATATAATTAATGCACATTACACATTCTTAACGAATGTTATAATTAATTGAATTCTAAAAATTTTATACATAAAGTAAAAATATATTTGTTACACATTATAAATGCTCATTAAAGAAAAATCACCTTCGTTACAAACAATTCACGTTCATTACACATATGTAACGAATGTTGCATATCGAGATAAACTTGGAACTTCTTATAACACATAAGAAAAGATCATGCTCATTCTTGAAAATCACTAACATTATCAATTTCACGAAATAAACATTACTTATAAGTAACCAACATTATATGTTATTTTATACAATCGGGTCAAGTATAGATAGGATATATGCTTAATATGTATCCAACCCGAATCCTATTATATTTAAAACATGTATTCGCCCATTATTAAATGGAGAGTCGAGAGAAAGCAGATATTCGATGGGACGGGTAAAATTATCGTACATTTATATTAATTATATACGAATTTAAATTTAAATTTTTTTTCAATGAATATTTCAATTTTTTGTACTGTAATGTTCCTTTGGACAAAAAATACGATTGATTTATTATTGAACTAATTCTAATTAACTCTATTTAAAAAATAAAAAAAGGAAAGTGGATTACTATAGATCGAAACGCTGAATAATATTGAAACATATCACTGATTCAAATTGTATCAGTTCAATGAAGCAATACAAGAAATTTGGTTAGGTCCAAGAACAATGCACCATATAATCTATTGTTGGATACGCATCTTCATGTGGCTTATATGTATATTATTTATACATAACGCCCAAATACTTAATTGACTAATATGACTATAATTTTTTTTTTCATGGGAAAGTTAATTGGGCAGTAAATTGCATAATAGAAGGTAGTCATCCTCTAATACTCGTTATAAAGGTAAAATCTCATCAAATACGGAAAATAGATATGAACTCAATATCTCTCACTCTCAAGAATAAATGCTCTTGTCACTTGAGTTAGCTCAAAATAATATGACTATTACTTTAAAGTTCTATTAATTAATTGTTGCCATCTATACAATATTCTATCCCATTATTATTATTATTATTATTATTATTATTATTATTTCATTCAAAATTTTATGACTTTATTGAATTTTTTGTTACTTAACAGGATGATCATTTTCAATGCCAATTACAACATTAATGCGTTGCTTTTGAAATCTTAGCACCAATTGTACTATGTGTTTACAGTCATCATTTTTTGTTTTTTTTTAAATGTCCTAAGAAAAAGAAATTTGAATACAAATTTATTATTTAGTCTAAAAAATATACATTATCATTAAATTATATTGTGAGATTATTTTTATATTAATTGCAAACTAGAATTTTTTTAATTTTAAAAATAATTTTAATATTACTGAATTAAAAAATTATTAAATTTTAATAGCAATTTTCTACTTTTAAATATTGAGATGTATTAAAAATATATACGTTACCATCCTAGGTATAAAACCTTAATTTTGAAATTTTTGAAATTCTAGTTCTTGAACCACATCCTTTTAAAGACTTTTCTTTCAATATCCATTTATAATTTATAAATTATAAATTATAAATTATTTATTTATCAGATGAATAAAAGCTCAGATGGTGATAGAATTTTTGGAAATACAACCATACATATAATTAAATATTATGATCCGAAGGGTACGCACAACCTATGTATAATACTATAATTAATGAAAAATATGATTTAAACATGGTTTTAAATTAGCTGATAAAGAATTGGTCGAGACTTTGATCTTCTATATCAGTACCGTAGTATATGTACTGATATAATAGTTAATATACGTTATCAAAATTATCACGATTCTATGATGTGTATATATCATTTTTTTATTTTTATATATTTTTTTATATATTTTGCAAGAAAACAGCATCGTTAATATTACGTGTATAATTTAATAAAATTTCATATATTAAGAAAAATTAATTATGAGGTGTTATACAGATGAAAAATGACAAATTTTAATCATAAAAAGGCTTGGAAAACTGAGCTAAGCATAACAATAATTAGTCATTATTGAATTTGTGAAAGGAATTGAATAATAAGTGTAGATGAGACAACTTTGGGATTTGAATTCCAGCGATGAATTTTCTGGGTGCCCCCCTGACTTGTGAATTTGATCCTTTGTTTGTGTTCCTTCTTGGAAATGGGAAGGAATGCATCTGATCACAGATTTTATCTCAATTATATTTTCTAGTATATACTTGAATTTTTTTTTTATTTCTATTAATTTTTTTTTCTCTACACTATATCGGCAAAATAAATAAATTCTGAATTTTTTTTAAAAAATAATTCTGATATTTATCTCTATTATATTAAATATCATGTCATATGTCTCATAAATAATTAATAAATTATTTAGCAAAAGTAATTTCATGTTCATAAATTTAAAAAACAAAAAAAATAACGTCATAACCCAAAGTTCAAGTAAAGATTCTCTCTCTCTCTTTTTATTTTTTTATTTTTTAATGGTCTTTTATTTTTTTCTTTTCCTAATTAATTCTTTTGCGAAAAATCCAAATTTTTATTGTTGGATTATTTCTTAAAGACAATTCTGCTTATCTCTTTTACTATTTAATTTAGCACCAATGGAACTTGAAGCAATACCCTAAAACGTGCAAAAAATTCTTGCTTAATTTATGGTAAAGACTACCATTCCTCTTGTGACCTCCTGCACTACTATAGTTTTTTATTTTTTTTATTGTAGGATCTCATAAATATTTATCAATAATTTAATAATTAACTGTTTATCGTATAATATAATAAAATAATTTAAAATTTAAAATATTAATAGTTTTCATCCTTAAAAAAAATTAATGTACTGTAAAAATATTATACATACTCGAATTTAAGATGTTTGATACTGTGATTCAGAAAAAGCTTTTTCAAAAAAAAAAATGAATTTTGAAAATTGCTATTTGAGATAAAAAATAATAAATTAAATAAAAAAATTTTAAAAGCATTTTTTTAGATTCAAACAACAATTCTAAATAAACTGTTATTTAGTATAGAGTAAATAAATTAAAAAAGTAACAATTTTTGGAAAGTAAAAGATATGAATTTGTTTAATTTTCATTATTGAATCTTTCATTATTGAATCTAATTTTTGAGAAGTAGAGACTTTTTATTTCCTTTTATTTAGGAAGTTACTTTCTAAGAGAAGAATAATTACTACATCCATTTTAAAATATTAATCGTTTAAGATTTTATTACATAAATTAAGAAAATTATGAAATTATTATAATTATAAATTTAAAAGACTAAAAATCTTTATTTTAATATAAAAAATAAAATTAATTAATGCAAATATTTAGTATAAATATATTCTTAAAATTCTAAAATGATATAAATTGAACTAAAACACTTCTCTAGAAAGATAAATATTTTAAAATAAAAATAATGAATTAATTATTTTTGAGAGAGTACACTCTTCGAGAAATAAATTATTTATACTAAACAACACGTTGTATAAAATAGAATCACTTAACAATCTCATTATAAATATATATATTAAAAAAAAAAAGTAAGACAAACAAATTATTTATTAAATGATATTTGAGTCATCATATGATAAACTCATAAACTCTGGGGTTAGAAATCTGATTTTAATTAACTTATAAAAAAATACAAACATGGAAAGTAGTCATTGGAAATCTTGAATGTTACCATTTAAACAATAGAATAAGTCCAAGGCACTCAATACTTTCTTTAGAAATATCAAGACTCGAAAGCTTTCAAGTGGGGACCCAATCTAGACCATACGTTATATAATAATATGAGAATTTGCATGTCTTGATATAGTCCATACAATAAGAAAAAGATTAATAAATAAATAAATAGATAGAGCCGGGATCTTAGACTGAGCTTTGCTGGGTCTAAAATTTCAGCAACTTTTGTTTTTTATATTATACATATTAGACCTTAAATAATATTTATTCTTTTATATGAACCACATGATTCATTAGTTTCAGGAGATTTGTGAATTTTAAGTTTTATTAAAGTCAGACAGTGATGCAAGTGAGAAAGCGAGTGCACATGTGACGTTCTATTATAGATAAGAATTGCAAGGCTCTCTAACAGCTTTAGTTAGTTTTTTTTTAGAAAGAGAAGGGAAATCCAATCTGAAATTGTTATTCAGAAAACATACATATTCATCGTTGGACTGTGTCTTGGTGTGCAGAGTTTTAGTTAGTTTGAAATTATAAAAGTTTGGATTTAAAAATAAATAAATTCAAACCTTTAAACCTTTCATAGTTATAAATATACTAGTTTATAACACATACCTTACACGATGATTTTTTTTAATATATATATAAACTCATTGTTAAAAGCATATTAAAAAAAAAAAAAGGATGCAATAAAATTATATTTACCACTTTTTTTTAAGTAAGTCAGAACGAAAATGAAAAATATTAAAAATTGAAAATATATATTTCATAATACTAAAAATTATTAGTATATTGTTATCAAATTATTATATGTATATATATATATATAATTTGAAAAAAAAAACTTATTATTAAAAGCAAATTAAAAATAAAAGATACAAAGAAATTATGTTTGCAGCTTTTTTTTAAGTAGGCAAAATTTCAAAAGCAAAATTTTAAAATTCAAAAATATATCTCATAATATTTTATCAACCATCATAATATTTAAAACTAAAAAAATCATATTTCTTAAACTATGAATTAAAAAAAAAAAAAAAAAAAAAAAAAAGAGAGAGACAAAATAGTGTAACAAATTTTCTTGTAAAAAAAATAGCACATGAGACAGGATGAAGTAACCAAGGAAATTTTAATAGCTTGAAGACAAAGAAATTATTGAATATAGGAAACAAAAACAAATTTTTTCATCTCTCTCTTTCTCTCATGCTAGTCCAAGAAAAGCCTACTCTCAAGTAGTCTGTATATGCATATATAGTAACATTTGATAAACAAGAAAATAAAAATAAATAAGTAAATATCTAGCTCTATATTCTCACTCCAAATTGAGCTAAAATTAATAATGAGTTAAAAAAACAGAAAGATAAAAAAAAAAAAAAAAAATCCCTTTGGACTATATCTACACTTATTATCTCATCTTCTATGATACCATCACTTTATTATCTCCTCTTCTATTACGCTTTTCCTCACAATGAATTATATTTTACAAAGCATAATAGCATAGGTCGAAAAAATAAATATCACATTATTTTAATCATTTACAATACATATTTTATATTAAATATATTTATTTTTGAAAAATAATTTTGTTATTTTCAAAATATAATTTATTAATTTCAGAAAAATAATATTTTAATTTCCAAAAAATAATTTTTTTAATTTCAAAAATAAATTTTTATTTTCCAAAAAGAATATTTTTTTTATTTTTCAAAAAATTAACTATTAAATTGTGGATATTAGTTCATAATTAATTAAATATTAATAATGCAATAATTTAGCGGTAATTGAAAAAATCCGACGCTAAATCTAGAAGAAGAATAATTAATTATTACATGATTAAAAAAATTGCATAATTAAATCCATTATATTACTAATAATTCAAAAAAGTATTAAAATGATAAAATTTAATTTTCACTGTCATTGCCTTCAAAATATTTCCAAATATATTTGACCAGGTCCTATTAAAGTTTATTATAATGTACTTAAAAGTCACGTAGCTCCTTGTCCCTTTGGAGGTACTATTGAAATTCTTGAATGGGCCCTTCACTTATAGGGATCGGAGGATCTCCTTCATCATCATATGAGTTTCTTAATTATCTCATCTCCTTCATCCTTTACAATCATATTGTACAATATGATACACATATACATTATATTTGTCAATTTTTCCCTGCCAAAAGCGTGCCAAGCCATATAAAATTTCCCAATGAGATTAGAACACTTTGAACACTCGCTGAACGTCCTTTCTTGTAGCCCCCTGCATTTGTTTGAACTTGATCCTCTTTAGGTCTTTTATATATGCGAAACTTTTGGCTAATTAATGTTGCCCACTTTGAATAGATACCATCTGTCAAATAACACTTCTTTATATATTGTGTGTCATTTACTCTAAACTGAACCACAAGAGTGTATCCTCACAACATATCATTGAACAATGATGATTAAGTGAGGACATTGATGTCATTGCTAACCTTTGCAACACTAAAGAATGCATATCATATCCATGAGTCTGCTAAAGTGACCGCTTCTAATGTGATTGTCGAAATCTCTTGATCACCTCGAGTAAATCAACCTTTCCATACAACGAAGCCATTTCTTGATTGCTAGTACATGCAGTCAATGCTACTAGACATGTTGGAAAAGCCATGGATCTCGGAATGCAATTGAAGTAAGCATTAAAATTTTTCAGTGTTAGGCCTTCTCAAGGGCCCAAAAACCTCAATAACACATCAACAAACGTTGAATAAGCACTCCATTGCAGTGGTTTTAGTGTTCCATATGTACTTGTCATAATGGTTAGCTTACACTTTGTACACCAACTGATAAATAGTTGCGATGCACTTTTGCAGAGAAGAAGGTCCCTTTTTATCAATTGCATCAACCTTTATTTGAAGATACTCCAAATGGTTTTCAAGGGTTCTACAATTTAAAGGATATCTCTTTCCTCATTTAAAACCTATGGCGAAATATATGGATAGGGTAAATCAGTTCATCAGAGAAATAATCATTAAAAATATGAACATGTTCGACTTTACACTCTTGATTAAAATACCTTCGATTATGTCTGCGGACATCAGAACTCTCGCTTTATTCTCGCCTTTGCCACTCTTCTAGCAACAACATCATCATTTGCTCCTCATTATCGTCCATAAATTGATCAAGTTTTTCTCTATGGAATTAAGATCTTGAGACAGTGTGTAGGTTGTATTGTTTGAAATGACTATGAAAATTATGGTGTGGAAAAGTATGGAGCCTCAAGAGTCCATACATATAGAACTCTTCTAATAGCTAGTTTTGCAACAACTAATCTTACAACAACTAGTTTTATAATAGCTAGACTAGTAATGACTTTATTAAAGAATATGTTACATTTTAAATGATTAAAATGCACTATCCCTCCTCGACTCACTAGAGCCATTAGAATTCCACTACTCATGTCCATGTTATAATATCCAAGCATATATGGATTTGCCATAGCTGGATTAAAATAAGTCAAGCCCAGATACATGGAAAATAGATACGGAAAATTTGAGTGATTTTAAGAACTTGGTGGAGAGTTGGAGTTGGGTGAATTTGGAAGATATGCATGATTTTGTATATTTGAAGGAATGAAAAATATGGGAAATTTGGTTGATTTTGAAAATTTTGTTGGTTTATATTTTGTCAATAGGAAGAATTTTAAATATTTGGAGAATTAAACATATTCATAAAACCTCCAAAATTCTCATCATAATGAGAACATAAATATGAGAGGTTTTTTGTGAGTGAAATGGAAGAAAATGTTTGAATTTAAGAGAATTTTGAGAGGTTGAGAAGATTGAAAAGAATGGAGTAGCAGTGTGTGAAAATGGATAAAATTTGATCGCTATTTATAAAATATTTTATAAATTCAAAAAATGGTAAAAAAATAAAATAAATTTAATTTTACTATTGGGAATTTAAATTTGTTGATGTTGTAAAATTCTAAAAAGGAAAAAAAATAAATCTGGTGCGCGAAAAAAGGGAGAGGGGGACCTTTGGAACGTGTTTCTCAATTAGGAGTCTTGGCAACGACCCTCGTGTCACATTTCGCCGATAGATAGCCCTCCCTCATATATGCAATAAGATAAAACTGGACTGTACGAAGAGGAAAACCCCTAGGTTCGAGGAGGAGAGTACTCTATAATTCGTGGAATACATGTTTGGCTAAGTTGAAATTTGGTATAGGGCCTTCATTTGGGATGTAAAGGCTACCTACAAAATTTGAGGAAAAAAGCACAAGTGATTTGGGAGAATTGGCTAGACAGCCGGGTTGCTCTATGCCAATATCTTATCAGTAGAGCCAGCAAGCAAGTCAGTCTGTGCTGCCTTAATGACATTAGCAACAAGCATGCAACTGGTCAACTCGTGTAAAGAGGTTAAATAATCTACCTAAGGAGGTTCAAATGGGCTAGAAGGCAACCCCAAATGAGGTTAAGTAGGTGGATTTGTGTAGAGATCTCTAAAACATGGTAGAGAGGACTTACATGAGAAAACCTCTTAGATATTTCCATGCCAAACATTCCCCACCATTGGATTAAGTAAATCCCAACCATCCATTTAAGAAGGTGAGAATAGTAAGGAGGTGGAGTTGCTTATGAATAGGCCAAGCCTCTCTCATTTGTGTACATAGAAGGAGAGAGATCCATGGGAATCCATAGTGGAATATAGTACTTTGATCCTTCTAAGTTAGGCCACTACTATTGTATACTTGTGCATACCTTTGTAAATCATTTGTGTATCAATAAAGGCATTCTTATCTAATATTTCAATATGCTTTTCTTGCTTACTTATTAGTGTGTTTCCGCTACCAATTTCTTAAGTTACTAGGCAAGTGTTAAGACGACTGACTAGCTAGCTTAAGGGGAAGCAATGCTAGTATCGCACAGGTGTATGAGTTTGGGAGAAAAACAACAATCCCGTGACACCTGTCCTATCAGGCGCTGGCGCGCACACATGGGTTTTCTTCCTCTTTTGAGCCCTTCAATTGTTAATATATGTTGCTTTTTCTATTTTTTTGATATAATATGTATTATGGGTCTGATTGAGATTGTTGTTTGAGGCTAAAATATATTTTAAATCTTTTATTTAATTGATTATTTTTAAAAATCTTTTGAAATAATTTTTTGCAAGATTTATTTATTTGCTTTTTCAAATAACAATTTTTAAAATAAAAAAAAATTAAAAATGTTGTTAGAAAAATTATCTCATATCAAAAATAAATAATAATATAAAGGGCATTATAACATGTTAAACCCTTCAACCTTAACACCTGAATTTTAAAGTTGGATTTAAGTTTTTAATATCATATCAGAGTCTCAACTAAGTTAGCTCGTATTCTGCACTTATGCTCCTTTGTGTCTGCCACGTGGGCCCTGACAAGTTCTAAAAATTTCATATTTACTTCACAACAGAAGCTCAGTATTCAATGCTAGTCGGGCCTAGCATATATTAAAAGTAGTGTTAGAGAAATTCCCACATCAAAAATAAATATAAATAATAATATAAATGACTTTTAACATATTAAGCCCTTCAACCTTATCACATGAATTTTAAGATTGGATTTGAGTTCTTAATAAAAACATACTCCATATGTATAATATTTATTATACTTGCATAATGAAAATTGTGTAATTAGGATTGATAATTCGTGTCATGTTGTGTCAAAATACGTACATAACACAAAAATAGTTAACTCAAACATGACACATTTAATTAATCGTGTTAAAATATCAAACCCAAACTCGGACACATTTGTTAACTAGGTTCTACAAGTCAATTCGTGTAATTTATTTAATAAATTATATTTTAAAAAATATATATTTTTAAATAAAAAATTATTTATTTAAATTTCAAAAAATATTTTTAAATATAAAATAACTTAAATTTGACTTACTGTTTTAAGACATAATATGACCTTTATATATAGAGAGAGAGTAAATATGTTTAGTCATATTTATTCGGATAATATATTACTTATTAACTTATAAATTTATATAAATAAACGCGTTTAATCGAATTACTACAAATTAGACAGATCAATCTATTTAAATTTAATTTTTTTCCATATCACAAATTAATTGATCTATTTATAATTTGAATCTATTTATCTCAAATATAAATTTATTTAATTATATATTATATCGTGTCATTTAATCATGTCATAACAAAACTTGCCAGCCTTGTTGAGTTGGATCATAATGTATCGCGGACATCCTAACAAAATTCAGAATCAAAGCAGCATATCATTCTCAGCCACATCCTTATTATATATTATAATTTATTGGATTTTAAAAAATTGAATTTAAAAGAAGGCCAAAACTATATGGAAGTGGCCGCGTCTCTTCTTTTTCTGTTCCATTTGGTTTGCCTCTAAATGGCTCATGAAATCAATATCAGAATTCAGAAGGCATGCGTGGAGTGGGGTCAGTGGTCAGGTGGGGCCTATTATCAGGGTTATTACAAGGGGCCCACTAGATTAAAAAATATATATATAAGGGGTAAAATTTTTATTTTATTTTTTTAAAAATAAGCAACTCCTTACCTTACTCGTTACTTACTACCAGTCTCTGCCACTTACTGTACTGGTCAACCTGTTGATAGCATGCAAAGAAAGAGTGAGGGCAGTCCTACCCCTGCAATTTTTTTTTTTTATTCTCATTATTTCTTTGAGAATATTTAATACTCAATTATAAGTTAGCTGTTATTAATTTTTTCTTAAAATTTTTAGCTTTTGTATTATAAATAAAATTTAAATTTTTTTAAAACATAATTAGTATATTATCACTTTCACCTTATAAATTTTACCTCTTTTTACTGTTAAATTTCTTAAAATAATGAAAGCTAGTTGTGAAAATGAAATAAATCTTTTTATAATAATTTTAAAAAAATAATAATTTAAATAAAAATAAAAATTTATTTTGGCATAAATCACGGTAAATTTGTAAACAAATTTTAATTTATATATCTTTTTATTTCTTTTGATTAAGAATTTTTTTATATTTATAAAATCACTAAAAATATTTACCATAAGCATAATATATTTGAATCCGTAAATAATAAAATATTTTAAAAACAGTGTATTTTCAAGTAATAATGAAATTAGTCGTTTCACAATATAATTAAAGCATAACATTTATCATAAGGATAATATATAAATAAAAAATAAACATGTATAAAAAAATTTTAAAAATTTTAAGAATGTAAATTTGTTTCTAAGAAAATATAGAATAACAATATTTTATAAATCATTTAAAATAGTATTCTTTTAAATTATTGATGAAATAAGTAATATATATATATATATATATATATATATATATATATATATATATATATATATATATATATATATATATATATATATATATATATATATATATATATATATATATATATATATATATACTTTTATTATTTGAACATCTACCATACCATTTTAAATTTTACAAAACCATAAAATAAATTTATAAAGTTTGAGATTATAGTCACATATATCATATAAATTAAATTTTATTTATATATTTATTTTGTAAATAAATAATTGAAAATAAAAAATGATTAAAATTTATTTATAAGATAAAAGGTTAAAATTGACATTTAAAGAAAAGATTACTAACAACCAACTTGTAATCAAGTATTAAATTTTCTGATGGTAGATTTGGATGATAGCGTTTGAAATTTAAATTTAGATTTAGATCATATCTTTTATTTGGATTATTAAAATTGAATAGATTTAAATTTGATTTAAATACTTACTAAAATTTAATAGCTCAAAAATTATATATTTTAAATGCTCTTTTTTATGTAATTATTTCAAATTTATTATTTATATTTTTAACTTAAAATCTTTAATTTTTTTAAATTATTTTTTTAAACTGCAATTTTTTAAAAATTTTAAAAAATAAAATTTTAAATTTGTTACACTTTTTAAAAAAAATTTACAAATTTATAAATTTTAAATTATATATTTGAAATATATAATATAAAATATAAATTTATGCATCCAAGTGCATCTTTTAAGCAATGGTGAAAATGTAAGAAGGATTTGGAGAAGTGGCAATGCCTAAAAAAAGTGAAGTCTGATTGGGGTGATGACTTACGATGATGCAATTGGGTTATTGACACGTGTCAGTTCTTTGTAGGTCTGCGACTGTGATGTAGGGTAGGTTTGTGGGACCATCTTAGAGGCGTCCCTCCAACAGAAGGGCTGGTAGTATGGTACTATGGTCCCTTGAGCCCATGACCCCAAATGCCTTAGAAATTGACAGGTTGTCCTTAGTTGCAAAAGAAACAATTGACTTGCCTTCTAGGATCAATACACATGCGCTACAGGTAAGGCATGGCCAAGCCATCACTCTACTTCAAATTTAACTACTAATCAATTTCTCCCCTCTTTTCAGTTTTTACTCTAGTTCAAAAAAACAAAAAGTATTAGTACTAGGCAACTAGCAATTAATCATGGAAAACTGTCCTTGTAGGCATCAGCCTGTATTGAGAATATATGGCATGTTAATTAAATATAAATATATTAAATAATTAATATATAAATAAATTTTTTAATTTTAATAAATTAGTTTTAAGATTGATTTTTTAAAATTTATATTCGCTTCATTTCAAAAAAATTATTTATTATTTATTTTTTAGATGTCATAAAATATTTGTCTATTTTAAAAATAATTATAGGTATTTATCAATTTTATTCTTATTAATTAAAATATGTGTATTCTTAAAATTAATAATAAAAATAGTAATAAATAAATATATACAAAGATATAAGTGAAAAAATATAATAAAATTTATAAGTTTAAAGTAATTAATAATATTTGTTGAAACTGCATAAGAAAGAAAAGTAAACAATATTTTTGAAACGGAGATAGTATTAAAAATTTAATATGGTATTAGAGTTTAACCAATCATTACACCACCGCCTATTATAAAGATTTTAATTTCTCTTTCAATTTTTGGTATATTCCTTATTTGATTTGATTTTAATTTTTGTCCTGATGGAAGTATTCAATTATTGAGTCGTTGAGAGTTTCATTCAATTATTTTTCGCTTTGTGATAGGCTTTCAAATATATTTATTCGTCCGTATTAAGCATTCAATTGTATCAATATAGTCCATATCATAAATTTACAAGTGTCAACTGGACTTAATAAAAAATTATCTTCCCAACTTTAACAACCTAGTTTTTAAAATTAGTTCTCTCAAATTTATATTAAAAACATAATAATCTGTCCCAATTTAAATTGAGATTTTTTTTTTTACAATTTGATCTCAATTATGTTTAATTAATCTGGTTAATAATTTCATCTTAATTATATCAAAATTATAAAAATTTTATAATTATCAATATTTCAATTGAATTTGTCTTCACATAATATTAATTTCTAAGTCTGTTTCACCTAAAAAAATCTATTAAAAATATTTAAATCTAATTAAATGTAATCCGATTAGTATTTACATTCATTTTATAAGTTTGAAAATTTGTAAGGATCAAGTTCGAGCTTCCAATTCACTAATATGATTGTATTTTTCAACAATTTAGTTAAAATTACTAAATAGGATGGTTATTAATTTCTATTATATGATTTACAATTAATATTATTTCAACTTAAAATAGATATATTTAAATTCAATAATAACATTTTTATCTTTTCTATTTATACTGTTAGAATATTTTCATACTAAATTTTTATTTTGATCGAACTCAATGTAAGCACAATCAAATCGACCCAATAATTTTTAAAATCAAACTAAGTAGAAAGTCTTATAAGTTTAATAGTGGAGCAATTAAACAAAGCATGAATTTTTAGAGCAATAATTTCATACATTTGTTATTATTATTATTATTTTTACCCAAATTTAACCCTCTGAACTTTCTCATTTAGGAGAAAAATAGAGGACCAATAGAGCAAAACAGCAAAGCCATAGTTTGGATGATCTAAGTGATGGAAGTCCCCAATTCGAAGCAAGGCCGTCCCCCACAATACTCACAGCACGCGTTACAGTACAGCAAGTCTAATCAGCATGGAAAAATGGCCACGCCAACGTCCCATTCACATAATATCAACTCTTTCTTTGCTCCGACTAAGCATACCATCCACTTCTTTATCTTTTACCACATATGATCCTGTAAAATATCCTAATAATTGTATATTTTTTCATTTAATTTATAAATTAATTATTCCACACTTAATTATGATCTAGCGGTAACTGTACATATCATATGATATAATATATCACAATAAATAGTAAAATGAGCAGTAAAAATTTTAATAACAAAGTTATTTTGCTGTTAATATATAGCAACAATATGAAAAATTACCATTAAAAATTTAATATCTAGCTGTAAAAATGAAAAGTGGATGCTAAAATATGTCATTTTTTAGCACATTAGTTTTTTTTTTTTTATATTGATAATCATTTTGGCAACAAATTAAAATTTACTGCAAAAGATTTACAGTCTTCACTTTTTAACAGCATGATATAATAATTTATTTTTATTATCATAAACTTTTATACTTTTAATAGAAAAAATGTATGCTATTAATATTAGTATTTCTTGCAATGACATGAATAATAATTTCATATTCGAATCCATTCCTTATACTAATTAAAAACTGATAAATTATAATGAATTAATTATATGTAATATATGTAAGTTAAATTATCTCATTTAATAATTGTGGAATTTAAACTCAAATTCTAAAATGGAAATTGAAAGATTGGAACTTGAATCCATTTCATTAGATATGATAACAAATGCTTATAGAAGGAAAGATATTGTTATGATTCAACTTTTGAATTCTTTATCAGGAGATAAATGGTTGATGACTAGTCTATTAGCAAAATAACCATGCTTAATAATTTTTTATTAGATCCAAATATCCTTGCAAGTTGCAACCACCCTTTTTTTTTTAATTTATAGCATGCATATACTATACCACTTTCTTTACCTGCCTTTTCTCTCAACTTCAAAACATCATCAATTGTGCTGCTAAAAAGGGAAATTGATATTTCATTGATTATCATGTGGAAGGAAGACTTTCTCCTGGTTATTGAGAAGTTATTGTCACATAAACCCTTTTTATTATTGATTAAGACTTAGAAAGTAATATCCCAGATGCTCAATGGATGGGAGAGTTTTGTGGTGTTTTTTCAGGTCAATTGCATTTGTCCACAAAAACCCACCACTTTCAATGTGATTTAAGTGTTGAGAGAGACACAATTGCCAAGTTTGAATAGTGGACTGATATGTCCCATTCCTGGCCTAACTTTGAACTTGAAAAACAATTATCTGATTAGAAAATCACACATTTATAATTTTATACATCTCACATAATATAACGGATAATAATTTATAGGGTATCATAATATTTTTTTTTGACAAATTTTACTTTTTGAAGCTGAATATAAAACTTTTTAACTTTAAAATGGCTCGAATACCATTGAATTAAATGTTTATTAGTTTATAATTGAAATTTAATCAATATGAATTTTCACTTTTAGTATTAAAAATAATTAATGTTAATAAATTTTTGATTTAACGGTATTAAAATTATTTTTAAAAGTTAAATTTAATAAATACTACACCTAATAAGAATGTATAATGTGCTTAGCATTGAATCTTTCTATTGTTAAAATAAGACCTAAACTTTGCGGCTAATGCATAGTTTTGGATGGCTGAAGAAATATATAGCTGCAATATTCTCTGTACATACAGTCCATATCTCTTCTGCTGCTGAGCTCTCATTGGTTAGGCAGCTGAATTAAAGTATTCAAAGTTGAAGAATGATGACTAATTCAGAGGTTGCCATTTTTGAAACGTTTCATATGTCCAAATTTTAGAAAATCGTGACTTGATTTTAACATAAAAGATTTTGATTTTAATCAAACAAAATGAGTCGGCAGTAAATTAGTGTTATTAAATTAAATTGAAATTATTAATATAAGTTGTAATCAAGTTCAGTAATCATTGCTAAAATTAATTTTCTCATCCTCTATTGACGGTACTTTTGTAAAAGCGTACCATCGGACATTACTTCTTTTTCTTTTTTTTTAATACTATGCTCCTTTTTTCAAATAAAAATAAATAGAAGTGGTAATTTTTATTTTCGATTTGATTTAAACTCTTCAATTTTAATTTGATTTATAATTTTTTTAAAATTTATATTAAATATAAATAACTCATCCTCGATGAGAGTCAATTTACTAATTAGTTTATGCCATATATTAATTTAATTTGAATGTAACTCAATTAAATTTTATTTAATTATTTTAAATTTGACCCAATTAAAATTAATAAACAGCAATAAGCTTTTTAAATTTTTTAAAATAAAAATTTGATATTATAAATATTTTAAAAGCTTGCAATTGTTTTATTTTTTAGTGAAAATGTAAATCGAGACTCTATTCTCTCTGAAATCTAAATATGTGATAAAAAATTCTCAAAAATAATTCAATTTCATTTAAATTTTAAAGTGATTTTTCACGAATTCATCTAATTAGATCAATTTGCCAATTTTTAGCTAAAATAAACTAAAAAATGAAAATGAATCATTGAATTTACTCAAGTTAATTAAAAAAAAAACTAATAATTGATCATTATTAATAATTGATGGGACTAAATATATGTATAATCTAATGTGGACAATTTTGTTTTGGATAAGCTAGACTTTATTTTCAACCTTTGAATTTGTTGCAGCTTTCATTTATTAATTTGAATTCAAATTCACACGTTTCAGGGGAAAAATAAAAATCTAAGAAAGATGAAAGCATAAAGTGGGCGCAGTGCAGCTAAAGCCTAATGGGCACATTTATTTCATTCAATAATTTTTTTTTTTTTTTTATTTGAGAGGAAAAATAAATCTTATTTTCTTCACTTCATTCCTATTTAAAATGTGCTCATTTGTTGAATGCGAAAGTAATGTATAGACTTCAGACTATGTAAAGGAAATAATTAAGTAGTTTTTCTTTTTTTTTTATTTATGAGATGACCTATTAGTATTAGACTGTGGACTATATAATAAAAAGTAGCTATCTTTTTGCTTTAAATATTTGTCGTAAAAGCGAAATCTCACTTAATAAGAAAGAAATGACTTAAACCCAAAATTCCTCAAATCTCATTTAATAGAAAAAAGATGACTTTGATCCAAAATTTCTCACTTTGAAGAGTAAATTCTCTTGCTATTTTTTTTTTAAATTCATTAAAAACTAATAGCTGAAATAAAATTGCAATAGGCTATATAACAGGGTGTAACTGTTCCTTTTAATCTTGCTAAATTGGTGTTAACTCTCTTGTGATTTGAGATATTCAAATTCGAAACTTCTCAATTCTCATCCTTTTAAAGAGGATGAGAAAATCAATCAGATAACATCTGATTGACTAATTCTCTTACTATTTGAGTTAGGTTTCAAGTGTATTAAGTGCTTTTCTTTTAAAATAAAATAATTAAGTACTTGTTATCTTATAATATAAGACATTGAATAGATTGGAATTGAAACCTCTTATTTTTATATTAAAAAAGAAAAAAAAATAAAAGAAAAAGCTGATTTCAAAATTAATTTTGATTTAATAATATTAGAATTATTTATAAAATGATAGTGACAAAATTTGTAAATTACTTATTGTCAAGTAGACATGTATTTGCATTTATAAATTTAATCTGATTGTAAGTTGATATATGTAATTTATATAAAAATGGGAAATTAATTTTCTTTCTAATCAACACTCAAAAAAGTTAAAAAATTATTAAATACAACAGAAACATACTCTCTCCTCTAATAATTTCTCCAAAAAGTTTGCATATGTTTAGCCCATTTATTATTCATTGTCATTTGATGGCAACTATGTCTTTGAAAATTTGTAATTTGAACACATGACACTGAATTAACAGTTTCTGAAGTTATCATCACTTTCACAAGAATTTCTTCCTTTCAATTTATTTATTTATTTTTTTTATGGGTCCTTTTTGGCACATTTTTCAAGAATTTCTCTCTCCAAAATGTCCCTAATTAGCCAAAAATTTCTTCACATCATTTTCATATTCTCATAACATATTCTTTTCCCATCAATTAATTTGACACATGAAAGAGGTTTACTTGCCTTTCCTCCTATCCTATCTATATAAAATATCATTTCATTTTTAAGATCTATTGAACTCTTATTTACCTTTCTTATCATTGGATAAAATCTTCTCATATCCACTTTTGCTTTATACTTATTACACCTTAAAATCAAGAATTCAAGACTATATTATATTTTTTTCAAAGATTTAGCAAAATAGAAAAGAAAAAGGAAAAGAAAATGGGTTATATAAGAAAAATAATTATTTTTTTTAACTAATAAATACATACACCTTTTATATTTAATAATCAATAATCACCCCTCAAAAAAAAGATTATGTATAAAAGAAAATGTAAAAAAGGAGGGGAAGTAATGATGAATATTTTAGGGATAGGAAGTAGAATGGGCCAGTCCATATTTCCAAATTCAAAACCCTAATTGAATTTTCATAAATCAAAAAAAGCCTCTTTAACCAACTAAATGGGCCTAGAGCCCTAGAGCATTACAGTAAAGTCCAATTGAATTGTAATTCCTATACCCAAATGTAAAATTTGAACTGATCAGAAATATTTTTTTGCAACATGAATATTTTAATTTCATCAATTATTTTATTTTGTTTCCTTAAAAAAATATAAAAATAAAAGTTTTAG
The DNA here is from genome assembly GCA_947687605.1 of Reutealis trisperma. Lineage (NCBI taxonomy): Eukaryota > Viridiplantae > Streptophyta > Magnoliopsida > Malpighiales > Euphorbiaceae > Reutealis > Reutealis trisperma. The sequence continues at coordinate 3,456,872 of CANTUT010000052.1, read as the reverse complement.
GAATATGTATGGGCCAAGTCATGGTAGTATTCTGAAAGCCACTTTGCAATGATCTTGATCTCTCTTTTTCTCACATGTTGAAGCCATTTTGGATCTTCACTAGTTGAATACCTCAAGTCTACATGATGAGCTCCTGTTATAGAAATTAATTATAACCAAACCTAATTAACTTGTGAATAATATGACCATTTGTAACTCAATAATTGAAAAAAAAAATACTCATTTTAATTTAATTTCAAGATTTAAACTACTGACCTTTTTTCGCTACTATAGCAATTATACTCTTGGATATATTCTGCAACACCCTGTAATATGCCATGAAGCAATAGCAGCATCAGTGACGGAGCCAGAAATTATTTTTATAAAAAATTAAATTTATTAAACCATAATTTACATCCAAATACGCTAAAATTTTATAATTTTGTATTTAAAACTTTTTATGTTTTGAGATTAGAGGAAACCATGACCATCCTCAACCCCTCTAGCTCTGTCATTAAGCAGCATATTGAAAAATAATTATATCTAGCAATCAGGCCATGAGATTAAGAATTCAAACTCTAATAAAAAATAAATAAATAAAAGCAATAGAGAAAGCATACCCTCCACCACTCCAAGGGTCTCTCAAGCCATTAAAGAAGATGATATTACTTCCAAATCTTTTCAAGACCCTATTGATATCCTGTTCAAAAATCATGATCAAAGTTTAAATCTTTTAGCATACAACAGAAGATCCTTGATTGTTACTATTAATTACAATTATACTGATTAAGTAAAAAAAAATAATATTTAGCATGTATTGATGAAATAATCTCACTAATAATTCAATAATCAAATCTTTATTTTTAATAATACCCAAAAAAAAATATTAACAGACAGAAAATCTTGGTAGTTACCCACATGTCCACCAAACTCAGTAGGTATCCAATTGGGTCTAGGCTCAATGTCAAAGACATTTCTGCAGAAAGTGGCCCTCTCATTGTAATCCCATTTGGAAGCTGGAAACATGCTCTCCTCATTGCTGCCTCCTGTTGGCAGAATCATCTCTGTGCATGCCTACAAATTAAATTAATTCTAAAATAAGCACAGTGGTTGAGCTAATTTCAATTTCCAATAATCCGTCCATTTTCCCCTTCTTTTTTTTCTTTTGTCAAAAAAGTGGGGGAAAAACCAGAATTTCTTCTATTTTCCATTTGAAATTATTTCTAGTATGTCAAGTTGTCAATTAAATTACCTCAATTAGTAGAGCATACATATTTGGTGGTATGCAATGTGATGGGAGAAAACTTAAATTTATTCTCTTATTAATGGAGGTGTTTATGAGATAGAGCATTCGTTCAGTATGATTGGATTGCTTTTAAAAAAATATATGTATTAAATTTGAAAAAAAAAATATATTCACTAATGTAAAAATAGTAATGAGGAAGGGCAGAATAGGTTTTGAAATTTCTATCTGAATAGTCAGAGTAAAGGCGAATAGAATACATCAGAACAAATATGAGGTAGGAATTAGGATTCTCATTTATATTTTTATAATTTTATTAATGTTAAAACTTTATAATTTATATATTTTGATAAAATATTATATATATTTATATTAAGTTTTATATGGTATTAATTAATATTTAAAAATAATAATATAATTAAATACTAAATAATATAATTTAAAAAACTAATATATATATATATATATATATATCACTACACTAATTCAAATAGTTCAAATTCTATTGGATTCAATTTCTAAGAGAAGTAAGAGGATCATATTTGAAATATTTTATGTAAGGTCAAAACCAAACTAATTATTAAATAAAAAATAATTTTTTTATGGTATAAATTTTATGCAATAATAAGAGGATCATATTTATATTTTACGTATACTTTGAACAATGTATATATAAGAATTTCAATTAATTACATTAGATCACATTACTAATTGCAAATTGGAACTAATTAAGAAGCACTCAATATTCATGAAAAAATAAAAACCCAATCAAAGGAATTCTATTCATTGGAAATTTTATTGTTAAAATTCAAATTTTAAAATGATAAAAAAAAATAATAATGTTTGCTTCAGCAAGGAGCATGGCATCAATAACAAGGCATTTGATAATGAAATGAACAATTAATAGATGGGGGGAGGGGCCATGCAAAGTTGATTAAAAATAAAGAAATCCAATTTTCATGCTTTTGGCACTGAAGGGATAATCATGATTATTATCCATTAATAATCATTATAAGGACAAGCTTTAGCATGTGAAAGAACATGCATTTCTTGGATACTCTCACATGCCTCTCTTTGTTATCAAATAGTATTTCTTTTCTAATTTCTCCATTCAAACTCATTGAAAGTGGCCTCCCTTTTCCTTTGAACGCATGTGATTATCTAGTATAAGCTCTTTTAATAATTTTACAAATTAATCTTAATGGGAACAATATATTTATTTTTAATTAATCAATTTAATTTTTCTTTTTTTAACATAGAGAGGAAGAATCGACCTGAGTCTATTGTCCAGATTATTTAATATGCACTTATTACTAAAATATATTTTAGTATATAATTACCAATTATATTAGCTGTATGAAAAATAAAAAGTTAAAATTAAAACTTATTCTTTATTTACATTGTATATATGTTATTTGTTAACATAATAAATATCCAAATTGATAGAATAAAGGAAAATTGATGAGAAAAGGAAAATCAATTTTTAATGTGAATAAATAAATGGTTTTTTTTTTTTTTGGGTCCTTTAGGAATTTACTTAATATTAAGGTTGGAGCAGTACATTTCATAGATATTATTAAAAAAAATAATTTAATATACTCTTTAATTATTCATGCATGCCCATCCTATTTCAGGTATTGGACACATAAGAAGAAATCTAATGTGGATAAGTTAGTGGAAAATATTATGCAATACATTTTTTATAATAAAAAAATGAATTATATACTTTTGTAATTAACTTAAATTTTATTAACTATATAAAAGATAAAAACATATTATGTATTGACAATATTTAACTCAATTCAGCTTTAAAATATATATCATTTGTGTGAAATTTTATTTATTTATTTAAATTATTCATTATTTGAAGATGAATTTGAATTTAATTTCTCCTCAAAAAATATTATTATTATTGCACACCCAGAAATATATATGCTGGTCTTATTTTTCTTAATTATATTTGTATTTATTATTATTTTGTTAATAGTTAATCTCTAAATATAAAATAATTATATTTCAAAAAGAGAAAAGAAAAAGAGAAAATAATTATGATAGTACCTGCCAAGACCATCCACCGAGGCCGTGAGGATCGGAATCACCGTCCAGATCGAAACACGTGGCTGTTCCAGTATAGTTATAGTAGACACTAGCCGCACCGTATAACTTTGCGAACGTATCATTTCCAGCGGCTGGATCATCAATTGCCTTGCACATCTATACAAAAGCCAAAAAGTAGTTTTGTCATACTTTGCTTAATGACCATTCTACCCTCCTAAACCCAGAAGACGAAAACAACCCCACAGAAGCTTTAAAAGCCTAAAAAGCAATAGTTATTGTGGTTCCATTATCACACGATTATTGCTGGTGGGCCTTCCTATGATTTTATTTTTCTTAAAGCTGAAATAGAAATTTTATTTACCTTTTAATATTCTTTATTATATTCTAACTATAATTTAAATTCGTAATTTTTAAATTATGAAAATAAGTTTAATTAAAAAAATTAATTAATGACATTATTTGTGAATTATTAAAAGTTATAAATAAAATATTTAAATTTAATTTAATTTGAATATTATTAAATTATATTTAAATATTATAATATTTTATTCGAGTTACTATCAAATCTAATTGAGTATTAAAAATGTTTTAAAATTTAAATTGAAAAATCTAATAACTTTTTTTTCTACATCAATTTCATTTGCGTATATTTACGGTCAACTGAAAAATATATATCACATGTCAAAGTATATTAATAATAAAGTATATATATGAAAAAATATCCAACACGTGGACTCTTTTTCCTAATAAAGACCTAATATATAATTTTTAGATATACCATGTATTAACCAAATAAAGAAAATATTCAATTAATTTATATTACCTGTCCTAAAAAAGATTATCACACTTTTATTTTACACATAAATTTAGAATGCAATAAATGAAATTATATTTTTTCTTTTATGTCTTGTTAAATACATTTAAATATATTTTTTATGACATTAAATACATCTCATAAAATAGGATGAAGATGAAAAATAGAGTAAAAAATAATACTACCAATAAAAATAGATAATTTTTTAAGACATCCCAAAAGAGAAAAAAATATAAAAACCGATAATTTTTTTGAGACGAATATATTATTTTATTAATAAAAAAACCTTTATTAATTAATTATTAGTTACATACAAATTTCAAAATTTTCATTGCCAATTTGCAAGTATTCTCTCGTTTCATTTCGATAGATCACTTTGTAAATATAGAGGAATTTAAAAAATTAATTTTTAAATTAAAATCATTAATTTTTACTATTTTTTTAAAATACCCTTGTTAATTTACTCTATATTCAAAATTTAATGAATGAAAATTTAATTTGGGTGATGATGCTTCTATCATTTAATAATGATATTTTTAATAATTTGCTACTAAAATCTATCAAAATGAGACAAAGAGTGATATTTTATTAATAGGTAAACTTTCAACTAATAATATGCAAATTTTATGTGTATTACATTAAATAATGCACTTAATACAATGAATAATTTATCTGATTACTTACTCAAAAAATAATAATAATAAATAATTTATATGATTACAAAAAATGCTCTCTTCATTTCTAATTATCTATCATTTTTAGAGATTAATTTTCTTCTAAAATATTTATCATTTTAAGATTTTAAAAAGATATTTATTATTATTTTTCAACTTTATTCTCCTTTTGTTTATCTACTAAATAGTAGCATTAATTATTTTTATTTTTCTACATCAAAATTAAAAACAAATATTTTAATATTTTTATTTTAGAATTATGATTATTTAATAGCTTTATTAATCAACGTGTTGAAATCTTAAATGATAAATATTTAAGAATGGATAGAGTATTTTTTAATTATTGATATATCAATTTTAAAATATTTGTCCTTTAAGATTTTTGGCATATAGATTAATAAAACTATTAAATTATCAGAATTCTAAGATAAAAATATTAAAATATTTTTTTTTATAGAAAAATAAAAATAATTAATGTAAATAATTAATGGATAAATAAAAGAATAGTAAAATTAAAAAAAAATAAATATTCTCTTAAAATATTAAAACGACAAATATTTTGAAACAATAAAAATATCTCTAAAATGATAGATATTTTAAAATTGTGCATAGATTTTTTTTTTCCTTCTCTCTCTAGGTTATGAATTTTTTTTTCTTTTATATTTTCTATATATTTTTTGTGTGAAAAGGGATATTATTAATTGTGTAAATCTAATACACAGTTGTTCCTGTTACTATTAATTTTTATGTCATTAATAAAGTAATTTGGTAGAAAATGTAATGAGCTACTGATACACATTAAATTATTATAAACCAACTAATAAAAATTAATTAATTAATTAATACCTGTTTCACTGGATTAGCTGGCAAGGGATTTAAAAAATTTGATGGTGTTGGATAATCCGTCATGGCTGTGTAAACCCATGCAGTAGAAAGCCAACTTTCCAAAGATCCTGCACTAATATAATTCCTGTAACAAGAAAACACAAATTATTAATTAATTAATTAAGGAGATTCTTATAATTAAATATATGCATAAATATCTCGCAAAGAAAACTAGGTCTTACTTGCATATTTTAAAAGAGTTTCTGAGTCTTTCAAGTCCTCTAGGTTGGCCTGCAGTGTCTTCAATTTGTTGCCATGATCCTTTTATCACTTTGTAGCAATTCTCACTCTCGCTCTGATTTCCATTGTCATATGTAATTAAAAATTAATTAATTATTTTCTGTCACCTTTTTTTTTTTTTTTCCGCTAACCCTAAACCTTCAAAATGTGTGCCCAAAATAGGAATTTAAACTCTTATGATAACTATAATGCAATATAATTAAACATATTTTTTATATAATATTTATAATAAAAATATATTCGATTATATTTCATCATATTATATTACGATTTATCAAAAATATTTTTAAATTACGTGCATAATTATATAATAATAATATTATAAAATTTTAACTTCATTTAATACCACATAGATTTACGATCCCACAATTATATATAAACTTAATGATAATTAATCAAATCTTTTAACTAATCTATACAGTATATTATAAATCAATTTAATAATCTTATATATATATATATATATATATATATATATATATATATATATAATGATAAATCATTTAATTTTTTTAGTACATTGAATTTTTTTTTTTAAATGAATGGATTTTCAAATTTTAAACTTTAAATTTTTTATATTAAGAGATAATGGAATTGATGTGTATTTAATGTTGTCAATTTTGGTTACTTGATTACGTGGTTAAATAGTGGACTCATCTTAAAAGTTATCACCCTAATAATGTCTTTTAGCATGAAGAAAATTGAAAATTAAAATTTCAAAGAAAACACTTAATTACATATGAAAATTACGTGTAAGTGTGAAAAGAATATTGATTAATAGATATATTTATAATAAATTTTAAAATATCAATAAATGATTGGTTTGATATATATAAAAATATTTATACAAAAAAATAGATATCAATTTTTCATTTTGAAATGTCAAAAAGGTAAGAGAGAGAGAGAGAGAGAGAGGGAGAGAATACCCTAAAGTCTTGAGTGACGATATTACTGAAGCTATATGGAGAAGTCATGTTTACAAAGCCAAGAATTGGAGCAGAAGATGCCAAAGCTCCAATGGTAACATGAGGATATTTTAGCCTAAACCATGCTGCCAACACTGCAAAACCAAGAATATATATATTAATCAATCAATCAATTAATTCCTCAAAATCATCAATAACTATTTGTAGAAACCAAAATCGCCTTGGCTCCCTCGTGCTCAGGTCATCCCTGGCACTGTATGATCTTAACTAGCCATCATGATCAAATTTACATACAAAAAAGAAATAATTAAATAATAAAGAAATACCATACTTCCTCCATAGGAACCTCCAAAAACTACCACAGGGGAATCAGTTGCTGACAGATTCTTCTTTAAATCAATAATGAGAGTAGCATAGTCAGCCAGTGCCTGAGTTGAAGTCAAGTAACCAAGAGTGCTTGAATTCATATAAGCAACTTCTTTATCTCCTCCAAAAGGCATAGATTTTCCATAAAACCTATGCTGCAAAATTAATTAATTCGTATTTATGTGAATAAACCGATAAAATAACTAATCTTAGTCAGACCTAATTAATAAAAAAAAGGAAGATTTGAAGTACCTCAACAAACACAAGAAGGGCATTGAAGTGAGGAGCAATATCAAACATGAATCCAGTGTTTTGAGCAAACCATTCAATCTCCCCTTCATTTCCTGTATACAAGAAAATTGGAGCATTCTTTCTTGGGCCTCCCCAAAATGTGTCGTTGATCAAATATCTTTCTTGAAATGTTTGGTAGCTTTTGGGATTGAAATTGAAATGATCAAGAACTTGAGTAAAGAACTTTTCTTTGTAAAGCCCATTTGATGAGGTAGAAGAAACAGAGACCTGCTCTGGCTGAACAATTGAAGATGGGAATCTTGGTATGAAATGAGCTGATGATGAGATACTAATTAAAAACAACAAAAAGAAGACAGAAAATATAGACCCAGTTCCCATTATCACCTAATCTTCGTAAAATTTAGTCTTTGTGGCAGATGAAAAAGTTTAGAAATGAAAAAAGAAACTTGTGCTTGTACTAATTTTTTTTATGTGAAACAGAGAGAGAGAGAGAGAGAGCGTGTCTGTGGAAGAAACAGGGGAGTCTTGAAAAAAATCAATTGATTGTACAGAATAGACATGGAGGCTGGGCTGTTGGCTAAAATATAGATGAGTGGTTGGATAATTGACTACTCTTAGGACTTGGGAAAAAAATTATTAAAATTGGTGTTTTATCATTATGATCAGGCACAGGTGGGAAATAAACCCATTTGGCATCTCACAAATTATTTAAGGAAAATTCTGAAAAAAAAAATATATTTATCCAATTAAATGTAGTATGATTTAAGGAAAATTCTGAAAAAAAAAATATTTATCCAATGAAGTGAAATCTAATTGATTTTTTTTTAAGAGTTCGAAAAACTAAATGTCTTATTTTTGAATTTTTTAAATTATAAAATTATCATTAATTTAATAATAGATATCAAAAGTAGGAAATTATCGCTTTTAATGTAAAGTTATATACAATGATGAAAATAAAAAAAGATTGTAAGAGAGACTTTAAAATTTATATTAAATCAAAACAAAATATAAATTAAATTTTTAAAGAATTTTATCAGAAATTCTTAATATACAAAGAAATTGTAAACTCTTATATATCAATGCACTATTTATGAACTATACACTTAGTATGCAATTTGATTACATCCCATTATATTTATGTTTAATTCATAAATTGATTAGGAATATAATAACTATTATATAAAGATTAGTTATTCATTACTTCATTTTAAATTTTAGATAAAAAAAATTAATTTTGTGGAATAATAATTCGATAATTTTTATGAAATGTATGTTTTATAAAAAATTAAATAATTAATTTTTAGACTATGCAATAAAGTATTTTTATTTTTACTTTTAAGAAAATTTTGGCAAATCTAAACTCACTATTATTATCTTATTTTTTTATTTTCATAAATCAATTTAAATAATTAATTTGAAAAATATTTTTTTATTTTTTAAATTTTAAGTCAAATAAAAATTTTATCCATTTAAATTATTTTTTAAATAAAATTTGATAAAATTATATTTAATTTTAATGTTAATAATAAAATTAATTTATAAAAATATTATAATCATTTATATATAATTGAATAATTATTTTATATTATGAGTCAAATTATAAAATTAAAATAATTATTTTATTCTTAGCCTAATCTATTTCTTGAAAATAATTATTTAATTTCTTATATATTTTATTTTATAAATTAAATATAGCTTACAATATATTGCGTCCTATGAAACGTATTATGAAAGTTTATTAAAGATTGGTACTTCTATGGTGTGGGGATATTTGGTTTTCTGTTCTGTTTCTTGATGCCTACAAGTAGCCAGCCCCATCTTGAATCTTTGTCCATAAATAACGCAAGTGATTGCAATATCTTATCCTACAATATTCTAGTTGTGTAGAAATTGCATACTATCCAATTTTGGAGGTACATATCAGGCTGAGGGACTCAAAATTGTTGAGTAGGACATTGAGTAGGACACTTTTATATATTATAATTTAATTTAGTTATATTAAATTTTATAAAATTTAAACTTTTATATATTATAATTTAATTTAGTTATATTAAATTTTATAAAATTTAAAATTATAAAAATAAAATAAATATTTCCATTCATATTAATAAAATTTATTTTTAATATTGAGTAATGAAATTTAACTGTAATGAGATTTAAATCTTAGCGCTTATTATTAAAATGATTTCACATTACTATTAAATAAAAAATCAGGTAATTTTAACTAGATTTTAGTGATATTAGGTATACAATACTATAAATTTTTTTTTTTATAAATATAATTATGTAATAAAGATAAGTAGTCTTTTTTAATAATAATTTAATGAAAGCTTTCATTGCAATAATAGATGAAGAATCAGATGTAAAATCTTTATTCATCAATTGAGAATTATTGGGAAGCTCAAGAGTTGTTTTAAGATATAAGTCCAAACAGACATAAATTATCTTATCAACTTTCCAAACAATTTTTCTGAAAAAAAAAATTATGATATATTTGACATTGTTGTTTAACTTTTTACTAAGAAAAATATCTTAATTTTTTTTTAGAGGAAAAAAATATTATATTGAAAAATATTAGTTAATGATTATAAAAATTCGTTTTTAAATTTAATTTCAAATGATTTTATTTATAAAAATTTGAAAACAATTAAGCATTACCCCTTAAATTGCTTTTCTTTTTTCAACAACATCTAAAATATATTTTTTTAATTTGTCAATTTAAATGCCGAATAAACTTTCTATCAAAATGCTATATGTCCTTAACAAGTGTATAGCATAGAACTTTATAGTATGTTGGTCCCACGGTCTATTTGCCTAATGTGAAATATCTACAAAAGTTAGCCATAGATGATATTTATCTAGTCATGCGTGGGTGAGTCGGATCAATTAGTTATTAATCAAATATAAAAATAATTAATTAATATGAATAAATAATATAATTAAAATCTTAAAAGGATTTAGATAATCTCCCAATTAGTGGGAGGTTACCATATATGGTATTAGGAATATAATATTTATATAGAAAGATATTATGTTTGCAGAAGTTAATATAAGAAACAGAGAAAAAGCTATTTGTGATTTTTTTTCAAATATTCATATTAGTGAATGAAGAGACATTAGATGCTCTTAAATTATGAAGAGAAAAATTTTATATTTGTGATTATTTTTAAATCGATGATACAACGCGCTTTAAGATATAGGTGCTCTACTCGTTTAAATTTTTAAGAAAATTAGTTGAGGAAAAAGTAGTAATTTTAATTTTAATCTAATATATTAATTATTAAAATTTAATTTTTTAAATACGTTAATCATAGTATAATTTGTATATTTTATATGGTGTAGAAAAGTCTTCCTTTGGTGGATAGAAATTCAAACCATGTTTGGGAAGTTTTGAGGTAGGAAACAAAATATAGAGTAAAGAATAAAGGAAGGATTAAGAGGAGTGAAAATTACTTTTCCAACTCTTATTATTTTGGGGAGAAAAAAATAAGATGAAAGGTTGTTTTATAAATAGTGCAAGCTTTTTTTCACTTATATTATTTCTAAATAAAAAAAATATTTGTAAGGATATCAATATAATTTAAAAAGTTTTATAATACATTTAGTAGAGTGTAATAAAATATAGTGTAATATAATCAAATAAATTTTTAATTTAAATTTATATTATAAATTTATTTAATTACATTATATTATATTTTATTATGACTTATTAAATATACCATTATTTTCTTACAGTTTACGCCCAGTTTCTTCTTAATTTGCAGAGAAAATAAATTGTGGGCTCACATGACATTTTCTCTTCTCCCCAATTTTTGCCTTTTCCAAACAAGAAAAAGCAAAGAATACTCTCTCATTTTTACCCTTTTATTTCCTTTCCCCACTTATTTTCCCACAGCGTTAATATTTTGCCAGAACCAAAAACTCTCTACACTGTGCTCCAAACAAGGAAACAGCCTTTGTGTCTGTAGTGTGGACCCACTATGGGTGGGCCATGGTTTTATTGTTAAGCTATTTATTTGAATTGATATGTACGTCTATATAACAATCATTAAGCTGTTTGAATTGTGACATATGCATATATATATATAGGTTGACTAGAAATTCTTTTGGTCAAGATTGAAAGACAATGGCTGATGGGATGGATGAGATTTGATCAAGCCACGGATGATGGATAGCGCAAATATAATTTAAGGCTTGGTTTTGTTTTAAAACAAGAAGAAAGAAAATAGGAGTAAATTGTATTTTGATTATTATGTTGATTAAACATAAATAAGAGAAAAAAAAATTGTATTTTAGCTATGAATTTGATTAGATTTTTTTTTGAAGGATTATTAGAATTTATTTTTAGTACTAAAAAAAAATTTAAATAGATAAAGATGATTAAGATTAAAACGATTTATTTCTGATATTGTATAAAATTTAATTACTAAATTATTAATTTGACACATTTTATTTTATTTTTATTTTTCCCCTTTCCAGTAAAAGTTTAGAGATTTGGAAGGAGGAAAAAAAATATTTTGACTATAATATTGACTAGAACTGCTCATTCTTTTTGCGACATACTTTAGAAACTCTCCATGCCAATTACCATTATCCTTATCCTTCATTAAAATAATTCTTTGTTTCTATTTAAAACTTATGAATTAGAAGGAAGTTTGATACCGAGAAATTTGAATGAAGGAATTTGGTAAGTGTATGGATTTTTATCAAATTCATTGTTTGGTTTCAAGTATGTTTGAATTGAGCGAATGTGAATGATGGAATTTATACAATTGTTAAATTGTGTTAGTTCTTTTTTATTGAACAATCCATTGATTTTAAACAGTTTACGGATTTCACATTAAAAAAAAAAATTAAATTTACAATCTCGCATGATAGGTGAGTTTTTAATAATTACTTTTGCATATAAAAAAATGCGTTATTTTTTTTTTATTTTGAAAATTGCCTTATAAATTTATAAATTTATCTTTCATTCCAAATTAGATATTTCGAACATCCATGTATTTCATATTTTATGCATTTTACATTCTTTATATTGTAAACATTTCCTTCATTTTTACATTCTCTCAATTCAAAAGTGTTCTCAATTTTTTTTGTTGCATAATTCATGGATTTTAATAATCCGGGATTGTTGAAATATTTCGAAAATGATGAATTCAAAATGCCTCATAGAGTGAAATATTTTAACAATCCCTCATTTTTTAAAAAAAGATAAAATGTGATTTTTCTCAATTTTAGCCTTTTTTTTTTAAAATTCAATTTGAATATTGCCTCATATCATTTTTTTATCAAGGATAAAGCTGAAATTTACAAATAAAATCTATAGATTTTGATAATTCTACCAAATACAACCATCAAAATTTTTATCTTATAAATCCATGAATTTTTCTTTCATACCCCTTAAATTTTATATTCTCTGCATTTTTCATTTCCTGTATTTTAAACATTCTATTCATTTTACATTCCCCTCTATTCAAACTTGCTTTAGAGTTTAATAAATGCTATTATATTTGAATAAGGTTTTATATATGATTTTTGAGTTTAATATAAACTTTTTTTTTATGTGAATGAAAAAATTTAAATTTATGTTAGTCATGAATTTTATTTTTTATTTTTAAAGCTAATCATGAATTTTATAACTTTTTTATGTTTGTATGAATTATAACAATGTAATTAAATAGTATATTTAAAAAATTTTAAATGTGCAAGTGCTTAAATATATTTTAAAAATTTTAAATTAAATATCTTTTATTTAACTTTTGAGTGTAACAAAACTATTATAAAACTTATATTATCCACTTTTTCTTAAAAAAATATAAACATTAAATTGAAAAATTACGAGCATTAAATATTAAAATTATTCTCTCTTATATTAACGAATTAAAAAAAAAAAAAAAAAAAAACTGTAACATTATGTATATAATCTACCAGCATACATGCCTTAAAAAAATGGAAAAAAAAAAATCCTGATTCATTTTGAATTGAATTTTATATTCAATAATTTGTCAAGATTTAACATGATTTTTAGCAAGAAAATGATTCTTTTTTTTATATTATAATTTTTATTTGACTGAATTTTATAAATTTTATTCTCTGGATTTTCTTATTTAACCATTGTCTTAATTCGAATCAACGGGGCCCATCTCCAAATCATAAATTCCAAAATTCTGAAGACCCTCTTTCAATCCCCTACATCAAGATGTAGGATACTGATATACACACTCATACGTTCAGAGCCACACGATAAGTTGACAAAAACGGTTTGACAAATTTAAACAATTAAAAATAGAATTGTAAACCAATTACTCGTAAAGTATTCGAGCTCGACTAATAAAAAAATATTTAAATCAATTCAATTGAGTTCAAATAATAAGTTGAGTTTAAATATTGTAATACTCTACTCAAGTATGTAATTTTGAGTATATTTTACATTATATATAATAATTTATTAATTTAATATTAAAATTATTCAACTTGATATTAAAAATAAATAATAAATAATTTTTTAATTTTTTAAATTTGACCTCATTAATTATTTAGTATCTGTATTTCGTGAAACTAATTATTTAAATTTTAAGATTTTATTTTATTAATAAAATTAGTAATTTCGTCTAAAATTAATTCAATTTACTGTTAAAATGAATGTGAAATGAAAAAAATAATTTTATTTAAATTATTATTTGGTTCTTAAAATCTGACTTAATTAGCTATTTATTCTTTATATTTTCGCAATTTTATCTTAACTTAATGGTAAATTGGATAAATTTAGACAGAATAACTAATTCCATTGATGGAATAAAATTTCGAGAGTAAATAGTTAATTTCATAAAATATAAAAACTAAATAAATAATTAAGTTAAATTTCATATATTAAATAGTAATCTATTCATAAATAAAAAAATAGATAATTTGTTATGATATATTATAGGATTTAATTGATGTCTTTCCATATATATGAATATTCTATTTTCTATATTAGTATTGATTGTATTTTCCTTATTGAAAAAATTTCATATTTCTTTCTTTTCTGTACTGTATATAAATAGTCTAATACAATTAAATAGAAGATATAGAAAAACTATTATCTTCTCTATATTTTTTGTTCTTGTTCTTATCTATTATATTTATAACACGTTATTAGTACGAATTTGTTCTACTATTTTTTTTCCCAAAGTATTTTTTTTATTATCTCGAATGACATATTAATCATATATGCTCTCAAAAAGGCATATGTCTATGACTTAATACACATATATATTCGAGATGTTATATATATATATATATATATATATATATATATATATATATATATATATATATATATATATATATATGGAAAAGTTTTCAATGATCACAATTTCATAGTAACCATCATAAAATTTTGTACAAGTATTAAATGATTGCATATTTTTCAAGCCAATAAATGAATTAAAACTAATAAATTTTGTGCAAGCATTAAATGATTAAAATTTTTCAAACCAATAAATGATAGTCATAAATGTTACTGAAAAAATTAAAATGAATTAAAACCGTTAGATTTTAATCAAACGGTTAAAAAAATAGTAATTATCAATGGATAAATATTATAGTAACCATTGAAACCACACACACACACACACACACACACACACACACATATATATATATATATATATATATATATATTTTAAATCATAACTATAAAATCATTTTTTTTGTTTTAGGATATAAATCGTTTTTTTTAACATATGAAACAATTGTAAATCGTTTTTTAAATTACATAACTATAAAATCATTTTTTTTTAAATTATAGAATCAAATTTTTTTTTTTGTTTTATATGCATGACCATCATTTTTATGAAAAAAAATTATTATTATTATTATTTGATGTTATTTAATTTTCATTAAATATATTATAATTCATGAAGAACTACCACTATATTTCAAATTTTAGTTCTTGAAGAGCTAGTACTATATTTCAAATTATAGTTCATGAAGAAACTAATATTATTTATAATTTCTGAAAAACTAATTAAAAAAATAATTAAGGAATAAATTTCAAAAAGAATTTTTGGCCCTAAGTTCTTGAAAAACTAAATATCAATGAACCTAGTATTCCAATTTATTGAATAATTGATATTTTATATTCCTGAATAACTAATTGCATTATCTATTAAATTTTTAAAAGACTAATTTTATTATGATACTAATGCACATTATTTCTTTTGTATAGACAATGTTGAACATGACAAAACTCTAATTCACAGCCCTCGATCTTTCGGAAAAGAATTACTTATCATGGATACTAAATGCTGAAATTCTTGAATTAGTCTTAATTAATTATTTATCTTATGGAATTATCATGTCGTGTTGTTGTGGTAGTACAATTTGTTGATGTGAAATTGAGGGTAGCAAACTAATGTGGCATATTGCACATTAATTTTGATTTTGTTGAATATGGAATTAAGCCTAATAAGATTTGGATTAACTGGTATTATTCATTCGGGTATTGAAAATCTAATGCTGCTAAAGATTTTTCATTTGTCCGATAACTATTTGACAGGTTTAGTACTCTAATTAATCTTTGTAGGGTGAACTTCTTATTTGCTATATTTTATCTTCCTTTAACAATATTCAATGGATTACAAATTACAATGGATATTTAAAATATTTAATTGGTTAATCTATTATATATATACTCCTGATGATTTTATTTTAATAAATGAACAATATTATATATATCACATATAAATAGAAAAATTGTATTTTTCTTTTGCATTTTTTGTTGGGCATGATTGAGATGATTGTTTATGAAAAATTTAGTTTATATATTATATAGTAAACTATGTTTATACTAGGAGTATAGAATAGTTATAATATACACTTTGTATTTTGAAGACCTGAACCTATGTAATTTACTAATTGACCAATTAATATATTTGGAGTTTCAAAATTCCGTGAAAGTAATAATTAGCTCAAGTTTACTCAAGAGAGGTCTTTACTTATACTCACAATATTTATGTCCTAAATTCCTTAGTGGAATTATATATGTGCCATGATAAATATGTTGTATATATATATTAGTTTCTGTGATTGGCAAATATAATTTGCTTGTGCCATTGCATATTATTTATTTATTTTTAACTTGAATTCTAGTATAGAAATTATTATGCCTTATAATTAATGACTAATTTATTCTCAACTTGTCTTGATATAAATATATTTTATAATAATTGCCTTATGAGTATAAATTTCATATTATTTATGTGTTTGGTTTCAGTGTGAAATTTGAAATAATTGAAAATTTATTACTTCATTATAAACATTAATTTATTGTAAATGGTTGGATTGATTTATAAATTATTGGAGTTTTTACATGAAATTAGTTCAAATTTCTTCATTTTTCTCAAAATCGATTGAGTTATGGATTTTTAAGAAAATCAATTTAATATTTTTGTTTTATTTCCAACACAAAGTCTTTGATCATATTGATACTATATGTAAAAAGGGTCTAATGGATGAATATTTCACTATTTAAGATTTTTGTATTATCTATAAGAGTTTTAAAGATCGATATGATCACTTGAAAGATGTAATACTACTACAAGCTCAATATGATTGGCTAAATCTATGCTTACAAGACTTGAAATCTATTTCAGAATATAATTCAACCATGTTTAAAATCACTTCACAGCTGAAATTATGCGGTAATAAAGTTACATACTCCTGTAATAGTTGTATAAAAAGTGAAAATTTATAAATATTGTTTGTCTTCTAGTGGTTGCAAAAAATAATTGCTAATGAGAAATTATTAAACAATACTCACTAGTACAACTGCATTTCCTGAAGTGAATGCTATAAATCATTTAGTAGATCATGAGAATTCTGAAAGAATAATTGCTAATGATAAATTATCAAACAATGTCCACTAGTACAACTGTATTCCCTGAAGTGAATGCTATAAATTATTTGGTAGATCATGAGAACTCTGAAAGAGTAACAACTCATATTGAGAACAAAACTAAATATTGGTGATTTTATATAAACTTCTTGAAGGAGTAATTTGTAAGAATTTTATAAATTGTGCATTATAATAAGTTATTTTATTATTATTTTATCCCCCGTATATATACACAATATATTACATTAAATCTGTGGTTCAAGTATTGAACTTATAGTTTAATAATTAAACCTTAAAAGTTTAGCATGAATGACATTATGTATATCATACATACTCTCTTTTGAAACTTGTAGAATGACACGAGACGCAAATTTTTAGTTGTGCTATGAATATATTAATATCACTATCTCAATGTGTGACAATGGATCTATAAAAGATATTAAGAATATTTTTTGATAAGGCACATTTCTCGATATTAGGGGAGAAAAAGCACTTGCAGTGCCAAAGAATATCGAGAAATTTATTGGAAGGAAAACTTTTTAAATAATTTTAATTCATGTACAAGTTAGAGTGAACCAGAAGTTCAAAAAATAACCAGAGTTGCAACAAATTGTAACTTAACTGCCAAATGCATTTATAAATGGTAAAAGAGTGACAAAGTCTCATATTACAGCTGCTAATATCCCAAAAAGGGCTTGTAATTCCAAATGCAAATAGAAAATCAATTAATCTCACTACACTCTAGAAGCATGAATAGTAAATTAGAATTAAAAATAAAAATTTGTAGAAAAGAAAAGCAACGTCACTCATAAAATCTCCTAAAGAAAAAACTCCTGAAGAGAAAGATCTCAGTCAAAGAGCTATAGCCAATTATGAGACATAGACCGAGACAACGGAATAATTAAATCCTCCAGATATGGTTTCTGGAGTTGATAATCATATAAATAAAAATTATAATATCTTAATTATTTTTGTGATATAAGAGAAAGAGTCGATAGAAATTCAATTATCGTCCATGATGAATTTGCTTCAATAATAGCTCTTGATATTTTAAGAGAAAATCTGGATTCAGAATCTATAAATATAACTGAATATTAGTATAAACATGATTGATCATTATGGAAAGAGGTAATTAAAGTAGAGTTAAAGAAATGCTTGATATACGCTTTATAAAAGTGATATATATATGAAAGTCCCATAAGGACTAAAGATATCAGAAATGAATGTATATTAAATATGTAACATATATTTCATTAAATTGTAAAAATCTATATATGGATTAAAGCAATATGGATATGTGGTATAATTGTTTGAGTAAATTCTTATTAAAAGAAAGATATTTGAATAATACACTATGTCCATTTGTATTCATAAAAGACCATAGAATGATAGATATTATTATTGCAGCATATGTTAATTTAAATATCAGTGTGACTCCTAAAGAACTCAAAAAAGTATGTACCTATTTGAAAAGTGAGTTCGAAATAAAAAATTTAATGAAATTTTGTATTGGCCTGCAAACCGATTGTCAAGGAGTCCTAATACACTAATCTACTTATGTAAGAAAGGTATTTAAGCAATTTTGTATGGATAAATCTTTTCTTTTAAACATATCAGTGGTGATCATCTCACATGAAGTAAAGAGATACTCTTTTAGACCTAAACAAGACAACAAAGAACTATTTGGTCTTGAAGCACCATAAATAAGTGCTATAGGGGCACTCATGTATACTGCAAATTGTATCAGACCTAAAATTATTTTTGTAAAAAAAATTCCTAATTAGGTATAACTCTACACCTACTAAGAGATATTAAAGTGGTGTAAAAAGTTATTTTCAATGTACTATTAATATTATGATCATATTTTGATTAATTCATATTTGAAATTGGTTTATATGCAAATATTGGTTATTTGCTTGATATCCATAATGATAGATCTTAGACTGGCTATGTGTACACTTATAATGGTACTGCAATTTTATAAAGGTTTTTATGATATTGAAGTATCTCACTAAAGATACTCCCATTCTATTTTAAAACTAATGCAATTGGCATTGCACAAACTAAAGGTGAGTATATCAAAAGTGATGAAGTAAACATATAAACTTTATCCAAATTCTTATATATATAAATTATAGAATAGATATCCACCAAATTCGGTCAAGTGACAATCTAAATAACTTATGTACTAAGTTTTTACCTAGTGTGGTATTTAAACAATATTATTTCATCGATTAGTATACGCTGTGTTAAAATTTGTCCTCATCAGGGGGAACGAATTAGTATATGATTGTACTCTTTTTTCTTAGTCAAGTTTTTATCCCACAGGATTTTCTTAGACAAAGGTTTTAGTAAGACAATATGTGTAATAACAAAATAGTGCATGAAATGTACTCTTTTCCTTAACTATGTTTTTTCCTACTGGGTTTTCTAGAAAAATTTTTAACGAGACATATTCATGGTGTAAGTAATATCCTAAGGGAATACTATAAATAAATTATTATATATGGATATTACTTAAATATCATCAAGTATACGGTTTGACAACTTAGTAGACTTGTTTACAAAAGCACTCACTATAACCATATTTGAAAGTTAGTCAACAAAATGGACATGCGTCGACTAAGAGATCTTTGACAAAATCATGTCTTCATGAGGGGGAGATTTTAGTGCACTGTACTCTTTTTTCCTTAGCTTAGATTTTGTCCCATTGAGTTTTTCTAGCAAGGTTTTTAACGAGATAGTGTTATGGCATAAAATTTTATAAGAATAATATACTATTTTTCTTTTACTAAGATTTTTTCCCACTGAATATTTTCTTAGTAAGATTTTAACGAGGCATATTATTTGTAAAAGATATCAAGGGGGAGTGTTATAACATATTATATGACTTGATTGATTTCTTTCCATATATATGAATATTCTAATTTTCATATTAATATTGATTTTATTTTCTTTATTGGAAAAATTTTCTATTTTCTTTCATTTTGTACTCTATATAAATGGCCTAATACTATTAAATGAAAAATTTAGAAAAATTATTTTTTTCTCTATATTATTTATTATTATTTTTTTCGATTATATTTATAACAAAATTACCGTTTTAAAAAATTTATTTTTTAATACTAATAGTAAAGTCTGATCGGGTAAGTGCTCGAATATTTCAAACAAGAGTTTGAGTTTCAAAATAAAAATTGTACGAGTTTTGAGTTGATTTTCAAATTTTATAATTAAGTAGAGCTCGGTTCAGCACTGTCGAGCTGAACTCGGCTAGATTGCCCGATTACACTCCTAAATTATTAAAAAAAGAAAAACTGACAACGTGTTAAAGCTCTTGTTTATTTGTTCATACAAGATAATTACTTCCTTCCTCTTCACTTTACACCTCCGGTGTACTAGTGTACAGTCTGTACCGATCAAAAAACAGAACCAGAAACAAGTAGCGGCATAGCAGTAGTGAAACCCATAAAAGAAACCTAAAAAATCTAAAGGAAAAGCTATCAAATCTCTTCAAAAATCTCTCTCTCTCTCTCTCTGCCTTTCACATTTCCCAATTCAACTCTCTCAAAACCAACTCCTATCCCATCTTTGATCTTCCTAAATTTCAATTTTTTTCTTCTCATGATTATATACATGGAGCCATGAAGCTGAACAGTAAGCTATTGATTGTTTAAACTCTCTCTTTTTTTTTTTTGAATTTTTTTGGGTTTTGTTTTAAACTTAAGAATCTGGTTTCAAAATTTGAACTTTGGTTAAACAAATGCAAGTGTGAAGATTTGGTTGATTGAGTTTTGTGTGTTTTTTGTGGATAGATTGGTGAGATCTTAACTTGGGAACTGGAAAGCTTTAGTGGGTAATAGAATTTTGATAATGCCAAGGCAAAGCCGGGTTGCCATGGAGGAATTGCTACCTGGAAAAATCAGGAAACGTGGGTGTTCTTCTTCGGCTTCATCGTCTTCTTCGATTATTCAAAACTATAGATTTAAGAGAGCGATTTTAGTGGGGAAGAGGGGTGGATCCAGTACGCCTGTGCCCACTTGGAAGCTGATGGGGACTGTGAGGACCCCATCATCTGCATTGCGGGCTATGGATTCTCCCAAGTATGCTGCCTCACAAAATGGTGGTATTATCAAGGGGAAGTTGCAGCAGCAGCAGGCGGCGCCAGTTTCGGCGAGAAAGTTGGCGGCGACGCTGTGGGAGATGAATGAGATGCCGTCGCTGAAAATGAAGGAGGTGGTAGGGTCGGAAGAGAGGAGATTAAGGAAAGAGGCGAGAGCTAGAGAGAAGGCAACCAGGTCTGTGCATTCGGGTTCTTTGCCTCCCCATTTGTCTGATCCATCTCATAGTCCTGTCTCCGAGGTGGGTTTTGAATATTTTCTGGATTTTCCATGTTTTATTACTGTTCAGTTTCTCTTGTTTTGCTCTCAGGATCTTCGTAGAAGTTCAAGTATTGCTTTAGCTAAATAAAAAAAAAAAAAAAGATTTTGAAGTGTGTAATTTGTTTGTTAGGTGAAGGAAGACAAGACAGGAATGAAAAAGAAATTTGGGTTTGAAATATCAGGCCATGTGTTAGCTAAAGATTAGAAATGAAGAAAAAAGAATAGAATTTTGAAGTTACTCTATTTCTTTACTGATCATTGATTTCTAAGCTAACAGAACAATAATCAAAGCTCCTTAATTAGTTTAAAAAAAAAAAAAAAAAAAAAAAAGGTCTCATGTTGATTGGGGATGAATATTTTAAAATGCCAAATCTGTCTGTGCAACATAAGATTTGCTGTTGAATGCCAACTCCATCGAATTTGAAAACCCTGCTCTACTGTGGAATTTTGTTTATGGGTTGGGGCTTTTATAAGTTTCAAATGTGATTCCATACTGTCATAGCATAGGGCAACCACAAGGGAAATTTGATTTTGGGTATGAAGGCAACATAGTTGTTGCCATTATATCCAAGCTGTACTTGTTTTCTTTTATTTGTTGGTAATTCATGAAGCTAAATTGTTGATTTTCTTGTTTGATAATTGATAATATGATTATTTTTGTAGAGGATGGATCGATCTGGATCTGGCAGTCGTCACAGAAGAGCATCATCAATTTCTCAAAAGCTTAGGCTTGCAGACCACAGTGTTGGAGCATTTGATTCTATTAGCAATGCCAGTTTAATGGAGGTACTTAAGGCTAAAAATGCGAGTTTTACAGACGTGTTATAATGGCTCTTGGATAGTAAATGCTTCAAATTTTTCTGATGGCTCTTTTGTCATTCACTAATGTTGTAAATTTCTTTGGTATCATTTTAATTTTATATTCATTATCCACTAAAAGGATACATTTCATAATATTTTCCATCTCTCAGGTTCATAATTAAATGTTAGTCAATATATCAATAATATCAATATTTCTTCACACATTCTTATTTGTCAATTTAGTTTCTATTTGCATGGGTTACAAGCTATGTATTTTGAAAAACAATATACATTAAATCTACTTATGTTTTCTCAATGATGCAGATTGAGACTAGATCTCGAGCCCAAACTCCAAATGGATCTAATGTTGGATCTAAGACTCGTTTGAAGGATGTCAGTAATGCTTTGACAACATCTAAAGAGCTACTTAAAATTATCAACCGTGTGTGGGGTAATGAAGATCGGCCTTCATCTAGCATGTCTCTCATCTCTGCCTTGCATGCGGAGCTTGAGAGGGCTCGCTTGCAAGTGAATCATCTTATCCAAGAACAGCGCTCAGACCAGAATGAGATAAATTATTTAATGAAGTGCTTTGCTGAAGAAAAGGCAGCATGGCAAAACAAGGAGCAGAAGGTGGTTGAAGCTGCTATTGAGTCCATTGCTGGAGAACTTGAGGTAGAGAAGAAGCTGAGGAGAAGGCTTGAAAGCTTGAACAAGAAGCTTGGGATGGAACTAGCTGAGACAAAGTCATCTCTGTTGAAGGCAGTGAAAGAACTTGAGAGTGAGAAGAGAGCTAGAGTTGTGATGGAGCAAGTATGTGATGAATTAGCTAGGGATATAGGTGAAGATAAAGCTGAAGTTGAAGAACTGAAGAGAGAATCTGTAAAACTCTGTGCTGAGGTTGAGAAGGAAAGGGAAATGATGCAGTTGGCTGATGTTTTGCGTGAGGAGAGAGTCCAAATGAAACTTTCAGAAGCTAAATATCAGCTTGAGGAGAAGAATGCAGCTGTGGATAAACTGAGGAGTCAACTTGAAGCCTTTTTAGGAACAAAGAGAACCAAAGAAAAAGGCCGTGTTTCTTATCATGTGAATGATGAAGATATTGCAGCTTATTTAAACAAAACTCGTTCAGTTCCCCATCAGAATGAAGTAAATGAGGATGACGGAGAAGTGGAAGATGGGATAGAATGTGAAGATGATTCGGCTGAAAGTGATCTTCATTCCATAGAATTGAATATGGA
Organism: Reutealis trisperma; assembly: GCA_947687605.1. Taxonomy (NCBI): domain Eukaryota; kingdom Viridiplantae; phylum Streptophyta; class Magnoliopsida; order Malpighiales; family Euphorbiaceae; genus Reutealis; species Reutealis trisperma. The sequence continues at coordinate 3,433,134 of CANTUT010000052.1, read as the reverse complement.
CAATAATAATAAGAGTTACAAATGGACTTATCCTTCTGGAACTCCTCGTGATTTGAGAAAGGCAGCAGTTGATGAAGAAGATATCAAAGGGAGGAAGTCTACCTCCAGCAAAGTACCTAGGAGAAGTGCTTCTCTGCAAAGAAGTGTTTCGGATGGAGTTGAATGGGGCATGCAAAATGAGAGGCTATCAGTTACAGAAGATGGGATAGACTGGGGGGGATTCTCTGAACTTGAGAGGCATTTGCAAGGAAAAGGCTATATAGATGAAACGCATGGGTATCAATCAGTGAAAGGTCTAAGGGATTTTTTGTTGTCTGGTTCTAGAATAGATTCTGCCAGAGGTTTTGCTAGTCCTACGCGGCAAGTAGGGCAGCGACCTTCACGAGATTCAAGCAATGCAACTCAAGAGAGACCTCCTACGGCACCAGGGAATGCTTCGAAATCAAGGCTAGGCGAGGGCCTTAATGGAAGAAAATCCAAATGGTGAGCAGCACCGTGAAGCTGTTTATGAGGCATCAAGTAAGTGGCCTAGTGCAAAAAGAATTAGGCATTGAGAATTAATGTTTTTGATAATTAATGCTCGTTTCCGAATTGTTAGAGCTCTTCAAGCTGCAGCAATCGCTGCTCAATGTGCGTTTGACTTTTTGGCAATTAGCAGGAACAGTTGTGCTTATAGAGTTATTTAGAAAAAGAGTTGTGATCATCCAACCAAGTTTCTCCTGTACAAAAAACTTCTGGCACAATCGAGTTTAACATGCTAGAAGCATATTTAAATATATATGCTGTGAGCCTGTGGTATGCGTTCTTCTTTTTTACTATTTTCATGTACCTTTGATTTGCTTAGTAATCCATATTTAAGTATGCATGATCGAATTAGAATATGAAAGTAAACTTTTGTAGTTTGCTTGCCCTGCAATGAAGAATTCTGCTACCATTTCTTGGATCCAGATTTCCCTCACTTGTGGAGTGCATGCACATTTGTCTTTAGATTACAATGAACACAACCTTTTCTCTTCTAACTGATTGATTGATTTTCCTCCCTGGTATTGTCTGGAAAACGAGATTGGTTGCATGTGTAGTTATGCTTCTTTGTGTTGACCAGAAATAATAGAGCCACAGACATTTGAAATTTGGTGCCAATAATAGGAACAAGATTGTGCTTGTACAGAATTCCTCCATTAAAACATACTAAGCATACGAGGATGTGAAGAGGGAGGGATTACTTATTTCCTTTTCACTTTCCTCCACTCTTTTTAAATTTACTGGGGGAATTCAACAACAATTGAGTGAAAAATCCTCAAGGTGATAACAAGAAGAGCCATACGTCTAAATTATTGACTAAGCATTTTGGATTACATCCAACTAATGCATTGACTGAGCAGTACAACTATACAAGCCATTCTAACTTGCAAAACATGCTATGGATCTTACTAGCCTAGAAAAGCAGCTGTACATTGCATTCAGCTACTCGAACGTTGGATATACTTTAGTTAGTCTAACCTGAACTTTCTACACATGAAAACTGTACAAAACCAGTGATCAGCAAAATCAAAACTTGAAATTGCAGCCATCGCCCCTTGTACGATGAGAACAAGTTAATTCTAGACCTAACATCTCTACCCAGCCAAGTCACCATAAAAGCTCACTGGGAACTTCTGCTTTCATATCTGTTGCAAGCAAAATTGGATTTGGTCCACTTTCTGTCCAACCAACATGGTTTGGCTTGAGATTGCTCCTAACTGTGCCAAATTCTGTCTTTGCTCGAGAAATCTCCACAAGGTCTGGAATTGTAGTTAAGCAACAACCAGAATATTATCAAAAAGAGCATTAACATTAATGAGAAGAAAATGCATTAATACTATGAGGAATGCATATATACCCAGATCAGCTGAGATAAGACACTCCCCTTGGTAATTAGGTCCTGCCAAGACAGTTCCCAAGGGTGAAACAATAACACTACCCCCAGAGCATGTCGTTTCATCTAGTGATACATTGCTATCTGAACCTCCAGGATTTAATGGATAGTCTCTCCTTCGGCAAAATTGGTTCGCAGAAAGAACAAAGCATCCACCTTCTACAGCAATATGGATCATGGTTGACTTCCATATTTCCCTGGCATCCGCGGAAGGTGCACAATATATTTCAATGCCTACATTTTTTGGTGCAAAAAATTGAAGAAAATTTATTAGATAACTATTGGACTAGCTAAAAGGACCTTGCATCCCACAATCTAATAGAAAGAAATGGGAACTAAATATAAACTAGAAAGATGACATTTAAAAAGCAACAATGAGACGAGGTATACCTTTAGCGTATAATTCTGTTCTTAGAAGTGGCGACTTATTGTCCCAACAAATGAGGCCACCAACCTTCCCGATGGAAGTCTCATATACTGGCAGCGATGATTTCTCCCCAGAATACCACACTGCAATTTCTGATGCCATTAGCATTAGCTTGCGATGCTGCCCAAGGTGTTGTCCCAGAGAATCGAAAAACAGAACTGTACTAAATAGATAAAATCCAGCTCTCTCCACCACTCCCATTACTAAGTGGACTTTGTATTTCCCAGCAACTCCTGCAAGCCTATCAACTTCAGGACCTGCATAGACTTGTCAACATCAACAAGTGAATTGCAAAGTTCAAATAACTTGACCCCAAGAAAAAGAAAGCCAATTCTAATAGAAAGGGAGTCTGACCAGGCACATCAATAGCTGAAGCATAATACTTCTGCAAATCGTCATCTGTTGCAGTAGCAAACGTGGGACACCGCGGGTAGCCACCAAGAAATGCTTCTGGAAACACCACCAATTGTGAACCATAGGCAGCTGCTCCAGCAATCAGTCTCTCCGCTTTATCTGTTTAGATAGAGAAAGAGAGGGAAAAAGAAAACTTGAACATTGTGATTGAAACCTGATTTCTACTATCAGATACAAGGCAAGCCATTCATTTAGGGATATATGACTCAAATAGTCATTAAAACAAACAGAAACAGAACAAACTAGACTGCATTTTGGGGTTATGCAAATGAAATTTACTACCCACAAAATTAGAAGAATCCAACATACCATCTATGTTCTTTTCATTTTCTGGGCAACCGAAGAAACCAATAGTACACAAATCGATAATCTGGCTAATCTACATAATAAACCTCTTTAAAGCAGAGAGTTGAAATTGAGACAAAAAAAAAGAAAAAAAGGATAATAATTTAGTACCCAATGTTGCAGGAGTATCGAAAAACACAGAGGAAGCTTGAACTACAGTCGCCCTAATCGACTGCCTCGTAGCCGCAGCACCAGCGGATGGCACCGGCAGATAAGACGTTAACTGATGGTCGTTGAGATAGTCCATGCAGACGGGTTTTGGAACAGGGAGTTTGACTGGTTGGCGAGTCCAAGTCGAATTGGTTGGTTTAGTATTAGGAGAAGGGACGAGTTCAGGTCGGAGCTGATGAAGGAGCCATTGGACAATTTCGCCATCAGAGCGGAAACCCAGTTCCTCTTTAAGGTGGAAAATGGCAGGAATGCAGACTGGGGGTATTCGGACACGTTTGTTAACGGGTAAGACACCGTCCTCTTTGGTTAAACGACGGCGTTTTGGCTTAACATGGTTAGGGTCTGGCTGAGCATTTTGTGAAGATGAGTGTACTTGTATGATCTCCATAGACAGTGAAAGTGACAGTGACAATGAGTCTGTGTGTCAAGAGTTTCGTCAATTTTACTTATGAATGGGGAGAGAGAGAAAGAGGTTTTTTATTTTTAGTTGAAAAATGACACATTAATATTGTAAACTGGTTTATTTGATCAGTTGGATTTTTTTTTTTTTTTTAGCAAAATTTGATCAGTTAGATTCTAAAGCTTTATATCTTTTATTATTGTTGTATATGAAATCTTTAATTTTAAAACTCACTCTTAATATGTATTAGGCTTTTAAATACATATATGCCAGACTTTACTGATATACAACTGTAGTTATGATGGAAAAGCATAAATTTGGATATATAACTAATTTTGATATCATGTGAAAAATTTCAAATCCAATTTAAAAATTTAAGTTTTTACGTGGTGAAAACTCAACATTATATTAAATATTAATATTTTTTATTATTTTTTTTACGTGTGATTTTTAACTCCAACGTTTGCTAAAGAAAAACTCCAAGTTTTAATTCTCTCTTTTGTGTTAAGTGTGAAGTCTGCAAAAAATAAATATGATGTGTTATAAATTACTTTTTTATTTTTTCTAATACTAATTATTAACAACCGCAACCCTCTTGCTAGAGATTTGGCTAAAACGTACCAAAACTATTAGATTTTTATTAGTTTTCTATTTTACTCACTAAAAATTAATTTATTATAAAAATATCATTAACTTTTAATTTTTTTTTATTGGCAAATTATTAAGCCAATTCCAACAAAAAACACTCCCAAAAATTGATATGACATTTCACATCACCTGCTAATGTTAGTAAGCTAATACGTCATATTATTAAAATTACATGTAAAATTACTAAATTTTGTATTGTTTCCTAATTTAATCACTAAATTTTATTTTTTTTTTTCACAAGAGGGTCATAAAAACAAATCCGACATATCTAAAAACAATATCTATTATTTTCGGCTATAGTTTTAAGGGTTCTTCACATCATTCAACTCTCTCATTTAGAGCTACATTTTAATACCTATTTCATTATTTAGAGTTGAATGGAGATGGAAATCAGAAATAAGACTATTGAAACTTTTGGCATTTTCCAATGAAAAAGAAGAGAGTGAAAACGAGAAACTTATGTTTTTATATTTTTGATTTCGAGGTGAGTTGATTGAAGTCAATTCCAGTAAGTTTTTCAACAGATTTATTTTAGAGGTTAGTGATTAAATTAGAAAATATTATAAAATTTAGTGATTTTGCATATAATTTTAATAATATGATGTGGCAAACTGATATATTCAACTTAATCAGCATTTATAAGTAACGTGAAATACCACATCAACTTTCCGATAAGTTCTTAATCGAAATTAGCTTAGTGACCCATTAGTAAAAAAAACTTAATACACTTTTATAATAAATTAATTTTTAGTCAACAAAATAAAAAATCAACAAAAATTTAATGATTTTTAGTGTGCTTTACCTCTAGAGCTTTTGAATTTATAATTACATTATTGTTTATAATAGTAAGAAATATAAAATTTAGTTCGTTATATAAAAGATTATTTTTTTAAATCCGAGAAAAAAAATAATAAGTAGCATTGATTAAGCAATAAGTTCAAATTAGTACACGGATACAATATGCTCAAATCATAAATGGACCTGCGGTCCAACAACACAAAGCCTACAAAGGAGAACTTGCGCTTGTAGCCTTTTACAGACAAGGCCCTGAGGCTTGAAACATAGATAAAATTACATAGCTGCCCCTTGTCTTCCTGTACCCTACTAGAACCCTCCACCGAATTCAACATGACTGCTGCTTGAGAATTGGGAGATGGCTGGAATAGCACCATGAACTAGGGATCTATGGTTGAGCCAAACCCAAAGGAAATGTAATTCTGAGCCTTAATACTTCCCTTTCACCGACAATAAGAGAACTGCTTGTTTATGTGATGCCTGCTATAAAAGATCGTTTACTATGTTAAATTGTTTTAAAAATTATTAATTAAAATTAGTAATAGAAGGCCACCAAATCCTGGTCCGGTGGCAATGTACTATGTCATGTAAGTTTTTTTTTGCCAAATATTTATTTGTTAACCGCAACTATTGAATCAAAATATATTTATTTATTAACTATTTATATATTATTTGTTAATATTTAAATAAAATAAAAAAATATTTAATATTAATTATTATTCGATAATATTTTTTAATATAATTCATTTGAATATATATTTATATATATATATATATATATAAATGACATGAAAATCAAAATTGAAACCCCTAAAGCATTGTATTTATTTACGAGACTAAAAATTAATACAGAAAGAAATACATATGCATACTTCTCTAATAAGATAATCGCTTCAATTCAACCAAAACGCTTATTAGATTAATCATCGAGCATCTTTCGAAGGCGTTGTTTGATGTAATCACTACGGGCTTTAGCTCGAGCTTGTTGAGGAGCTATATTGGCCATTGACAGGTAAGCTCCATAGCCAAACAGTGAAGCTCCGGTCATTAGACAGCCGATTGTCACCGCTAATTGCTTGCGGGTCGGTGGATATGACCAAAGTACCATCTGGTTTTTGCTCCTTATCTCTCCTCCTTCCTCGACGGAGATTATTTGGGAAGAGAAATAAAACCCGAAAATTGCCCAGTTGTTTTTATATAAAGCTTGTAATGGGCTAATATGGAATAAGTTTAGACTGGGCCTTAATAGCTTGAAGTTTGCCCATACGTAATTGTTTGATCTCCTTTTTTTGAAACACACAAAAATTCACCGGAGCAGCCATGCTAGCCTATTCCCATGCCTTTGAACTTTTCCTCCGAAGCTACAATCCGGACTCTTTTCAATACCTGTAAAAGCATTCATCACCTCTATCAGCTCCACGCCCGCATTATCCACAAAGGACTCGAGCAAGATCACTTTATTGTCTCCCGCCTCCTTAACCTGTCCACTTCTGTTTCTTACTCCACGTTTGTCTTCGATCGTGTCCATACTCCCTCCACTATCCTCTACAATATCATCCTCAAAATCTATTCCCGCAAATCTCTTTTTGACGATACAATTTATCTGTTCATCCGAATGAAACGGAGTGAACACGGAAGGCCGGATAGATACACGTATCCTTCGATTATTAGGTCCTGTTCAAATGAGTGCAGACTAAAGGAAGGTCAAATTGTTCATGGGTTGGCGATAAGAAGTGGAGTTACTGAAGATGTCTATGTTGGGTCTAGTTTGATTGATTTTTATGGAAAATGCAAAGAGATATTGCCTGCACGCACGGTGTTTGATGAAATGACTGAGAGGAACGTGGTTTCTTGGACCGCAATGGTCCTTGGCTATTTGAATGTGGGGGATATGGATGACGCTAAGAATCTGTTTGGTCAAATGCCGGAGAGAAATTTAACTTCGTGGAATGCAATGGTTGGTGGGTTGGTAAAAGGGGGGGATTTGCTTAGTGCTAGGAAGTTGTTTGATGAAATGCCTATGAGAGATGTTGTCTTGTTTACTGCCATGATTGATGGGTATGCGAAGGCAGGAGATATGGCATCCGCGAGGGCTTTGTTTGAGAATGCTCCAGAGAGAGATATCTTTGTGTGGTCAGCAATGATTTCGGGTTATGCTCAAAATGGGCAGCCCAATGAGGCTGTGAAGATATTTCAGGAGATGGAGTTATCGAATGTTAAGCCTGATGAGTATATAATGGTGAGCTTGATGTCGGCTTGTTCTCAAGTGGGTAGTTTGGATTTAGCAAAATGTGTTGAAAGTTATTTGAGCCAGAGCTCGATTGATATTGGTCAAACTCATGTTATTGCTGCCCTTGTTGACATGAATGCTAAGTGTGGGAACATGGATCGAGCTAAAAAATTGTTTGAAGAGATGCCTAAACGGGACCTAATTTCGTATTGTTCTATGATACAAGGATTGTCTATTCATGGCTGTGCAGAGAAGGCTGTGACATTATTCAATAGAATGCTAAATGAAGGAGTAATTCCAGATGAGGCAGCATTAACTGTCATTTTGACAACCTGTAGCCAGGGAGGGCTTGTTGAGGAGGGTAAGCATTATTTTGAAACCATGACAACCAAGTATTCTATAGTTCCCACTCCTGTGCATTACACATGTATGGTTGATCTTCTTAGCCGATCAGGACAGCTAAAAGCAGCTTATGAGCTTCTGAAGTCTATGCCTGTGGAGCCTCATGCAAGTGCTTGGGGTGCACTTCTTGGAGCTTGTAAGCTGTATGGTGACGTTGAGTTGGGGGAGGTTGCTGCTGAGAGGTTGTTTGAGCTTGAACCTGAAAATTCTGGTCCTTATGTGCTCTTGTCTAGGATCTATGCTGCAGCTGATCAGTGGCTGGATGTTTCACTTGTTAGGGACAAAATGAAAGAGAGAGGTGTTAGAAAAATACCTGGCTGCAGTTGGCTTTAAGTAAATAGCATAAGGGGTTGGATCTCTTGGCATCCCCTTTGTGACCTTGTTTGGAAGGGGCAGGCTTGAGTAAGTTAAATGTGGATTCCATATCGATGGTGTGTGCTTTAAAGATTTTGGACCTTAGCCAAATCTATGATTCCATCTTGGTGTCAATGAGCAGGGAGAAGTGCATTTTGATTGCAGCGGTAAAATTTTTCACCTCAAGTTAGTGATGGACAGATTAATGCTGAGTTGAAAGTGTCAGCGTGCTTATGCCTGGATATTAAATAACCATGTAAGAACAATTGTTTGATTAAATTTTTAGTTGATTAAGGGAGCGAATAATTTTGACTGCACTATGGATTAACTTAAATCGGGACATCAATGCCTAACAGGCAGCGACCGATACACTTGGTAGCCTCTTTTTTATTGTTCAAAAAAAGGATAATTTTTAACCGCTATAGTTTCTCCAAGAAATCTTACTGTAATTTTTAATTAATTGTCACTAGTGTACAAAATGTAATTGTGTTTTCAAGATGACTGTTCTCTTGGGAATTCTCTGTGCCAGTTGCTCTTTTCTCTAATCATAATTTTGAATGAAGTTATTTTGCTATCAAATACTACTATCATGTTAAAGACAGCCCCCTTATACGTTTCTTTCACTCATTGTTATATTTTGTGGTGAACATTAAGGACAAAGAAATCAGCAAACAAATTATCTCAAGTGATGGTCTACATTTTACTCACTGATACACTCCTACCAAAACTTCCAAATTATCTCCAAACACTCCACTCTTCAGCTATGGGCGAACTTCAGCTCGGATCAGTCACACGCCCATGTTCTCCTCCTCTGCAACTCCAGAGGTCACTCTCTTGTGTGTAACCACCAAGATAAGGTTGCTTATCTCGGACCTTTATCCATGAGATGAGACTGATTAGCTCAGACCTTTATCCACGAGATGAAGTCGACTAGCTCAGACCTTTATCCGCGAGATGAAGTCGACTAGCTCATACCTTTATCCACAAAGATGAGGCCTATTATCTCGGATCACTATCCACAAATTACGTGCCTATTATCTAGGGCCTTGCCCTCCGGGTAAGATCACCTATAAATACCTATCCATTGCTCCAGTGCAGGGGTAATGCTTTTCTAAACTCTGAATACTCTCAAATTCTTTTGCCTAGGCTACTCGCTTGGACCTCATCCCTTTGTTTTGCAGGTTCTCCTGGTTTGGACTAAACCTAGAAGACTTTGATTTGTGGCTTTGTTAACATCAATTACTATTTTGTCACCATGTACTTGAGGAAGCTAGTTACTTTTCTTCTACTTTCAATGCAATGCAGCATGAGTAGATAGTTCTTCTATAAGCTAGAAGAGTGAAATTTGACCTAAAACAAGACCTAAATTGCGTTCTAACATTGTTGAAGTCTAACCAATGGAACAATTCTACTGGTGTTTTTGTGTTTTAATATGTAATGTTCAGGGACTCAATCCTTGTTGATTTGTTAGAAATATGGGTCTTTTCAATTATTAAAGCAATGATGGAAACTTTATAACTGTGTTTGAACCGAAGCTATCACCCCTTATATTTGATAATTTTTCACTGCTATGCTCTGTAGTCTACTGACTATTTGTTTGTGTTAGCGTCTTGATTAATTTTCCATGTCAAGTTAGGTTATAGGTGCTTAAGTTACCCAACATGTCTGCTTGGCCATTTTTATTGCATGCTGTTTCCATGTTCAAACAGGTAACTGTTTTGCATAGCTGAATTTTTTATTCCATTGTCATTTGTGGGTAAACAACGAGTAGTTTTTAAGTTGAATGGAAAAAATATACCAAAAAAAAAAATGATATATGTTTGCTTTAGAATCCCAATTCCAGTTTCTGTCACTAACCAGGGAATTAAATACATGTATTCCCGATCATTTTATTAACATTCATGTGAGAATTCGTTTCATATACACATATTTCATCTCATAAATACCCAAAAATGTCCATTGCTGTTTGACACTCCCGTGTGATGCTAAATATGATTTTTTTTTCCGCGTAGTTCACAATAACACCAAAATTTTCTAATATCCTTGAGCATGGCTATCCAAATATGACATTGCAACAGCAGCATGAAAAGCTGCGCCAACTGGAAGAGCATTTTCATCGATAACAAAATAAGGCGAGTGCAATGTCTCATCTAATTTCAGTGTCTTATATTTAATTCCAAGCCGAAACACACTAGCAGCAGGAATCTTCTTGGAATAGAAACTGAAATCCTCTGATCCCATTATCATTGGTAGAAGCTGCGAATTTGGCTCCCCGAGTAAGACCTCTCCTACCTTCTTTGCATGTTCATATAATGCTTCATTGTTAATCATGACTGGATGTAGTAGTGTGTCTTCCTTAAAGTCCAACACAGAAGTACATCGATGCATGACTGCTTGCATCTAAATAATCTGTTAGCAAATGTATAATTTTATCTGCAAGTTGCTTTTGATCAAATGATTATTGTTGATATGAACTTTTCCAAGGTCAGCAAAGAAAGGAATGTCTTACCTGCTTAATGTGAAGTAGACCTTCATTGGTCAAGCTCTGGAAAGTTCTCCCAAATCTCACAGATTCTGGGACTACATTTGTTGCTTGACCTCCTTCTATGAAGCCAACTGTAACCTCCTAAAAATGTTTCTAAATGAATAATGAATATAGTCAAGTACCGTTGTTTATATTTGCTGCTAGAAGATTAATCCTACTGCAGTTTTTTTCTGCCAATGAAGACTTCACTGGATGTTGAAGAAGACACATTGTCTATGAAAAACAGACCTTATCGACAGATTTGGTTCATCATATTCATGCATAGCCAGTTCAACTAAAAACTGATCCACTGATATTATGCAATGAACGGAGTACGAGACTGCAGCATTCAGAAATCTATTCAATAAAAGAGAAAGGAAAAGATTGCCCCAGTGTGAAGAGGATTCAGTTCTCGAGATACAATCTGTTGGAGAGCAATGATTGCAAAAGATGCTACAATAATTGGATCTATATTATTATGTGCAGTTGCTGCATGCTCAGCTTTTCCTCGAATTGTAACTGAGAAGAGTCCAGCACCAGCAAGTACGGGACCAGGTCTTGAGGAGATAGTGCCAGTGGGAATTGAAGGTAAAACATGTAACATGAAAACAGTTTTCACATCGTCAAGAACACCAGCTTGCAACATATGGTAGGCACCAGCATAACCCTCTTCTCCAGGTTGGAAAACAAGCTTCACAGTACCCTTCAAAAAATAATCAGAGAGAATGATAGAAATTACCTTTAATTCATTTCTCTTTTGCTGGAGTAATTTGGCGGCTCCAAAAAGCATGGACACATGAGAATCGTGACCACAAGCATGCATTTTGCCATCAATTTTGCTCATGTTCCCACTCTACTAATTCCTTCCACATGGTAAAAGTGATTTAAAGATGTCAAAAATTTATATACATATATGTTAAAAGAGGATGAGGAATAGTTACTAGTAATAGCAATTGGAGAACAATCAAATGTAATATCCGAAACTGAAGCTTGATGTCGTGCTCGGTTGATACTTGATCGCTTGACTTAGTATTTTCTATGACGAGGCTATCTTAACAAAGGCAGATTCTACCTATTCTCATTTGAATAAGTCTCAGAGATAAGTTAATTTTGAATAGTTTATGTGATTTTGCTGTTATTCTATGTGATTAGTTGTTATTATTTTTCTAGTGGGATAAGCCACTTGTTTTTCTCCTAGTTTTTAGCTTGACAGTTGAAAATTGGCTATTTAAGTCAAATGAAATAATGACCAAGGCATTAGCCAAATTTCACTCAATTTTATTACTCTTTCAGCGGAGGTTTGGTTCCCTCGAAGTAACCAATTTCTTGGCTTTTCTATTTCTTTCTTAACTACTAATCACAAAATAGGTAAAGAAAAAGCTTCAGTGAGCCAATCCATAGTAGAGTAGTATCAGAGCTTGGCTATAGAACAGCGAGTTAAGGCAGTAGAAAAAGTAGTCGAGTCTCTTTCACTCTCTCAAAAGGAGATGTTGAATCAAATAACTGACAAGTTGAATCAATTAGTGATTCGGCTGGATCAAGTAAAAACTCAATCCATTGCAGAAGCGGGTGAAAATTCATCTGCCCATATTTGAGCTCATTCGGGTGGCAATAGTGGATCACAATAATACACCAGCATCAGCAACTTTGCTCTAAAAAAATAGTAAAGTTAGATTTTCTCCAATTTGAAGGCCTTGAAGATCCTACCAACTAGATATGCAGAACTCAACAATTATTTGAGATTCATGACATTCCAGATGATGAAAGGGTTCAATTGACATCTTACCATCTAGAGGATGATGCCCAATTGTGGTATCAATTGAAAAAACAAGAGATATCTTTCATTTCTTGGGAAGATTTTAAAGAGGGATTATATGTCAGGTTTGGTCTTGACCAATTTTTTTGACTGGAGAACTCACTAAGTTACAGCAGACAGAGAATGTGCAAGAATACCAAGCTAAACTGGAGAACTCACTAAGTTATTGCAGACAGAGAATGTGCAAGAATACCAAGCTAAGTTTGATAAGCTCTTAGCCAAAACTGGTCCTCTTCTATAAGCACAACAAGTGAGCTGTTTCATTAGCGGATTGCGAGATCCAGTTAGTATAGATGTGCAATCAAACTGACCAACCACCTTAACAACAGCTATTGGGCTAGCTCGTTTATTTAAAGCAAAAGAAAATTCCCACAAGAAACCTCTATGTCCATTCCAAAGGTAGGAAGTACAACACACAATCTTAACATTCAAAGCTCTTCACCAATGAAAAAGCTAACAACTGATGAACTAAATGAGAGAAGAAGGAAGGGGTTTTATTTTAGATGCTATGAGAAATTTGGGCCGAGTCATCGCTGCAAGAAACTTTTCATTATTCAAGCTTGTTTAGGGATAGTGATGATGATGTGGAAATGGAAGATGAGGGAGGGTATGAAGTTCTTTCTAATGAGACACTAGAAATTTAAATTGCAAGGAACTCCTATATCTTATGATTTATACTTGTTACCATTTGAAGCTATGATGTTGTTTTAGGGACTCAATGGTTGAGTACATTGGGACCCATTGTATGGGACTTTTCTAAAATGCAGATGAAGTTCAATACAGACAAGAAAGAGAGGATATTGCAAGGTTTATCTACTCCAAAAAATAAATTGATCAATAATCATCAATTGGTGCAAGCTACAAAGGAAAAGAAAAAAAGGGTTTATGCTACAGCTTTATGCCTTGAATGCTCTAAAAAGACAACCAGTTTAGCCCCAAATGTACCCAAATCCAGCACCTTTTAAACCAATACTCAAGTATACTAGCTAAACCAAAAGGCCTTCCACCTAGATGCACCCATGACCACAAAATGGCCAAGGACCTATCTCTGTCAAACCTTATAGATATCCCCACTTCCAAAAATCTGAAATTGAGAAGTTAGTTGTCGAGATGCTCTCTTCTAGAATAATAAGACCAAGCAACAGCACCTATTCTTCTCCAGTCCTACTAGTAAAAAAAAAAAAAAAAAAAAAAAAAGGCTCTTAGAGGATGTGTGTTGATTATAGAGCTTTGAATCAGGCCACAGTTCGGGATTAATTTCCAATACCTATAATTGACAAATTACTAGACAAGCTGCATGGTGCAAAGTATTTCACTAAATTGGATTTGTGCGTAGGGTATTATTATATTTTAATACTTGCAGAAGGCATGGAGAAGACTGCTTTTCAAACTCATCAAAGCCACAATGAGTTCTTAGTGATGCCCTTCAGGCTCACGAATGCACCTTCCTCTTTTCAAGCTTTTATGAATGAGGTATTTCAACAACATTTAAGAAAATTTGTCTAGTTTTTTTCGATGACATTTTGATTTATGGCAAAATATGGGAGAAGCATACGAAGCATTTAGTGGTGGTGTTTTCCATTTTGAAATCTAATCAACTTTATGTGAAGCTAGAGAAATGTCAATTTGGCCAAAGGGAAATGAAGTACCTTGGTCATGTGATTTCAAGTGCAGAGGTGGCAATGGATCAAGATAAAGTTGATGCAATGTTGACATGGCAAAAACCTCAATCTCTTAAAGTTTTGCATGGGTTTCTAGACCTAATAGGTTATTACCGTAAATTTATATAGAAATACAGTAAAATTGCTAGTCCTCTCACGCGAATGTTGAAGAAAGATTCTTTCAAATGGGATACACTTTCAGAAGAAGCCTTTGAGAAGCTCGAGGTAGCCATGACACAAGTACTAGTTTTGGCTTTACTTGATTTTTCTAAAATATTCATAGTAGGAAGTAGGTTTATGATGCAAAGCACAAAGAGAAAGAGTTTGTTGTTAGGGATTAGGTATATGTGAAGTTGTAACCATATAGGCAAGTATCTATTTCAAAAAGAAGAAATTTCAAGTTGTCAGCAAGGTATTATGGGCCATTCAAAGTTTTGCAACACATTGGTGCTGTGTCTTATAAGTTGGATTTGCTAGTTGAATCTCGAATCCACTCGGTATTTCATGTCTCACTTTTGAAGAAGAAAATAGGTAACCATGTTACAACTTCTCGCTAGGTACCTTTGGATAATTTGGGGACTTAAGTAAGTTTTCTTATACCTCAAGCTATTCTTGATCGTCGGATTACAAAAGGAAGGCATGATATTTTGATATTGTGGAAGGGACTCTTTCCAGCAGAAGCTACTTGGGAAAGATTGGACTATATTAGAGAGCAATTTCTAGATGTCAGTCTTGAGGACAAGAGTGTAATTTAAGGGGGGATGAGTTGTCACGTTCTCATTTGAATAAGTCTCAGAGACAAGTTAATTTTGAATATTTTATGTGATTTTTCTGTTATTCTATGTGATTTGCTATAATTATTGTTCTGGTGTGATTAGCCGCCTGTTTTTCTCCTAATTTTTAGCTTGACAATTGTGAATTGGCTATTTAAGTCAAATGAAATAATGACCAAGGCATTAGTCAAATTTCACTCAATTTTATTATTCTTTTGGTGGGGGTTTGGTTTCCTCGAAGTAACCAATTTCTTGGCTTTTCTATTTCTTTCTTAACTACTAATTACAAAATAGGTAAACAAAAAGTTTCAGTGAGCTAGTCCATACCAAAGTCTTGCTTGCTCCATCTTTTGCATTCCGTTTAATTCACAAGATTACTTAAGTAAGCCGTAATATTAGTAAATAATACTATATTTGATGCATATAATTCATGTTGGACATAATACGTCCAAATACTTAACTAACCCATGAGACATATGTTATTTAAAATCTAGTACCATGTCTTTAGTAATTCCTATTAAGTGGGATTACTAATCCCATTATTTCTTAAAACAACCTCACTTTTTATTTTATTTATTAATCTATCATACTAAATATAAAATTATTTAATATTATAGATTAAAATTTTTTTACCAAACAAAGTTTAAAATATTTAATTTTATGATTTAACTAAGTCTAGAATTTAATATAATTCTAAGGATTATAAACCTGTAAATCAAACGAATTATTATACCTATTTTTTAGTGGTATTGAGCTTTTTTTAAGCCCGTAAGTGTTGAGGTAGGTAAAGAAAAAATTTTATTTATTGTGAAATTCGCTAATCGATAATTTAAAAATGAAAAAGAAGACATTTGGAATTTTGTTTTTTCTCCGTATAAAATGACTGGCTTATAAGAGATTTTATATGGTTGTATTGAATTAGCAGAATTAAAGACTCTTATAAACTTAATTTTTTTTTTGCAGTGTTTTTTTTTTCACTTTGAATTTCTCATCCTAATGAATTGCAGACAATTTCTCATTACTACTCCTGAAATTGAGTTGTAAGCCACCCAATTTGTTATGGAATTTCAGTTAGTGGGTTGTTATTATATTGGTCATCTTGGTTGCTACTTTCTTTACCTCTTCCACCACCACCATCTAATGAGAATAAACTAGTCATTTCTCCTCTAAACCTGACCCAATCCTCAATTATGATTGAAAATCCATATAAAAAAGAGTAACTAAATGGGTTTGTTTTGTAATTAGAATTAAGGATGAGCAAAATCGAACCGAAACTGAAAAATTGAACTAAATCAATTAGTTCAGATAGGTTTGATTTTTTGAGAATTTCGGTTCAATTTGATTTTTAAAATAAGAAAACGAATTAAATTTTCGTTTAGTTCGTTTTTTGCCAAAAAATTTTAGTTTAAGCCAAACTAATCGAAATTTAATATATATATATATATATATATATATATATATATATATATATATATATATATATATATATATATATATATATATATATATATATATATATATATATATATATATATATATATATATATATATATATATTATTGATAAATATTATATATATAATTATTCTATAAATAAAAAATATACATATATAATAAAAAAATGACCAAATTGATTAACCGAACTGAACTGAACCAAATTTTTTCAGTGCGGTTCTATTCTATTTTATATAAAGTTCGGTTTCAGTTCTGTTTTCATAAAACATAAGTTTGGTTTTTCAAAAAGTTGAACCGACCGTTTGTACATCCCTAATTAGAACTTAGATTATCAAATGGGTACTCTTTTAAATTTCTTTAATTTTGAGTATGAAGGAAGAAGAGATACAAAGGGGGGCTTGGCTTGGCTTACAACTCGTGGTTCGGTTTCTATGGCTTCGAATTTCAAGCTTCAATCTTATTTTCTTCTTGTTGGTTGATTTCTCCTTCTTCTTCTTCTTTTTCTCCTTCAAGTGTGGACAAAGGGAGGGGCTGACTTGGGTTTCCTAAGATTTTTTTTTATATGTATTAGTATTACTAAATATGTAGTTAGCTTGACTCAATTAGAAAATAGCCTATATCTAATTATATTTCTCCTGTACTAATCTAATGCTTGCAAAACCCAAGTCTAATCACCTCATATGCAATTAAAACAACTTGCTTTTAAGTGAGTTACACCATATAAATATTGCCTTTTCATTGACACTTAATTCTCACATGGCCACACCTCAATTGCTAGCAAATTGTCAAAAGCTATACTCTTTCTATTGAGCGAGATTTAGCTAAAAGGTTAGATTAGATTTAATTATTGATGAGTTTTATGGAAATTAAAATCATCACTCACAATTAAAATAAATATTTTATTCTATATATTTTTTAATTTAAAATTTTATATTTTGATGTTTGCTCCCGCCTATCCCTATGCCCTTGTTCTCTTTCTCCTTCTTGATTTGTTGTCAGTTTGGAGTGGCGTAGGGCATTTTGGGTGATCCATTACAAAATAAATAATGGAGGACCTCATTTGAGCTATGGAAGATCACATGGAGCAAATGGCGGATCTTGTTCAGAAACTCTCTTCGAAGCTCCTTTCGGTCTTTGACCCGCTTATGAGAATTTCATCATATTCTTCCATGCCATTGACTGGACAATACATGAAAAATTCAAATTTGAGATTCACTACTAGTTTTTGCTCTCTATCCAATTTCAACTAATTATTTGGAGTTTGTCTGTGTGTGCATGTTTTAATAATGTTGGTTTTCTCAAGAGCGTTGGTTAATAGGTTTAATGGCTTTTCAGGTTGTGTTGGAAAGGAAATTCAATAATTTCTTGATCTCACCATTAATCTGGTTTGCAGTGGTGGTGGGATTGGGTTTGGGTTTGGGTTTGGAGGGGAGAGAGAGAAGTGAGAGAATAGTAAGGGAAAGGGCATAGGAGACAAAGAAGTGGGATAGCAGAAGTTATTTACGTCATTTTACATTTAGAGATTTATGTGAATGTTGATTTGGAGGCCTTTTTACCAATTTAGGATTTTTTTATAAAATAATTCTCAATTTAAATTGTTTTTTAAAAAAATTACCATTTTATGTTGTTTTTAAAACTATTTCTCATTTTGGATTATTTTTTTCTGAGGTGGCACAGGTGAAACTGGCCACTGGTGAGAGGAGCAGCCTGACTCTGGCCGCTACTGCCACCAACTGCTAGAACTCTGGCCGCTCCTGGGAGTTGCAGCCAGAGTCAATTCTTGCCCCTCTCCTAAGAAGTAGTCAGAGTCAATTCTGGCCGCTCCACACCTCTTCCTTTCTTTATTTTTCTTTTTTTTTTCAAATGAATTTTCTTAATTTTTTTTATTTTGTCACTTTGAATTTTTTTTAAATAATATAATAATTATGAATGTTATACTTATTATATAATAAATTTCTAATATTCTAATTAAATTATTATTATTATTATATATTATAAAATTATAATTATTATTATTATATATAATTAAACATAATTTATAATTATCATATATTATGTTATATATGATAATTATTAATTATGTTTAATTATATCAATTATATTTAAAAATAATAATTTAATTTAATTATATTAATTATATAAAATAGTTTATGTAAAATAATAAGAATTATACTAAATATTATATATAAATTCACCAAAAATAATAGCAATGTAATGAAAACATATTAATAATTGTACATATTCTATAATTTATTATTAACAATATACTGAATATTATTTGGGTCAAGAAAAATATTAAAAATTATAAATTATAAACATATTTAACTAAATACTATTAATATACTAATAAAATTTATTAACAAAACTAACATTAATTTCTAGCAAAGTATAATTTGATTTTTGTTTTGAAAATGAAAGAATTTAAACAATAGAATTGTCAGTGGATAATAAATAAATAAAAAAAAGAAAAAAATAAAAAAAAAAAAAGAGGAGCAAGCCAGCGGCTGGCCGCTCCTTTGACTTGGGTCCAACTATTTTTTTTGACCTAAAAATAGTCTAATTTGAGAAATATTTTTATAACAAACCTAAATTGAGAATTTTAAATAAAATAACTTAAATTGAAAAATACTTTATAAAAAATACCTAAACTAGTAAAAACCCCTAATTTGGATGTTAGCTCAATTTTTGCACTAGCTTTGCACTAGCAGTGCTTCGGTGATCAGAAAACAGGCAAAAACACAAAAATGAAATGACTATACGGTACAAAGTATTTTTTATGATTATTTTGTTTAAAAATAAAGTAACCTACTCTGTTTACAAAAAAATAATTTTTTTTTATTAAAAATCATAATTTTATTTATATTTTTTCGTAATTAAACTATTATTTCGTAATTCTTTTTAGTTGCAAAAAAATTTTTAATTTTATGAAAATATTGACTTATTTTTTTAAAAAAATAACTTTATGAAAAGAAAAATAATTTTGCAATTATGAAAAAATGGCTCTCTTACAAAAAATCATAATTTTTTTTCTTAAATTAAGCTTTTTTTTTTATAAAGTTTATAGGTATATAAATTTAAAATACTAGCTTAATCATTCTAATATTTCTCATTTTTAATTAGTAAAATATAATCGCAGGTTAATTTAATTATAATATTTTAATTAGATTTATAATTTGTTACTATTCTATTGGTTATAAAAAAATAAAATTTTATGTTTTATTTTAAAATAAAATAATTTAAGTATTTACCTATACGATACCATTTATAAGAAAATTGTAATTTTTTTTAAAAAAAATACATTTTTTTATAATTATAAAATTATTTTTCTCTTAAAATTGTTAATTTGTATAAAATATATTATATTTTCTTAAAATTAAAACTTTTTTTGCAATTAAGTAGAATTGCGAAAAAATAATTTACTTTACGAAAAAATATAAATAAAATTATAATTTTTCGTAAAAAATCTATTTTTTTTTGTAAACAAAGTAGGTTACTTTGTTTTAAAACAAAATAACAATAAAAATACCTACAGTGCAGTTTTACTTTTTATTTTATTTTATTTTATTTTTATAGCAACCGCCAACTACTTCAAAGGTAAACTTATTAAATATTTACCTTCTACTTAGTGCTCGAGTAAAATCCATGCATAAATAAAACATATACGCTTATCCTATATAAACATAACAAAAAAAAAAAAAAATACTGACAGTGGCAATGCATCAGAATTTTATTTTTTCCATTGTTTTTCCAATCACAGGAGAGGAGTAAGTGAACATAAAATGGCAGGTCTTAATGTGTCTCAGCAGCATGAGAATTCAAATATGAAATGGCAACAGCAGCATGAAGAGCAGCTCCAACTGGAAGGGCTTCCTCGTTAAGAAAAAAGTATGGTGAATGCAATCTAATAATTGGTTTTTCTTTTTCATTCTGTACCCCAATCACGAAAAATGCAGCTTTCATCTTCTGTGCATAAAAGCTAAAATCCTCTGCTCCCATAAATAGGGGCAAAAGTTCCACGTTGGATTCCCCGAGCATAATTTTTCCAACTTGTTTCACATGTTCATACATCTCTTCATCGTTTACTGTGGGCGGATAAGGCTTCAATGTTTCCTCCATGAAGTCTACTGAAGCAGTGCACTGATGAACAGCTGCTTGATTCTCCACTACCTGTAAAAGATCATGTTCAATAATATTTATCTAAAACATTAAAAATATCTCCATGATTTTTATTGCACAACTTAGCAGGTGAAATTTTATGTTCAACACGGTTGGTTGCATCTTCTAAATGATAACAATCTTCTCAAGCTTCACCTAAAAAATTTCAGAATTTATACATGTGCTATAGTTAAATCATTTCTCCTCCTTCCATAATCATTAGAACATATGCTATAGTTACCTCTTTTATCCTTCGCAGAAGATGAGATAGACCTTCTGTCGTCATGCTCCGGATAGTACCTCCAAATTTCACAGTCTCGGGGATGACATTTCCGGCCTGGCCAGCCTCAACGAACCCTACTGAGAGTACCTAAACAATGTTGGAAATGGAAAAGCTTGTGATTAGGTATATATCTGCAGCTCTGAGGTTCTTAAAGGCTCGAGATTCAGCAGAATATCAGAACATAACATTGTGAACTGCATTTGCATATTTAGCAAAGATCAATCTCTAAAACCAGTTGCAAGCAAATCATTTATTTATCTTCTACGAGAAACTGGAAATCAAAATTATACCTGGGGCACAAGAGGATCTTTCTCTCGAGAAATTAGGTGTTGAAGTGCAAGTATGGCAAAGGATGCAGCAAGAACTGGATCTCTTGTATCTTGGGGCCTTGCGGCATGTCCACCCTTCCCTTTAATGATAACTATAAACCTTGCAGAACCAGCGGCCATTACACCAGGTCTAGAAGCAATTGAACCAACAGGCATTTCTGCTGCAACGTGGAGTCCAAAAATCCCTTGGATGTTTTCAAGAGCTCCTTCTTTCAACATATGGTAAGCACCAGCGTAACCTTCTTCTCCAGGTTGGAAAACAAGCTTAACAGTACCCTTTGGAGTAGATTTCAGAAATGGAATCAATCAGAATATAAACTGAAAACAAATATAAAATTATGAAACTTGGAGTAGTTATCAATCCTGAATTCTCACACCTTTAATTCGTCCTTTTTGTGCTGAAGTAACTTTGCTGCTCCAAGCAACATCGTAACATGAGCATCATGGCCACAAGCATGCATTTTGCCATTAATCTTGCTCTTATGCTCCCACTCTACCAATTCCTTCCAAATAATAGTAGCAATGAAGTAGATTAGTTAAGACTGGTTAATAAAGCAAAAGTTTCAGACATCTAATTCTAATGTTACTAGTTAACAACACATTATATACTTGGTTGTTTCCACCTGTTGAGAGTCAACACCACCGTACTTTTCCTGTAATTTCATTGTATGTAATGGCAACATTAGAAGACTGTAAGGATGTAAACTTAACCTGTTTCTATAAATTCTTACTTAAATTGTACATACTCATGAAAGCTGAGACTTTGGTCATTGATTAGCGATAAAGACTAAAGCCGAGGTCTTTAGGACAATGCAGGTTTGACTTTCAGGTTTATTGAGATTTATTTAAATTATTTTTTGCTTGAATTAGATTGTAATATTTATCGGTTCAGTCCATATCCGATCTTACAGAAAAAATTTTAGATTGATCTACTTCATCACATTATTTTACGAATTATCTTCCATATTAAATAATAAATACCTAATAAGGTGAATATGTTATATGTATTGTAATTAATATGTCAACTGTCAAATCATCATCGGTAACCTATAATTTAGATCATAATTTACATTAAAGGAGTATATATAATTAAGCGAATTTCTATATATTTAAAAAAAAATTTCACCTGAAATATAACACCAAATATAATATATGACAAATTTTTATAATTTTACACCTAATTTTTTTTTGTAATTTTGGAGGTTATGGTGAGTCATGGCCATCCTCAATCCCACCTAGCTCCATTATTGGTTGTGAATCTAATTCACCTAAGAATTTTTCATAGGATGATATTTGGTAAAAAATAAAAAAAAAAGTGAAATAAAACACATTTTAATTTAATTTGTTAAATGAATATTGAATAAAATACAGTTTCTCCTACTAAATATTATCTAAATTTATAATAAAAATACCAAGTTATTATTATAAAGTTGTTACCTCTAAGGTTTGAAATTCTAACCTTACTTTAATTTTACTCTTTGCTCTTCCTCTAATTGTTTTTGGTTATATGAATATTTTTTCTTTCATTCTAATGGATTAGAATTAAGGTTTGAATTTAATTTTGGTTATAATATCACATATTAAGTTAGTTTATTTACTTTAATAAAATAAAAATAAAAACACGTGCCCACGTGATACATGATTTTAGAACTAAAATTCAATTGAGCAATAGTGAGAAGCATAGAGAAACCAAACAAACCTGAATAGGGAGAGCATCCATGTCCGCTCTCAGACCGAACCAAGGCTGAACCCCAGACCCAATCGAACCAACCAACCCAGTTTTGGCGAAAGGCCAATTATACTCTATTCCAAGTGAGTCGAGCTCCGATCTTATCAGTTGACTCGTGTTGTACTCTTCAAAAGCTAGTTCTGGGTACTCGTGAAATTTCCTCCTGATCCTTTTTAACCAATCAAAGAACTCAGGCTCTCTCGCCGACTCCAGTAGCTCCCGAGTCAATGAACTCAGCTCCTCCGATCCCGAACGAGTGGGTAGAGCCGATGACTCAGATAATGAGAAGAAGATTAAGAAGCAAAGGCGTAGCATAAGAGAGAGAAAGGAATATTTGCTCATTTTGCAGCTGCAAATCAGCAAAATGCAATATCCGTTTGCAGTTTAGTGTTTGCTTATAATTAATGAATCGTTATTACTTATAAGTGTGGGTCCTACTCTCAGTTTACATGCTTTACCCCCGTTTCGATGGGTGAAAACTGGGCGGAAAATAACCGGAGGAAAGAAAATAAAGTGCTTCTTCCCAGTGTTTTAAAAATTAAATAGGTCATGTCACTAATTTATAGTTTCTTAAATTTTTAATAAATTTTCATTTGGTAGAAATTTAACCGATTAAAAATTTATTTAAACATAGTTAAATCGTAAATTTAGTTTTGTAATTGAACCGAGCCAGACTAGCCAGTGATTCTTTATTCAATCGGTTGAATTGGCCAATCCGATCTAATTTTTAAAATATTGTTACTTCCTTCTTTCTTTTGTTTGAGAAGGAAATAAAAGTGGAAAGAAAAGAAAATAAGAGGAGAAAGAAGCATGACATTTTCTCCCCAAATCCGGAGGAAGTGGATGCAAAATTATTAATATGATTTATTTACCCTTTGAAACAACAAATTTTTCAAGAAAAAATTAAGGTCAAAAATGAAATTTAGTTTATTATAACTAACTTAATTTTGAGTTAATTTCATTTATGATTCTCGAACTTTTAACATATGCAAATTATAGTTCTCAAACTCATTTCACTTTCTTAAAAATCATTCAACTTCGATATAAATGCACATTAAAATCTTTCTATTAAATTTTATAGTTAAAACTAATGGATCTTGCTATGTAAATTTGTCATATCAACTTTTCTTCACTCTTCAGCATGTGGCCAATATCAAAGTACAATCAAATGCAAATCCTCTAGGAATAAAAATAAAGATAACAAAAAGCAAAAATTGAATAAGAGTTTAAACATCCATAATTCTAGAAAAACAAAATAAACTAACATAAAAACTAAAAATGACAATTTAGAAATTTATCATGAAAACTATAATTATGTAAAATACTTGCAAGATCAAGATAAGGGAATTGCCACATCACAAATTATGGGTTTAAAAATATAATTTGTTAAGTTGGATATTGATTACATTAATAATTACATTGATTAAATAATTTTTGCATAATTTCAAAAAAATTTAATATTTCATTTGTTTATTATATTTTTTTATTAAAAATTTATATAACAAAATTTTTTTAATAAATAAAAAAATCACTTTTTTATAATGTGTCGCCATTACCAGTTTCTCGTGAATATACCTTTTCTGTTATTTATAGTCGAGTTTTCTAATTGATTCAACTTGGTCTACAGCTAAAATGTTTATCCTCTAAGGTCACTCAGTGGACACCGACCACCCTTGAGGAGACCCCTTTCTCCACCATTTTAGCTATCGTTGCCTAATCAAGCCTTATCCCTGAATCTTAATACAATAAAAGTAGAGGCATAGTGTAATAATTTGAATTTTTATTTATTTTATAAAATCTTATTTTGTATGAATATATATTATTTAATTATTTTCTTTACTAAAGCGTAATTGAAATTTTCATTTTTATTTAATTTTTTATATTTATATGATTTGAAAAATGTATTATTAATCATAATTTTATTTAAATATTAGATATATGAATATAATTGAAGAAAATATTTACATATTTAATTATAAAAATATTAGAGTGGTTATTTTTGAGAAAAAGTATTTGTTAAATAAAATCTTATATTTTTATCCTATTGAGATAAATGATATTAGTTTAATTATTATTGCAATATTTTTAATCTTTCTAAATTTTAAATAAATATTTTGGGAGACATTATTAAACACTAAATATTAGATTGAAATTCAAAGTTTAAATTAAACCAAAAATAGATTAATTCATAGTATTATTATTATGGTTAAAATTAACATTATTATTATTATTATTATTATTATTATTATTATAAAAAAAGAAGAAAAGGTAGAGCAGCAACTAATTGGTCCTAAGTGGACCAATCAACCAGCTGTTGGAACAGGTAAAGGAGATAGAAGAAAAGAGAGAGAGAGAGAGAGAGATGAGACGTGGTGGTTGGCCGATGGTGGGCTTTTAGCAGGTGGTGCATGACACCGCCACCATCACCGTGAAGATCAACATTCGATGAGTCTAGAAGAGGCAGCGGCTGTCGAAATTAGTAAACAGAGGCAGCGTACTAGAGGGTTAAAGTCCCGCCGACGCCGAAATTTCAAATAGAGATTTCAGCCGATTTCAGCGGCGGAATATGATGAAATTGGTCTCGTTCGACTCCTAGTAGTGAGAGTTTCAATTTGGTACTTGCCATGCCTCCTGAAAGTTGTCAAAAGTGGAGATCGAAAAATTGAAGACTGAAACTTTGAGGGCTTATTTCGGCGGATTGGCGGAGAGTGATGTTGGTTTTTGAGCTTCTGGTGTTGAGGCGAGTAAGATGGCATGAAGATCACCCTAGTTTGCCACAAGCAGCGGTGGTGCGTGGCTGCAGCATGTGGAGCAAATCCAACGGCTTTGTCTCATCGTTTCGGTGCAATTTTTGATGTTCGTTCAATCGGATTCTTCATGGAGTTGATGTTCAGGCATCCTTCCAGTACCAGATATCGCACTCTATGAGAAGAGCCAATTGGGTTTCGTCAAATCTATGAGTTATATAACTTAATATAACATTTTGTTCTTTTATTTATTTAAAGTTACACTTGATATATGCATAGATTGTGTGAATACCATATATATATGTGTGTGTGTATTTTGAGTAGTATTTAGTGTCTTGGCATATGTATATGATTGTTCATTAATGTTGATGTTGCATATTATTTGTGGATGTTGGATGAGATTGGGATAATACAGTATCACTTAGGATATGATTATGTTGATGATATGATGATGAGGTAGATGAGCATCTAACTGGTGTATGACGACTGCTGACTTGCTCATCGCCTATGCACTGTTACCAGTCGAGTCAGCATTACTGGGACTGTTGCAACCCTTATATTAGATTAAGAGAACGTATTGGACCAAGAGTGCTATGATAGGGGATCGACTCCCTATATTGAGGATTAATGTGGTAATGTGCACTGTATTCCATCCTTATATGATTTCATAATTTGTCTGTCTATTTGACATAATGCATTAGCATTTATGACCATTTAGTGGTATGTTATATAAACAACTATATAGCTTATTGAATCGAATGCTCATTCATATTCAATTTATTTTTTTCAAGTTGTGAAATGAGCTCGTGAAGACATTTAATTGAGTTTTCTTGCCTTTTTATTCTCTAACAGTGTAATTATATTTTTGATATCCAGTTATGTATTTAAAATTAAATTATTCTATATTATTGAAATTTTAGCACTCTGTACAATTATATTTTCAATAGTTGTTTCCTTGTTAATTTGATTGTTATGAGCTTGTTAAGTAGAATCTATAAAAGATGTAATATATATGACATGAGAGAAATGTTATTTCAATTGTGTAATGCTTGAGGTTTCTTTACCCAATTGTAAACAATAATGACGACATTATAACTTCAATATACTGTGTCATTTAGGACCTTTGAAGCACATCAAGAACTATAAGAGTATCATAAGAAGTGAATTCTAAATGAATGATGTGACAGTAAGTAAGGAATGCACTTAATTGTGACAAGTACCCTTGTGATAAAAGAAAGCCAGATCGAGTTTGACTTAACATGACTATGTTAGTAATTTAATTGAGATATGAATTTAAAGTGCTAGTAAACGGGTGATGATATCTCCTAAGACATTGGGAGATGATAGTAGTGATATGAGAAGTTGAATTAAATCAAAGTTACAATGGTGCAATGAAAGTCAAACTTAGTTTTACCAAGTGAGTCTACATGACTTACATACATGTGTCCTATATAGTGAATGAGATTTATCTAGTAATGCTTAGAGTATGTAGTGATATTAGAATGTAGAAATATGCATACTACAGTGAAAGAAATAAAATAAAAATGTATGAAGTTTTCAAGTTTGAAATGTGCATATATGGATTTGTTATTAGGCTTTGGACTCCAAGGCCCAAGCCCAAAGATGGTGAACGACCCATTGGGCCCAAGAGCAAGTGAACACCAAAACTTGTGAGCTAGAAACAATTAGCCCAAGACAATAATAATATGTTGTAGAGAAAGAGTTACAAAGTTTGAATAAATTAGCCACAAAATTTGACCTAGTCAAAGTTCCAAACCAAATTAAATTCTTCTTCTTACTACATATGAGTTTATGTTCAAGTTGGGCACTCTAACACCTAACGATGACCCTCACCATTGTAGAGATAATCCTAACCATTCATCTTGATAGAATCCTAGCCTTTCATTTAGATCAAATCCCAACCATTGGATTTAGCTTGATCAATCCTCACCATTCAACCCAATAGATATTTATGCAAAAATTATGCTGGGAAATCACAATTAGCTTCTTTTTTTACACCAAGGTCCTCCACCTCTCTCTCTACAACTCTCACTACCCCATATGCAATAAGAACTTTAGCAAAGTAAAGCTAATCTAGGTGAGAAAATTATGATTATCTATTCTTTTCTATGTTCTAAGGTTAATTTTAAGTAGTTTAATTATCTAAAAACCTCTTTTATATCATTGAAGAATTCGGCCAACCTAGAGTGATCACACATAAGATATGGTTTTAAATAATTTTAGATGAGGAAAAATGGTTTATAAGTATTAGAATGAATTTTGGGAACATGATTCAAGCTTTGATAGCCTTAGAGGCATAAACATAGTTAAAGAGTAACTTGATATTCTAATATTAGATATTGATGATTGAAGGATCATATAAGTTTTATGTTATGTTAATTTGAGAAATCTATAATTAATTTGAAGATTGGATGAAGAATTGATGATTATTTCCAAATTCTAGGGTTTATGGAAAATTTAGAATTTTGAGAATTGGACTTGGATTTATAAAATTGAAGGGAAAATCAAGCTTGAGAATGGTGTCATATGATTTGTATAATGTAAAATTTGAAATTCAATGGATAGAAATGATTTTTTCAAATTTAATGAACTAGGTTCATTTATGGAATTGTTGGTGAAAGTGGAATTAGTTCTTTTGAATATTGGAAATTGCTTAATTAGCTCTAGTTGACTATTATGAAAGTTGAAATGTGAAATTGAGAGGAAAGGAATTATTCTTCCTAAAATGAATAGCTTTGGCTATTTGGAGAACAACTAAGGAAAATGTTAAATTTAGTAACAAGTATATGTAAAGTATATCTTGACTTTAAAAGTAATAAGTTGTGTTTTCATGAACAAAATAGAAATGTTAGTAAGTTAAGTTAAATTAAACAAATGTCATACTAAGAAAGTGATTGATGTACCATTGAAATGTAATGTGTAAAATCTAAAGACAAGGACAAAAATATTATGCAAGAGTGTAAGGAGCACTACTAGCATTAGAGTTAAATGTAAATAGGAGTAAAAAAGTCCAAGGTGAATACTTAATAATATAATATGCTTTGTATTATATACTTGAACCTTTATTGTTCAAACCTTAATCGTTGAAATATTTTGATTCTTCAATAAGCTTGAATTATTCATTGGAAATTGAACCATTTGATATGATGCTTCTTGATCATTGGCTATTGTGAACTTAATGTATTGAATTCACGTAAGAGTGCGAGGAGCACTACTAGCATCAGAGTTAAATATAAATAGGAGCAAAGGAGTTCAAGGTAAGTACTTAATAATATAATATGCTTTATTATTCAAACCTTAATTGCTGAAATATTTTGATTCTTCAATAAGCTTGAATTATTCATTGGAAATTGAACCATTTGATATGATGCTTCTTGATCATTGGCTATTGTGAACCTAATGTATTGAATTCATAATGTGAGCATTGAATTCCTTGACATGAACCTTATATGAACTTTCTTATTCACTACCTATTGATAAGCAGAAATCCTCTTCTGATGTGGGGTAATATATCAGACTTAGTACACTTGGTATAAGCCTACGGGTAGGGCGAGAGTACTCAATCTCTGTTAGAGGGGAACGCCTAATCATAAGATCTGACCAGTCTTACGTAATGTGATATGTATGAGTGAGCAAGACTTAAGCCGCTACTCTTGAATTCATACGTGTGGGAAGCATCTTGTTCCCGAGAGAATGTTATTTCTGTTAAAGATACTATTTTTATCTCAAATGAGAAATTAAACCATAAGATAATATTGATTGAAATCATTTTATTGCTGTAAAGAGCCCGTCCTGAAAGTAGCCTTTGTACTCACCATATATATATATATTGTATTATTATGTGCTCACTGAGTTCTGTCTCACATTTTAGTGGTTTGAATCTTTCAGGCAAAGTCAATGAGTCAGCAAGACAAATTTCAAGCTCCATTCTTCCGCTTGGAAGTTGCTCTGTTAAGACCTAGTGTTGTGACTCCTAATTATAAAGATTGTTGTTAGAAGTCCATAGTTATCAAAGGGTTAGCACTGATATGTTATAGAGTGTATACGTGATGTGAATTGTATTGCAATTGTTATTATAATAATGTATGAAATATTGAACATGTGGTTAATGATATAAAATTCAACTTTGAGAGTTATTAATGTTGTGTTTGTAAATGATATTATGAGTTAATAAAAAGATGATACAAGAAAGATAATGAGGTTACGATATTGGGATTAAGGTTTAATATGATGAATGATAAATGATTATTAGTTAAAGAGGGTTCTACGGGTTTAGGTGACCTTACATCTCCCTGAACTTTAGGATCGTCATGGCTAAAAAGGTGGGTCGTGATAAACTAGCACTAAATTAATGTGATGTTTGGTTGATTCTATTTAACATGTGGGCTCATAGCTCTATTTCATGATAGTTTTATCGTTTAGTATGATGTTAAGCTTACTATGGGCACTACTAGCCACGTGACCATGTGCATCACCCATGTTCTAATTTCCACCAAGTGTCATCGAGTTTAGATCGTGACATGTAGCGCACTTGTATCGAAATGCGTCGTAGAGCTCATTGCCAAACTTTAGCTCTCGATTCACCTCTCTCTTCGTCATTTTCCTAATTACCTCTTTGCTGATGATTTTGTTCGTTTTTGCGTGTCCATAGAAACTGTCCATTAGCTCCTGTTCATCGGGTAAAATTAATTTTATCTTGTCAATGATGATAGATAAAGGAAATTTAAAGCATAACGGAGTTTGGATTAAAAGCAAATTAAAATATAATAAATTGAGTATAGTCTAATTTAAAGCCTCAAAGCAAAGAAAATTTGTTATGGGTAATTGAAGTTTAGGCTATAGTTATTTGTTTAATTCTTTTAAAGCAAGATGAGAAAATGCAAAATTGAAATTGGAGCTTGATCAAAAGAGAAGAGACTAGATTTTGAATGGAATGAAAATGGAGGATTGGAATTGAAAATCTAAGAAGGTGAATTTGGTCTATGACGCCGACCACTGTTGCATATGAAAGGAAGAGAGAAGTCGAGAGAGAAAATAGAGCAGAAAATTAGGCACATGCTAGGCGAGAGAAAGTGAGGTAAGGGATCAACCAATGTTGCAACTTTTAGACTTAGAATTGCATATGTGGCACTTCCACATAAACTTGCCGTCAGTTTTAGAGGAAAAACTTGATAGAAAGATTTTAATGTGCATAGGGTTAAAGTTTATACTTTATAATGACATTATTGTTAATAATTTATTATTATTGTTATTTAATTATGTTAGGAAAATGTTAAATATTAATATATTATAAAATCTAATTAAAGATGTTTTATCTAATTTTATTAGAGAATATTATTTTTTTTTTACAATAGAGAATACTATTTATTAATTATTCATGTTTTAAAATATTAGATAATATATATATTAAAATTTGTGTTATATATATATATATATATATATATATATATATATATATATATATATATATATATATAGTAACTTGTATATATAAGAAATTATGGATTATTTGTATGCATTATTTTCATTATTTTTTTTAATATTTTGATTGATATAATTCAAATTTTTTTAATATAAATTTAACTTTAATTAAAATTCAAAATCAAAACCTTTCAAATTTTTATTCTTATTTGGTTGACATAATTTAAAATTTTTGATAAAGACATTCCAACCACTTTCTCTGTCTCCCACCATTTCAAGGAACTAGCTTGAAATTGAAATTGGACGTTTTGTAATCTTTTATTCACCAAAAAAAACAAGGCTGTTTTCAATCAATTATAAAAAGTTGAAGAAAGCCATTTCAAATCCCACCTCAAGGAAAACAAAAAGGCTAAGGGATGAAAAAAAAAAAAAAAAAAGAAGAAGATGGAATCAAATGAATTTTGTCGGTTATAATTATTATTACCTTTTGGAAATTATTTATATTTTTTACATATTTTTAATGATTGGTAAATTAAATAATGTTTTCAATTTCATATTATATAATTTATAGGTGGTCACTTTTAAAAGAGAACATCAAGATTCAAATTCTATAGAATATTGTTCGCTTTCAACACTAAAAAAGAAATTTATATTGATCTAATATATAAATTTTGGCTAATGCCTATTTTAACACTTGAATTTTTATAAAAAAAAATCGTATAATACTGTTCCCACGAGGAGAGAATTTGAATATCAAAATTATAAGCTGTTGTAATATTTAATCAATAATAAAGAAATGGGATCATAGCAAGAATAATTATCAACTAAAACAATTAATAAACTATTGCTAGAAACTAACAAATAATCAATTGTAATGATCAATTCTATTCAAATAAAATAAAAACTTAGGATTTAGGCTTCAGTTGATGTTTAATATTTATGGTTTGCATATGCTCAAGTATTCATTCAAGTGAGTTGGATTTAAAGATGATTTTTCTTAACTTATCTAAAATTTTTATTCAAGATAAGTTATCTATATTCAAATCAAATTCACATTTACTTTTGTAATTGAAAAAATTAAAACAAATTCGTTAAACTCAATGAATAGCAAACACATCATTTAAACATATACACATCTCTACGAGATAACATATTTCTATATCTATAGACTTTGTGAATAAACAATACACATCTATTCTATCTACTTATGCAGCGCGCATTAAATTGTGAAAATGATACCTAATAACTCACACAAATTAAGTTTAAAGAAAATAAATTAAATCAAAACAAACAATTACAAAACAATCATAATCAGATGCTTAACTACTCATGGGTAAAACAAACAAAGAAATAACAAATTGCATTAAGTCAAATATCAAGTTCTATACAAACTGAATTTAAATGGGTTTAGAAATGAACTCTATATGAAACCATAATAATGGAGATCCAAGAGTTGAATAGCTTCTTCTTCTTGTATCCACAGCAAATCTCTTTGCAAATCTCCTAAATCTGTCTAAGAAGGTTGAATCTAAAATAAAATAGATCTACATTATATTTGGTGCTGATAAATCCTTTGAAATTTTGCACCTTGAATCTATTTATATGGTCCTCTAACTCAACTTCAAACACAAGATTCGGGTGAACAAGTATAGCTGATCCGTCGGCACGTGGGCTTATGGACCTTGGGTTGCATGACCTTGAACACCTAGAAATCCAACACTTGGGCTTTTCGCCTTTTTAAGAATTTTGGGCAGAAACAAAAAGAAATATGTCTTTTTAAAAATTTTTTTATTTTAATTTATTTATTATTTTAAAATTTTAAGATTGTATTTATTATTTTTTTAATTTTATTCTTTATTTATTTTTCTACTGACTATTTATATTAATTATTTTTATTTTTCTATATTAAAATTAATATAAGGATATTTTAATTTTTTTATTTTAAAATTATGATAATTTAATAGTTTCTTAATTTATGTGTCGAAATGTTAAACAATATATATTTTAGAACGGAAAGAGTAATAAATTTTTTATATTTTTTAAATATAAAATAAATAAGAAACACATATACATTTTAAAATAATAGCAATTTTAAAACAAATTTTTTAAAATTTAATGTGCATAAAATTAATAAATTCAAGGATTAATTATATTTTTTTGAAAGTTTAAAGTATCACATAAGTTTCTTATAAAAATACAGATATCAAAATATGCAATCCGCCTATAATTTTTCTCATGAACTAATGATGAAAATTTTATTACACACCTAACTTTGTAGTTCGACTTATTATTTCATCGTTATAGTTTTACATTTTTAAATTATAAATTTTATTTTTGCAGGCATGATTATGAATCTTTTTGTTTGTTCTTTGTTGTGTCCAAATTCATCTTTGATGCTATGAGAAACTCAAAATGATAAAAACTTGAAATTCTTCTTCTAATTCGATTGACCCAACTTGCCTTTGCAATCTTCTGCTTTTGTTCCTTTAAAAATAGAAACTGATCAGGCTTGATCAATATATAAAGGAATGAGCTGGATCTTCTCTCATTGGATCTGAGCCTAGTACGTGCGAAGGAGAAGAAAAAAGATCAAGGAGGAGCCGGGCCTTTAGCCTGGCTAAAACCCTCCGACGATCAAGTCAGTCCTCTCTTCAGAGTGTTTAGGTGTTAGAAAGGGGGTGAAAGAGTGCAGAGTTCCAACTACCTGTGCTTAGGCTTTCCTTTCCCTTTTGTATGATTTCTGAGTTAGGTACGTTTGACACCTTTCTTTTAAGGAAGGACGTCCTCTGTCATTCGACCATGCTGGTTGGTGAGAGTTGGTAGCAGGCGCATGTCCCCTGTCCCATCCCTAGGGATGTCTGGTAAAGGGGGTGTCAGGGCATGGTGCAGATTGTCTAAGGACTGATCCTCCTGCTGGATGACTGGACATGTCATCAGAGGGCTTCGGCCCTTACTTGCTCAGCAAGTCATCCGGCAGACGAAGGAGGGGAGTGGCCTCTAGTCTGAAGGCCTTTGGACTTAGGTCATTCAAGGGTCCGGCTAATGGGCCTTTTTTCCTTCTATCATAGCCTCTGGAGGCCTCGTAATGGGCCTGGGCTACATGAGGGTCCAAACCTCTCTTGAGAGTCACTTTCATCCCTCATCAGGGGCCCCTCTGTTTTATTAAGGAGAGAGCGAAGGGTTGAACCTTAGTAAACACAGCTTCGTGTCCTTGTACCCCTATCTTCTGGGGTCTTTTGATCGAAGAGAACTGCTTCCGCTTTGGATAGCGAAGGGGTCCTTTCATTTCCTTGTCTGTGGTGAGTAACTCTTAGGAAAGGCTTTCATTTTGCTGGAGGCTTCGTCCGATCTAGGCATTCACTTCGTCTTCCCAAAGGGTAGCCTTCGTCTGACCGAAGGGATTGGAGGTGCTAGGAACCGTCAGCATTCTAGACAGCCTTCATAGGGTAGATGGAAGGTCACACAGTCATTGAATGCATGCATGACTGACAAGAGTAAGCATTGAATGCCAGAACGCGTATTGAATACACGTCTCCTCGTTCTTCCCACTCTTCCACGTGTCACAGCAGACGGTTAAGTTTTCCATGGATTTTGAATTTTGAACGTCCATTTAATGCCCCTACTTATTGCTGTGGCGGTTATCGAGGACGCTCTCAGTATATATATTCCTTTGCCTTCCCATATCCAGAACTTCTTGCTCATTCTCTCGAATTCCCTATTTTTCGTGGTTTTCCCATATCTGTTCTTTGGTATTTGCTTCCATTTTCTTCTTTCGTTCCAATGGCACCCAGAAAAGAGAACATTCCCCGTAGGGACCAAGTGAGCTCCTCCCACTACCAAAAGATACTGGAGGAGGAATGGGGGGAGATAGCCCCTATTGCAAAAACATCTGAGTTTTTGGCCTTCGGCTAGAACTTGGAAGGCAGCACCCAATTCATATTCCGCCGGGCCGAGGCTCACGAGAGGGTTTATTCTAGCGACCCCAAAGCTGCTCTGCCTAAAGACAACCGACACTACATTATTTTCTACCACCAGCTGGAAGCTGGTCTTCTTTTTCCTCATACGAAGTTCAAAGTGGAATGCTTCAACTACTTCGGAGTAAATCCAATGATGCTGACCCCGAACTCCATAAAGGACATGTACGTCTTCGAGGTTCTGTGCTTCGCTCACGGCATTCGTCCTTCTGCTCGCCTGTTTCAATGCTTTTACAGGATCCAGAGCGCACAAAGGTCACCAGGGGTTTATATGACTTTTGCTAGGCCTCGCCGGAGCCTTTTCTTTGGTAAAGAGAACAAGGTAAAGGACTGGAGGGGCAAGTTCGGGTTGATAGAGGTCACTGACGGTCTCGGCGAGAAATCCCCTAGATTTGGTTTCCCCGGCCATTTCCTACGTCCCACCGAAGGCCTTACTGAGTGGCCTGAGAGGCTGTCCGCTGAGGAGAAGTCGAACCTCAGGACTTTGGTCCATCAAGGTTATACTTATAACTCTAAAAAAATGATGGCCTCCTTTTACGCGGAGGACGAGTATGGCCTTCCAACTCCTAGACTTTTGCTGAAAGATATAAGAGGTAACTCTACTCCTCACTTGTTATAGGTTTAATTGACGGTGGAGTATTGATCTTGTTGTTGCTGTGTTTATTGTTTCGATTGCAGTGGAGGCCAAGGATCCTGGACATTACCAGGATATAATGAAGGAGACAGAAGGGGTTTCTCCAAGACCCTTCAGCGAAGATGCTGAGCTTCCCATTCTCGACCTCAAGACGGGGAAGTTCTGTTTGCGCTCCTCCTCAGCCCTCCAGTCTTCGTCGGCGAAGCTTCGTAAGGATAAGCCGACGAAGCCCGTCTCTGCCAGATCCGGTTCGGCTGTTGGATCAGAAGGGGCCCAGGTGAGTGTGGCCAGTGCGAAGTCCATTCGAATAATTCGAAGGCGACTTGTTAAGGCTTCTGATCGCTCTGTTCCTGTTGTGCAGAGAGGTACTCCTCCGCTTCGAGCTGCACCCATTGTTGCAAGGCCTGCTCCTCAGAGGGGTATCTCAATCTCAGGGCTTTCTAAGACTTCCATTCCTCCGGCTCCGCTTCCTCCAGCAGGTGATAAGGGGAAAGGAGTGTCCGTACCTCATCCGCCCAAGCTAAAAGTAAAAGGGCCCCCAGTCCCCAATGTTCTTGACATAATTGCTCACTCTTCTCGGGGGACGAAGCAACTGGCGGACTTGGAGAAGGTTCTGACAGACGTTCCTGATGCAGAATTTGAGGCCCATCTGAAGAACCTGGTGGATGACTTGAGTGCCCCTGTGGCTGAAGCTGGGGCAGGTAACTTTTCTTCTCCCCCATCACCTTCATCATATAAAGACCCTCGTGTTATCTGAGGGACATATCTGAGATGGTCGAAGGAGGTCGTACCTAGGAGATCTCCTAGTGCCGAGGAGGTCGAAGCTTGGGAGAAGTATATTGAGAAGCAATGGATTTCATATCCTGACTTTGCGACCCTCAGGAGGCTTTATCCTTCCCCAGTTAATACTGCGGCCGAAGGGGAGGCCTTCGTTTCAAGAAACAGAGGCAACTTCTTGCCTTCTTATTATCATTTACTTCTTCTTGTGCCTTTATTTGCTGATTTGAATGTGTGAATGTTTTTGCTCTTGTATCTTGCAGTTTTTATGGGCAAAGCGGACGCCCCTGTTCAGGGGCCTTTCCTAAAGGCTTCGTTGGCACCTGTTATGGGTCCCTCCGGAGCCAGCGAACCATTTTCTTCAGCTGCTGTTCCACTGGCGGCTGATCAGGGGGCTGCTGTTGCTGCGACCGAAGAAGCATTTCCTTCAGCTACTGCTTCGTTTGGGGTCATGCCAGGGGCCGTTGTTACTGTCAAAGGTGTCTCTTCTCTTCGTCCCCCTAAGAAGAAATTGACAGTGGGGGAGTTCCTTCGTCGCAAGAGGCCACTGGCGGTAACCTTAACCACCCCCATTCCGGAGGCCCGCTCTGCTTCAGAGATCCCCTCACCTGGGGTGGATGTAGGAGTGTCTGCCCCTCCACAGGGGATGACAAAGGAGGCTTCTCCGCCAAGTAAGAGGCCGCAAGTTGGAGAGCCAGCGGAGATTGTAGTAGTGGATTCACCTCCGCTCAGAGAAGTCGAGGCATCTGCTGATCCTCCTTCTTCCATTGCTCCCACCACCACAGTCTTGGCCCCGTGCCCTTTCTGCGTCCGGCCCCTAGGCCTCTTTTCTGGGTCTATGGAGGATACTCTTGCCAGGCAAGAGACTTTGCTAGAGAAGGTAAATTCATTCCTCACTTGGGTTGTGACCGTTTAGCACATTGCCTAATTATTGTTGTTTGTTGCAGGCGCTTCTGGATTCTAAAATTTTGAGGACTGATTTCGGTCTTCTGAGAGATCATTATGAAGACGCCCATCAAGCGGCAGAGGACAGGTTAGGATTGTGTTCCCGCTTGGAGGAAGAACTGGCTTCTGCGAAGGCGAAGGCTGAGGAGGCCTTGGAACAATCCAGGGCCCATGAAGAGGCTCGTTTGAAGGCCGAAGGAGAGGTTAGCACCTTAACTGCGGTAGTAGCATCTAAGGACAAAGCCATTGCCGATCTCAGGGTGCAACTGGACAAGCTGAAAAATGCTAATGAAGAGCTTGCCCGAGAGGCCGAAGAGGTTCCTAGCCTTCGAGAACTCCTGAAGAAGACTCAACAGGAACTTCGAGTCTTAGAATTTGGATACACACAAGCCACTACTCAGGCTCAAGTTGCACTTGAGAAGGCTAACAAGGCCGAAGAAGGTCGGCGAAGGGCTGTGAGGGACTTCATGGAGTCTAAGAGCTTTGATGACATCATCACATACCACACCTATAAGGTAGCAGCCGAGTATTATAACAATGCCCTCCATGATGCAGCGGAGCATTTTCCTGATGTGCTGTAAGTGGTATCTGAATTGGATGCTGCTGAAGAGCCTCCAGCGCCAGACCTTTCAGAGTTCCAAGATCCTATTCCTGAGGGGGATGAAGGCCTTTTACGACTTGAAGACTTCCCAGCTTGGGATAAGGATGGACCCGCTTCGTCTCCCATTCCAAAAGTTTCTAGCAGGGGCGAAGGGGACGCAGACGAAGGACTTTCTACTGGGACGGATCTTGCACCAGCCGAACCTTTGTCCATCATTCGGTCAGAACCTTTGAATGACCAGCCTCTGCCGTCTTCTGTAATAGTGGTTCCTCCAGGCGATCCTTCGCCTTAGACATTTTTTACATTCTTTTGTATTTTATTCTTTTGTATTTCATTCTTTTGTATTTCATTCTTTTGTAAATAAATGTAATACATTTACTTCAACGAATAATACAGTTATTATGCTTCTGCTTTGTGTATGCTTTACTTATATAGGGATCGCATTCACGCTGTAATCCAACAAGCATTTGTGCAACGCCTTAGTGAAGTTGTCGTTCCAATAGGAGTTCGAGCACTTTCGCCTTCTTCTCCCATTAGATCTTCTTAGTTTTATACCTAGATTTACTAGGACTTAGGCTCTCCCTTAGGAAAGTTCTCCCTGCTCTTGGTGAGGCTTCGTGCCTAGATTTACTAGGGCTTAGGCTTTCCCTTAGGAAAGTTCTTCCCGCTCTTGGCGAGGCTTCGTGCCTAGATTTACTAGGGCTTGGGCTTCCCCTTAGGAAAGTTCTTCCAGCTCTTGGCGAGGCTTCGTGCCTAGATTTACTAGGGCTTGGGCTTCCCCTTAGGAAAGTTCTTCCCGCTCTTGGCGAGGCTTCGTGCCTAGATTTACTAGGGCTTAAGCTTCCCCTTAGGAAAGTTCTTCCCGCTCTTGGCAAGGCTTCGTGCCTAGATTTACTAGGGCTTAGGCTTCCCCTTAGGAAAGTTCTTCCCGCTCTTGGCGAGGCTTCGTTAGTGCGAATGGAGACAATTTGAGGCAAACAACATTTTTGTTATTATTATTGGTAATACATCTTGAGGTGTTGGATGTTCCATATATGAGGAATTTCCACACCCTCTAGGGTTACAAGTTTGTAAGTGTTAGGACTTAGGACTCTTTTTACTTGGAAAGGTCCTTCCCATGTGGGTGTAAGCTTGCCTATGCCTTTACGTTTGCCTGTGGCCTCTAAGAATCTCATTACTAGATCCCCTTCGCCAAACACTCTGTGCTTTACTTTCTTGTTGAAATGATTAGCAGCTCTTTGCTTGTAATTAGCTATTCGAATGCTGGCCGATTCCCTAAGTTCCTCTAGGAGATCCGGATCGATTCTTCTGGCTTGATCATTGTGTCTGTCTTCGCAATAATTGATCCTTCCACTGGGGAGGCCTATATCCACGGGAATTACTACTTCTGTGCCATAGGTCAGGCTGAATGGAGTCTCTCCTGTAGGTTGTCTGGGAGTAGTTCTATATGCCCATAGGACATGGTGTAGTTCGTCTGCCCAGCTTCGACCATATCCTTCTAATCTCCGCTTCAGGCCTTGTAGAATAGTCCGATTTGTTACCTCCGTCTGGCCATTCGTTTAAGGATGGGCTACTGATGAGAAATGTTGTTTGATCTGAAGCCCTGAAAAAAAGGTCCTGACTTTAGCATTATCGAACTGTTTGCCATTATCACTAATGAGCTGATAGGGAATGCCGAATCTGCACACTATGTTCTGCCATAAGAAGTTGATCACCTTTTCTGCAGTGATAGTGGCTAAAGGTTTGGCTTCTACCCACTTGGTGAAGTACTCCACTACCACTAGGAAAAACTTTCTCTGACCTGATGCTGCGGGGAAGGGTCCGACTATGTCTACCCCCCACTTAGCGAAGGGCCATGCACTGGAAATAGGGACCTGCTTTGCTGCTGGAACATGTTTTCCACTGTCAATTTTTTTGCAGGAGGGGCACTTTTTAACAAATGCCATTGCTTCGTCTTTCATCCTCGGCCAGTAGTATCCTTGCCTAATCGCCTTAGCTGCCAGCGCTTTTCCGCCTATGTGCATTCCGCAGGATCCTTCGTGTATCTCCCGAAGGATGCATTCGGCTTCATTGGGCCTTACGCATCTCAGCCAGGGTAATGAGTAAGCTCTTTTGTATAAGGTTTCGTTGTCCAAGGAGAAATGAGCACTTCTTCGCTTGACCTTTTTGGCTTCTTGGGCATCTTCAGGCAGTTCTCCCTTTTCCAAATAAGACTTGATGGGGTCTATCCAGCACGGTTCTTCTTCGATCTCCATAACTTTATCTCCTTCGGTGATGCTGGAGGAGGCCAAGGTGCCCAAATAAATTTTCTGAGAAAGTTCGATTGGACGAGAGGCGGCCAATTTGTTGAGGCTATCTACTTTGCAATTCCTTTCTCTGGGGATCTTTTGAAAGAACAGCTTGACTCCTCTGTCCTTCATTCTCTGAACTATCTCTTTCATTTTTTGCAAATACCTGGCCATGGTCGGCTCCTTTGCCTCAAATTCTCCTTCTATTTGTCCGATCACCAATTGAGAATCACTATACACCGTGAGTTGCTCTATGCGAAGGCAATCAGCGAAGAGCAATCCCTGGATCACTGCTTCATATTTTGCCGTGTTATTGGTGGCTTCAAAATTAAGTCCCAAAGCATACTCTAGTGAAAATCCTTGAGCACTTCTAAGTATGATGCCCACACCATTTCCTTCTTTGCTGCTAGCACCATCTATAAAGAGTTCCCACTGAAGGTCCGATAGCGTTATCGATGAGTGTCTTTCCCCAGGGGTTCGGTCTCCTCCCCCATCTTTGGTGCCAAAGGAGCATTCAGAAATGAAGTCCGCCACTACTTGAGCTTTAATTGCTGACCTCACCCTATATTGCAAATCGTGCTGACCTAACTCCACAGACCAACACAACATTCTTCCCAAAGTCTCCGGTTTATGAAGTACCTTTTGTAAGGGCTGATTTGTTACAACCACTCCTTGGTGTGATTGTAAGTATATTTTATACTTTCGGCAGGAGAGCACTAAAGCATAGGCTAGCTTTTCTATCGAAGAGTAATTCAACTCCGCCCCCTGTAGGACTTTGCTGAAGTAATAAATGGGCTTCTGGACCCTTCCTTCCTCCCTGATCAGCACCGAACTGATTGCTTGGTCTGAAGCGGACAAGCAGATTAATACTTCTTCACCCGGCAAAGGCCTACTCAGAATGTGCTCCGAGCTTAGGAAGGCCTTGAGCTCTTCAAATGCCATCTGGCACTCCTCCGTCTATTCGAACATTTCTGACTTTCTCAACGTCTTAAAGAAAGGGAGATACCTCTCAGCAGATTTAGACATGAACCTATTCAATGCGGCGATTCGCCCCGTCAGCCTCTGAACATCCTTCACGCTCTTTGGAGGTTCCATGTCTAAGATGGCCTTCACCTTGTCAGGATTGGGCTCAATTCCTCTCTCGCTCACCATGTAGCCTAAGAACTTGCCTTCTTGGATGAAGAATGCACACTTCTCCGGGTTAAGCTTCATCCCATACTCTTTCATTACTGCCAACACTTCAGCCAAGTCACGGACATGGTCCTCGAAGCTTCTGCTTTTCATGATCATGTCGTCCACGTATGCTTCCAAGTTTCTGCCTAATTGATCTTTGAACATTCTGTTAACTAGGCATTGATACGTGGCTCCGGCATTTTTCAAGCCGAAGGGCATTGACACATAACAATATGTACCCTTCTCTGTTATGAATGAAGTCTTTTCCTCATCCTCCGGGTGCATTCTAATATGATGATATCCTTGCTTAATGTCTAAGGACGACAAAAATCCATACCCAGCCGTCAAATATACCAGTTTATCAATCATGGGCAATGGAAAAGAGTCTTTTGGGCAAGCTTTGTTCAAATTCGTGAAATCTACGCACATCCGAAAAGTCCCATTCGCCTTCTTGACTAGCACCATGTTCGCTAGCCATTCCGGATATTGCACTTCCCTGATAAATTTTGCCTCCAGGAGCTTGTCTATTTCCCGATCGATGATCGCTTGCCGCTCTGAGCAGAAACATCTCTTTTTCTGCTTGACTGGTCTGCAAGTGGGATTTACATTCAATTGGTGCATTATCACTTCGGGTTTTACCCCTCTCATTTCTGCCGAAGACCAGGCAAAACTGTGGATGTGCTCCTTCAGGAACTGGTGAGCGAACGACTTCTGTTCACTTTCTAACGAAGAATTGACCATCAGGAACTCTTCGGGTTCTCTTCCAACCATCACCCTTTCCAGCTTATCTATAGGCTCGGTTCTTTTCTCGGGAGTAACAGTTTCGACTGCAGCTACCTCCTTAGCAACTACTGCGCCCTTTCTTATCTTTTTATTTTTCTTCCTTTTTGCCCCTTTGTCCTGACTGCCATAGACATGAAACACTTCGCCATTGGGCTTTGGGATCGTCATTCTCAAGTGTCTGATATTTGTTGAAGTGTCCAGGTCATATGGCAGTGGCCTGCCCATCAAGACGTTATATGCCAAATGTGTCTTGACGATAACAAATGTGGCCATGGTAGTTACATTTTTAAGGGCGGTGCCAACTGTGAAGAGCAGTTTTGCCACTCCAATTGATGGGATCTCCGTTCCATCCAAAGTGCGAACTGGGTTTCCCACTTCTTCCAGATCTTCTTCCTTGAGACCCATCTTTAAATAGGCTTCCTTTGTCAGCAGGTTGACCGAACTTCCTTCGTCTACCAGGATTCTTTTGAATATATAATTGGCTATAATCGCTTGGATCACTAATGGATCAGCGTGAGGGGTGCGAAGAGTATTTTCGTCTGGCCTCTCTAGTCGATTTCCCCCTCTTTCGCAGTAAACGTACTCGGGCCTTTTGCTCGGCCTACCTAAGGCCTTCGTACGATTTTTGCTTTCGTGAGCTTCGCCTAGCCCTCCGGTAATACAATGAATGGTCCCTGCTGAACCGTCATTTACTCTTCCCTGGTATCTTTCTTTGTTTTCACTAGGACCAGCTCTGCCTGATTCTTCTCTTTTTACAAATTTCCTCAAGTAGCCCTGTTTGATCAACCTTTCAATCTCCTCCATCAACTGCCTACAATCATTGGTGTTATGACCATGAGTATCATGAAAGAGGCAGTATTTGTTCTGGTCTCTTTTCTCTGGAGGAGCAACCATTGGTTTGGGGCGAGCCCATATATTTTGATCTTTGAAAGTTGCGAAGACTTCGGCTGGACTGGCATTGAGGGGGGTG
Source organism: Reutealis trisperma (assembly GCA_947687605.1). NCBI lineage: Eukaryota > Viridiplantae > Streptophyta > Magnoliopsida > Malpighiales > Euphorbiaceae > Reutealis > Reutealis trisperma. The sequence goes on along the minus strand of CANTUT010000052.1, from coordinate 3,389,975 downwards.
AATTTGCTGGGGTCAAAACTAGATCGTGATTGAGTATTTCTTCCCCTCCTTCGCCCACCTGTCGGCCTCTCGTCTTGCTTTTCTTCCACCTTTTTCTCTCGCTTTGCCTTTGGCTCTTCTCTAGGAATAGTCTCCATTCCTCTCCGCTTTGCCATTTGGTTAAAGGCCAGAGCGTCATCTTGCCGTACATACTTTTGGGCTAGTGCCATTGCATCTTCCAGGGTACGGGGAGCATGACGGCAAAGGGCTTTGAGAAAATCCGTGTGAGAGGTTCCATTCTACAGCGCTTCCACTGCTTGAGCTTGGTCCAAGTGCATGACTTTCAACGCCTCTCAATTGAATTGAGCCATGTAATCCCTTAAGGATTCATTTTCCCTTTGCACCACCGTTTCCAAATACTGAGTCTTTCGTTCCATCGGGATGCTAGAAGCGAATCGGTGCATAAAGGATCTGGCCAGCTTCATGAAAGAACGGATACTCCCCTCTTATAAGCTATCAAACCATCTCGTTGCAGCTCCTTCCAAGGATCCCCTGAACGCTCTGCATAGAGCCTCATCGTCCGCCATCTGCAATTCTATTGCGTGCTTGTAGTCCATGACATGGACCCTGGGATCAGTTTCCCCATTGTACTTTTTCAACACCGGCGGTTTAAACTTGCTGGGTATAACGTACTCCCTGATAGATCTGGTAAAAGGAGACTTCAGGGTGAGCTTTAGGGTGGTATCCATGGTTTTTCTGTCATAACCTTGATTCATCTCTTCTAAAAACTTATTCACAGCATCTCTCACCTCCTCTTCCTTCTTTCTGTGGCTGTTGCCACTAACAGGTGACCTCCTGCTTTGGGCTCGCGAGGGGTGACTAGCAACAGAACATTCCCCTCTATCCTGTTCTCTTCCTCTCGGGCTTTCTCTTTTCCCGTATTTTGGTTCTTTGTACTCACACTTCCCTTTATTCCTTCCTTCAGCCCGTTCCGTATTATTTGCATGAAAATTTTTTCCATGCAAGAACTTACGTTCACTGTCTGGGAGCGAAGCTTGCGTACTCCCTTCTTCTTCGGTCGAACTCTCCTCTCCTCCATAATGCTCTTCCGTCCTTCCCTCCACATTTCCACCCAAGTGGACCAGTTGTTCTTCGTTAACCCCTGGGACTCCTTGGGATTGCTTCTCATAATCCAGGGTTCGAGCAACAGTCCTTCTCGGGGTAGCTTCTGGAACAGTGACGAGGGTCTGTGCCGGGAGAGTTTGTTGCTGGGAGCTCCTTACAAAAGCAGCTATAGTATTAATAAACTGCAATGCAGGAGCTAAGTCTGGATTTGGAAGGCTCAGAGGGGTTTGGCTAGATCCAACTGTGTTTTGTTGAGAGATAAGGAGCTGGAGCGACATGTTTAAGTCAATGGGAGTTGCTAGGGGAGGATCAGTAGGTGTTGGAAGGGAGTGTCTAGGATTTGAGGGAGTTGAAGATTCGGGATCATCGGGGTTGTCATAATGGTGATTTTTCTTCACAGGCAAATGGAAGTGGAATGCAACGTCGGGAGAAAGATTAGCTTGCGTTTCCCACAGACGGCGTCAATTTGATCAGGCTTGATCAATATATAAAGGAATGGGCTGGATCTTCTCTCCTTGGGCCTGAGCCTAGTACCTGCGAAGGAGAAGAAAAAGGATCAAGGAGGAACCGGGCCTTTAGCCTGGCTAGAACCCTCCGACGATCAAGTCAGTCATCTCTTCAGAGTGTTTAGGTGTTAGAAAGGGGGTGAGAGAGTGCAGAGTTCCAACTACCTGTGCTTAGGCTTTCCTTTCCCTTTTGTATGATTTCTGAGTTAGGTACGTCTGACACCTTTCTTTTGAGGAAGGACGTCCTCTGTCATTCGACTATGCTGGTTGGTGAGAGTTGGTAGCAGGCGCATGTCCCCTATCCCATCCCTAGGGATGTCTGGTAAAGGGGGTGTCAGTGCATGGTGCAGATTGTCTAAGAACTGATCCTCTTGCTGGATGACTGGACATGTCATCAGAGGGCTTCGGCTCTTACTTGCTCAGCAAGTCATCCGGCAGACGAAGGAGGGAAGTGGCCTCTAGTCCGAAGGCTTTTGGACTTAGGTCGTTCGAGGGTCCGGCCAATGGGCCTTTTTTCCTTCTATCATAGCCTCTGGAAGCCTCGTAATGAGCCTGGGCTACATGAGGGTCCAAATCTCTCTTGAGAGTCACTTTCATCCCTCATCAAAAACCATTATTTCTTATTCCTTATAAAGATAATAGAAACAATTTCTACAAGTTGTCAAAAATAATTAGACTGTCCTCATACTGAAATTCTTGCACTACTCTCTCTCCATGTGCATTTATGATTATTTTAATAAAAATTAAAGTAAATATATTTCGTTGTGAAAAAAAGCTCTTTTACGAAAAATCAAAATTTTTTATTTTTTGTAAATAAAATTATTTTTTCGTGAATCTTCTTAGCTGCAAAAAATTTTAATTTTTATAAAAATATATATTATTTTATCCAAAATAGTAACTTTATGAAAATGTTTATGAAAAAATAGTTTAATTTGCACATTTATAAATTTTACTAAAAAAATAGTTTAATTTAGGAAATTACTTTTGTAATTACGAAATTATTTTTTTTCATTAATTTATAAATTTTTTATAAAGTTATTATTTGTACAAAATAAGTCATATTTTTTAAAAAATTAATATTTTTTAATAATTAAAAAATTATGAAAAAATCATTTTATTTAAAAAAAAGATTTTGTTTTTTGTAAAATAATCATTTTTTTAGTAACAAAGTATATTTACTTTAATTTTTGATGAAATAACTATAGAAAACACTATATAAATATAAGCAATGTAAAATTTAAATATGATTGGAAAAAATAGAATGAAATTTGAATTTTTTGTTCAAATTGTGTGTGTATTTATTATTAGATTATATCTACTAAAATGAAGATAATGAATATCTTAGATACCATTTTTAACAATGAATATATGGAAAATTATTACCCACTCTGATTATTATTATATACACTAATTTAATAAGATAAGGATATATAGAGTAAAAAAAGTATTAGTATCTTTGTATGGACAAAAATAGACAAACTAGTTTTATTTGCTTTTTATCATTTATTAGTTACTCTCTCTATTTTAAAATATTTATCGTTTAAAATTTTGATATTTGAATTTAAATTGTCATAATTTTATGATGAAAAGATTAAAATACTTTTTATTAATTTTGATGTAGAAAAATAAAAACAATTAATATAAATATTTAATAGAAAAATAAATAATAAATAAAATTAAAAAAAAAAATAAATACATCCTTAAAATTTTAAATCTACAAATAAATTGGAAAAAAATTCTCTAGGGCGGGAGTATATTAGTTTGTCTTAAAAAACGGAAACTATTACCGGTAAAATAAAACGCCTATATCATCTACCAATCAAAAGAGAGTTTAGTGTCATGGAGAAAGAAAAAGAGAGAGAGAGAGAGAGAGAGAGAGAGAGTTTAGTGATTCCTGGAAAAAGAAAAAGAGCCAAATTCGCATAAATTTTACCGATTGTATTGGATTCATTCTATCGGAATTTTCAAAATAAAATCAATTTTAACAAAGCAATGTTTATCTTGTTATAATAATAAAAAAATAAGCAAAATTGAAAGCGTTATTATATATGCTAATGACGAGGAGCCGTCTTGTCGTATATTATTTTGTCTAAAGCAGGTTTTTTTTTTTTTTTTTGCCAATGGTCTAAAGTAGCTAGTCTCCCTATCCTTGTCATTTTCTAATATGTATTAGTTGGAAGGCGAGGTCCAACTTTTAAATAATTAATATAATTATCATTTTATTTTTTCAATTTTTAAATTTAGCATTATTTTTATCTCTAAATTAACCTTAATTAAAAAATTGTAAATTTTTTATAAACAAAAGTATTTTGTAATATAATGAATTAAAAAATAAAATATATTATAAATTATATCACAAACAAAAGTATGTAAATATATTTATTATATAGAATTTATGACAAAAAAAATATAATATCATAATCTAGTTATTGACAAAATTGTAATTAGGTAGAATTAGTGAGAATATTTTGATATATATATATGCAAATTCTTAAGTTATTTTGCTAATAAAGTATAATATTTTATTTTCTATAAATTTTATGAAAAAATAATTTAATTTATGAAAATATAAAAAATATTGATTCTTCATAAGAGTATATTTTTTTTTGTAATTACAAAATTAACTTTTTTTTAAAATTATTATTTTGCATAAAATAAGTCATGTTTAAAAAAAATAAAAAAATTGAGATTTTTTATAAGAGAGCCATTTTTTGGATAATTATGAAATTAATATTTTTTTATTAATTTATGAATTTTTTTATAAAGTTATTATTTTTTATAAAATAAATTATTTTTTATAAAATTAAAATTTTTTTTGCAGCTGGGAAAAATTATGATAAAAAAAAATATAAAAAAATTATGATTTTTCTAAGGGAATCATTTTTTCGTAAATATATGTAGAGAGAGAGAGAGAGAGAGAGAGAGAGTTTTATATAGGTAATATAAGCACACTCTTCCGTCTAATATTTGTTTTCTCTGTGTTTGGGCGTGAGAGATAATGGCGACAACATTTATTTCTGCAGTTGCAAGAAGGTTTGTAGCTCCATCATCTTCAATTTCCTTCCGTCCATATATATATATATGGAAGTTTAATTAGTGAGACAACTTTCTTTTTATTAAATAAATCTTACCCCTTAATTCAAGATTTAAGTTCAAGAATCTCTCAATGAGATTTGCTGAGATTTTCTTTCCCTTGCTAGTGATATCTATCATTTTCATCTAAACATCATGATATACATCTTAATCTGTGATTATATATTTTTTTAGAAATCAATCTTCAGTCTCCACGGGTTCTTTGTCCTTCGTTCTCTCTCTCTTATTATTATTATTATTATTATTATTGTTGGTATTGAAAGGGGAAGAAAAAATTTCCTGGAAGGCTTGTAGTGATCTGATCCTAAGATGGGAACTTTGTTGTACAAATTAAAAAAAAAAAAAAAATCATTTCTCAATTAATTCATAATATTTGCAATCTGAATGTTAGGATCTATTTGAATAATTTTTCATTTAAAATTACTGAATATTTAATTTAAAATTTATATGTATTTTTATAATTTTATATTCCAAATTTAAATTCAAATTTATATTCATTCCAAATAATTATCTATCCATAAGGGATTTTTATATAAATTGAATCTTTATTTTGCCTTCAAATATTAGTTATATATGAAAGGAAAAATAATTAAGACATGCTATGGATTTAAATTTTACTTTTTTTTTTTTTGGCCAAAGAAATTAAATTTTACTTTAGGTTGTAATTTAGAATTTTTATTAGATGATGGTAAAAAATTAGGGCCTTTTAACATATTTATATTAATTTAGGTAATAAAATACAATATTATGTCTCGGCTTATATAATAGAATCTTCTCTTTTCTTTAGTTCCATTCACCCCAATTAATTTTTTTTTTTTTTTTGAATGAGTGTTGCTATTTGTATTAATAATTTTTTGTACTAATTTATTATATCGCGTGAGATTTAATATTATAATATTAATTGATTGATGTATATTATTTATATAAAAAGATAATATATATATAAATATATATTAAAAATTATATAAATAAATATTTTTTTAAAGAGATATTATATACATCGAAAAATTAAACTTAAATAAGTTTAATTAATAAATTATAATAAATGTTCTCAAAAAAATAAATTATAATAAATCTTAAATATAACTAATGGGTTTCACATGCAACTATGAAATCAATGACATTATACACATCTAATTTTTTATTATATATATATATATATATATGTATAAATTGCAGGCTGGAGGGAAAAGTAGCCTTAATAACCGGAGGAGCTAGTGGCATTGGTGAATGTACAGCAAAAGTCTTTGCCCACCATGGGGCCAAAGTTGTGATAGCAGATATCCAAGATGAATTGGGCCATGCTGTTAGTGAAGCCCTAGGTCTATCAAACTCCACTTATGTCCATTGCAATGTCACAGATGAGGCCCAAATTAACAATGCAGTTGACAAGGCTGTTACTACCTATGGTAAGCTAGACATAATGGTCAACAATGCAGGCATTGCTGATGACAATAAACCCAGAATAATCGACAACGAAAAGGCTGATTTCGAACGTGTTCTTAGCATTAATGTGACTGGAGTTTTCCTCGGAATTAAACACGCTGCCCGTGTTATGGTTCCAGCCCATAGTGGAAGCATCATTTCAACTGCTAGTATAAGTTCAACTCTAGGTGCCGCAGCCTCACATGCATACACTTGCTCAAAACATGCTGTTCTAGGACTTACAAGAAATGCAGCAATTGAGTTGGGGCAATTTGGTATTAGGGTAAATTGCTTGTCGCCTTATGCCCTTGCTACGCCTTTAGCGACGAAATTTGTTGGTCTTGATGATAAGGGACTAGAGAATTTGATGAATGAACTTGGTAGCTTAAAGGGTGTGACCCTAAAGGCTGAAGATGTTGCCAATGCTGCACTCTATCTAGCTAGTGATGAGGGTAGATATATTAATGGCCATAATCTCGTTATTGATGGGGGATTTAGTATTCATAATCCATCATTTGGAATGTTCCAATACCCAGCAGAATCTTAGTAGTCTTTAATTAAATTTCTTTTTTTACTAGTTGTTTTCTTCTAATTCAAATAGTATATAAAGTATTCGAGAGTCTCTCTCTCATATTTTAATTAATTAGTATGAAAATTTGATTTAATTATTGTGGAGATCAATAGGAAGTAGACCTTTCTCTAAATAATTCTCATCAAATTGATGTAAAATTCAACCAGGTTCTAATGTGTAATTAAGTTTTTAATTGTTTGTTTTATGTTTATGTTTATCAAATAGAATTGAATTGTATGATGTATTCTTATAAAAAACATAAAACTTATTATTAATTAACTGAAGTCCATACTTAATGAAACTTCTGAACTGATTAAAGAATATAAACAAACTCATCTTTACCTTTAATATTTTTTTTTGAGAGTATCATTACCATTAATTATTTAACAGTTTTGAGAGAAAACATACAAGAAGTTAATTTAAAGAGAGTAATTATAGAATAGAAAAGTACTTGTTAGCTAGAATCTAATCTTAAATGAAACCTCTAAATTGAGTGTTTCTTAATTAATTAATATAAAGAAAACTTCAATACTGGAGGAGTTAGATATACGATCATGACACTTACACCAATATTGAAACTAGAAGTTTCTTTGCATACCTAGGATCAATTTAGCATTATAATTGCAAAATGTTGATTTTGCAAAGAACCCTATCATTAACCCATAGGCCAAGAGCTTCTAGACATCCCTCTGCTTCAAGGGACTCGTGAATAGAACTTAATCTTTTTATTTCATCATTGAAAGTAAAAAAGAAGAAGAAGAAAGCCTGCTTGAGAAACATTCACTAATTAATTTTGGGTTTAGAGAGCAGAATTGAAAGCCTTCATCAAGGTAGGATTGACAGCACTATACCGTCCATCCACCAAAAGGTTATGTCAACTTACATAATTTGCTTCATCACTAGCCAAAAACAGGGCAGCCTTAGCCACATTCTCTGCCCTTAAAATCTGCCCTTTAAGATTACCAATAGCACTCAATTGTGCTTCAATTTGTTGTACTTCAGCTTCATCTATTTCTCCATCTATACCAGTCAACAGTCCGAAAGGCGAAACACAATTAACTCTAATTTCATACTGCCCTAATTCTCCTGCCAAGTTCTTGACTAAGCCAGAAATCCCATATTTTGTTATTGCATAAGTGTGAGTTAAAAGTCCTCCAATTGCAATACAAGCACTTGCAGTGAACAATATGCAACCTTTTCCCTGAGGCATCATTACTCTAGCAGCATGTTTGGCTCCAAGAAAACTACCAACCAAATTTATACTAATTAATCTGTCAAGTTCTGATTTTGTGCTATCCAAAATTCTACCAAATGGTTGATCCATAACCCCTACATTATTATACATTATGTCAAGCTTCCCATATTTGGCAATTGTGGTGTCAACAAGATTGATAATTTCATCTTCATTTCTCACATCACAGTGAATGTAGCAAATGTTATTTCCACCTAGTTTTTCAACAATTGCTTTGCCATGGTTATCTTGGATATCTGCAATTACTACTTTTGCTCCATTTTTATAGAAAAGTTGCGTTGTACTTGCTCCAATTCCACTTGCTCCACCAGTTATAATTGCCACCTTCCCTGCTAATTTGAAATTGGATTGCCCATTATTAGCGTAGAATTAAAAATATTTCTTCTTGTTTATTGAATTTCTCATTTTATTTATTAATGTTTGGTTATTGAATTTAATTTAATTTTGTTGCAATTAGGTACTTTCATATGATTTTAGTTGTAGTTTTATTTTGATGAGATCTAATTTCTACAGTCTAATTTTAATTTAATATTCTCATCTTTACGCATATATCAACGTATTGTTAAGAAATTAATTTGAAATCAACTTATTTTATTTTTCTCAACAATCAAGTTTTATACTGACCTGAAATTGGAATGCCATGCCGATGTGAAAATCAATTAAAGGTTGCAATAAAAATATGTTTATAGATGAAATAGATTAAATTCTAATAGCTAATCAGAACAAATTAAGAGAAGAAAATGAGAGTTAGGTTACCTTTGTTGGGATGCTGGAAAGCAAGCAGCACTCATCTTTTCCATAACAGTTAATTGAATTTGGAAGCAAAAGAAATGTTGGAGGTTTAATTCTATGTCTTGTGCTTTCTTTGATTATGTTTGTGGTTTAAATAGAATACTAGCAACCAAACACAAAAGATGGAAAGTCCCTTTATTTTTGTAAATTTCCAAATTGAACACTTATTACCTATTTTTTTAAAGGGTAAAATTTTTAAATTATCCAGAAGAAAATGATCTTTAATATAAAAAAAAAAAAAGCTAATTAGGTTGAAATACCCTAAAAAATTTTTACTTTTCAAAATTCTATTATATCATTTGAAAATAAATTATTATATTCTAAAAACTAATTAATCTGAAATACCCTAAACTTTTCGATATTTTTGTAATTCTACTATATCTTTTGGGAGTAAGTTATTATAATTTAAAATGATAAATTTATTTACAATTATATCCTACGGATAAGCAAAATATTTATCTTGTTAATAATAATAATTTTTAAGACAAGAAAGTATTAGTAACTATAGAAATTAAAGACAAAAGGAGGTTAGATAGGTAATAGATAATATTATTGCCTCTAATTGAGTTGAAATTATCTATTGATAAAAAATATTATATAAATTTTTTCCTATATTGTAGAGATTATGAGTGATTATAGTATCCAAATATTCGCTAAAACAAAAAATATTTATACATGAGTTTGATTTTCTATCTTTTATATATATATTCAAAGAACAAATAATATTCAAAAAACTTTTTATATGTATTAAACTCTTTATTATAGAGAGTCCTTTCAAAAAATAAAATTACAATACACTTTTATCTTTTAAAAATAAAAAGAGGGTTGGATTGACTTTATACTTTTAGAAAGTCAAATATCACTCTTTATCCTAATTTCAATTAATACAGTATAAATTTTTATGCATTTTATTATGTACAATTTTAGTAGTATTTTTTTATTGGACAAACTTAAAAAAGAAAAAAATTAAAAATTAAAATCGAAAAAAGTAAAACGAATAGCAAAATATGAATTGAATTTAAATAAAATTTTCTATTCTTTATTAAATAAAATATTTTTTATTAAATAAAATATATTTTTTAAAATAAAAAACATTCTTAGAGCAACCATAATGCACTATTTATATATATATATATATATATATATATATATATATATATATATATATATATATTAAACTTTTTATTATAAAGAGTTATTTCAAAAATTAAAATTCCAATGGATTATTTATTTTTAAAAATAAAAAATAAAGAAGAAAATTAATTTGACTCTCTACATCCAGAGAGGTAAATACAATTCTATATTTTAATTTTAATTAATGCAATACAAATTTTTATGTATTTTATTTAAGATAAGTTTAGTACTATTTTTCTATTGAACAAATTTAAAAAATAAAAAATAAAAATAATTAATACTTATGAGATAAAATAAAATAAAAAATAAATATAAAAATTATATTGAATTTAAATAAAATTTTTTAATCTTTATTAACTAAATACTTTTTATTAAATAAAATACACTTTTTAAAATAAAAAACACCATAAAAAATACTATTATTATTAGGGGATACTCTTACTATTACAACCAGACTACACAATCTGGGTACATTTACATAAATGACAAGCGTCAAGATATAAATGAAAAGCAATGAGTCTATTAAATGGGCAGATATCCGTCTGCGAAAACGGAAGTGTTAATTACAACCATAAATCTCCAAATAAATGTTATCATATATATTTGGCAAAAATAAATAAATAGAAGTTATCATACGTACATGTAATAATGGACCCATAATGATGGTTGTTGGCTGCGAAGCATCCTTTTAATAATAACAATAAAAATAATAATAATGTTCAGATAAATAAGAAAATAATATTAAATCAAAATTAAATAAATTATAATATTAAAAATAAATAAATTATTGTAATAATAATTTAAAAAATAAATTAAATATCAAAATAATCTAACAATAATTTTGAAAAATATATTATTTATTAAAATAAGATGTCAAACATTATTAACTATCATGTTACTTAAAATATTATTAAAAATATTAAAATATATATTGAAAATACTAAAAAATAGTATATATAAATATTAAAATAATATTTCAAATATTAAAAATTATATATTAAATATTTTTTATTAAAATATATAATTAAATATTTTCTTAAGACACTAATAAACAAATGAAAGGTACAACAGTTATTTTAATTTATTATTTTTGCTTTTAATTTATCTTATTTATTATATGCCGAATATTATATTGCACAAAATAAAATATTACTCTAGTCCTGTTTTCTCTAGTTCTACATGTCTAGGACAGGAACCAAACGCAGCCGAAGTTATGATAGTCCTTGCTGTTAGTGAAGCGCTAGCCCATCAAACTCCACTTATATCCATTGCAATGTCACAGATGAGGCCCAAATTAAAAATGCCGTTGACAAAGCTGTTGCCGCCCATGACAAGCTTGACATAATGTTAAAAAATGCAGGCATTGCTGATGACAAATTGACAATAAACCCAGAATAATTGACGAGGAAATGACCGATTTCGAACGTTTTCCTTGCATTAATGTGACCGGAGTTTTCCTCAGAATTAAACACGATGCCTGTATTATAGTTCCGGCCCGTAGTGTAAGCATATTTCAACTGCTAGCATGAGTTCAACTATTGGTGCTGCAGCCTCACGTCACATGTTTCCATTGGCTCAAAACATTTAATTGGTATGAAAGCTTCATTTAATTGCTGTGGAGATCAATAGGAATTAGACATTTCTTTTAATAACTATTATCAAATTGATATAAAATAATCGTCTGATTGTTTATTTTATATTTATCAAAGATATTTGAATTAAAAAGAAATTATTAGGTAGGACGAGAGTATATTTTTATTACTCAAATAAAGATAAATCTATGCATGATTAAAAGTGAAGATAGACCCATGTGAATTCACTTTCATGCAAGTAGGAGGAATATTCTTCCATTTTATCTAATGATTTCTTTGAATTAAAACACAAATTTTTAAAGAACATAAAACTTATTATTAATTAACAAAACTCCATATTTACATTAAACTTCTAAACTGATTAAAAAACATAAACAAACTCATTTTTACCTTTAATTGTTGAACAGTTTTGAGATAGAACATACAAGAAGTTAATTTAGAGAGATTAACTATATAATACAAAAGTACTTGTTATTAGCTAGACTCCATTCTTTAAATGAAACCTCTAGAGATTGAGTGTTTCTTTATTACTTAATGCGCACAAAGAAAGCTTCAATACTGGAGGATTTACGTAGATTGAGTGTTTCTTTATTACTTAACGCAGATAAAGAAAGCTTCAATACTGGAGGATTTACATATATGATCATGAAACTTGCTAAAAAATTGAAACTAAAGCTCCTTCGCATACTAAGGGCCAACTTAGCATCGTTACCGCGAAAAGCTCATTGTGGATAAAAAATAAGGAACAATTTTCTGAGCTAATAAAAAATTGCTATTTATCATTTGATTTTGAAAGAATAAGAAAAGAAAATTTACAAGTTTCTTCTAAGCGGAAGTAGATCGGTTTCGCAGACTGAGTTACCCGTCAGTAACAAAAACTTCACAATATCGACAACTTAGATTCCTGAGCTATTAATTGCAGAGTTTTATTGTTTTGTGTGTTGCACTCTTCTTTCACACACACACACGTTGTTTTCAGATAACTTCCAATTCATTGGAAGTTACTTCCCATTTCTACAACTGTCCATTGGCAATTATTCAAAAATCTATAGGTAGGATTTTTCTCTATGACCAGACTCGACCTGAATATTCAACAAATTTTTATGAATTTGTGATTAATTTTGGACAAAACTCATATTTAAAATTTTACCTAAAATCAATTTAAACCAACAAAAACTAAGTAACAAGTAGTTTTAGCTATTGATTCAAGACAATTCTTCCTTATTTTTGTCCAAATCAACTTTTTGCAAAAAGCAAACTAGCCCTAACTCAAATGTAACAACTTAAATTTTTATAAATTTTAAAAAATCCTATTTTATAAGAAAATATTTTTTATTTACATTTTTGTTATATATATATATATATATATATATATATCAAAAAAATAATAATTATCAGCAAAATATTTTGTCAATAATAATATTTTTTCGTCGGTAATCCAATTTACCGATGGAAAATAAAAGTCAAAAAAATCATAGTCGGTAACATATACGGAAATAACTGTCCATCAGTAATTTACCGACAGAATATTTATTGGTAATATTTTATTAGGTTGTCGGTAATGTCATTGATGGTTTGGTCGATTAGTAATTAATAAAAAAATAGATTTTGTTAGTAATCCATTGATAATTAATAAAAAATTAATTAAATTAATACAAATTCATTGTTAATCTATTGGTAAGTAATTAAAAAATAAATAAATGCATTTTTGTTGGTAATATGTTAGTAATGGTTGAATATGATTTTTTTTTTAATTTACAAATTGCAATTATATTTAAATTCTTTAAGTCACAAATATAAAAATACATATATTAATTTGTATTAATGTAAATAATAATTTGGCAAAAAAAAATGTAAATAATAAATATATAAAAATAATCTCATAATATTATATTAACATAATAAAATATAATGTGCAAATCTAAAATAAATGGTAAAAATGTCAAAAGTAAAATTCTATCAATATAAAAAATTAAAAACAATATAACTAAGATATGCTACTCTTAAATTTATTTTTCTTTTATTTTTAATCTTATTTTATTTTTACTTTCATTTTTATTTTTGATACTATTGAATGTTAACTAACTTGATTTTTAAGATTATTTTTCAATTCTTATTAATATTCTATTATTACTATTAATTTATTTTTACTTTCATTTTTATTGTTATTTTTGTTATAATTTTAGATTTTTTAACTTAGTTTTTCCTTAACAAATAATTTTATGACATGCTTTTCTATTAAAGTTCTTTTTTAATTTTAATTTTTATTCTATTATTACTCTTAATTTATTTTTGATCTCATTTTTTCTTTTTTTTTTTAATTTTTTCTTTATAATTTTGAATATTCACTAACTTGCTTTTTTCTTTACAAGCAATTTTATGGCATGCTTATTTTTTTAGGATTTTTTTAATTTTAATTTTTATTCTGTTATTACTTTTATTTTATTTTTATTTTTATTCTTTTATTCTTTTTACTTCTTTTTAATTTTGGTTATTAACTAACTTAGTTTTTTCTTTAGATGAAATTTCACATTATTCTTGCTTTTTAAGGTTTTTTTTTTTAATTTTAATTTTTATTCTATTATTACTCTTAATTTATTTGTACTTTCATTTTTATTCTTATTTTATTTTTTTCTTTATAATTTTGGATATTAACTAATTTTCTTGCAATTGTCTATTTTCAATAAAATACATAGAAATACATGTATATTGCAAAAAGTCATAAATACTTAAAACATACAGCAACATATACTAAAATACATGTAAAATATACAAACAAAAATTTCAAATTATACGTATAATTATAATTCACTAATTTCATACAAAAAATTAATATACCTACTTTTGCAAAGTAGAAGTTCAAAGACCACAGCGGAGAAATAAATCAAACGAAATTGAAATAAAATTACAAGCCAATTAAAAAATCGAAACTAAAAATTATAACCTAAAAATTTCAAAATTTCAATAAATTCCATATGAATTACAATAATAACAAATTAAAAGAATATACACAATTATATAAAAAATAAATTTCATAAATAAAACATACATACTGTAAAATATCAGACAGAATTGCTAATGAAAATTAGAGAGAGTAAGTTATATTTTCTGTGTTTATTTACAGAGAATATGTAAGGTATTTATAGCCTATTCTAACACTATTAATGCCGTTAATTATGGAGTTTATACATGTGTTTACAGAAAGATATCTTGACTATTGAGCCTATAGATCATGTTAGGTGTTGAATAAAGATGAGAACAACTGGTGTCTTGACTTCTATGGATGGTGTGTTTGTCTCTGTCTCTGACTTTTGTTAACACCCCCTCTCAAACTCATAGTGGTATAGTAGATGTCAGCTTGAGTTTGCTCAGAAGATCTTGAAATCGAGTAGGCAGATGAGTTTTAGTAAAAATATCAGCAGTTTGATTAACGGATGGTACAGATTGGAGCTGAATGGTCCCTTGAAGGATATGATGGCGGACAAAGTGACAATCAATCTCTATATGTTTAGTCCGTTCATGAAACACGTCATTATGTGAAATCTGGATTGCACTTCTATTGTCACAATGAAGTATAGTGGCGGATGAATGGGTGATGCCCATATCTGCTAACAACCAACGCAACCATAGTAATTCTGATGTTGTATCAGCAAGTGCATGATATTCTGATTCTGTGCTAGAGCGTGCAACAACAGTCTGTTTCTTGCTTCGCCAAGAAATAAGGGAATCTCCTAAAAAGAAAAAATAACCAGTGGTAGAACGATGATCAGTTGGGTCACCAGCCCAATCTGCATCAGAATAACCAGATGATTCCAAAGATGCATCAGCAGAAAAATGTAAACCATGGAAAAGTGTTCCTTTAATATAACGAAGAATTCAAAGAACTGCTGCATGATGAGAGGAGCGTGGAGCAGACATGAATTGACTAACTAGATGAACAGCATATGAGATATCTGGTCGAGTAACTGTAAGATAAATAAGACTTTCAACTAGTTGGCGGTATAAGGTAGGATCATTAAGAAGAGTGCCATCCAGAGGGGTAAGCTTACAGTTGAGCTCTAAAGGGGTAGATACTATTTTTCCATTAGTAATACCAGCCCTAGAAAGCAAATCAGAGGCATATTTTGCTTGAGACAAGTGGTAACCTTGAGAAGTGTGAGAAACTTCAAGGCCCAAAAACTAGCTGAGAGTTCCAAGATCTTTCATTTCAAAATGTTGGCTGAGATATGTTTGAACTTTGGAAATACCTGTTGTATCACTGCCTGTAATGATCATATCATCAACATAAAGTAACAGAAGCACAATTCCATGACTGGTATGTTGAACAAAGAGTGCTGAGTCATATTTGCTAGAGACAAAACCAAATTTAGTAAGAGTGAAACTAAACTTGGCAAACCATGCCCTAGGAGCTTGTTTCAAGTCGTACAAAGCCTTTTTCAGTTTGCAAACCTTATGAGGAGAATGGTAACCAAGAGGAGGTTTCATATAAACTTCTTCAGATAGATCACCATTAAGAAAAGCATTTTTGACATCCATCTGAAATAGTTTCCACTGACGGACTGCTGCTATGGCTAAAAGACTACGAACGAAAGTCAAGCGAGCAACTGGAGCAAATGTTTCTTCATAGTCTATGCCATATTCCTGAGTATATCCTTTGGCTACTAAACGAGCCTTGTAACGTTCAATAGATCCATCTGAGCGTGTTTTGATTTTGTAAATCCATTTACAGCCAATAGGGATCTTGTTAGGAGGGAGATTAACAAGTTCCCAAGTGTGAGTTTTCTCCAATGCTTGAATTTCTTCAGTCATAACTTGCTGCCATAAAGGGTTAGTGCTGGCTTCATGATAAGAGTGAGGTTCGTGAAGTGTAGCAATAGTAGAATAACAGTGAAAATCTCGAAGGTGAGAAGGTGTTTCTCTTACCCTGGTTGATCGACAGAGATTGACTTCAGGGTCAGGTTCAGGAGTAGGTGTAGGATCAATAGTTAGAGCAGGTACATTCTCTTCAGATGGGACTAATTATGGAGGAGCATAATCAATATCAGAAGGCAGCTCTGTATCATGAACAGGATAGAACTCATTGAATGGATTAGTAAATACATGATTTATGTCATAGTCATGGAATTTAGAAATAGTGGAAAATATAGTATTTTCCCAGAAGACCACGTGTCAGGATATGCGCAATTTGTTAGAGATGGGATCCCAACATCGATATCCTTTATGTTCTATGCCATATCCCATAAAACAATAAAGACGAGCACGAGGTTCTAGTTTAGTGTATTCATGAGGCTAGAGTAAAACAAAGCAAACACATCCAAAGATTTTTAATGAATGATAGTCAGGAATCTTACCATAGAGTCGCTCAAAAGGAGAAATATTTTTGAGAACAGGAGTGGGGAGACGATTAATTGTGTAAACAGCAGTTAAAGCTGCTTTTCCCCAGAATTTTTTGAGACATTTTGATGACAGAAGGAGAGCTCTTACAGAATCTAAGATGTGATGATGTTTGCGTTCGGCTCTGCCATTTTGTTGAGAGGTATGAGGGCAGGATCTTTGAAATAAAGTTCCTTGGTCATGAAAGAACTGCAAAAGACTTGACTCTTTGTATTCCATTGCATTGTCAGTTTGAAAAATTTTAATAGGACGAGAGAACTGTGTGTGAACCATTTTCGCAAAATGAATGTAGATTTGTGGAAGTTCAGATCTATGCTTCATACAAAAGAGCTAAGTAAAACGTGAGTAATCATCAATGAAAATAACAAAATAGCGATTGCCACTAACTGTTGGAACTGGAGAGGGTCTCCAAATGTCAGAATGAACAAGTCCAAAAGGAGTATCACAAATAGAATCATTATTATTAAATGATAACGCAGGTTGTTTTGCAAGTTGACAATGAGTACATTGAAGTTCTGCAACTTTTATATTTCCTAAAGTACCATTTGAAATTAAGGGATGAAGTTTACTAAGAGAGGCATGATTGAGTCGTAAATGCCATTGAAATAAAGGAGACAAACTACTTGTGGCAGACAGAGCATTGTGAGGTATTTGAAGAGATTGAAGTTCAAATAGCCTCCCGATTTTGATTCCACTTCCTACAATTTGTCTCATCTTCGGGTCCTGTACCTGACAACCATTAGAATCAAAATGCACAGTTAATCCTAATTCACATATCTGACCAACAGAGAGAAAATTAACAGCTAAGAAAGGCACGAGATATGTATCAGGTACAGTAAGAGTAGATGTAGAAATAGTTCCAACATGACTGATGCCCATTTTATTTCCATTAGCAATATGAACAGGGGCTAGAAAGTTATTTTGGGTTTTAGACTGAAAAATATTTGGATCAGAGGTCATATGATTGCTACAGGCAGAGTCAATTAACCATCGATCGTTACCTGAGTAGACAGACATGGCACTAGAAGAGGAGGCACTGGAAGATATAACCTTTTTGAATATGGATTCAAGGTCAAAGAGAGTGATGGAGACAAAGGAGTTGTCAGAGACAGCAGCATTGGCACTGGAGGACCTAGTGTCTGAGCTAATTCTGTACTTGGGATGATTGTCTCTTGGTTTTGCTGGACGAGTAAGACAGTTGCTTTTGACATGTCCTAGTTTGTGGCAGTATCTACACTCAATAGTTGGACAGTTAGAGAATGAGTGACCAGGTCGATTGCAATTCTTACAGTGTTGTAGTGAGTGAGTCGATGATGGCCTATGAGTAACCAGAGCCTGATCAAAGGAAACCGGTTTGCTAATTTGCAAATGAGTTTCTTCGAAAATTAACTCCTTGGCAGCTGTTTCTAGTGTTGGAAAAGGATCTCTGTGCAACAGAGATACACGAACAGGTTCATATTCAGACCAAGAGCCATGAGAAATTGGATCAGATGGAGTTGATCTTCAGTAATTTTGGCTTGGGAGAGCTGATTCCAGACAAGTTGTATTTGACTTAGGAAATCATTGACAGATTGTCCAACTTCTTGTTTCATATTATTCAGAGTATTCCACAACTGATAATGATGAGCAAGACCAGAAATTGTATACTTGTTGCTAAGAAAATCCCAAATTTCTTTGGCAGTATCAAATTGATCAAATTGAATGTGAATACTTGGAACATAGGTGTTACGAAACCAAATAATGATCTGATAATTTTTGCTTTCCCAATCATCAACATGATCATTGTATTTTGTTTCAGTTTCATCTTGAAGATGGATAGGTTTGAGAGTTCCACCAATGACAATTCTCCAGTATTTGATTCCAACAAGATAGCTTTTCATACTACTTGCCCAAAGATTATAATTAGTGCCATTTAAAATTGTCACAATAGGTTGAGCAGCATTAATTTTCTCCATATCTATATTATAGAGAAAGAATTTCACAAATCTGACAGCAAAAATGAAATCAGGAGGTCGAAAAACCTTAGGAACCGATTCTTGATATCTGAAAATCGGTATAAAAGTGGTTGAACCGGCGAGTCAAAGCTAAAGTCAACTGGTTTGATTGAACCAAACTGATATGACACGTGGCGGACACTGATTGGCTGGTATATGATGATAGGCGCTGATGCAGAGTATTGACGTGGAACGATGACGCGGCAGTATGATGTGGCAGAAAAGTACACAGTTGGATGACGTGGCTGATGACGTGGACGGACACGTGGATGATGACGTGTCACCTGATGACTGGGCAGTTTGATGACGTGTTAGGTGACTGGGCGAACACGTGGATTGTGGCGGTTGACATGTCTGATGATGTGGTTGACACGTGTATAATGATGTGTCGATGTTGACTAGACAACCGCCGCTGACGTGTCGATGACGTGGATCAATAGGATGTTGACACGTTTCAGAGTGCTGATGTGTCTCGTCTCCTACCTCTAGTGTTCATGGTGGCGTGTGGATTTCTAGGCAGATTCTTCAGGTGGCGCATGGGGGCGCGTGAGAAGGTTGCTAGAGCTCCGGTTGGTCTTGTTTTGAAGCTTATGATAAGAGCTTCCTAATGGTATTCTTTTCTTAAATTATCAACGCGTTGCATGTAATTGAATGAACAGTAATTCATTTTACAGAGTAAGAATAAAATGCAGAAAACTGAGAATAGCTAGGCTCTGATACCATATAAAATATCAAACAAAATTGCTAATAAAAATTAGAGAGAGTAAGTTATATTTTCTGTGTTTATTTACAGAGAATATGTAAGGTATTTATAGCATATTCTAACACTATTAATGCTGTTAATTATGGAGTTTATACATGTGTTTACAGAAAGATATCTTGACTATTGAGCCTGTAGATCTTGTTAGGTGTTGAATAAAGATGAGAACAGCTGGTGTCTTGACTTCCATGGATGGTGTGTTTGTCTCTGTCTCTGACTTTTGTTAACACATACATATTCCATATCTACAACGTTATACAAATTCTTTAAAATTCAACTAAAATAATCTCAAATAATTTTAACAACAGAATTACCGACGGACTGCCACATGGCATAAGTAATTCCATCGGTAATCCGTCAGTAAGAAAATTAAAATTGTCCAACTTCTCAAAGACGTGCTACAAACCAAGTATTGACGAAATTACTTATATCACATGACAGTCTGTCGATAAGTAAATTCATTGGTGCTTAATTTTTGCACTTGACTTTTGGGTTACTTACCGATGAAATAGATCCGTCGGTAAATTTTTTTCCATCGATAAACGGTCACTAAAATATTGGCAAAAACTCGTGCCTCTTCTTTCCGCTAGATATTTTCGACTGACTAGTTTCCTTTGGTGTTTTGTCCATACATAAATTTATTTTTTTCTATAGTTTTACGTATAAGATTCGACGGTAATTACCAATGATTTCATATATGTTGGTAATTCACCAGTTTCTTGTATATATATATATATATATATATATATATATAGATAAAGACATCTTAGCACTTGATTGTAAATGTTGCATTATGAATTATGTTACATATTACTTATAGATGTTTAAATGGGATTAGGATAATATGTGACTACATAGGGTTTTGATTATGATGATTAAGATATGATGTTCATGATGTTTGGCTGGATTTGAGCTGATTTCACTATGGCCATAAGCACATACAAGAGAAATTAGATTGCCTAGTTAGAGCTGGACTCACTGTGACCATGTAATTTGAAAATGAGAGAGCCAGAGGAGGGAGATTGACTTCGTAGATTAAGGTTTAGTGTGGTTCCTGTTAACTAATTCCTATCTTTGGGTGATTATGTGATTACTTGACTATTTGGCAGATTGCGTAGGCATTGCTATTACCATAACAAATGAATGGCACTATAATTATATATTGGATTGTATCGCACATTGAGTTAAGACGCTTATCACGTCTCATTATTTTTCTAGGTTGCAGTTGAGCTTGAAGAAGTTAAGTTTTATTGATTCATTCATGTCTTTCATCCTTTGGTAGTAAACTTTGTTTTACTATATTTGGTTATATAATTAATCGATGATTGATTTGTATTATAAATTCTAGAATTTTACATTGTTATTTTCATTATTTGTAGTTACAATATAGCATGGTTAATTATTTGGATGTGTATCGGCATGTTGAGTTTGAAGGATAGTTAAGTTTCTTCATTCTAGATGATGTAATGTTCTATTAAGTAAGAACATAATGATGATGTTTTTTGATGTTTTGAGATTTAGCCTTGAGTGAGGTATGTTTATGCATAGATTCTGTTTGATAGGTGAGCCCATAGTTCTTAATTGTTGAGTTTTGAACTATTATATTGCAGTTTTGTTATTTAGTGGATAATCAGACTTATTACAAGTTTTGGAAGTCTTATACTTTCGTGTTTCCTAGTGCAAGTCACGTGTCTTTAGATTTGGATTGTGACGTTAAAAGTAATTAAAAACTTAAATATTTTATTTCATCATTTAAAGAAGAAGAAGATCTTTTTATTTCATCATCA
The DNA here is from genome assembly GCA_947687605.1 of Reutealis trisperma. NCBI lineage: Eukaryota > Viridiplantae > Streptophyta > Magnoliopsida > Malpighiales > Euphorbiaceae > Reutealis > Reutealis trisperma. The sequence continues at coordinate 3,368,571 of CANTUT010000052.1, read as the reverse complement.
AAAGAAGAAGAAGAAGAAGAAGAAGAAGCTTGCTTGAGAAACATCGACTAATTAATTTTGGGATTAGTGAGTATGTTGAAAGCCTTTATCAAGGTAGGATTGACAGTACTATACCCTCCATCCACCAAAAGGTTAAGACCACTCACATAATTTGCTTCATCACTAGCCAAAAATAGGGCAGCCTTAGCCACATCCTCTACCTTTAAAACCTGCCCTTTAAGATTACCAACAGCACTCAATTGTGCTTCAATTTGTTGTCTTTGAGCTTCATCTATTTCTCCATTTATGCCAGATAACAGCCCAGAAGGCGAAACACAATTAACTCTAATTCCATATTGCCCTAATTCTCCTGCCAAGTTCTTGACTAAGCCAGAAATCCCATGTTTTGTTATAGCATAAGTGTGTGTTGAAAGTCCTCCAATTACAGTACAAGCACTTGCAGTGAACAATATGCAACCTTTTCCCTGAGGCATCATTACTCTAGCAGCATGTTTGGCTCCAAGAAAACTACCAACCAAATTTATACTAATTAATCTGTCAAGTTCTGATTTTGTGCTATCCAAAATACTACCAAATGGTTGATCTATAACCCCTGCATTATTATACATTATATCAAGCTTTCCATATTTGGCAATTGTGGTGTCAACAAGATTGATAATTTCATCTTCATTTCTCACATCACAGTGAATGTAGCAAATGTTATTTCCACCTAGTTTTTCAACAATTGCTTTGCCATGGTTATCTTGGATATCTGCAATGACTACTTTTGCTCCATTTTTATAGAAAAGTTGCGCTGTACTTGCTCCAATTCCACTTGCTCCACCAGTTATAATTGCCACCTTCCCTGCTAATCTGAAATTGGATTGCCTATTATTAGTGTAAAATTAAATATTTCTTCTTGTTTATTGAATTTCTCATTTTCTTTATTAACGTTTGGTTGTTGAATTTAATTTAATTTTATTAAGATTAGGTACTTTGATATGATTTATTTTGGTGAGACTACCTGTGACAATTCTAGTAATTTTATTTTGGGAAAATTTGAACTCTAATGTATAATTTTAAATAGTCTTATCTTTAACATCAGATTAATCTAACATTAAGAAATTAATTTGATGCCAAAAATACAAGTTTTATATAAGAAAACTAGAGAGCCTTTTAATAGTTGAGATATTTGGTACCATTTCTGTTTTTATTTTTTAATTATGAAAGAGATTATATTAATAAGTTTTGATTTAGTATTATTGGAGTTATCTCTATAACATAGCGATCGTTTGTTCAAACTCCAATAAGTATCTATTTAATAAAAAAAAAATTTATTATGAAAATGTATTTAATTATTTTTGTTATTTAGCATTTGAAAGAAAAGCAATTTTTTTTTTTAGAAAGAAAATAAACAAGTTAGTATCACAATAAAAGAAAACTACAAAAAATGATTTTTCTTCATCTTATCAACTCAACTCCAAAACAAAAAATAAAAGATACAAATGGTACTAAACAACCCCATGCCAAATTTCCATTCCACAGAACGTATAATTTCAAACTTTCTTGCTAACTCAAGCAAGTTTTATCTATATTGGATAGATACACCTGTATGATGTAATAATAATATATAAAAAAAAATAAAAAAGAGTATTAATAATTTTTTTACTAAATAGAAAAAAGACATATGAATTATATTAACTATATTTTTTTATCCATTAATTAGTTTGAGTATATTAAATAAAAACATAGCTTCTTGTTCATGCTGGCAATAATCAATCGATTAAATTCGAATAGCTAATTAGAACAAATCAAAGGAAGGAAATGAAAGTTGGGTTACCTTTGTTGGGATGCTGAAAAGCAAGCAGAACAAATCTTTTCCATAATGGAATTTGGAAGCAAAACAAATATTGGAGGTTTAATTCTATGTATCTTGTGCTGTTTTTTGTGTTTTCTTTGATTATATCTCTGATTTATATAGAACACCAGCAAGCAACGCAAAAGATGAAATGGTCCCTTTATTTTTTTAAATTTCCAAATTTGACACCTATATTTTTACTTCTTTCCATTTGACTTCATTTATTATATTTTAATGACTAAAGAAATACAAAAATTTTATGAGTATTTTTTTTTTTTGATTCCAGTAATTTCAGCCTGGAAGGCAAAAATTGAATAATATTGGAATAAATAATAATCTCTTGTTACTAATTAATTAGAATTTTTAATAATTTTATATTTCATTTTCCTTTTCATTCTTTGAGAAAACAGAGGTAAGATGAAAAATCATTACAAATATTTTTATTTTAATTATTAATAAAATATTATTATCATTTATTTTAATTTTGATCAACCAGATAAATTACAATTATTTTTAAATTAAAACAAAATTTTCTGCAAAAATTAAGAAGTTTGTTGCAGTGTTTTAAAAATCAGATCGAATCGGCCGATTCTATCGGTTAAATTGAGAACCACTGTTAAGAATGAAAAAAAATCAAAGGAAAATTTTAATGTTGGGATAAATCCCACATTGATTAAATATAAAATATTGAATGAGCTTATATGTAAATGAATTCTCTAATTTCAATAGCTAGTTTTTTAGGTTGGCACACTCTCATGATTATATAAGCTCTTAATATTTCTATATAGTATTAGAGTGGGTTCGATTCAAAGAGAATCAGGTTAAAAACTATAATTGAAAAGAAAATTAATGAAGAAGAAATGAAAGATTGTGGGTTATGTTTTCAGGTAACCCAAACAGTGGTCAAAGAATTAATGGAAAAGAAATGAAAGATTATAAGCTATATTCCAAAGTAATCTGGACAATAGTTACAGTAAGATTGTCAAGTGTCAACTTAGACCCAGTTGATACTTAAAGGGGGAGTGTTAAGAATGAAAAAAGAATCAAAAGAAGAATTTAATGTGGGAATAGATCTCACATTGATTGAATATAAAATGTTGAATGAGCTTATATGTAATTGGATTTTCCAATCTCAATAGTTAGTTTTTGAGGTTGACACTTTCATGATTATATAAGCTCTCAACATTTCTACAACCACTGATCAATTTAGTTTGGTTCATTTAAAAACTCAGATTTTTTATTGAACTGCTTGCTTATTGATTTGGACCAGTTCTAAGTGGTTTTTTGTTGTTTTTAACCAATCAGACTTCTATTAATAGAAACAGACTAAAAAATAAAAAAGAAATTAAGATATTTTATCTAATTAATCGGACAGTTAGTTTAACTAGTAGAAATGGTTGATCTGCGAACCGATAATCTGATTGATTTTTAAAACACTAGTTTAGTGTGAATTGAAAGAAAAAAAATAAATGTAATATTTCCTCCATTCTAAACATATAAGCTCACTTTTCTTTTTCATCTATCTCTATTTATAGATCATTTTTCTTTTTGCAAATATACATGATTTGTTAATTTACAATTATGCTCCTATTTAATATATAGTATATTTTTAGTCAATTGGTATTTTGAATCAATAAACATGTTATCAATAATTTAAACTTTTTATTTAATACTATATCATAGAAAGACATGCACATTCAACATTCTTATTATTACTATATGTGAATTAATCACCTTGGCCCAGTTCATAAATTTAATTGGTTTTTGAGCCTTTCACGATATTTATGCAAAGCAATTAAAAATTAACTAGTTTCAAATTTTTTTTTTTTTTTTTTAAGAGTGAGCATGATTATTTATTTTAATATAAAGGTATTTTAGGAAGAAAGTATATAGAATTACAGTTATAACTAAATTAATTAATTTTTTTAATCAGTCTGAAAATCAAATTAAATCTCTAATTTGGAACATAAGATTTTTTTTTTTTTTTATCGTTATGGCTAATGAATGATTTGACTTTATCAATCGGAAAAATGGTAGTTGTTATTAGTATTTGGCAGTTAATTAAGAACTCCATTAATTACTTAATTAAGAACTCAATTAAGTACACTAATTATACAGTGATATATAGGTTTATGTTTAATATTTTAGTGAATTTTTTTTTGTTCTAATTTTATTTGTCATTTTAAAATTTTAAAAATATATATATATATTTTTTTTAAACTTTACTTTCCATTTATTTTTCTAATAAATATTTATATTAATTATTTTTTTATATTAAAACCAATAAAAGATATTTTAGTTCTTTTTTTTAATGTTAAAATTATGATAATGTAATAATTTTTTTTTTAATTTATATATCAAATGGTCAATATTTTAAAATGAATGGAGTATATATATAAACTTATAAAATCAGAAAATCCACAACAGCAGTTAACCGATTTCAATAGATGACCCACCTTATAATATAAAATTTGATAATGCGCATGACCTTTTGAAAAAATGCTCATTCCAATCTGAAATGGATGCATACTAACACTCCATGTATAATTTTTTTTTTTTGTTTTTCCAAGCAATGAAAGAGTTTAAAAAAAAAAAAAAATTGTAGGAGCCAAATTTATAGCATAACTTATATTAAGGTAGTATATACGTAAGTAAGTCAATTTCTATATATTTAATAAGAAAAATTTCACATAAAATAAGAAAATTAAATATAATATATAGTCAAATTTTTAACAATTTTACACTAAAAAAATTCTTAGTTTTAGAAATTAGAGGGGCCTTAATCCTTCCGATCCCCCTTCTTCTGTCAATGTCTAAGTATCAACTACATAATAGAATTTAAACTTCGCTTATGAAGATGGTATTTGAACTAATCAAGAAGTTAATAGAATTTCAATCTTAACCATTTAGATTAGTCCTTATCGACGCATATATAACTTAATAATAATATAAAATGCATATAAATTTAAAATCGAGTCTCATTTTTCAATTTTAATAAAACATTAGATGCTTACAGTAATTGTACATTTTAAATTATATTAAGGAAAAATTAAATTTCATATTTACCCTCATGTTTTAATTTTTTCAAATGAAATTTACCTAGAAATATTAGATGATAAATCAAAAAATCTCAATCAGACTAACACCTCCATAACACTTAATATTATCTAACCTTGGTGTCTCAATTAGCATTGCCATACTTTTTTGAGCCTATGATTTAATGAGCTAACAATAATCTAGAGTTCTATACCATTGGAGGCAGGACCTTTGAAAATAAAAAAAAAATTCGGAGACAGGACCCCTCCGTATTTGCATTTGATGAAGGGTGGGTGGATTAGGAGAAGTGGCAACATATGCATTATGTATGAAAATTAATGGAAAAATTATATTAATGGTATATGATCTTTTAAAATTTATTATTTTGGTATTTAACTAATTTATTTTATCCAATTAATTTCTTAATTTTTAAAAAGATAATCTCATATAAATATATTTAATCATTTTTCAATCACTAAAATGTTGTATTGCAACTTTATTTATTTTTATTTGTCACTCTCTTATTTTATTTAAAATCTCATTTTGGTGTTAAACAACCTATAAATTTTTTTTTTATGTCCTTTCCCCAGTTTTAAATATTTTAAGGTTGCAATTTAGTATTTCGATGATAAGAAAATGACTAGAAATGCTTCTACAATATTATTTTTAAAATTTAAGGAATTTGTCAGATAAAAAAATTATTCAAATACCAATATAGCATATTTTATAAAGTTTAGACATTACTAGTATAATTTTTCAAAATTAATTAACCGTTGGTTGTAGCATTTTGCTTGAATTTTGATAATATTTTTATTTAGTTTATTATTTTAAAATATTATTTTTTTATTTAATAATACATGATATATGACAAATAAAATAAAACAAAATTTCAATTAGCTGTTATTTTATATATAGATATAGATTAATCCATGGGTTGTACATATGATAATTTAATAAGTTTATAATTTAATAGTATTAGAGTTCTTAATAACGTTGTAATGAGCCAAGTTACTCTAGCTCGACTCGTAAATACTAATTAAATTTGATAGATTAATACACTAAAATATAATCTAATGATAAATATATATATATAATTTGAGTAATTTGAAAAAAAAAATCTCAATCAATTATAATCAAGTTGACCTTGAACTCAAGTAGCTCAAGTAATAAGTCGAATTGAATTCGAATAACTTGTGAGTCTAATAGAGTATTGAGATTTTTTTTAAATATAATTTTAAATATATTTTTTATTATATATAATAACTTATTAATTCAATATTAAGCTGGAACTTATTTGAGTATTAATAAACAAGTCAATGTATTTTTAATAACAATTGATTTTAATTGCATTGAATTCAAGTTCAACGCTGTTTTTATTTGACTTGAGTTGATTATGCTCTTTCTGAAACTAAAAATTTTACTAGTGTGCAAAATTTTTCCTATACTTTAGGGAAAACCCTCCCTAGTATCTCTCAAATTCTATAACCTTAATTTCTAAACATATTTGGATTTGGGATTTAATTATTTTTGTTATTTAGAAAAAGCATTGAAATATTTGTCACTAATGAAAATTAGATAATTTATAAATAAATAAGAGAAATCAGTTACTTTGATTACAAATTTTTAGATAGTTCAATCAACAAGTGGAAATAGAATTATTTTATGAATTAGAAACCAAAATAAAATTAATCAAATTTCTTTTTATTAAAATAACTAAATTTTTTTAAGTTTTTCCATTTATTTGTTTGATTACTGTGTCATATTAGAGTTGCTTATGTGCAATTACAAAATTGAAAATTAATTGGATGATATGAATAAGTTACAAGTTTTAATTAATAGAGATTGTACATTTCTGCCGCACCCTACAATGGAGTCTAGAGCTGAATTCAATTCACTTAAATTAATTGGATGACATACATCTTTACAACTTTGGGCACCGCTTGAAATAACCCGCATAAAAATTCAGTTCAATTACTTGATGATAGAATTTATATGTTTGAAATATATTTTAAAGCGGTCTTTAGAATTCATTTGAATTATATTGTTGAAAATAATATTAAAAAAAATTAAAACTAAAATTATTTTCTCATTCTTTAAACAACAATGCTCTACATGGGCATTTAGTATGATCTTAATTGGATTTGGTGTTTTATGTGGAAATGATTTTTTAGACCATCTCCAATAGTACTTTTTATTTTAAATAGTATATTTTATTTAATCGAGAGCATCTAATTGATAAAAAGTAAAAAAAAATTATTCAAATCCAAAAAACTCTCTATATTTTACTCTTTATTTTACTTTATTTCATAAGTATTAATTATTTTCATTTTTCATTTTTGAAATTTATCCATTAGAAAAAATAGTATTAAAATTATCTTCAATACAGTATATAGAAATTTGTATTACATTAATTAAAGTTATAATAAAGAGTAATATTTAGCTATTTAGATATAAAAAGTTAAACCAACTCTCTTTTTTATTTTTTTAAAGATAAATAATTTATTGGAGCTTTATTTTTTGAGACGACTTTTTATAATAAAAAGTTTAATATATATAAAGAGTGAATTAGGAATGCTCTTAGGAGTAGCAAAATCAATTATCTAGATATCCTTTCCTAGTTAATAGTATGCGTCTAATACATTCACAATCCGTTAAAAAAGTATGAGCCCCAAATACAAGTAGCACTATTCTATTAAGTCTACCACATGGAGGGCATTTGACCCATTTAATGCTTTGAGGAAAATTAATTCTAAATTTAATAGATTTGAATGATAATTCTCAATTTGGGGTTAATTTTGGAGATCAAAAGTTGATGTAAGTTGAAAAAAAAATTGGCAGAATTCATATAATTTGAAAAAAAAATGACAGAAAATGATTTTAAAAAACAAAAAAAATGCAGAGTTGAATTTAAAAAAAAAAAGAAAAAAAATAAGTTACAAAAAAAAAAGGCGGAATGCTAATAAAAATGGTGGAAAACAATTTCCCACACCATGAAGTGGCGGAAAAGGAAAGAGAAAAAAATAAGAAGAAGAAAAAAAAGTTTGATATGAATTAGTTTGGCAGAATAATTAAAAATCCTAATGGGATATTTTTATATTACAAAAATATTTAAAAATTATTTATGAAATAAATGTTAAAATAAAAAATTAAATCATAAGAAAATATTTAGTATATTATAAATGATTTGAATATTTAATATTGAATTAAGAAATAGAGTAATTGAAATTTTTAACTAAAAAATAAAATAATTTAATGGAAAATTAAATGAAAAGTGAAGAATATAATAATTAAAAAATATAACATGAGGAGAAGTTAAAGTAAGGAAGAAAAAAATAAATTCAGAATTATTTAATAAAATAATGATAATATGAGATGAAAATAGTTATAAATATTAATAAAACGGTTAACTAAATATTAACATAGTTAATTAAGATAAATAAATATATTAATTATACAAATCCTAACTATTAATTGTCGTAGCAGGTATTTCTAGGGACAACTGTCAGTAAATAGAGTTTATGTCTTCGTCCTCTTCGATCAGTGTCCATATCTATATCTTGAAGACCCATCCTATGAAGAGGAACATCGAGAGCATCATCATCAGCAACATCATTTGTCGCAACAATAGGCTGCTGGGGTGTGGCAAAATCTGCAGAAGGAGTTTGTGATGATGAAAACTGAAACTCAAAACTAGAAGAAGGTGGTCGAAATATCCTAGGAGTCATGGCATCCAAATGGGAGGATGGTGCTGCAGATGAGAAGACTGTATAGAAGGTCCTTGGTGATGCATTGACCACTGTGATGATGGAAATATCTAAGACCATGTAGAGTAGGGAGGAATAAATGGTGACATTGAAGGATTTGATGGATAAGTAGAAGTACCAAATGGTACAAATGGTGTCGGTTCTAAAAATGAAGGTGTAGGTGGAAATGCACGCACAGTTGAAGAGGATGGACCAGCATCTGTAGCATAATGTGATCCAACGAGGTGATAAGATAATGATGTCTATACTTGAACACTCTGTGGTCGTGGTGGTGCGTGAACACCTGGGTTTCTCTTGGACCTTCTATGTCTAAATTGATCATCCCTAAGGAGTAGAATATTTGGATATGGATCATGCACCTATGGAGCTGGATGAGGAGAAGGTGACATTGGATGGCTACGTCGATCCTTGTGCAGAGCTCATTGGCTGTTGGATGCAACCCAATGAGCTATATCAAGGGTCAGTGCAGTGCCAATGCCAATAATTTCCATTGAGCTAGTCTATTATAAAATATAAAATCAAGAGTTAAAATAAATTTTGATATTTAGTTAGAAGGTAAATAATAAATAATGATGATTAATGAATAGTAAATAAGATACTAACAGTAGATCAAATTGAAGCTCCTTGTACCCCAATCCATCTACGTGTGATCTTACGATACTACTCCATGTATGATGAGTGGTAATGCAAAGTAGGAGCAGCAGATGTACCGCAATGGACATAATTAGCCCTTTGGTACCATATATTAACCCAATTAGAATGGTAATCAGCCCAGTTAGTGATAGAACATCGCAAATCAATATTATGCAAATGCTGCATCGATGGTGGCTGACATGGAATAGGCCAATGGTAACCAAATTGCCAAAGTACTCTATTAGCTGAATGCCACTCCACAATATAAATGGAGATCAAAGAAACAGCAACAGTTCAGACATCACGACAGGTCAAGCAATAATTTGGAAGTGCTGCAATCATAACATCACTATATGGCTCCCAAATAATCTACATAAAAATAAAACTTGTTAACGTGATATACGGCAAATTGAATCAATTGAAAGAAATGAGTAAAAAAAAAACAGTGCTTTACCAAATATGTATATATCAAGTAGACATTAACAAAATGAATATAAAAGACTTAATATATATATTGGATATTTTTATCTTACTGTATCCTGATGAGATGTATCTGTGAGGCCTCTCCCGAGCACCTGGTCCGATCCGCTAAAGGGAATAAAAAATGCCTATTTGGGAGAAATATCACGATTAGAACTTGCTGTGAGTTCAGAAAAATTGTATTTTGTAAATTGTAATTTGCAAAAGGAGTTGCCACTTTAAACTTTTTTATTTTAGTTGGGAAAATTAAAGGAAAACCCAATTTAATTGACTCCAAAATTATACCATTTATCCTAAGGAAAAGTACTAGTCCTCAAATGATCAAAGAGAGCTCGGAGACTAGGTTTAGGTTAAAATAATACAAAATAATTAGTTTGGTTTAAATACAAAATAGCTTTTATAAATTTTTTTTTTATATATACATGAATAGATATAATATAATGTATGAAACAAATATTACCCGTAAAATACATGGCAATATGAAATAATGATAATCACAAGATGCGAAAAGATAAGAGAGAAATTACTTAAAACTATTACAAGTCAAAATATCAAAATCAGGGAATCTTTTATCTAGCCCTTATGGGATCTAGGAAAAGCACACATTCCCCAAATAATCTTAATAACTAAAATAAGAAAGAGAATATTAAAACAATTATAATAAAAAGAATTAAAATTTTGATTTTTATTTAAGAAAAGTAATTTCAATCCTAAACTATGTGAAGAAGGTGATAGAGAGAAGAGGTTATTAATTTTAGCAGAGTCGAATGCCTTAGAGGTGATAAGCTTGCATATCCCTTTGAATGAGAATCAAACCTCACGCAGTTCTTCCTTCTTGCGAAAGAGGGGTTTTTAAGTCATTGCCTTTGTTATCATGTTTTGATTAATTTGTTATCATGTTTTGATTGATTTTAAGGGCTTGAGAGATTTGTTAATTATGTCAGATTTTAATTAGCAAAAATTAGATCTTTTTAGATTTAGATCTTGAAATTGAAATTAAAAAGGAAAAGGAAAGAATTTTTACCTTTGGCTTTCGTCAGTGAGGAACATAGGGAGCAAGTTTAGCACCAGATTTAAGTTCCACCTTGGCCTCGGGATATCACGAGTACTCCTTTTGGAAGAAGGACTCTTGAATAGCGTGAACTATCAGATAACACCTTTGCTTGAGAACCACGAATTCCCTTTGAAAGAAATAGCTTGAATCGAACCTTTTCTTGATTAGGAAGTTTAAGAATAGAACTTGAGGTGATTAGGAGGCTTGTGAATGAGGTTTTGAGATAATTAGGAAACTTATGAGTGGGGTTTTATGTGATGGAAGAGGTTTTTGGAATGAGATTTTAGAGATTTGGAGGTTTAGAATAGGGTTTTGATGATTAAAAGCTTAGAAATAGGGTTTAGAAAGCTTTAGGAAGAGTATAGAAGCATGTAATTGTGTCTCTAGCTGTTAGGAAGTGTAAGGTATTTATAGGAGGAATTTGGGGCTAAAAATTAACAGTTTTCGGATAGGATTTTGAAAGGGGCTCAGTGCAATAACTGAGGAGTCAGCTGCGGTAATCGCAGAGCACTTTGCGGTTATCATAGGGCTGGCTGTGGTAGCTAATTGGCTATTGCAAGGGCCTCTGCAGTAACCACATAGGCAACTGCGATAACTGCAGCAGGCCACGAGTTACCACAACAGGCCCACGGGTCGCTGAAGTTTATTTTTTGGCCCGTTCTTCTCCGTCTTTGATCCGATTTGAGCCCAATCTGATTTTATGCATTCATGATCAAATGTGAATCATTTGGAGGTGTAAAATAGAGGGTTCATAGTATTTAAGCTGAATCAAATATCAATCAGCATATGGAATGGAATCATAGTGACAGAGCGACCTTGGCCCCACTTGATGAAAATAAAAAATGAAGAAATAATAAATTATCGATATGAAAAAATCTATACAAAATGAAGTTGCGAAAAGAAAGAAAAAAATATTTAGGTGATAATTATAATACCTCACTGTGAGTGGACAATCAGGACATACAGAAACATCAACCACCCGAAGCGTAAGAAAAGGAAATCGATCCGATGCCCAAACTTTTAGAAGAAATAGAGGACCTAAGATTTGCGAGACAATAGGGTATCTAGAGGTTATGCATAAAACTTTGTAAAAAAAGGCTAAACATGTGGACCCCTAGTCCATAATCTCCTCTCAACCACTTTCTTCCCACTGCGCAATTCTATACCTGAGTTAGGCCAAATTGCACTGTACATTCCTTTCCTAACCCTATCCCCAATAAATGATTTTATTACGAATTTGTATGAATGACGGCCATTATCCCAATGAGCAGCTAGTTGACATTTCAAATCAATATTTGACAAAGATCTCGACATTGCAACATACAAATCATAATCAGTAATCAAACTCCTCACCCATATTAGTTCTTGCATTATCTCATGCATATGGACTATGTGCTCAATTAAGGTGTAAATCTCAAGCGTTGCATCAGAAGAACAAAATTTAATTCTATCAAGTTTCCCCTTGAAATATTTCATTTAAGCCTGAAGATGCATTGAACGTGCTATCTGAGGAGTATGAAAGCAGGGGACCATTTTTCTTGACCTATACGTCATTAATAAATTATGAAAAACATAAACAGTATAAATTGAATACACAAATATGACGAATTAAAAGCAAATTAAACTTGTTCATTATGCAGAAAGGGAAATTAATTAAGAAATTTTTTTGTAAGTTTCGTTTTTATAAGTCACACGATTAAAAATTGACTCAATCCTTGTTTCGAGGGCATATTTGCGCATTATTTCCAAATTTGCCACATTTGTTGCAAAAGTTCGATCTATCTGATTTGGTCCAATCCATTTCATTTCGAGCACACGAAGATATCGGTCTCCCTTTCTTTCGTCTCCACTCTGGATTAGGAACTAATTTTGAAAAATTAGATCTTGGCCAATATTCTTTAGCTGGAAATGGCATAAAGCACGTAGACCATACTTTTATAATTTCATCTAAAGAATAATACGCCACAATAAACTCCGTGTAATCCCGTTTATTCTTCAAGCAACCAGCAATTGCATGAAAACATGGTATTTTGCTTTGTTGAAATTTACCACAAGTGCAGCTCCTTTTCTTAAGATTTACTATATGAGTGTTATTTCCTTTTCTGCTGTAATTATTGTATGCAGTTATAATGTGCAAAATACCATTTTCTTCATCATAATTTGTGACATTATGACTGTGTGCCTTTTGCAGCCTATACTTTAGAGTGTCGATACAATATTTTGTAAGTACATATCCTTCATCTATAGCTTCCATGTTGGTTTTCCTATGCTTATTGAAAATATCGACCAACTTCTCCATCAACATTCTAACTAATGTTGTCACAGGCATTGCTCGAATATTTTTTAGCATAGCATTAAAGGACTCCGCCATATTCGTCATCATCACACCATGCCTATAGCCATCGTCATGTGCCAATGCCCATTTTTTCGATCAAGTTCCTTAACCCAAGCATGTGATTCTTTACTTTTGATTTCAATATTTCAAATTTGCACTGTATTTTTGCTTTTGATGTTGACGACCTAGAAAAAAAAAACTAAAACTTAATAACTTATGAACATATTATTTACTTACCTAAAACAACCTCTTGCTTAAAGGATATTAAACTATAATAGATTGTTTACTTACACAATTTCTCTACCATTTTTTTCAATTGGCCGTTCTTAAAATGAGTGTTGTAGTTGCTAACAAAGTGCCGAATGCAAAAACGATGTGGATTTTTCCTCCAAACTGATGTTGACATTGAATGGATGATGCCAATGTGCCTATCGGAGATTATGCAAATATCATCCGGTTGATCGACCTCATTAACAACATAATTGCACAAATAATGCATGAAGTACTCCCAATTGTCTTTTTTTTTTCCTTTTCAACCAACGCAAATGCCACTGGAAATATTTTGTTATTGCCATCGAAAGTTTTAGCAGTCAACAACACCATCTTATACTTTCCATATAAAAATGTGCCATCAACATACAAAACAAGTTTACAATGTTTAAATCCTTGAATATATGGCTTGTACGCCCAAAACATTCTTCGAAATTGATGAACATTAGGAACAAGTCTATTATTCACAACATATTCATCATACTTTAAATCACAAACCGACCCATCATTGAAGGAAGTTGAAGCATATATAAATGGGCAAAGGTAATTAAAAGATTGATCCCAATCACCAAAGATATCTGCAATTGCTCTCTGCTTTGCTTTCCACACTTTCTTGTATGAAGGAGTACAATTAAATTTATCCTTCATTAAGTTCAATAGAGCAGATACCTTAATATTTGCTTGCTTGTCCACCAATGGTTTAACGAAATTAGCCATCAACTCCGAGTCTAAATTTTTTTTATCGTTACTTATTGATGGAGCACTGCAAGTGTGAGGGCCATTGTATCTAGTGATCTTCCAGAGATCACTACATTTTTTTAGTGTTGCCCTCAACCTCCATTTGCATCCATTACCATACCGGCAAACAACTGACATAGTATTTTGCTTAATTTTCTCACTTTTAAATTCTCGCTTTCTTTTCACCGAATAAATCTTTAGTGCCCCCTTAACAGATTCTCTAGATTCAAATATCATATTTTTACATAACTTATGTGAATCATCAGTTAGTATATCACCATAATTACTAATATTCATATTCATTTCCATTTCATCAACATTTGCTGTGTAGTATTGGGATAAGTCTCCAATACTTTCTGGCATGTTGTAAACTCTCAATTTTACACCCTCATCATCCAAATGCAATCTTAGCATTTGCTGATTTTAACACATTGCATGGAGCTATTACAGTGGTCCCGCTAATCGATTAGTGGGCAGTGGGTTCGGGGGCAGCGCCCCGAAAGAAAATTTTTTAGATTTCAATTAAATTACCACCAGACATCCAAATCTCTCTAATTCCATACTAACAACCAATCTCTAAAAAAAAAAAAAAATCTCGAAAATCGTGCTAGCGCCATTTGGAGTGCGACACCGCGTCAGAGCTGTGCGGCGCCGCATGCCCCTCGTGTTATGTGCCGCAAATGCCTGATGCGGCGCGCGCACAGGCCTGATGTGGCGCAGCACCAATTCTCCATGCTTTTGACCCTTTGTGGGCCCTACCTATGCAGAAAATGATCCTTTTACCCCCTTTCAGTCTAATTTTCAGCCACTTCTAGTCCTACCCCTCATGGTCTTTTCATATTTTCATTATCTAAACTATCCTCACTCACTTTTCCTATAAATACCCCCCTTCACTTCTCATTCCAAGACACCTCTTGAATTTGAGTATATTGCTATCCTCAAATTCCTCTCTTCTTCTCCCTCCAATCACTCTCTAATTAATTAATTAATCTTTTTAATTAATTAATTATCTCACCCTAACCAAGTTAATTAATCTTTTTAATTAATTAAAACTCTTTTTTCTAAATTAAAATTAATTAATTAATTAATCTTTTTAATTAATTAATTAATCACTTTTTTCCAAAATCAAATTAATCATTTTTCTTAATCCACTTTTCATCCAAATTAATTAATTAATCCTTTTAATTAATTAATCACTTTTTTTCCAAAATCAAATAAATCTTTTTTCTCAATCCACCTTTCATTTAAATTAATTAATTAATCTTTTTAATTAATTAATTAATCCATCCATCCTTTTCATCATATTAATTAATTAATCATTTTAATTAATTAATTAATATTCCAATCCATCTAATCACTTGATTCCGATAAAACAGAACTTCGGTCTGATAAAACCCTTCACCCACAAAAAATCAAGGTATCAGCCTTTTTCCTCACTTTCAACACACCCAAACTAAAATCAATTTGATCAACTCCTAAACCCCTCCACTTAACCGTAGAATGAATTACGTAGGTTTTGATCCCCATTCAATGGGGTACGTAGGCATGTTTGGAATCTAAATACAAACCTCAAATCCAATTCCCAATCAATCCTCTTTTCCCTTTTTTTTAAATTAATTTGTGAATATTTTATTTTCACTATACATTCATGTTTTGCTATATTCATGCATTTCTTTAAAATCATCTTATAAATGTCATTCATGAAATCCAATTTTCAAGTCAAATTAAACTTAAGAGCCAAATTTTGATTATTTAAAAACAAAAACCTATTCCCTGAGCTTAATCTGGTTTGAGGCTAGTGATTTTATCCATGGGCAAATTAAATTAAAAATTGATGAATTTGAGTCAAATGGGTTTTTCCCTAGTTTTCCCATTTAAAAATAAATTAGGGTGGCGACTTCCAAAAATCATTTTTCAAAATCAACCAAATATGAACCTAAGAGTTTCATCGTGAGTTTAAATCCCAATGAGCATCCCGGTTCCCTCTAGCGGACCAGGCCGATGCTCGGGCGAGGCCTCACACATGTAATTAACTCAAGCAATAAATTTGAATTCTCACCATCTTCTTCGTCATCCTCATCATCATCGTAAAAGTGTTCCTCTTCCTCTTGACTATCATCTTCTTCGGCCTCATCACATTCAACATCATGCTCCTCTTCATTCGCACTATAATTTGTCCAATCTATTATTGGATTAATGCTTTCTTCTCTATCATCCTCATCTATCACACATTCATTCCTCACACAATTGACCTCATCCTCATCATGTCCTGATTTTTTCTCATTGTCAATACATTCAGCCTCATTCATAACCCACTGTTCACTAAATCTACTATATTCTATATTACTATAATTTGACGATCCACCTATGTATATTGATTGTTGCATATGATCACCATAATAATATTCAACATAGAACTCAATAAATTGCATTCCCATTTGTTGTCTAATAACTCTATATATGTCATAGACAGAACGATCATTATTGATTTCTACTAACCCATATATTAATCCCATAGGTGTTGGCATTGGATTTCTAAAATAAATTTTAGTAACTATTGCTTCTAATATAATTATATCTTTGATGAATTGGACTAGTATACTGTAGTAAGATATCTTTCTATCCATATTAATAAATCTTGATTGACCATTTATGTAAATCCATCTATAATTGGTTTCGACTATTTCGCCTTCTCAATAAATCATGAAAGCCGTTATATTTGTCATAACTGATTGTTTAGCATCAAAAAATGAATAAAGTAAAATTAATGCAAAAAATTCTAGTTATATATTTAAATATACCTCATTTAAATACAATAACTCACATATTATATCACTGTAAATATATTTATTCCCAATTTATATAAATATTTTTATTTTTTATATAAAGCATAATAATGTTTACATTCATTGCAAAATAAAAGTAATTGAATTCTCTATAAATAAATAATAACGTACTAATGATTTATTATTGATAATTGATGAAGATTTTTAATATATATTGATGAGGGATGAAAGTGACTCTCAAGAGAGGCTTGGACCCTCCTGTAGCCCAAGCCCATTGCAAAGCCTTCAGAGACTATGATAAATGGAAACAGGGCCCATTGGCCGGACCCTCGAACGATCCAAGTCCAAAGGCCTTCGGACTAGATGCTACTCCCCTCCTTCGCCAGCCGGATGACTTGCTGAGCAAGTAATGGCCGAAGCCCTCTGATGACATGTCCAGTCATCCAGCAGGAGGATCAGTCCTTAGACAATCTGCACCATGCCCTGACGCCCCCATTACCAGACATCCCTAGGGATGGGACAGGGGACATGCGCCTGCTACCAATTTTCACCAACCAGCATGGTCAAATGACAGAGGATGTCCTTCCTCAAAAGAAAGGTGTCAGACGTACCTAACCCAGAAATCATACAAAAGGGAAAGAAAAGCTTAAGCACAGGTAGTTGAAACTCTGCATTCTCTCATCCCTTTTCTTTCACTAAAATACTCTGAAGAAAGGACTAACTTGATCGTCGGAGGGTTAAAGCCAGGCAAAAGGCTCGGTTCCTCTCTGATCCTTTTTCTTCTCCTTCGCAGGCATCAGGCTCAGGTCCAAGAAGAGAAGATCCAGCCCATTCCTTTTTCATATTGATCAAGCCTGATCAAATTGGCGCCTTCTGTGGGGACGACACAAAAAGTCGTATCCCAACCTCTATTTCTATCGGAAATCATTTTTTCGGTCACCAATATTCTTGATCATCATAGATTTAGCCTTCACCGACATTGATCTAAGAGATTTGAGTATTTATCTCTAACAAAAAATCAACAAAAAGAAAAAAGCAAGAAATATCAGTTCGAGAGAGAGGAGAAGAGAGAAAATAGATTGCCATAGCTATTTGCCCATCTTCGATGACCATTAGATAACACCTCCACCACCAGGAACAAGTCCACAAGCCGATTGGTCATCCTCTAGAAAATCATCGTGAATCGACGTTAGAAATAGCCGCACCTTCCATCCAAAGCCGATGGTCATCGAAAACTTCCAGCCACATTTTTTGCCGAGCCACAACCCTATTCACGATGATTTTTACATTAATGAGTTCCTCGTGATTCTAGCTTCATTTTGGTACCAATTATGTAGCCGATCTATCACTGGAAAGATAGATTAAAAAATTAGCAACCAAATCTCTGCAAACATATTCCAGTCAGAATCTGAGGTGTATCGCCAATCGGTCACCGGCAAGTGAGTCCCACGTGCCATGAAAACTTATTTGCTAAAGACCAGAAGTAAAGGCCAAAGGTCGAAGGCAAAGGCTGAAGGCTGAAGGACGAAGGCCGAAGGTCGAAAGTTAGAGGCCGAAGGCCAAAGGCTGAAGGACGAAGGCTGAAGGTTGTAGGACAAAGGCTGAAGGATGAAGGCCGAAGGACGAAGTACGAAGGCCGAAGGCGGAAGGTCAGAGGCCAGAGGACGAAGGCCAAAGGTCAAAGTCGAAGGCTGAAGGCTGAAGGCTGGAGGACAAAGGCCGAAGGTCGAAGTCAAAGGACAAAGGCCAAAGGCCAGAGGTCAGAGGCCAGAGGACGAAGGCCGAAGGTCGAAGTCGAAGGACGAAGGCCAAAGGTCGAAGACGAAACCCAAAAGTCAGAAGGCCGAAGGCCAAAGGTCGAAGGACGAAGGCCAGAGGTCGAAGGACGAAGGCCAGAGGATGAAGGCCAAAGGTCGAAGGACGAAGGACAAAGGTCGAAGGACGAAGGCCGAAGGTTGAAGGCCGAAGGACGAAGGCCAAAGGACGAAGCTAAAAGGACGAAGGCCGAAGGTCAGAGGCCAGAGGACAAAGGCGAAAGCTAAAGGCTAAAGGTTAAAGACGAAGGCCGAAGGCCACAGGATGAAGGCCAAAGGCAAAGGCCAAAAAGAAAGCTAGATGAGAAAGCCAGATGAAAATGCTAGAGGCTAAGATGAAGCCTACCAAGTAAAGGCCTTTAATAGGCGAATGTCATGACGAGGTGCATGGCAAAGCACGCCAATACAGATATGTTTTACATATTTTTCATGCTTTAATTAAATTTTGTGATATTACTTGCCAAAGTATGATGCGAATATGTTGATAATCTTGCATGAAAAAATTATCTATCATGACTATGTAGCATAAAATGCTATGTCATATTTGATGCTGATACATGATTAGTTGTGCATATCAAATACTATTTTACTACTAGTTATTGTTCAAAAAATGGATTTCAACTAAATCCATTATTTTTGCGGGGGAGTAAGAGTCTCTCAAAATGGCATGATTCAATCAAAATTCATTATTTGAATAACTTACAGCATGCTGCATCTGCTAATAATTTGCTAAATTGTTATTGCATGCTAAAATTATTATAATTATTAAAGTCTAATTAGACTTTACATGATTCATGTTGCATATAATATATTTTCAAAAAATCTATTTGGGCACCTTGGCCTCCTCCAGCATCGCTGAAGGAGATGAAGTTATGGAGATCGAAGAAGAGCCGTGCTGGATAGACCCCATCAAGTCTTACTTGGAAAAGGGAGAACTGCTTGAAGATGCCCAAGGAGCCAAAAAGGTCAAGCGAAGAAGTGCTCATTTCTCCTTGAACAATGAAACCTTATACAAAAGAGCTTATTCATTGCCCTGGCTGAGATGCATAAGGCCCAATGAAGCCGAGTACATCCTTCGGGAGATACACGAAGGATCCTGTGGAATGCACATAGGCGGAAAAGCGCTGGCAGCTAAGGCGATTAGGCAAGGGTACTACTGGCCGAGGATGAAAGACGAAGCCGTGGCATTTGTTAAAAAGTGCCCCTCCTGCCAAAAATTTGACAGTGGAAAACATGTTCCAGTAGCAGAGCAGGTCCCTATTTCCAGTGCATGGCCCTTCGCTAAGTGGGGGGTAGACATAGTCGGACCCTTCCCCGCAGCATCAGATCAGAGAAAGTTTCTCCTAGTAGCAGTGGAGTACTTCACCAAGTGGGTGGAAGCCGAACCTTTAGCCACTATCACTGCAGGAAAGGTGATCAACTTCTTATGGCGGAACATAGTGTGCAGATTCGGCATTCCCTATCAGCTCATTAGCGACAATGGCAAACAGTTCGATAATGCTAAAGTCAGGTCCTTTTGTTCAGGGTTTCAGATCAAACAATATTTCTCATAAGTAGCCCATCCTCAAACAAATGGCCAGACGGAGGTAACAAATCGGACTATTCTACAAGGCCTGAAGCGGAGATTGGAAGGATATGGTCGAAGCTGGGCAGACGAACTACACCATGTCCTATGGGCATACAGAACTACTCTTAGGCAACCCACCGGAGAGACTCCATTCAGCCTAACCTATGGCACAGAAGCAGTAATTCCAGTGGATATAGGCCTCCCTAGTGGAAGGATCAATTATTGCGAAGACAGACACAATGATCAAGCCAGAAGAATCGATCTCGATCTCCTATAGGAACTTAGGGAATCGGCCAGCATTCGAATGGCTAATTACAAGCAAAGAGCTGCTAATCATTTCAACAAGAAAGTAAAACACAGAGTGTTCGGCGAAGGGGATCTAGTAATGAGATTCTTAGAGGCTGCAGGCAAACGTGAAGGCACAGGCAAGCTTGCACCCATGTGGGAAGGACCTTTCCAAGTAAAAAGAGTCCTAAGTCCTAGCACTTACAAACTTGTAACCCTAAAGGGAGTGGAAATTCCTCATACATGGAACATCCAGCACCTCAAAATGTATTATCAATAATAATAACAGAAACGTTGTTTGCCTCAAATTATCTCCATTCGCACTAACGAAGCCTCGCCAAGAGCGGGAAGAACTTTCCTAAGGGAAAGCCTAAGACCTAGTAAATCTAGGCACGAAGCCTGGCCAAGAGCGGGAAGAACTTTCCTAAGGGAAAGCCTAAGACCTAGTAAATCTAGGCACGAAGCCTCGCCAAGAGCGGGAAGAACTTTCCTAAGGGGAAGCTTAAGCCCTAGTAAATCTAGGCACGAAGTCTCGCCAAGAGCGGGAAAAACTTTCCTAAGGGAAAGTCTAAGACCTAGTAAATCTAGGCACGAAGCCTCGCCAAGAGCGGGAAGAACTTTCCTAAGGGGAAGCCTAAGCCCTAGTAAATCTAGGCACGAAGCCTTGCCAAGAGCGGGAAGAACTTTCCTAAGGGAAAGCCTAAGACCTAGTAAATCTAGGCACGAAGCCTCGCCAAGAGCGGGAAGAACTTTCCTAAGGGGAAGCCTAAGCCCTAGTAAATTTAGGCACGAAGCCTCACCAAGAGCGGGAAGAACTTTCCTAAGGGAAAGCCTAAGACCTAGTAAATCTAGGCACAAAGCCTCGCCAAGAGTGGGAAGAACTTTCCTAAGGGGAAGCCTAAGCCCTAGTAAATCTAGGCACGAAGCCTCGCCAAGAGCGGGAAGAACTTTTCTAAGGGGAAGCCTAAGACCTAGTAAATCTAGGCACGAAGCCTCGCTAAGAGCGGGAAGAACTTTCCTAAGGAAGAGCCTAAGTCCTAGTAAATCTAGGCACGAAGCTAAGAAGGTCTAATGGGAGGAGAAGGTGAAAGTGCTTGAACTCCTATTGGAACGGAAACTTCGCTAAGGCATTGCACAAAGGCTTGTTGGATTACAAGTAAAGCATACGCAAAAGCAGAAGCATAATAACTGTATTATTCATAGAAGTAAATGTATTACATTTATTTACAAAAGAATTACAAAAGAATGAAATACAAAAGAATTACAAAAGAATGAAATACAAAAGAATTACAAAAGAATGAAGTACAAAAGAATGTAAAAAATGTCTAAGGCGGAGGATCGCCTGGAGGAACCACTGCTACAGAAGATGGCAGAGGCTGGTCATTCGAAGGATCTGGCTGAATGACAGATAGAGGTTCGGCTGAGGCAAGACCCGTCCCAGAAGGAGGTCCTTCGTCTGCATCCCCTTCGCCCTCGCTAGAAACTTCGAGAATGGGAGATGAAGCGGGTCCATCTTTATCCCAAGCTGGGAAGTTTTCGGGTCGTAAGAGGCCTTCATCCCCCTCAGGAACGGGATCTTGGAACTCTGAAAGGTCTGGTGCCGGAGGTTCTTCAGCAGCATCCAATTCAGATACCATTTGTAACACATCAGGAAAATGCTCTGCTGCGTCATGGAGAGGATTGTTATAATACTCGGCTGCTACCTTATAGGTGTGGTATGTGATGATGTCATCGAAGCTCTTAGACTGCATAAAATCCCTCACAGCCCTTCGCCGACCTTCTTCGGCCTTGTTAGCCTTCTCAAGTGCAACTTGAGCCCGAGTAGTGGCTTGTGTGTATCCAAATTCTGAGACTCGAAGTTCCTGTTGAGTCTTCTTCAGGAGTTCTCGAAGACTAGGAACCTCTTCGGCCTCTCGGGCAAGCTCTTCATTAGCACTCTTCAACTTGTCCAGTTGCACGCTGAGATCGGCAATGGCTTTGTCCTTTGATGCCACTGCCGCAGTTAAGGCGCTAACCTCTCCTTTGGCCTTCGAACGAGCCTCTTCAGGGGCCTTAGATTGTTCCATGGCCTCCTCAGCCTTCGCCTTCGCAGAAGCCAGTTCTTCCTCCAGACGGGAACATAATCCCAACCTATCCTCCGTCGCCTGCCGAGCGTCTTCATAATGATCCCTCAGAAGACCAAAATCAGTCTTCAAAATTTTAGAATCCAGAAGTGCCTGCAACAAACAACAATGATTAGGCAATGTGCTAAACGGTCACAACTCAAGTGAGCAATGAATTTACCTTCTCTAGCAGAGTCTCTTGCCTGGCAAGAGTATCCTCCACAGACCCGAAAAGAGGCCTAGGGGCCGGACGCAGGAAGGGCACAGGGGCCAAGACTGTGGCGGTGGGAGCAATGGAAGAAGGAGGACCAGCAGATGCCTCGACTCCTCCGAGCGGAGGTGAATCCACTACTACAATCTCCGCTGGCTCTCCGATTCGCGGCCTCTTGCTTGGCGGAGAAGCCTCCTTTATTATCCCCTGTGAAGGAGCTGACACTCCTACATCCGTCCCAAGTGAAGGAGTCTCTGAAGCAGAGCGGGCCTCCAGAACGGGGGTGGTTGAAGTTACCGCCAGTGGCCTCTTGCGACTCCCCCACTGTTAATTTCCTTTTAGGGGGATGAAGAGAGGAGACACCTTCGACAGTAACAACAGCCCCTGGCATGACCCCAGACAAAGCAGCAACTGAAGGAAATGCTTCATCGAGTGCAGCAACAGTAGCCCCCTGATCAGCCGCCAGCAAAACAGCAGCTGAAGGAAATGGTTTGCTGGCTCCGGAAGAAACCATGACAGGTGCGAACGAAGCCTCTAGGAAAGGCCCCTGAGCAGGGGCATCCGCTTCGCCCACAAAAACTGCAAAGTACAAGAGCAAAAGCATTCACACATTCAAATCAGCAGATAAAGACACAAGAAGAAGTAAATGATAATAAGAAGGCAAGAAGTTGCCTCTGTTTCTTGAATCGAATGCCTCCCCTTCGGCCGCAGTATTAACTGGGGAAGGATAAAGCCTCCTGAGGGTCGCAAAGTTAGGATATGAAATCCTTTGCTCCTCAATATACTTCTCCCAGGCTTCGACCTCCTCGGCACTAGGAGATCTCCCTGGTATGACCTCCTTCGACCATCTCAAATATGTCCCTCGGATAACGCGAGGGTCTTTATATGATGAAGGTGATGGGGGAGAAGAAAAGTTACCTGCCCCAGTTTCAGCCACAGGGGCACTCAAGTCATCCACCAGGTTTTTTAGACAGGCCTCAAATTCAGCATCAGTAATGTCTGTCAGAGCCTTCTCCAAGTCCACCAGTTGCTCTGCCCCCCGAAAAGAGTGAGCAATTAGGTCAAGAACATTGGGGACGGGGGACCCTTTTACTTTCAGCTTGGGCAGACGAGGTACGGATGCTCCCTTCCCCTTATCACCCGCTGGAGGAGGTGGAGGCGGAGGAATGAAAGCCTCAGAAAGCCCTGAGATTGAGATGCCCCTCTGAGGAGCAGGCCTTGCAGCAATAGGTGCAGCTCGAAGCGGAGGAGTACCTCTCTGCACAATAGGAACAGAGTGATCAGAAGCCTTAACAAGTCTCCTTCGAATTATTCGAATGGACTTCGCACTGGCCACACTCACCTGGGCCCCTTCTGATCCAACAGCTGAACCGGATCCAGCGGAGACAGGCTTCGTCGGCTTATCCTTACGAAGCTTCACCGACGAAGACTACAGGGCGGAGGAGGAGCGCAAATGAAACTTCCCCGTCTTGAGGTCAAGAATGGGAAGCTCAGCATCTTCGCTGAAGGGTCTTGGAGAAACCCCTTGTGTCTCCTTCATGATATCCTGATAATGTGCAGGATCCTTGGCTTCCACTGCAATCGAAACAACAAACACAGTAATAACAAGATTAATACTCCACAGTCAATTAAACCTATAGCAAGTGAGGAGTGAGGAGCAGAGTTACCTCTTATATCTTTCAGCAAAAGTCTAGGAGTTGGAAGGCCATGCTCGTCCTCCGCATAGAAGGAGGCCATCATCTTTTCAGAGTTATAAGTATAACCCTGATGGACCAAGGTCCTGAGGTTCGATTTCTCCTCAGTGGACAGCCTGTCAGGCCACTCAGTAAGGCTTTCAGTGGGATGCAGGAAATGGCCGGGGAAACCAAATCTAGGGGATTTATCGCCGAGGCCGTCAGTGACCTCTATCAACCCGAACTTGCCTCTCCAGTCCTTCACTTTGTTCTCTTTACCAAAGAAAAGGCTCCGGCAAGGCCTGGCAGAAGTCATGTAAACCCCCGGTGACCTATGCGTGCTCTGGATCCTGTAAAAGCATTGAAACAGGCGAGCAGAAGGACGAATGCCGTGAGCGAAGCAGAGAACTTTGAAGACGTGCATGTCCCTTATGGAGTTCGGGGTCAGCATCATTGGATTTACTCCGAAGTAGTTGAAGCATTCAACTTTGAACTTCGTAGGAGGAAAAAGAAGACCAGCTTCCAGCTGGTGGTAGAAAATAATGTAGTGCCGGTTGTCTTTAGGCAGAACAACTTTGGGGTCGCTGGAGTAAACCCTCTCGTGAGCCTCAGCTCGGCGGAATATGAACTGAGTGCTGCCTTCTAAGTTCTGGCCGAAGGCCAAAAATTCAAATGTTTTTGCAATAGGGGCTATCTCCCCCCATTCCTCCTCTAGTATCTTTTGGTAATGGGAGGAGCTCACTTGGTCCTTACGGGGAATGTTTTCTTTTCTGGGGGCCATTGGAATGAAAGAAGAAAGGGAAGCAAATGCCAAAGAACAGATATGGGAAAACTACGAAAAATAGGAGATTCGAGAGAATAAGCAAGAAGTTCTGGATATGGGAAGGCAAAGGAATATATATACTGAGAGCGTCCTCGGTAACCGCCACAGCAATAAGTGGGGGCATTAAATGGACATTCAAAATTTAAAATCCATGGAAAACTTAACCGTCTGCTGCGACACGTGGAAGAATGGGGAGAACGAGGAGACGTGCATTCAATGCGCGTTTTGGCATTCAATGCTTATCCTTGTCAGTTGTGCATGCATTTAATGGCTGTGTGACCTTTCATCTACCCTACGAAGACTGTCTAGAATGCTGACGGTTCCTAGCACCTCTGATCCCTTTGATCAGACGAAGGCTATCCTTCGAGAAGATGAAGTGAATGCCTAGATCGGACGAAGCCGCCCAGCAAAACGAAAGCCTCTCCTAAGACAAGGAAATGAAAGGACCTCTTTGCCATTCAAAGCGGAAGCAGTTCTCTTCGATCGAAAGACCTCAGAAGATAAGGATACAAGGGTACGAAGCTGTTTTACTAAGGTTCAACTCTTCGCTCTCTCCTTAATAAAACAGGGGGGCCCCTGATGAGGGATGAAAGTGACTCTCAAGAGAGGCTTGGACCCTCCTGTAGCCCAAGCCCATTGCAAAGCCTTCAGAGACTATGATAAACGGAAACAAGGCCCATTGGCCGAACCCTCGAACGATCCAAGTCCAAAGGCCTTCGGACTAGATGCTACTCCCCTCCTTCGCCAGCCGGATGACTTGCTAAGCAAGTAAGGGCCGAAGCCCTCTGATGACATGTCCAGTCATCCAACAAGAGGATCAGTCCTTAGACAATCTGCACCATACCCTGACAGCCCCATTACCAGACATCCCTAGGGATGGGATAGGGGACATGCGCCTGCTACCAACTTTCACCAACCAGCATGGTCGAATGACAAATGATGTCCTTCCTCAAAAGAAAGGTGTCAGACGTACCTAACCCAGAAATCATACAAAAGGGAAAAAAAAGCCTAAGCACAGGTAGTTAAAACTCTACATTCTCTCATCCCTTTTCTTTCACTAAAATACTCTGAAGAAAGGACTAACTTGATCGTCGGAGGGTTAAAGCCAGGCAAAAGGCCCGGCTCCTCTCTGATCCTTTTTCTTCTCTTTCGCAGGCATCAGGCTCAGGTCCAAGAAGAGAAGATCCAGCCCATTCCTTTTTCATATTGATCAAGCCTGATCACGTATATATAATTATCTTTTCATATATAATTTTAATTAATAATAAATTATTAAAATATAATTATGCATAACCATAATTGTAATGACAAAATAAATGTTATATTTTGTCCTTATAACCACATTAAATAATAAAATTATTAAATTAATAATTTTATTATATATTTACCGTTTAATTACATTATTAAATACATATTCTTATTTTATATATATAATTATTATGAACAACTAACTGCTACTATTTTTTGTTTGCTATTTTAAAATTTTTTTTCCCAATAACCAATTTTTTTAGAAAATTTATTTTACTAAAATATTTTTAATATATTCAATCATTTTTCTAACCTTATAATTTTTTTACTATCTATATTTGAGCAAGTAACTTATATGTTTATTTTTCATTATATATATAAATAATTTTCTATCTAATCTTTTCAAATTTTTTCATTATTACCTACTTTTTTTCTATAAAAAAATATTATTAACGTTAATATATATTTTTCATTCTATATTATTATTATCAGTTCATTTATAGCTTCATTTTTTAGCTATTTTTTGACATATTAGGTCAATTATTAGTCTAATCTTTTCAAATTTTTTCATTATTACCTACTAGTTTACTATCACTAATGTATATTTCTTACATAAATTATACTAATATTATCTATATTGTTTACCTACACAAATTATTTTTATAAATCCATACATATTATTCTACTTTATTTTTCGTTCTAATTAAAAATTATTTACCACTCATTAGGTTAATAACATTACTTTTAATATATCAGTAACTAATAAATTAACTAACTATAAAAATAGTTTAACTAACTAAAAAAATATAACATATTTTTAATTAAATTATCCGATGTAGTTAATAATTACTTTTATAATATTTTGAATGCTAAAATAATCTGCAATAAAAAAAATGTCAATATCATTAAAAGTTATGCCTATTATATTAACAAAATAAAAGATTTATATTAATAGAAAAAATTGTTAATATTTTTGCAAGCAAAATATGAGAGGACAACAGAAATTTGAAGAATATATTTATAAATTTATGCCTAATAAACAGAATAAAAAAATGAACAAAATATAGTATAAATAATGATAAGATTTTCAGTTAATTTTTTTCCTTACCTTTCTGCAAAAAGAAGATGAAACACAATTGAGAGTACGATAGAGCATGATGAATATGTTGAGATTCAGCAGAAATTTGCAAGAGAGTTGACGGTGGATATATAAAGAACAATTTCCCATATTTTTTATTCCAAACCAGATATTTCCGCTATTTTTTTTAGAGATTTAAATTTTCAAGATTCAATTTCGTGACTTATCAGTTTGAAATATAAGTGACCATATATTTTCTGCCATTATTTCTTGTGAGTAAGGAGGTTGAGGTGACATTTCACTATTTTTTTCTCATTATTTCTTTTTCCACAGCCGTAAAGTTATGTATAGCTCCCCTTTTTTACAGAAGATCTGTAACTTTCCGTCAATTTTTTTGAGGTTTCGATTTTTTTTATTTTATAAAGCATTCTGCCATTTTTTTTTGTAACTTATGTTTTTTTTCTTTTTTCTTTTTAAATTCAATTCCTCATTTTTTTTGTTTTTTAAAATCATTTTCTGCCATTTTTTTTTTCAGATTATGTGAATTCCGCCATTTTTTTTCCAACTTATATGAACCTTTGATTTTTCCTACAAAATAACCCTAAATTGAGAATTATGATTCAAATCCCTTAAATTTAGAATTAATTTTTCTCAAAACATT
Source organism: Reutealis trisperma (assembly GCA_947687605.1). Lineage (NCBI taxonomy): Eukaryota > Viridiplantae > Streptophyta > Magnoliopsida > Malpighiales > Euphorbiaceae > Reutealis > Reutealis trisperma. The sequence goes on along the minus strand of CANTUT010000052.1, from coordinate 3,340,176 downwards.
AATTGGGTCAAATGCCCCCACTTGGATCCTCGCGGCTAAACCACGAATAATCCATGATAAGTATGTTGCTCAGTGTGGAAAGGGCTTGCGCCTCCTAAAGTTGAAATTTTTTCTTAGTTGGCCTTACCATGCAAACTCAACACAAAAAGTCTATTTGGCTAAAAAATGTATTATTTTGCCTGGTGTGTCTTCCTGTCCCCTATATATGTCTTATTGATGAAGACTAATCATTTGCTTGTGCTATGTCCTAAAGTATCTAATCTATGGTATAAAATAGTCGATTAGTTGCGTCTTTCCTAGTGTATACCTTGCACCTTGAAAGATTTACATCTTCAGTGGGAGGGGTTGGTATGTGAGTCCAACAAAAAGTCTAATTTACTCCCTTTTATGAAGTCATATGGTCGATTTGGATTGAAAGAAACCAACTGATTAATATGAGTAAGGACATACTGCTCACGGTCTGAGTTAATCATGGTGCCAAGATTAAAAGATTCAGTCTCTTTAAGGCAACACCAATCCTGATGAAGAGTGAAGGAGACATTAACTAGAACATCTTCAAATTTTTCCTTGTTTCAGGTAGTTCGTATTGACCAAAACAAAGAAATAATGCCCACCTGCAGTAAGGTTCAAAGCTGAGCACTAAAAGGGGCACGTTTGCACATGGAAAGTGTTGCCTCAGGAGAAGGAGCCAAAAGGAGATGGACCCTAAACAAGGACTCAAAAGCTAACCATAAAGCCCTGGAAAAGGACAATCCATAAATAAGTGATGTGTGGTTTCATTAGTACTGTGACATAGCCGACATTGACTGGGAGGGAGGAATATAAACCTTCCATTTTGATTTTCCCCAACCGAGGAGCATGGCCAATCAAATAGCAAAGCATAGAAAAACAAGTGACATGCCCATTATGAGAGTTTTTCCAAACCAAGTGATCCTTATAATCATCAGAGAATAGGTTGCTGTCGACGTCTTTGGAGATGACAGGAAAAGCAACTCTTAAGGATGAAGGAAGCAGCCAAGTTCCATTACAATAAATTTCACCAATTGTAGTAGTTAGCTTACGTTTAACCATATGAGGAAGGACTACACAACAAGCTATAGTATATCCCAACCAATTTGAATTCCAAAAACTGAGAGGAGAGTGCTTGCCAATAATTTGTACAGAATCTCGAATTAACATCGGATATAAAGATTTAATGGAGTTCCGTATCGAAGAAATAAAGAAATTCAGGCGGGGCTAGATAAATCTCCTTCGAAAGAACCAGAAGACAAAAGTACCTGAAGTTCTCACCTTCCAAGCCAGCTTCGACAAAATAACAGCGTTGACGTTGGCAAGACTAGGCAAACCGAAACCACCATCCTCTTTGGGTTTGCGACATTTTGCCTAAGAGACCACAACAAGTTTGCGACTCTCAACCTGGCCCGACCAAACAAAGTTCCGGACGGTAGAATCAAGTAGTTTCAAAAGCTTCGTAGGCCACTTATAAGCAATTTTTCCCTCATTTCTGATTATCTTAATAAATTATTTTCTTCTATATTAAAAAAAAAAAAAAAAAAAAAATTTATATAGAAAAGTTATGTTTAATTCAAATGTGTTTTAAATTTTTAATAGTGAATTTCATCAAATGAATTGAATTTATACAAAATCCTTTCATTTTAATATCATTTCATCTTTTTTTTAAATGATTCATTTTTTAACTCGAAAGAATTATTGAAAAGGAACAAAAAGATGAGTAAATTTGATTATTAATTAGGTCAAAATTATATGGTATTGATTTATTAAAAACAATATTTATATAATAATGTATTTAGAAAATGATCAATATGATTAATTTTATTAGATTTTAATCAGTTATTATTATATTAGATTATATTTCATACAAAAAATAGCTAACTAACTATGCAAGATAAGGGAATGAAAAAAAAAATAATAATAATAATGCAGTCATCATCAATCACAAAATCATACCCTTAAATTAATGCACTAATTAATTTATTTCTCCAAAATTTATTTAATGTAATAGCAGAGAAAAAACTATTACAAAGATCAAGTATTAAAAAAAAAAAAAAAAAAAAAAAAAAACCAACAACAACAGCAGCAGCAGCAACAACAACAACAACAACAACAACAGTCTAATTTTTCAATATTGGAAAATTTGAATTTTTCAAGTACATCGTAGGATTAACTACACTAAATCCTCCATCCACAACAAGGTTGAGCCCACTAAGATAATATGCTTCGTCACTAGCCAAATATAAAGCAGCCTTTGCTACACAATCTGCTCTCAAAATCTGCCCTTTAAGATTACCCATTTCACTTAAATACATTTCCACTTTCAGCTTCTCTTCTTCATTATTAATCTTATTATCAGTCAACAAGCGACTTCCGCTGCTAACCAAACCATAAGGTGAAATACAATTTACTCTTATTCCATATTGGCCAAGTTCAGGTGTCAAATTCTTGGCCAAACCCAAAATTCCATACTTAGAAACTGTATAAGAATGTGTTGATAGCCCTGCAATGGAAGTACAAACACTAGTAGTAAATAGTATGCAACCTTTACTTTGTGGTATCATTACCCTAGCCGCGTGTTTGGCTCCTAAGAAAGCTCCGATTAAATTAACCCCTAAAATATGTTCTAAATCTGATTTTTTTGCATCCAAAATTGTATTTGCTAATGAGGGTTTTTCCATAATTCCTGCATTGTTAAACATGATATCAAGCTTTCCATATTTTGATATGGTGGTATCTATAAGATTTATTATATCTTCTTCTTTTGATACATCACAATGAATGTAGCTAACATTTTTTCCCAGTTTATTGGCAATGGCTTGCCCTAGATTATCTTGAATGTCAGCAATTACAACCTTGGCTTCATGTTCGTTAAAAAGGTGGACTGTACTTGCTCCAATCCCGCTAGCACCTCCGGTGATAATTGCCACCTTGCCTTCTAATCTGAAAATGGAAGTCATGTTAGACTAAATTAACAACTCGGACTAAATTAAAAACTCTGACATTATAAAATGAATGTGAAAGTGTTGATAATTGACATAGTTTTGAGAGAGCTAGCCAAACTTTTGCCCATTGTTTGTGAAGGAGAGGGAAAGTTCGAAAAGAAAGAGGAGCGCAGGGAGAGGAGATAGGGAAATAAGTATTCCCTTGTTTGGAAGAGTTAGTGAAATGGAGGGGAATAATAAATCAATAAAAAATAATCACCTGAGCCCATATAATATTTTCTCTAGTTTTTCGAGGGGAAAAGTGGAGAAAGATGTTCTTGATATTATGAAAATATAATAGTAATTATAATTTTAACAATTTCATTTCTTTCCTTTCTTATAATAATAATTATAATTTTAACAATTTCATTTTTTTTTCTTTCTTTTCTCCATCATTTCCAAATAAGATAGAAAAAAAGTTATTCTCCATCATTTTTGTTCTTTTTCCACCTTTCTTTCTCTACATTTTCTTTCCCCACCCTACTTTTTTTTCAAACAAAGTGTTAAAGTTTGAGAGCTCATTTCTATATTAAACTCTCAATATATTTATAGTTAATCAATATGAGATTTTTCAAATGCATTTATATCTTAACAAAAGAAAGTAAAAATTGAATTGTGACACCATTTTATGGTAATATCAATAGAAATAATAGGCCGCTAAAACAACTATTAAATATGATATATACAATATAGGTTTTTATTAATGAGTTGTCTTAAGCAGGGATAGGAATAAAATGCAGATAAAATTAAATAACTATATTAATTAGAAATGAGTTGAATCAGAAAAATAAAAAGGAATTTTAATATATTTGCATTTAATTACAATAAAACCTATTATATGTAATGTAGAAAAAATAATAACAATTATTCTTAAAGTAGCTAACCATGAATGTTATTGTAAGGATTAATTTAACTATTTACCTTTTATGGGATGTTGTCAAAGAAGCAGCAGCACTCATTTTGTTAAGAAAATGGAATTACTATTTTTTTAGTAAGGAACAAGAAGTAACCAAAGATCAATTGGTTTGTGACTTGATTTCTTCAATTGTTATGTAGTTGTATTTATAGGAAAAATTAATTGTAATTTTTAGATAATAATAAAAAAAAATTATAATTTCATTGACTTGAGCATATATATAATAATAGGTTAAGGTTTGTCTCATGTATTAAATGTGAATCTTAGCTTAGATTATGTACATATTGGTTAAGACCAAGTAGTATGGGAAAAGTAAACTTAAAAAATTGATGAAATCTTGGAATTTATCGACAAAGTCCATTATTCACTTCAAGAAGTTATATTTACTAACAAAGCAACTCAAAATTGTCATATGCGGTGGCAAGTTTTCAAAGCATGCCTAGTTTTGCAAGAGAGAAATATTAGAAATTAAGCCATTAAATTATTTAAGTTCAACTCTTGTTGCTTTCCAAGGAAACTATTTATCTATACTTGACTCTTTTTTTTTTTTTTTTGCCAAACTATCTATACTTGACTTTGCTACATGACAGCCACGAACTTTAATTTCTTCGAGAGATTTTATTCAACTCGTCAAGGTAAGATATTTAATTTTGATTAAATGCATAAATTAATTTGATGATAAAAAAAAAAGGGAGATTTTGTTAAATCTAGCAATTAGAGCAAATTAATATTTTTCAATGCATTTTTCTTTGCTTCCTTTGGTGGACTTGAGAATTTTGCATTCTACTTGTTATCGTGGTTGGAAATTAATTGGTTCCTGGCAATTTTTTTTTTTTAAGTTTATGAGAAATATTAAAAAAGAAATAAGGTGTTAAGATTAAAATAAAATAAATAAATTTGACTTGACATTATTTCTTCTCTTTTGGTTTGCTGGCAAAAAAAAATAATAATTTTTGATACATACGATGTAGACATTGTACTAACTTAATACCTCTTTTTGTACGTCGATTTGAAATATTAATCCTTTACAAAGGTATAAGTTTATGTCAGTCAAAGACGTGTGTTTTAATAGCATGTTAACAATTACCATTCAAATTTGAAAGTTAATCAAGACTTAAATTGGTTGGTGATGATTAATATGACTCCTATTTGTGAGCCTCAAGCACGAAATTAGATTCACTCTTTAAGAGAACATAAATAGATTTAAAAAGTCTAGAAAGAAAAATCTTTGAGGATGAGGATGAGGGTGAGGACCCCTCAAGACTCATTTAGGACAAGACCATCCTCGTTAAGGTATTTCGCCAAAGACCAGGTCATCCTTTTGAAATATCTCGCTAAGATGAGGTCATCCTTCTAAAGATACTTTCCCAAAATGCTTCTTTATTAGATTGAGCCTATCTGAAATATCTCACTAAGATGGTTCTTGCTCCATGCCAGCCATATTAGGAAGGAACTAAAGTCACTTACATGCTTGGTCATGTTGTAATGCATGGTTTTCAGCACTTAGAACTCATGATACATCAATTACTGGCGCATCAAAATAAGATAAACCGTTTGATCCAGACATCTAATCAAGGCACGACCCTAGCTTGAGGTAGATAGTGTAACAATAGGAATCTGACATCCTAGTACTTTATCCACCTTATTTTAGCTAAACCTTTTGTACACTATTAAGAAAAAAGCATTGTGTATCAACCAACTCATTTCTTTACTAGTATACATGGTATAGGACAAATATTCTTAACTACTACTATTCTTATATTTTCTCTATAATTTCTCACCTCTCACTACCAAAAAAATACTACCTACAAACGAAAATTTTTATTGGTAGTCCTAATAATTCCATAGAAAAACGAAATTACTAATAGATTACTAACTTACAGAAAACATTGCCCAATTCGTGATCGGTAAAACATTATTGACAAAATATTCAGTCTATTGGTAAATTACCAACAAAAGTCCTATCGATAACCTGTTCAAGCATTGTTGGTAAAGTTAATGACAGTTTACCGATGGAATGGGGTGATATATTAATTATAAAATAATAAAATAAACTAAAAAATAATTTTTGTCAATACTTCGTCGATAATGTCTCAAAAATGAATTTTATCTATCGGTAATTTGTCATTATTTTATAAAAAATTAATAAATTAATCCTTTATCCGCCAATAAATCATTGGTAAATGAAATAATTATGTTGATAATCTGTCGATAATTTGCAAATAGTTATATTTATTTATAATTTAATTGCAATTATACCTAATTTAATCAAATATATATTTAATTATATATATAAAATTAAATTAAATTTAATCAATTTGTAATTTAATCATTAATATAAAAGTAAATATATTAACAATGATATGAAGTAAATAAAATCATATGTACAAAAATAATGCTACAATATAACTAAATAATAAAAAAGATCTAAGTAAAATCTATTGCGTCATTATCGCCATCCTGCTAATCCAACAAATAATCATCATCACTATCATCCAAAGCAACATCAGCAACAAGAATAGCAACAACATCTTTGAGATGTACTGGTGGAGGAGGGGGATTTGCAATGGCAGCAGGCTATACATGAGCCAGAAGAGTTAGCCTAATGTGTTGTCACTATACGCATACAGCCACTCCTCCATACTCCATGTACGAGCATCAACAATCCTCATCTTCTCAACTACTCACCTATCCATCTCTTATTGGATGTCCTCAGTTGAAGGAGCATGGTAGAAGAAATACTGGCACTGGGATGTCCATAAAAATGCAGGGCTTGAGTACCGATAGCAGGCTTCCTTTCTAACTTCTTTGATATTTTTTTATTTTCATTTTTATTCTTATGATTATTTTTTCTTTCTTTATATCATTTTGGATATTAACTAACTTGTCATTTTATTTAATGTAAATTTTATGACATGCTTACTTTTTAAGGTTCTTTTTTAATCTTATTTTTATTCTATTATTACTCTTAATTTATTTTTACTTTCATTTTTTGTTTTTCTTTATAATTTTGGATATTGACTAAGTTAATTGTTTTTTTCTTTGCAACCAATTTTATGGCATTCTTACTTTTTTAAAATTCTTTTTGGGATATATTTGCAATTATTGAATTTAAATACATATATTGACTTCAATAAAATACATACAAAATACATGCTTTTACAAAAATTACATACAGAATATACATACAACAATTCCAAAATATACATAAAAAAAAGTACGTAGACAAATTTCAAAATATACATATAATTATAATTCAAAAATTCCATACATAAAATTAATGTACCTACCACTTGAAGCACAGAAATCCAAAGAATACAAAGAATAAAAAAAAATACAAAAAAAGCTGAAACAAAATTACAACCTAATTAAAAAATCAAAACTAAAAAATTAACCTAAAAGTTCCAAAATTTTGAAAATTATTAATACACACAAAAAATTACAAAAAAAGTGCATATATATTCCATATCTTCTAAAAAATTTATAAGAATTATTAAAAAACACAACATTATAATCAATATATAGAATATACAATCAAAATTGCAATTAAGAAAAAATACCAAATTAACAAACATTAACAAATTACAACAAAAATTACCCAAATTAAAAAAAAAAAAAACCAAATACAAAAAAAAATTAACAAATTAAACATAATACCCAAATTAACAAACATATGTCAAAAAATTAACAAATTACCCAAATTCAACATTCAATTACATTAAAAAAATATATAAAGGATATTCCATATATAAAGCATTATACAAATTCTCAAAAATTCAAAGTTAAAATTCTCAAATTTTTTCAATACTTGCAAAAAACAAAAATATGCATACATATTCGATAGATTTCCAAAAATTACAAATAATCAAAAAACATAATACTACATAAATTCCAAAAATAAAAAAAATTCCAAACAAATTACAGAATTAACAATGGAGATTAAAAAATAAAACATAAAATACACAAAGTTACAAACAAAATACAAAAGATATACAAAATTGCATTAATAATACAAATTACGAAAAAAATACACAAAATAACAAAATTGTATTAACGATACACATTACAAAAAAGAAATACACAAAACTAACAAAATACATGACGCAGCGTAAGGAAAAAAAAGAATAAATCCAATTTAGAGTTTTTAAAATATGACTGAATTATTCATTGATCAAACAGGCCAAAACAAGAGTATAAATAGGAAGCTCGAAACTCTAGGTACAAAACTACCATAAATGGCAAAATTACAATGTTATCATAAATAAAAATAAGAAACTAAACAAGATGAACGTTACAAACGACGCCGAAAATAGAGTTAAATATCAAAACTTATGACAGAAATAAAAAGTTTTCATAAATGGATTAACTGCCATTTTAGGGGCCCAAACGAAGGAATTTGGCCGAAAAACGACGTCACTCATCTCCAAGGGCGATGACTTTAAACTGGTGGCCCGTTTCCTTTTGAATCGCATATTTATAAGACTCCAAATTCTAGCTGGTCCAAGCTAATATTTTTTATACTTGAGCTGTTGTTTGTCTCAACAGCTCAAGAATCTCTCTAAAATAGCCTTCACGTTAATACATAAATTAACTGAATTGCAAAAAATATATATATGCACATACTTGTTTAAGCACAAATGCAACCGGAGAGAGAGACCAGTGATTGAGGACTAAAATAAAAATTTAAAACAAAAAATAAACTCAAAAGAACAAATAGAACAAAAATATAAAAAAAAAATACCGTTGCAATGAACAGCTGCAAGAAAGGCGAAAATTGGAGCAAGAACAATAGCGATCAATGGCAATGATTGCAACAAGGATGTCTGAGATCAGAGGGAGGAAGACAAAAGAAGAAAACAGAGAATGAGGAAAGAAAGGGTATGAATACATAAATATAATTTAGATTTGCCGACGAAATTATTAACAGACTGCCATGTTGCATTATTAATTCTATCGATAATCCATCAGTAACTTAATTAAACTATCCAAATGCTTATCCGTCTGGGTTAATTCAATTACTAACAGATTACTAATGGAATTATTAATGTCATGTGATAGTCTGCCAATAATTCTGTTGGTATATTAATTTATGTGTGCTAAATATTCACGCTTGATTTTTCATATATTTACACTAAATTATTCTGTCGAGAAATTATTTCATCAGAAAACGGTCACTAAACCATGGGAAAATAATCGCACTACTTGTTTCTAGCTTTAACTATTTTTAGTGCATTTGAAACATTTTTATTAGTTTATTTTGAATGGAACATAAATAATATACAACGATGAAGTAAAATTTACTCCTTAAAATTTTTTTTTGACTCTATCCCTCACTGTAATAGTCTTCAAAATTATAAATTTACTTTGATGAAATCATATTATTATTTTTTGGACTGTCGCTTGACTTCTTTGTATACATGCTGATGTATTGTTGTGCTTCAAATTCTTTGGCTATGTAAGAAGTCTGAAAATTAGCAAGTCCACTTTCCTTGTCTTCTCAAACATAGTTGCCTAGGGCCGGCGATATAAAAAGACGAGGGAAGTAAGGAAAAAGGATTAGGATCTCTTTCTTATCAAACCTATATAAATAAAAAATTTAATTAATTAATTTTTTTGCCAAATAAAAAGTTTAATTAATTAATTATGTGTACCATTAATACAGTAGGATTGCTTTTCATCTATTCACTAATACTCGTACCTTTTCATTTTATTAATTAATATTTATTTTTTTAAAATTTAATAACGATTGAAATTCAAATTCAAAATTTTATAATCCTTGAATATAGTTCTAATATCATTGAATTAAAGACTAATTAATATATATTAATATTCAATTATTCAAAGCAACATCTATATGAGAAATTCTTAGACGATTAATTGATGTGATTTATTTTTATTAGATTAGTTTATAGGTAATTTAACATCATTAATTAATGTATCATATTTCTATTGGTTTAATTTATAAATGATGTGCGGTAGATTCAGTTTACTTAAGAATATATAATTTTTGAAATATGTAAGTAAAAAATAGATATGTCTTTAAATTTGTTTAAAAAAAGTTTAACATATAGTCTGTATAAATAAATAAAAGCTTAATTAATTAATTATATATTCAATATATTTTCGGAGATATAAATTATGATTTCCTTTTTAGATACATCAAAAAACAATTTTAAAGAGAAAGGTTATAACATACTATATATAATATGTAGTGGTATAAATGAAAATGTTAAGGATATATAATAGGTGGAGACAACGATCTCTTATTCAGTTTGACTGAGAAAATATTTATTTTTGAAATATTGAATGATGTTTTTTTTTTTTTTTTACGTTACAAATTTTTCTATATTTCCATAGATATCTATTGACATGCTTGAGCATATACAACATTTTTAAGTTATAATATATGTGTTTGGAACCATTGAAACTGTTCTATTTCAATTTTAATTAATATTGGATTATGTATTTGAATTAATTTTTTAAAATAATAGAATTATTTTTTTTATAGAAATTGAAGATGATAAAATTAATATCATTTCTAAATGAATTAAATTCCACTGATTATATTTTTTTTTAAATATGAGAATTAACAAGCTTAGAAAATAAAAATTGAAAAAAAATTATAAATTTTTGTTATAAGTTTTTTTTTTTTTTGAAATTTATGGGAAGAGAAGAAAAATTGAAAAATAAATCCTATTTAAAATTTACAAATATCAAAAAGGAGTAATATTGTAATAATTTAAGATATCATCATAGTAAATATATAATAAATATATAAAAAAAATTTGATGTTGATTAGGGTTTAAATTTAAAAAATTTTGATATTTCCCCAACACAGTAAAATTCTGAAATGTAATATAGATGTAGCTCTCTTTAAGGAACAACGTAGAGTGGGGCTGAGAATGATCATTCGAGATGTGTCTGGTGGATTTGTAAGCTGCTTTTCTAAATGGGTGGAAGGGTTATTTGAAATCTGGGAGGCAGACAATGGCGGAAGTAATTAGGAGCTAGGGTGGGCTATAGCCCGGGGTAATTTAGGGAAAAACAAAAGAAAAAAAAATTATTTGGCTACTTGTCTTTGATTCTACAGTCTATTATAGCCCTGGGGTATTTTTGAAAAGAAAAAATGGAGAATAATTACTGATCAGTGTGCTTTTTTTTATATTTTTTGAGCTATAAATCTTTTTGAATTATTTGTATTTATTAAAAAAGCAGTTGAAATAATTTAATAAAACAATGTATATGGTTAATTTGCAGGTTTGATTTTTTTTATTATAATTTTTTATAAAAATTTAGCTCAAAATAGAGTTAAAAATTTATAAATTTTAGTTGTGCTAATCCATGAAAATTTTAAATATTATATACTTAGCTCCCTCTGAGTACTAATGCATGAAAATTTTATTTATATGTAAAATTAGTCTTTTTGAATTATGATTATGAGAGTATAATTTTTATGTAAATAATATTTTATATGTAATTATGGTACATAGAAAATTAAAAAGAAAAATAATTTACAGTATTTAGAATAATTGAAAAAAAAGAAAAAATTATACAGTATTTGAATAATTGAAAATGAAATTTAATTAGCTTATATTTTGAATTCATTAATTTTATTGACTTATATTACATTCACTTGTCAAATTTAAAATTTATTTGTAAATTCCATTAATTTTTAGTAAAATTTAATCAAATTATATAAACAATTTTGCGGATAGATAACTAAAATTTATGGTCTAGCATGAAATAATTATAATCTCTAGTTCCGCCCTTGGAGGCAGAGGCATTGGGTTTAAAAGAAGCATTATCATGCTTCTAAGTTTTTCAAACAAATTATAAATAGTGGGCCTCCTCTCTGGTTTCTATCAACTACCCTACTACTTAGCTAACGTGGATTGCCAAATCATCATTTTTAATAATTGTTTTTGGCATGCCTTAGCTCCTCTTTCCTTCGGACCCATTATCTCTCATTTCTTCTTAGGTGGAACCCCAAAATCTTCAAAACAATAAAACAAAATCCTCAAAAACATCAAATCTCTTTCTTTTTCTTCATTTTCTTCGTCTATCTGCAAATTCTCATTACAATAATGGAGGCCTATTAAAGCAGCAACAACAAAAAAAATCATATTTCACTCTAAGCTTACTTGACATTTACATCCCCAATCACCTTCTTCTACATGTACACATATTTGAAAACATTTCTAATTACTCGTCACACCCCATTTAATCAATGGTGTTAGTGGAGATATCTATATTTATGCTGAGGTTGAGCTCACTGCTCGAAGAGTTACTTCTGGGCTTAACAAACATACCATTGAACAATGTGAAGTTGTTATGCTCGAAGAGATCCTATCGCTCTTTACTCTTCTCTGGATGTCATTGCAAATTTGGTTGGGTAAATTGCGTACAAAATAACTAAATTTTGTATTATTTTTTAATTTGATCACTAGCCTTTAATTTCTTACAATTTGATTACTCACCTTTAATTTCTTTTCGCAGGCTTTGATTTGATCACTAACTTTAAACTTTTTTCAAATTTAATCACTAACATTAAATTTTCTTACAATTTGATCACTAAACTTTGCATTATTTTCTAATTTAGTTATTAATCTTCAAGTTTTTCATCAGATTTATCTTTCGTGACCTGCCTATGAAAAGATTAAAATTTAGTAATTAAATTATAAAAAATTGAAGGTTAGCAACTACATTAGAAAATAATACAAAATTTAGTGACTTTCATGCAATTTACCCGAATTTGGTTAGGAAGTTGAAAAGCAGAAATTCATTTTTACGATTTTTAATACCATTTTTTCACTTTGTCTCTTCACTGTGGTTATGGGTAAAGTTACTCACCATTCCACCTTTCTCCACAATCCTTTCTGTGAAACTTATAGGAAAAGAACATTTGATGTTTACAAGATGAATTTTGGAGAGTAGAAATGGGAATCTATTAATTGTTTAGGAGAGCAGACACTGTGTAGTGGATATAATGAATCATTTTCTCTTCCTGCTAGAGATGTATCTAACAAAAAACTCTACATATTTGCTGATGAAAAGATCTCCATCACTACTCTTTGTTTGTTTAATTGTTATTGTGATGGTTAAGATGCTGTAGAATTCAACTTAGAAGATGGTAGCACAGAGCCCTTTGATATAAGCTTAGAAGGAGAATGTTTCACCTACACTTTGAGTTTTGAAGGAATTGTTAGTTAGTTAGATAAATTATGCCACGTAGGCAATAACAGCTATATTAGTTAGTTATAACAAACTTTTAACAAACTTCTTTTATTTTCTCTCTCTTGTACATTCTTTGGCTTGTATATAAGTGTAATCTCTAACTAATCAATGAATGAGATCATTTTTCCATTTTTTGTTTGCTTTCTGTTCATGGTATCAGAGCATGAACTTTGATTTTTCTCTCTCTCTCGCCATTATTGCTCATTATTGAGCTTTTTTTGTTTCCTCTACAATTGACTTATGCGTGATCATTTCTTCTATTTTTTTGTGATCTCCACTATAATTGATCTGTAATCATGGTGGAAATTGATACAGAAGTTGCTGGTGATCAATCTGGATTTGCTTCTGATTCTTCTTCTCGAGGAGCTGGTGGATCTTCATACAATAATCCTTTTCACTTGCAAAGCTCAGACAATCCTAGTATGTTGCTTGTTTTTGCTCCTCTAGTTGGTACCAATTACACAGCATGGTGTCGTGCTATGAGAATTGCTTTGGGTGCTAAATGTAAATTGGGATTTATTGATGGTAGAATTACACCTCCCGAACTTGATTCTGACACATTTGAACTCTGGCAAAGATGTGATTTCATGGTCACATCTTAGATTCTTAACTCAATTTCAAAAGAACTTGTTGATGCCTTCTTTTACACCACGAATTCTAAAGAATTGTGGGATGAAATTGCTGAGCGTTTTGGGGAGAGTAATGGACCTATGGTCTATGAAATATAGAGGAAAATTTCTTCTATTACTTAGGCTAACAATTCTGTTCCAGTGTACTACACTCAATTGAAAAAGTTATGGGATGAACTAGCCGCAATTGAGCCCCTCCCTGCCTATACATGTGGAGCTGCGAAAGCTGTCTCTAAAATTACAAATAGGAACAAGTTAATCCAGTTCTTAATGGGACTTAATGAAGGTTATGACCAAACACGTAATCAAATTTTGTTATTGGACCCTCTTCCCTCTGTTAACAAGGTATATTCTATGATCATGAAGGTGGAATCTCAGAGGAATGTCTCTTCTTCTATAAATGACAACACCGATGCTGTGGCTTTGCTTGCTAAACCAGTCTCTCATAAGGCTGATTTCAAGAACAATAAGAATTCATATCGCTATTGTGATTACTGTAATCGTGAGGGACATATTCGAGATAAGTGTTTCAAGCTTTATGGTCTTCCTGAATGGTACAAACCATTCAAGGAAAAATCTAAGAATTCTGCTTAATCAAAACGAGTTGCTGCTACTATAACTCATCATCATCATGCTAATGTTTCTTCAAGCATGGATTCTCCTGTTGACTTGTGTGATAATAAGGCTATTGATAACACTCAAGTTGATGATTTTAGTTCTGCACTTGCCACCTTTTTGTGCAATGAGATGATGCGTTTTCTAAACGGGAAAGCTGCTGCTTCAACCTCCTCATCCAATGAACTCACACATTTTGCTAGTAACAATAATTACAGTGTTTCTTGTTATGTTGGAATTTTGAGTGTTGACACCTGGATCATTGATTCAGGAGTAACTGATCACATGACTTTTAACAAGTCATTATTGATTGATTTTGTTACTTTGCCTTCTCCCATCTCCATCTATTTACCAGATGGCAGCGTTATCACTGTGTTTCATATAGCTACAGCTCCAATTAGTCCACAATTTCATCTACAGCATGTTCTCTTTGCTCCAACCTTTAAGTTCAATTTGCTATCTCTTCCCAAATTACTTCATGACTTACAACTAAAAGTTACATTCTTCCCTATTTTTTGCATTTTTCAGGACCTCAAGACTGATAGGTTGCTGGCTGTTGGTAAGCTGAATCAAGGCTTGTATCATTAAGATAATTCTAGTTTTGATCCTGTCACCATTAATAATGTACTATCTGTACTTCAGTCACCTTCCTTTTCTTGTGTGAACAGTTTGTTATTTGTTACCTTATATGATTTTAATAAAACCCATCATTCTTCTTCTAATTGTTTTTCTGCTTCACATAATAATTTTAGCTTATGGCATTCTAGATTGGGGCATCCCTCCTTCAAGAAATTACAACATATTCCTTCTATTTCTATCCCTAAAACATAAACTTCATGTCAAGTGTGTCCCTTAGCCAAACAGACACGATTGCCTTTCCCTGATAGTACCAGCCATAATTCAACACCTTTTGAATTGTTACATATTGATGTCTGAGGGCCATATCATGTTGAATCCATAACTGGTGCTAAGTATTTTCTCACCATTGTAGATGATTTCTTTAGAGCAACTTGGACATTCACCATGCAATGTAAATCCCAATGTTTTTCTTTGCTTACTACCTTCCTTAATTACATTCAAAATCATTTTAATACCCAACCTAAGGCAATTAGGACTAATAATGGTTTGGAATTCATTAATCAATCTGTCCGTGAATTACTAAATTCTAGAGGGATTCTTCACCAAAAAACCTGTGTTTATACCCCTCAGCAAAATGGAATTATTGAGCGAAAACATAGACATCTTCTAGAAATTGCAAGAGCTATTCACCTTCAAGCTAATCTTCCTAAATCCTTTTGGTCTGAGTCAATCCTTGCTGCCACTTATATTCTTAATAGATTACCCATGGAAAAACTAAATTGGGACACATCTTATTTCAAGCTCTATGGTAAAAATCCAGATTATAAATTTCTTAAAGTTTTTGGTTGTTTATGTTTTGCAACCAATACTTCTCCTTCTAAAGATAAATTTGCTCCAAGGGCCATTAAGTCACTTTTTTTAGGATACTCATCATGCCATAAGGGCTATAAACTGTACAACCTTGACACCAAACAGATTTTCATTAGTAGAGATGTTCATTTTCTTGAAACTATATTTCCTTTCTCCCTGAGTCCTTCCTCTGTTTCTTTACCCATTGTTCTACCTTTACCTGTTGCTGATGAAAATATTTCTATTGATTCCTCTAATCCTATTTCTTTTACCTCTACACCATCACCGCCTCCTAATACCAATGATGATAATTCTGTTCCTGAACCACCATTTCCTGAACCAGCTGCTTCTATTCCTTTATTGTCACCAATTCCATTGAGAAAAAGTACTCGCCATATCCAAAAACCTGTCTGGTTGAATGATTTTGTTAATCTTGCTTTGATACAGCCTACTGATAATGATTCTTATCAAATTGCCATAGCTGTTGATCTGCCAGGTCAGTCTTTTTCTTCTCCCTTATCCCTTTCTCCTAATTACATTGCTTTTTTCTCAAAAATTATGTCTATACCTGAGCCCATTACTTACCTTCAAGCTTCTAAAGATCCCAATTGGATTGCTGCTATGAACAATGAAATTGCAGCACTTGAAAATAATCATATTTGGGATTTGACCACCTTACCCAAAGGGAAGAAGGCTATAGGCTGCAAATGGGTATTCAAAGTGAAATACAATGCTAACGGTGATGTTAATCGTTATAAGGCTCGGCTTGTTATTAAAGGCTACAACCAGATTAAAGGCTTGGATTTTCAAGACCGATTCTCACCTGTTGCTAAAATTGTTACTGTTCGCATTCTTCTAGTTCTTGCTTCTGCTAATAATTGGCCTTTGTGTCAAATTGATATTAATAATGCATTTTTACATGGTTATCTAGATGAAGAAGTGTATATGCAGGTTCTAACAGGCTATACTATACTAAGGCTTTACCTGGCCAAGTGTACAAGTTGAATCGGTCTCTTTATGGTTTACGCCAAGCCTCTCGCCAATGGAACTTGGAATTTACAAATTTCCTTGTTCAATTGGGATTCACACAATCAGTCAATGACAATTGTTTGTTTACCAAGTTTTCTGGTGATCACATACTCATTCTGCTTGTTTATGTAGATGATGTATTAATCACAGGGAATTCTCTCACTGACATTGATGATACTAAACAAGCTCTTGACTCTAAGTTCACCATTAAGGACCTGGGTTTCGTAAAGTATTTTTTGGGGATTGAGATTGCTCGAAGTGATTCTAGAATGTTCATTACTCAACAAAAGTTTATCAATGACTTAGTTAAAGATACTGGTATGCATGAAGCCTATTCCTCTGCTCTACCTTGTTCCAAGGCTATTAAACTTAATCCAACAGATGGTGAATTATTGCTTGATCCTAATAAGTATCGCAGACTCATTGGTAAACTTCTATATCTTAATATTACAAGACCTGACATTAGCTATATCGTACAGCATCTAAGCCAATTTATGTCATCTCCACGAGAACCCCATATGAAAGTTGCATTACAAGTTGTTCGATATCTCAAAGGCTATTCTACAGTGGGTCTTTTTTATCCGAGCAATAATTCTCTAACACTCACTGCTTTCTCAGATACGGATTGGGCCTCTTGTCCCTTTTCCAGGAAATCCTTAACAGGTTTTTGTATATTCTTGGGTGATGCCTTAATTTCCTGAAAAACTAAAAAACAACAAACCATCTCTAAAAGTTCTGCAGAAGCAGAATATCGCAACATGGCGAGTACAGTGTGTGAGCTTTTATGGATTTCTTATCTTCTTAAAGACTTACAAATTCCAATTCAGCTGCCTATCAAGTTCTTTTGTGACAATCAAGCAGCGCTTCACATCTCTACTAATCCGGTCTTTCATGAACGGACCAAGCACTTAGATATTGGCTGTCACATTGCACATGAGCAGTTCAAAAAAGGGTTCATCAAGCCTATGCATATTTCCTCATAATTACAGCTTGCTGACCTCTTCACCAAGCCCCTTTCCAGTTCTCATGCTCAATCTTTACTTTCCAAGTTGGGGTTGCATGATCTGCACCCTCCAACTTGAGGGGGGGCTAAAGGAATTGTTAGTTAGTTAGATAAATTATGCCACATAGGCAATAATAGCTATATTAGTTAGTTATAACAAACTTTTATCAAACTTCTTTTACTTTCTCTCTCTTGTACATTCTCTGGCTTGTATATAAGTGTAATCTCTAACTAATCAATGAATGAGATCATTTTCCTTTTTTTGTTTGCTTTCTGTTCAAGTTTCCCATAGTCCACTACAATAAAATCAATGTGCTCGATTTTTATCTCTTAATTAATTTTAGATTGCCATGTTTTAGCAATTTGCAGACTGAATTTGTTTGCTTTGTTGGATATGTTTATTTTTTATGATTCACAATATCACATCACAGAGGTAAGAGAGAAGATTTTCTTTTACTATTTTGTTCCTATAGAAAGAACATATTTTTTCCTCTTTTCTTGTTTAATTTGCTTTCATCCTTTCACATATAAGTTGACATTGCAGCTGTCAAATTCTTTACTCTAAAAACCATTGTTGTCATATCCGAGCCAGTCGGATCAAGAAAATTGAAGACTGGAGGCTAGGCTGGTTCGGGTGAAGCTTGAAGCCTGGCAAGGCTAAACCCAGCAAAAAAACCTAACGGACTGGCCAGATAACCGGTGACATGGTTAGCCCAGTCAGTTTTTTGCGAGTTAGCTGAGTAGAATTTTTTTTCTTTTTTTGCTGCCAATTTTTTTTTTTTTTAAAAAAAAAGGTTTTTTGCAAGTGAAAATTTTTTTTCTTTTGCTGACAAATTAAAAAAAATAAATTCAAAACTAAGTTAGGCTAAGCCAAATTATTTTGTCTGGTATTTGTATACGCAAGTGACACACTCATACATTGAAAGTATTTTGAACTATAGATTTGCACCACCTTCCCCCTCCCCCCATAGGCCCACACATGAGAACCTCCTTAACTACTTTCTTAGTATTAAAGAAGAAATCTTTCAATATAAACCACATTTCAATTTTATAATTTTTCAATGTGGGTAGCTTCCTTACTCTCTTTAGCATAAAATTTATTTTAAATTTTAAATTATTATTAACCCATTCAATATTTCAATTAAATAAATATTCAAATTTATATTTTTTACATTGAAAAATGCAAATCCGAGTAGACCTCCCACTATCAAATAGTGGGGCTAATCCAAATTTGGGTCTAAAAAAAGCTACCTAATAGATTAATTTGCTATAATTTTCTCTAGTTAATAGTCTAAAAAAGGCCTCAAATTCATATTTCTTATAAGTAATATTCATTAATTATTTAAGTAACGTTCGTTAATTTTAATTATGCATACATTATATTCATTTTTAATAGGTAAATCTAATATATTAACATAAAAATATAATATATATTACATTTTTATATGTATATTATATTTATTTTTGATATATAAATAATAAATATATCATATTATTTAAAATTTTAGTTCGATCTCGATTTTATCTCTGAACCATGACCCTATGTGTTTACCAATTTTAAGGTCGGGACAAGTTTTAAAACATGGCTAAAGACATGCAACCTGCTTGTCTTTTGTAACGGATTATATTATGATTTGGGATAGTTTAATAGGAAGGTTGTATCATCAGTTAGAGGCGGCTTAAGGCATAATCCTGGGACCCTCAATTTTTGACTGCTGGAAATTTATTTTTTTTTCATTAACTATATATAGTGTTTTCTTTTTAGAGAATTAATAAAATATTACATCTTTCCACAAATTATAATCTCTATGTCCTTATTAAAATGTTCAAAATAAATAATCCATTTTATTTTTCAAGTTAAATATATTATTATGTTTCCAAATATGTCATTTAGTATAATTATAATTAATCACATTATTCTAAAATAATTAATATAATTTGTGATCATTATTGGGATAAAATAATAAAATAAATACAAATCCTTAATTTTTGTGCCAAAATAAAAATGGACTATAATTTATGAACAGATAGAGTATTATTTTAGGGCCCTACTTAATTAAAATGAAAAAAATGAAATTATCTACTGAAAAATATTTTAGAATTAATTATTTCACATATTTAGTTGATCATGCTATTTCTTTACTTCAAAGCAGATTTGAACAATTTAAAATATATGAAAATAATTTTTATTTTCTTTATACTATAGAAAGATTAAAATTGCTTGATGATGATAATTTGAAGAAAAATTGTTTAAATCTTGAAAATTTTCTAAAACATGACATGCTTTCTGATATTAATGGTTTAGATTTATTTTTAGAATTAAAAGTTCTAAAGGAGATTATAACTATAGAAATAAAACCACTTGCAAATAATAACTTTTATACAAAAAATAAATTCTTTTCCTAATGCATGGATAGCCTATAGAATATTGTTAACTATTCCTATTACTGTGGTATCTGATGAGCATAATTTAATACATATTAATAGTCCTTAAATTTATTTTTTGTTGTTCATTTATTAAATAAATATTTTTATTTAATAATATTTTTATGAAATAAGAAATAAAATGGTGAAAACTTGAAAATTGAGTTAAATTATAGTCTTTTACTTGCATAAATAATAATAATAAATTTTGTGAAAGAAATAATTTTTCAATAAAATCAACTAAGCAATTTTCTTTTCTTTTGAAAAATGACACCATCTTCAAATGTGCAATGGAGACTAAAGAGCTCACCAACCATCTTTATGCAAGCCAACTAAGAAAAATCAAGAATTCAAAGATCAAAATCATATATTTGATGCTTAAGAAGAAAAATCATTTGAAAATTGGTTTCTTTATCAACTTACCATCTAGCCATTCATGCTTATAAATAGAAGGGAAATGGCTTAGCAAAAGAGGTGATGTGAGGGAAAGAATTGAGAAAATAAGGAAGAAGTTGAGAATGTAAGATTGTTAAAATGGGTTCTTTTGTTTATTTTGTTGTTTTAATTATGTCTTTCTAAATTTTAATTTTACTAAAGTGAATGATGAAACCATGTTAGATTATTAATTTCTATTATGTATTGATTTTAAATATTTTGCAATTTAATGTTTATGATTGTGTTTTCATTTGATAATATTTTTTCATCAATTCTATCATGTATTTTTTATGTTAGGAAAATTATCTATACTTAGTTTTTATTGAAAGAAAAGTAATTTTCTTTGATTATGTGTTTTCCATTAAATTGTATACATATAATGCTTAGAAATTACACTTTTGAAGTGAAACAAAATCTATTTGAGAATTTAATAAAATTGAGCTTAGTGATAAAATCAATAGAAGATAAAAAGATTGATTTCTAAACTATCTTCTAAAAAATTAGAATCAATACATTATAAAAATTATTAATTAAACATAGGTGAATTCTGAAACCTTGGTAATATTTTATCTGAATTTTATTTCACAAATTCAATTACCTTTAATTGTATTATTTTGATATTTCTACTTTACATCTCTTTATCATTATCAAAAAAAAATTATTTGGAACTAAGTTAAAATTAAATTAATGTGATTTAATTAAGATTTTCCATAATTATTTTCATAATTCTTTCCGTGGGAATGATCTCGTTACCACTTAGCTACAGAATTAGTGATTCATGCACTGGCGAGTATAAATAAAATTTCACAACAGTATCAACAAAAAAAGTTTTTGAAAATTAAAAATAATGAAATCATTTTTACGTTTAACAATGTCACAAGAAAGATTAAGTAGTCTAGCCGTATTATCTACTGAAAATGAATTGCTTTCTAAACTTGAATATAAAACATTAATTAGTGATTTTGCGTCTCAAAAAGCAAGAAAAATAAATTTTAAATAGTTTAAAAATATTATATTTATATTATTGAAGAGCCTCCAATTGATTATTACCTAAGGGCATAGATATCCTTGGGTCGACCTTGTCATCAGTCATATTGGTTTGAATTTAAAAATATTATATTAAAGCACTAAGTTTGGACTTTATGGTATTATGCAATTTTCATATGGGATTCAATCTTCAAGTTGAGTTTCCCTCATTAATCAATGTGATTGATAAACTAAATGAATATTCAATTAGTAGTTCAAAAGCTAACCCTACCCATCAATCTTGATGCTCCAGATAACAACATCTCGATCAAACATTTTATTATATGCCAATTGTGGATCCAATATCCTTCCACATGCATAGTACATACCCACCAAACCAATTTGCACAAAGGGGTCTTTATCAAATTCCAACCCAACTACAACTATATGGAGCTCTAATCTTTTATTCAAAGCATAGACCTTAACAGTTGCTTTTAACAAGGGAGGAAAGGGAAGTGGAAGCAAAGAAGGAGAGAGTAATGAGAGAGTGGCATTCATGGAGGTGGAGTTGAGTGGAATAGGTATTGTGGGTGAAGTTTTATATGAAGAGAGAGAAAGAGAGATGTGAGGGAGTGTACATGTGCTTAAAAATATTAAAAAAATACCACATCAAATAGCCATTACTTGAACAGAGGAATACTTGATAGAAGGACCACATAGTTACATATGTGCATAGTTTAAGTATGTTGGACCCTCAAGTTAAAGGGAGTGGGGATTTTTTTATGTCCAATTTATTTAGATGGAGGATCATAAAATGCATTAATCATTAGTTGAAGGATGATGGGTGAAATTTACTCCAACCACCTCTATCTTAAATTTTCTTCTTCTTCCCTCTCTCTCGCACATGCACAGAGACATAGTCTCTCCTCTATTTGATTCAGAGAAATGGATCATGTTTGAACCAAAACAGTGAAGAAATCTTCATGCCAAGTAATTGAATGCTATTACTCATGTATAACTCTTGATTTCCACACCAACAAAAAGATTCTTAAAAAGGTTTTGTTATTCTAAGTTA
The DNA here is from genome assembly GCA_947687605.1 of Reutealis trisperma. Lineage (NCBI taxonomy): Eukaryota > Viridiplantae > Streptophyta > Magnoliopsida > Malpighiales > Euphorbiaceae > Reutealis > Reutealis trisperma. The sequence goes on along the minus strand of CANTUT010000052.1, from coordinate 3,317,426 downwards.
CTCATTGGCAAAAAAGAAAAAATTCCATGACCCGATTAACTCGAAAAAATTAGTCAGGGTCACTAGATTACTGGCCAATTCACCCGAATTTTCCCAGGATCATTAGATTGCAGATATCTAAACTTACTCTGACAGGTTCCTGATTTTTTTTATCCGACTAGTCAAACTGATCTGGATTTGACAACAATGATCCACGCACTAGAATCGGTCACCATTCAAAGCCATAAATCTTTGATTTTTCAAACCTTTATTGATCTCCCTCTCCAGCCATACTTATAAGGCTGTGGCACCAAAGGAAAGCTCTAGTTGCAAGGAATTCAACATAATAACAACTAATATGAGCCATCAGCGAAATCGAGTTTCCTTTTCCATTTTCCCTCACCTCACCTTTCCTTTTTTTTATTTTTTATTTTTCCTCTCTTTTTTTCTTTCTGTTAAATTTATGTTCTCTATTAAAATGGCATCATTTTCCCAACAAAAAAAGGGTAAAATACAATTTAATCCTTGAGATTTGTCTAAATTAATGACTTGGTCTTTGTAGTTTGAGAAATGAGCTCTTTAATCCCTAAGATTTTATTCCATTACACTCATTAATATTTCTGTCAAAATTTTCTATAATTGACTGTTAAAAAATTAAAAAAAAGAAAAAAATTTCTAATACCTAAAATACCCTCTATCCTCCACCCTCTCCTTACCAATAGAATGAAGAACAAATAATAGCTACATATTCAAATTCAAAAATTTATCAAGAAATTATAAAATCAAACAACAAATAAAGAAAATATTAAAAAATAAAGAAAAAAAGTGAAAGATTGCAAAACAGATCATAAGGGATGAAGCTCATCCCTTCGAGCTGCCTCCTTCTCACCCATCACAAATTGGTCCACCATAACCAAATCTCATAGCTCCTTTTCACCCATCCCTGGTTTTAGGGACGACAATTTGTACCCTAATCATGGGTACCAACCCGAACCTTACCCGGTCAAAGTGGGTAATACCCAAATTGACTACCCATACCCAGAAAAAATAGCATTGGGCTTGGATAGGGTGCGGATAATGTAATATCATACCCATATCTTATCGAACTATCGGGTTTATATGTTTTATATAAAACTTTAAATATTTTATTATTTTATATAACTTTTTAATATTTTAGTATCTAAATTCTTATGTTTTCTTAAATATAAAAATAAATTCGAATTGACCTAAATATCCTTAAGTAATTTGTATTTCAGTCATTAAAACTACATTGATTTAATAATAAATTTTTAGTAATTTAACAATTACATTGAGACTACTAGAATATCCTTTAGTTTAGTTAAATAATTTATTATACCTTATCATTTTATTTAGGACAAAAAATTATTCATAAATTCATCTTGTATTCTTAATATATAATATTAAACCTAATCCTAAATTTATCTCATTCTCTGATTTTGTTATTCTGCTCTTTCTCTCTCCTCAGTTCTCTCTTTTCTCTATCTCCATTTCTTTTCTTCTTAGAATCGCTTTTTTCAAATACTCTGCAAATTTTTCATTTTCAAACTCTTTAAATCTCATTCTCATTTCTCTCTGGATCTTCTTTATTTTCTCTAAATTTTTTTTTCTTTTCACTGGTTCTTCTTCTCTCTCTGGTTCTATAATTAAATAAGTTTTCTTTAAATTAATATTATACCATGGTCTTCCTTTTTACTTCTTATAATTTTAAGTGTAAAAATGGCAAAGTAAAGAGTCACTTTCATATATTTGGGATGCATCTACTATTTAGATATTTCATACTCATTATATTTGAAGTTAATATTGTATGTGGCACTTATTCATTTTCTTTATTAATATTAATTCACTCTATTTTATTTTTACTTCTCTTTACATAAAATAATTATTCAGATACACATCTTAATATCATCTATTAAATTCAATAACTCATTAGAATACTATATTCTTTAAAATTTTTGCATTTATAACTTAATATCAAGTAATCAAATCAAATATCCTAAATATCAAGTAATCAATTATCCTAAATCACTATGTTCTTTATTATACAAATTCATTTTATTTTTTAAATCAAATATTCTAAATTTACACATATAACTAAAAATAATTTGATAATTATTTGGGTAATGGGTTATCCGAAACCCTATAGGTCTGAGGACAAGTTTAAAATTTATTATTCAAATGAGTATAGATATGAGTATTAGTAGACATGCACCTTTTTGGATATGGATAAAGGTATTATAATATCCTACTCATACCCTACCCATTGTCATCCCCTGATCTCACCCATCATGATCACCGTTGCCACTCACAAAAACGGCTAGGCTTAGCATTATGAATGGGTTGAGGTGCTTTAGTTGCTGCTGTTGTGGTAGCACTAGCGAAACAAAGATGGAGGCAAAGTCGTTGCTGATACAGAGACCAATGATGACTGGGTTGCTGGAATTGAGTGCTGGGATGGCCTTACACCTACAAAATTAGAATATGTTCTACGAGAAATGATCTTGAATGATGGCTACTTTCCAATGGTGAGCACAGAAAGTGGTGACTGCTTTCCAACGATAGCTGGTGCTTGGCGATGACAAGTAATGGAGAATCAAGTAAGAACTCTAACAGAAAATCAAAATTTTAGAAAAATGGATAAATAATAACTGAGTTTCTAACTGCTTCAAAATTAGAATGTGTAGCTTTTTTCAAAAGTAAAACTACTTTTGCTTTTGGTGTGTGAAATTCAAATTACTTTTGCTTTTAGTTTTCGATGGGTGTTTTTTTGTTCTTCATGTTGTATTTCTTGAATTTTTTTTAGTGGCCCATTGATGTGAAATTAATGAATTTTTAGTTGATTTTTTCCCATTTCATGACCAAGTTCTATGTGAAACTCAGTTTTCCTTTTGATGGAATTGCAATTTTCCTCTTGAATCTCATAGTATATCTTTTAAATCCAAGAAAAACATTGTAAAAGTCATTAGATATCCCAATAAAAAAAAAATTTAAATGTTATAAAGATTATTGTATCATTGTTACCTCCTAAGATTAGTATGAGACAAATGTAATGAAATAGAAAATTTAATTATAAATAAAGAGTATTTTAGACTTTTGATAAATTTTTAACAGAAAAATTAATAAAAAGATTAATTAGTGTAACGGACTGAATTCTCAGAAACTAAAAAAATTAAATCTATAGAATTAAATAGTAATTTACCTTAAAAAAAGAAAAAAGAAGGTCATTTTAATTCATATGGGCCCTTGGCAGCCCAGCCCAGATACAAAAGAGCAAAAAGAATGGCCATGACACATGTTTTACTTAAAGACCAAACTATCCCCATCTATTAATAAAGTGACGTCGTTTTGGATAGGTGCAACTGTAAACCTAATAATTATACATTACAGAATGCCCGATCCTTTCGATTAAATTACAAAAATACCCTTAATGTTTTGGCAGAAATTATAGCAGCTCACAACTATACCGCAGATAAGAAACCAACTCGATTTTCAAGATAACTACAGCAGATGCCATTAGTCAAAAGTAAAAAAGACGAACAAATCCTGATCTATTTCTTAGGTGATGATATATAAAGTAGAGAAATTTATGTAAAATCACTCTCGTGAACACTGAATAAAAGAAAATTTAGGTTGGAAATTTAAAGATAATTTAACAAGAGAAATAACTAATTAACCCCTGCAAAACCCAACACCAGCAATTATGTGCTAGAAACCACAGCAAGTCTGCAACACCTCTGTAGGCAGCAAGAGGGAGAGAATGAAAAAACATTGCAATATTAATCTCATGATAGCTCAACGTGAGAATTTTTTAATTGAATTGAAATTGAAAACTTAGGAGTGAAAGATTTCGGTCTAACCATAATCAAATTATTTTTTTATAGAAAGTAAAAAATGAAAGTGGAAGGTAAAAGACTTAAATTCAACAATAACTATAATGACTAGCACTCTTTATTACTTATATGATTTTTTATTATTTTGTAATTTTAAATGTGAAACTATTTTTTATAGTTTATTTCTTTTTCTAACATTATGTCTTTTAGTTTAATAATTAATTTAAAAATGGGCCCTCTTCAAATATTTATTAGTTAGAGTAGTATGAAGTCTGACTTTACACTGAGTAATGTAATAATCAAATTAATATGAATATTTATAGATAAAATTAAAGTCACTGCAGATGTATTCAAAGCAAGGAGCGACTTCTCTTAATTAGCTATTATCAAATTCCCTTGCTAATGGTGTTGTTAATTTACATTAATATAAAATTCTCTTGTATCCAAAACTTATGTTTTTAATTTTCATTTTTTGTTTGCACTAATAGAAGAATCTCCAACATTTTAATTACTTGTCTAATCAAGGCTAAATCTCATTTTTCAGATTGATGCTCAATTGAAGAATCGCATTTAGGAATTACCTAATGAAATATGTACCCTTTTTTTTAAAAAAAAAAGATATTAAATTTGTAATATAGATTTGGGAGCACCAACCTTAAAAGCTAAGTTTTTCCTAATCTATATTAAAAATTTAATATAATATCAGAATTTAATCGATTCTTGTATCAGATTGGGATTTTAATATCTTACCCGTTAAGAGTTTCTTTCAAATTTCTTACCCATAAATAGTTTCTTTTAAATATCTTATTCGTGGAGGATTTCTTTCAATTGTCTTACTCATAAAGAATTTTTTATTTTATCCGTGAAGAATTCCTTTCAAATAACCAAGTTCGCATCATAAATAAAAAATTGTCTTCCCCTAGTTACCACTTAAAGGGTTATTAAAAATATAATCTCATATTAATTAATTATAAACATAATTCGGACTGAAATTTTAATATCTTGCCCGTGGAGGATTTCTTTCAAATTTTTTACCTGTGGAGAATTTCTTTTAAATATTTTATCTGTGAAAAATTTCTTTTAATTGTCTTATTCATGGATGGTTTTTATCTTACCTATTAAGGGTTTCTGGGCTTAATAAGAAATTGTCAAAAATTATTTTCGCCTAATTGTCATTTGATGAGGAAATTTAATCGCACATTGATTAATTACAAATATATTAAGTGATTAATATAAAAATAGATTTCCCAATCTAAATAGCTAGTTTTTAATGTTAGTTATTCTAAATCTATATAAAAAATTTAATACAAGTAGATATAAGTATAGTCTTAGGGTAAATCATTAGTTTCATCTAAGTTTCTGACATAATGATAAATTAGTCAATGCATATTTTTACAAAAGTATATTATTTAATCACGAAAATTTGAAACTGTCAATTATTTAATGATTTTGTTCGAAATTCAATTTTTTTGTATGTTAATTATTAAAAAAAAAAAAGTAAAAAAATATTGTCATTTCTCAAAAGAACTCTCCTTATATAGAAATTCGGTTCGAAATTATTGACAGAGTTCTAGCAACAGGTTTTCACTTCAAAATATTTCTATATATAACAATTGAGAGAGAATTTTATTGATACATTAATATGATATTTTTTATTTCCCTATTCAAATCACTTCATTTTAAACAAAATAATTAAAAATTAATATTTTCAAATTTTAGAAAATAAATAATGTACTTTAAATAATTATAATATATAGCTGATGATAATTTTAATAACACTAACCTCCGATAATAACTATATTTAGTACCCGTCCAGATTTGGAATTGGGAATTAGTGTTTGGATTTTGAACTTTTAACCACTGGCATAAGGTATTTGATAAATCCAATGTTCAAAATAGTATTTTAAAATTTAGTAATTAGCAGTTTAAAATTATAAATGAATTGTTGAAAATTATAATTTACAATTTGTAGGTGTAACTCTCTAATTGCTGGCTGCCAACATTTAATTCCTGATCATTAACTATCGACTGTTGATAGTTTATTACTACCCTTGGACCAAACAAATCTCTAATACTAAGATTGTGCAAGTCCAACCTCCAGTAAAAATCAAATCACCAAGACCCTAGCTTGGTTGTAAGGGGGCCTTGCTCCTTGGAAAGAGACTCTGAATTTGAGTCTTTTTCTCCTCACTAAACGTGCGATCCACTAAAAATGATGCAGTGTATCACAGAAAATTTTTCTCTTCCATCCAGTGGCAAAGCCAAAATATATACTAAGGAGGTGTATGGTAAAATTAAAAATTAAATGCTAAAAATTTTAAATGCTAAATTTTAAATATTGAATAAAATAAGTGATATAATTTTTAAATTGTAAAAATATTTAAAAATTTAATAACTTATTTTATTCAATGCAAATTTTAAATTAAAAATTTTGACTTATCATTTTAAATGATTTTTAATTTAATTAAAATTTTTAAGATAAATATTATCAAATAATTTGAAATAATTAAATATTGAACATTTTAATTTTAAGTGATGAATAGTATTATTAAATGAATTAAATGAATAGTTAAATAACATAATAATTCAAAAGAAGACAAGATAATGATTTTCTTTATAAAGAAAGACAAAAAGTTTTTTTTCTTTTTTCCTTTCTATTTAAAAGTCTTTTTATCAATTCAATTCTTTAAAAAAAAAGTTTGCAAGGATAAGGGAGTCAAACAATAATTTTAAGGGGCGTAATAAGGATTTTTCAAAATATATATTATAATTATTAAAATTAAGGGGCAATTGCCTCCTCCTGCCTAGGATGACTTTGCCACTGCTTCCATCTAATACTAATCACTAACCATCATGGCCTTCCATATGAGCAATCTAACTATGTGGCATGCAGTAAAAAAAAAATTATTCATTGCTATAATTATATGCAGGAGTTGGACAAGTTGCATAATTTGATCTAACCCACAAGGCAAGTTACCCATATCCTGACAACAATGCATTTACTTCCAGAGATCTATCCCTAATCCCTATTGGGTAACAGTTGGGAATACTCTGGTTGGCTCTCTTGACTCATCACTCACTTCCCAATTACAAATATCATATAAACTGCCTGCATAACTTCATTGATTCAAATTTCCCATTACCTTCTTTCAATTAAAAATGAATTTCTCTTCTTCACTTGCTCCCACAGCCAAAAGGTAAATTAATTAATTATTTTGTAATTAATCCTAGCTAAAATCTTTCAGTTAATCTGGTACATATTTATCTAATTATTTCAGGTTAGCTGGTAAAGTGGCAATCATCGCAGGAGGCGCCGGAGGCATTGGCGCAACTACCTCCACACTATTTCTCCAACATGGTGCTAAAGTCATTATAGCTGATGTTCAAGACAATCTTGGCCAATCTTTGTGTGAAAAATTAGGCCAAAACAACAACGTTTCATATATACATTGCGACGTCACAAATGACACTGACGTTAAAAACGTTGTTGATTTTGCAATTTCTAAGTATGGAAAGTTAGACATTATGTACAATAACGCTGGCATTACTGGTGATGTCAATCCAGCAATTTTAGGTACAAATAATGAAAATTTCAAAAGGGTTTTTGAGGTTAATGTTTATGGTGGATTTTTAGGTGCTAAACATGCTTCTAGAGTTATGATTCCTAAGAAAAATGGTGTAATTCTTTTTACTTCTAGTGTCGCTTCCGTCGTGGCCGGAGAGTCGCCACATGCTTATACGATGTCGAAACATGCAGTGGTGGGTCTAATGAAGAATTTGTGTGTGGAATTAGGACAATATGGAATTAGAGTAAATTGTATTTCTCCTTGTGCTATTGCTACTCCATTGCTAAGAAATGCAATGGGGAGTGATAAAAATTTTGTTGAACAGGTTGTTTGTGCATCTGCCAATTTGAAAGGGGTGGTGCCACAGCCAGAGGACGTGGCCGCGGCTGCCGTGTATTTGGGCAGTGATGAATCTAAGTACGTTAGTGGGCTAAATCTCATGGTGGATGGAGGATACAGCACCACCAATCAGTCATTTACTATGGTGCTTAAAAATTTTATGTCTTGACCAGAAATTGTATATGCTAATTATACTAGTAAAATTCTGTTTCACGACAACACCCATCTGTCTAGTATTATGCTTTTATGTGTACACCAATTAAATATTTCGCAAATAAAATTTTTGTATATGAATGTGCTAAGGGTAAAATTAAAATTAGACTGCGTTTTTTCAATTAGATTGACAAACGTTTAACATTTACATCACACTATGCCTTTAGCAATTTATTAAAAATATATAAAAAAAAAATTGTTAGTCAATTGGGAAATTAATGTGTATATAGAAAAAGAAAAAACAATAAAGCATCAATCTTCAGACTTGATTGTCTAAAGAAAAAAAAAATTTAATTTTTATGGATTTATAAGTAGACTAGAAATAAAATATATACCCATATCAATAGCTATAGACAGAAAAAAAAAAAAAAATTAGTGTGTGATTATCAAACAAATTAAAAGTCGAGGGGTTTAGTTTAAAAAGACATTTATCTGCAATTAGTATTTTCCACAAATTTGAAAAATAGTGCGTATTAAAGTTGGGGCAACTTTTTCTTTTTTATAAAAATTGAAATTTGAGTATTTTATCCTTAAGAATTTGAATTAATAATATCATGTTGAGTCAAAAATAAATAAATAAAACTTCTGACGCCAGTGAGATACAAGTATATAACTATTTTCATAAATAATTTGCAATTCTATGAATTTTGAACAGGAAAAAGCTAAGGTTAATTAAGCATCTTGTCATTGAACTAATAATACTCTGACCAAAATTTGCCGTGTAATATATAAAATTAGAAGTTGATTAAATTCAATAGCTTAATTACCTTCTTTAACAAGTTATGATGATAAGCTTAAAAAAAATACCAATATTATTATACTAGACGAATATTTAGATGATGAAAATGTAAGAGTAATGTATAATATTATTATTTTTTAAATAAAATAATTTTATAGCCATTAAACTTGTAATTCAGTAATTGAATACTTATATTATAATATAAGAGATTAAAAATTTAAATTTTGACAAATTAATTTTTAAAAGAAATTCCAATGAACTAAAAAAAAATTCATTAGTTTGAGATTACCTTTATATTTAAGAACATCTTTGTAATATTTTCTTATAATTAATCAATTATTAATTTATTATGTATATTAAAAAATAAATATTTCCCTAATGGTACTAATTGTAGTAGGAAAGAAGTGAGATACTATTTTTTTTTCTTTAATACAAAAGTGAGATACAATTAAATCTCACATTAATCACATTAGATTATATATTATTTTACTAGATTTGAATCCAACCATAATGAAAATCACTAGAATTAATTATATGGATAACTGACTCTTATTATTTATATGCATTTTTAATATTTTGTATTTATTAGATAAATTAAACCAATTGATAAGGTAATTTAATAATGAGTACTAACTTACTCTAATATTATATTAAATTTCACACTAATCACGTTAAGTTACGTACGGCTTTATTAAATTTGTAATCAAATAACAATCATGATGACTAAAACTAATCGTATAAGTAGTTAACTCTTATTATTTATATATCCTTTTAACATTTTATATTTATTAAATGTGAGATACTAGCAAGCACAGGAAGTAAAGGGAAGTCAAGGGAGGAGAGGTAGGGCATTAAATAGGAAGGTAGCCACACTTGTGTGAATTAAATTAAGTGTGATGTGAATATGAAATATCTGCTTCAATGTCAGAGGACTTTATTAAATTTTTAATATATACTTTGGAAGAATCAAGATTTAAGGAAATTAATTTTAAAAATTAATTATTAGGATTAAAAAATTTATTTTTATATTAATTATTTAATATATTTATAATTAATTAATATGAAATTATATTTTTAATAGTTCTCTCATGTAGTAACTGAATAAAAATAATTTTTTATTGAATTTAGTTAACACTTATAATTATAATATAAAATGAATTATTTGGAAGAAATTTCCAACTAATAAAATAAGAAATTGTATACGAGTAAAACAATTAAAATAAACTCTATTAGAACGAGAAATTGAGATCTCAATTTTAATTATAATAAAATATGAGGAAGTATAATAATTGATTAAATTTTTATATTATATTAAATTTTTAATATAGATTTAAAAAAATTAATTTTAAAAGATAATTATTAATATTTAAAATTCTATTTTCATAATAATTATTTAAAATATTTATAAATAATTAATGTGAAATCATATTTTTGATAAGCTTAAATATATATATATATATATATATATATATATATATATAAAGTCTTATCAGTTCCCACGCTTTTGTACATTTTGTCATTAATGACTTCTGCGCAGTTACAGTAATAATAAGCTTTAGAACAGAAATGTGTTTGATAGGTTATATTAATTGCTCGTCTCTTGCTTGGGTTCCACTTGATTTGAACCATTTTACCGCCTGGAGATTAATTTAAATTCAATATTTAAAATTCATTTCTCAAATTGTTGGCACCTAGTCTTATCATTCATTTGCCAATGATGCATGTCTGGCTAACGCTGAAGCAGGTGGAACTCCACGCTTATATGCCAAAATATTTGTTTTATTTTATTCCACATTGAATTGTAATATTTTTCAATCTGATACTCTACTGTTATAATAATACTGTATTGATTTGGCAAAACAATAATAATAATAATAATAATAATAATAATAATATTGTATTGTATATAATATTTTAAAAAAAATAACGTCCTAACATTTATGTGATGGGCCTGTTGGCCCTTATTACTTAAAGACAAAAAAGCATTGTGTATTTTTTCTTATTTTTTTTAAATCTTACATATACTAAATATATATCCTAATTTAATGGGAAAAAATATATGAAAGTAAAAAAAAAAATATTAATATTTTTTTATTGGATAAAAAATAAGTAAAAGAGTCTTATTAATTAAAATATTTTATCATTTATTAATTTAATTTATAAAATAAATTTATATATTTAGTATAAGTAAAAATTTTTAATTTATTTTTCATTTTTAAATATGCTTTCTATTCCATAATTAATTCTATAAATTACAACTTTATGCAGTGACAAACTAATTCAAGTTTGTCGGCAGTTGAGAAATTACAAGTTGATCAACAGTGAAAAGAGCTATGGTAATATTGACTTAGAAATCAAAGAAGCGTGAGGCTTCGCATTGTAAATAATAATTTTGTACTACAAAAAATAAGTAGTTCACGTCGACCTCGTTGATAATCAGTAGGAAAATGGAAATAAGCAGGAAAATTTTTAATTATAGTGAGTGTATAATTATATCGCATATATTAAATTAATAAATAATAAAATATTTTAAAAAATATGATTTTTTTATTATTTATGTATTTATAATGTACCAAAAGAAAATGAAAATGTTTGTCATGTTTTAGAGAGGACTGAGTAAAGTTATTATTTATATTAAGAGATTTATTTCAAATTCTAATATTAGAATTGAAATTGGAAATGGGATAAGAATAGTATGAAATTAAAACATGAAATATAATGTGTTTTAATATTAATAATTTTACCTTTATTTTTTAATATTATTTCACATATTTAAAATTTTTACTATATTCATTTAAAAATTAATGAAACATGTCACATTTTTATTGTTTTGACTAAGTAACACTTGGTCAAACTTATTTTTCAAGAAAATGGAAATCTCATTCCATAAGAAGAGTGAAGATTGGTGATTTTCATTCCTGCGAGAATTTTACTTTATATATATATATATATATATATTAACCGATCAAACGCTGAAAATCGGAATCATTCATTAAAATTATGACTTTTCTGTAATTTTTCCAATCAATTGCTTCCTACAATTCAGAAGTCACGTCACAAAACGGTGAAGAATTAATGCAATAGATTTTTTCTTCTCAGATTTCCCATTGAGAAGAATTAGAATTTCAGAGAAGAAGATATGCACCATAGACAGGTTTTTTGTTGTAAGATCTTAGATTTTGCTAGTGAAGTAGCACTTGGCATTACTACACCTTTCGGACGGTGGTGGTCATACCCTTGTGAGGCATGCGCGGGGCTTGGCCTGGAGTTTCTCTTAATTAAGGAAAAATTCATTTTCGGGTTTTTAGACTATAATTATGTTTTAATTTAAGAGTATACGTGATGATTTTAATTTTATAAACATTTAATTCTTCATTTCTAATGCTAAAAAAATATAATTATATTTTATATACTGAATTTTTAAATTTTTATTATTTCATAATCATGCTTGTATTTTTATTTTTCTTAATTGAAGGATTTTTTATGAAGAAAATTAATTCCATGAGAAATTTGCTAATAAGGTTCAAAATATTTAAAATATTGAAAAAATTCATTAATGAAAATTATTGAAACTCAAACTAGCCCCAGTCCCGGTCCGGTTACGCTCTTATATCTAGCAGTTGAGTGCATTTGTTGTGGAATCTATTAAAAAAAAAAAAAAGTAAAATTGCATTGCAGTCTATGTCAAATTAAAGTGTGATAGCAATGGCTTTGAAATTATATCTCTTGGTGTCAGCCTCTAATACAATCTCCTGACACAAGTACATAATTCATTACAATTTTTTCTAATTTGCAATACTGATAGAGATATTCTCTGCAAATAAATTAAATTTGTTTGATGTGTACATTCAAAAATTATCTTTTTAAATAGACTTATTAGATAGATTTATCATAAATTTTACATTTTTTATAATTATATCTTTATTTTTTATCAATTCTACCCCAATTTAAAAATTTTATTGTCATTCTACCTAAACTTATAAATTTAAAATAACAATGATAATATTTTCGTATAAATTTGAGGGAAAAAAATAAAATTGGCCTTTAAAACTTACTATATTATACTATTAGTTTATTAATTTTTAAATTTAAATAGGAATAAAATGAATTTTTCAACTTTGTGAATTTGGTAAACTACTAATAATCAAATTTATAACTCAATTAATTAAATTTGTAAAGTTAAGATTTCAATCAACTTCAATCAAAATTTAAAGATCAAATTGACATTATAATATAATAAATTTAAAAATCAATATGGTTTTTTTACCTTTTTATTAATAATTTTTTTTATATAATTTACAGTAAAATTGCATCTAAATTTTTAAATTAAAATATAATTGGTAAGAAAAAATATAATTACAAAATACACAAAATTTAAGGTAAATTTATTTATTATTTCTTTACATTAAAAATCAAATTTTATTTAATAAGTTGAGTAATAAATTTAGGATAATACTAAGTTGTGTAAAAAAAAAATACAAATTAATATAATTTGAACATGTTATATAATATAAAATAAATAAATAATAATTACTTTTATTTTATATTATAAATTATATTAAAATATTTATGTAATTTTTCTTATTTTATCACGTGCAAAATTATTCACGAATTTATTAATTATCGATTGAGCCAATTATATTAATTAATGTTATGCAACTGCAACAACATTGTCAAACGCAAGGGAGGCTCTTCTGACAGACTTTAATGCTTTAAGGTAACACTGTTAATACTTTTTACCTGGTGATTAAGTGCAGATTTTCGAGAGCCTTTAGTTTAAGTTTAAGGGTTGGTTCAAAATAGAAAATTTTTTTAGGAAAATTTAATATATCATTTTATTTATAAATTAAATTAATAAAAATATAAAATATTAATTAATAATATTAAATTATTTATAAATTATAATATTATTAATTGATATAATTATTTTTATTAAATTAATTTATAAGTGATTTAATATCAATAATTAATATATTATGATTTTATTAATTTAAATTATAAATAATATTGTAAACTCAATCTATTCCAAAAATTTTCTAAAAAGAGAAAAATAAAGGGTTAGAATTGAAGGATATATGCGGGATTGAAGTCAGGATTAGTTGGATTGGAGCTAACCCTAATCACATCAACTTGCAAGTATGTGCGATAGGAATTTTCTTAAATAATACTAAACACGCTTTTATGATAATTTTATGTGTCAGACACATAAAGATATTTTGTAAAATAATCATTTTACAACTATATTTTGTATGAAATAATTGTTATTAATTAAGAGCAATCATTTATAGTAAATATTTTATTTAAATTAGTAAAATTTTATATAAACTGAGATTAAAATATGAACCGACTCTATATAATTTTAATTTAATTTAATTATTTTATTTAGCAAGAAGATGATATCACCAGCCATCTTTCACGCATCATACCACTATATTTTTGTTGAAAATATAGAAAAATTAATTTACATACCTCCCATTTTTATGTAAATGTATTTTTTTCGTATTACCCAAATCAAAGTATGGATTTTATGTTCTAACCGAATAAACTATTGTTCAAATTCTATTAGAAATTTCAGAATTAATTTTTAGAAAAAATAAATATTATTATATTACAATAAATTAGACTTCAAGTTAATAAAAAATTTATGATACGTACTACAAGATATGAATAATCCTCTATTTTAATTATAAATAAAATAATTAAATTGATATTAATATATTACACAACACATATATAATGCACTTAAAAAAAAAATCGGTAATTGATTTATATATCATATAATGATAATATATTACTTATATTATAAATAATTAGAAATTTTCAATCACATTTAACATCATAAGTTAATTAAATTAAATTTACCCGAATAGTTATATGTTGTAATTTCTCATTGATGATAATTATATATTACTAGCATATAATTATAAATTAGAATTTATTTCATATAGTTCAATATTATAAAATTAATTTCACTAAATTATTATACTATTTAAATATAATTACATTAATTTCGATTAGTTTTATAAGTTATACATTATAATTACATTATAAAATTCAATTATAATTGCATTATAGCTCAATATTATAAAATTAATTTCACTAAATTATAAAATTTGATGAAGAATGAAGTAGAAAATCCATTAATAGGACACTTTTCAGCAATGGGTGGGTGGCAGTTGCTATTGATTAATTCGACAGCTGAAAACTCTTTGCTTATAAAACGCTTGCCAAACCATATATCTTAATTAATTAAAATTCAAATTAAAAGTATTTTCATATCATTCATATCTCTACACAAACACACCTTTAAAAAAAAAAATGAATGGCTTTTCTTCACTAGCTTCCTTTGCCAAGAGGTAATAAGCTGACAACACCTCTTGATTTATAGTTTCTTATATTGATTCATTAATTAATTATCTAATTGGCAATTACCTTATTAATTAAGTTATATAAATCCGCTATCGAAAAAAAAAGTTAATTAAATCCATATTCACCTCAAAGAGGGATTATCCTAATTAGCCAATCAAGTATTTATCTGATAATGAAAGATGCTAGAATTTAAATTTTGACTGTACAAAAAGTCAAAATTTAAATTTTAACCAAAGTTTTTCTTTAAAAAATGTTTGATGTATTTTAATAAATTAAACCGACATAAGCCTCATTTTATATTTTGCAGGTTAGATGGCAAAGTAGCCCTGATCACCGGTGCGGCAAGTGGGATTGGAGAAAGCACTGCAAGACTCTTCGCTAGAAATGGTGCCAACGTTGTAATTGCTGATATTCAAGATGAGTTGGGCTACACTCTATGTAACGAAATCGGGTCAAATTATGTACATTGTGACGTTACTAACGAAATTGATGTGCAAAATGCAATAAATACTACCATTTCTAAGCATGGTAAGCTTGATATAATGTTTAATAATGCTGGAACCCCTGGTGATGTTGCTCCAAGCATATTGGATGTTGACTATAAAAATTACAAGAAAGTGTTTGGTGTGAATGTTTATGGAGCTTTCTTAGGAGCCAAACATGCTGCAAATGCAATGATTCCAGCAAGAAAAGGAAGTATAATTTTTACTTCAAGTGTTGTATCAGTAATTTATGGAAATGTTGCTCCCCTGTATGCAGTGTCTAAACATGCTTTAGTGGGTCTTACTAAGAATTTATGTGTGGAATTAGGACAATATGGGATTAGAGTTAATTGCATTTCGCCTTATGGCGTTGCTACGCCGTTGTTGAGGGAAGCAATGGGAGGGATTGACAAGAAATTGGTGGAGGAGATTATGTGTGCGTCGGCAAACCTGAAAGAGGTGATTCTTGAGGCAAATGATGTGGCGGAGGCCGCCTTGTTTCTTGGTAGTGATCAGTCTAAGTATGTTAGTGGACTGAATTTAATTATCGATGGAGGTTATAGCACCACCAATGGGGCTATTAGAGAGAAAGTTAAAGAATTCTTTTCTTGAAAACCCTTTCTCTGCCTGCCCCGCTCAAATGTGTAATGACCAAACCTATATATAATATATAATTTAGGTCTATGCGGAAGCCGTAATACAGTTACGAATAGGTGATCCCTTATATATATATTTAATCAATGTTATATATAAACATTTAAATGAATTTTAATTTAATAGTGCTTGTTAATATATTTGTATATATGTTAATCATCTTGATTTTAGATTTCTTATTAGACTTTTACTTTTCTTATTATTTCAAAATTTTTGTATATATAAAAATGTTTTTTCATTATGTAACATACATACAAATAATAAAGAATTCTTCTTTATTTTTTAGTTTTTTCTTTAAATTTTGGTATTGGAACCAGTGTTTAAAAATCGAATTAAATTTATTGATTCAATCAATTAAATTGAAAATTATTGATTAGTTCAATTTAGTTTATTGAAAAAATAAATTTTTGATTAAATCGTTTTTTGACTAATTTTGATCGATTTTTAACCTTTTAGACCAGTCAAACTTTAATTAATGAAAATTTTTTATAAAATGATAAAAAATAAAGAAAAAAAATAAATAAAGAAATCTTGTTCAACTGATCAAATAACTGGTTTAATTGATTTGACCAATTGAACCGTAAACTAATGACTTAATTGTTTCAATAACTTATTTGATTTTAAAAACATTGATTGTAATTAAAATTGGAAATGGGATAAGAATAATGTGAAATCAAAATTTGAAATGTAATGTGTTTTAATATTAATAGTTTTACTTTTATTTTTAATATTATTTCACATATTTAAAATTTTAATTACACTCATTTAGAAACTAATGACACATGTCACATTTTTATTGCTTTGATTAGGTAACAATGGTCAATCCTCTTTTTCATGAAAATGGAAATCTCATTCCGTAGGAAGAGAGGGATAGGTGATTTTCATTGGGGATTGGTGATTTTCATTCTTACAAGAATTTCACTTTAATTATATTTTTATTTTATTTTAATTTAACCAATCATACGCAGAAAAACGAAATCATCCATTAATCAAGATATTTTCTGTAGTTTTTCCAACCAAATGCTTTCTTAAAATTGAGAAGTCACATCACAAAACAGTGAAGAATTAATGCACTAGATTTTTCTTTTTTTTAGATTTCCCATTGAGAAAAATTAGAATTTTTAGAGAAAAAGATATCCACCAAGGGTTTTAAATAATTTAACGGTTGATTTATCTGAATTTTTAAAAAATATGATATATTATTCATCTAATATATATGTGTTAATGAAATTTAATTTTGAATCGATATTAAATTACTCGACACATATTAAAACGATTGTTATTTAACAATATAAGTGTGGCCTATCAATAAAAAAAATTATTATTACTATTATTTTAATTTTTTTATTTTATTTATGTAAATTATAAGTAGATTGTTAAAAAAGATTATTATTTTATATTTTTCTATTGTATTAGTGTAAATTATTGGTATATTATTTTTTATATTATTTATAATTTAATGTATTTAGAACATTTTGATAATTTTTACAAAATTTATTTTTTGTATAATTTTTTTTATTTAGTGGGTATAAATTATTGATTGAATTTTATATTTTGGTTATATTTTATCTTTATATATTTATTAATTCATAAGGGTTTTTTTATCACTATATTTATTTGAAATAAGATGTTTTTTTTCCCTTTATTAATTAATAAAATAAAATTGATTTATTATTATTAATTATATAATTTGAATTTTTCTAGACAAAACTATACTTATTTAAGTGTTTATTAATTTAATGCATTATATTTTGAATGTTGTATTAATTTAAAGTTTTTGTGCGTTTGTTCTATGTGTTTCTGATTTTCTGATTTATTATTCTGTGTCTTAATAAATCTAAGATATCCATGTTTAAATTTCAGCTCGGCATGTTTTTGTTATAAAATTATTATTGATGCAAGTTTTTGTTATAAAATTATTATTAATGTTTTTATTTTTCGTTTTTGAGCATGGGGAGAAGGGGATTCCATCCTGGTCTTTTGCCCATGTAAAAGCCTGCGAGCGCAAATTGACATAACATTTGATGTAAACATAAAGATCTGGAAGAGTGGAAATTAATTACATTGTTCTTAGTTGTTTTTTGTGCTTAGGGTTCATTAACTCTCATTAATCATAATGTTTATTTCGATGCAGAAATTGTAACTCATTATGGTCCACGCACTCATCTGGAAGCATTCGTACAAGACGTAAGTGCCTGGAATTCATTAACAACTGTCGTACAAAAAAAAAAAACAGTTTTAATATCTCATTTTATTTATTGAGAGAGTTTCTTTTATATGTGATTATTATTAAAAGAATAAACTATTGAAAATTGTTCGGCCTGTTGGTTACATGGTCAATTACTTGATTTTAGTACCTGATGAATGAATGATTAATGTAGGATGAAAATTCCAATTTTGACGCAATTTTTATCAAATGAATTTCGAAACAACTGTGAAACTAAGTATATATCTGAAACCAAAAGAATAATACCATCAATATTTGTTGGTCTTAGTCTACTAATGGGTGCCAAAGTGAGTTCATGCTAGGAGCATTACTTTCATTATCAATTTGGTTGAACTTGGGTTCATTTACAACTGTCCCAAAGTCCATCCAGCCGTTGAAGGTAAACAACCAAATTGTTGTTTATTTGATGCTGATTTGTTTTTTTTTACTATTCTGTACATTGCAACTACAATCAAAATTAAATGATACCATTAATGTTCTCGATGAATTATATCCTACAATCTATAGGACATGGAACTCCTTTTTTTTTTTTTGGGTGAAATTATGGACTGGGTTTTGATTTGATGATGTCTTCCATTGAATTTAGTCTGAGTTAATATATCAGTATATTTCAGCAAATGAATTCTTTTGCTGACCGGTGTTGTTGGGCTAGGCTGGCTAGCAGAAGTAATTGCTTTGCTAGTAAATAAAAATTCTAGGAAACTATGTAAACTCACTTTTGGATGCTAGGCGCAATTCACACTAAGTTAAATAAGTAAGATCAATGATTAGATAGGTGCATTTTAGTTTTATTTTTTTCCTTTCCCTTTGTTCATCAATGAATTCTCGTGGGCCTAACTAGCTTCCTTCTTACACATTAAGACCTCATAAATGGGTTGTTGAACTGTTGTCATTCAAATGAATGGTTTTCTATTTCCAATACTAGTTCCTTTCATCCTATAAAAGTTGGAAATGTTTTGCAGTTCTTGCTCCCAATCTATTTCCTGTTTTTGAGCCTGTTAATTAAAGTATATACCTTACCTTTTCTCATTCTCAATACTTCCATTTGTTGTTTGCATGAAAGTCTATTAATGTTCACCATTATGAGATCATGGTAGAAATTATATCGCATTTTCTATTTTTGTTAGGAAGTTAACATTAGGCAAACAACTCATGAAGAATGTTTTTGTTATGATTATTCAAATGTTACATCTAATTTTGTCATGGTCCAAAACTTGTATACCAATTGGGTTGAAGATGTGGTGGTAGCATTGGCATTAAGATCTTTTTAAAATTGAGTTGAGGTCTCAAAAGAGGCAAATATTTTTTACTGATGAGAGTTTGGATGAAGTAAGATTTAGAATAATTGACAATTGAATTCTGATTTTGTGTTTTACTTTAAATATTGTGTAGAACTCTTAAATTTGAGGCCTATAATGTCTGAATAAGGTCCATGATATGATGTTGATTTAAAGTATCTATAGAAGCCTTGTTAATATGTGTATCTGAGAATTTTATAACTGAAATTTGAGTTTTCTGTGCTTCTATCACTTCTCATTTCCTTTTCACTATCAATCATGAAATTGTTAAGGAAATTGAACGGGATTCACCATCTTTAATAGGGGTATCGCACCTCTTAATTCTTTTTTCTCTTAAATTGTTATATTTCTAACAGTCGAGTATTGACATTGATATATTATTAATTTTGTTCTCAATGCAGTGCACCATGAAATTGTTGTGGAATTCGGGTTAATTTCCAACAATAAGAACAATATTCACCTTGAGAATTATTATCCAGGTGACTAGAGTGTGAACGATTGAACTAAAAATTACCCAAAGAAAAAATTCCCAGATAAGTGGTGAGGTCACAATGGTCCAACTTAAAAACCACTTTCCTAGACAGAATTTAACCAATACAAGTAATTTTAATAGCACAATAATTCACTACAACTATATCCGACAATAGCTATTAAATAGATATAAAATAACATAAAGAGAACACCAGAAATTTAACGAGATTCGGTCAATTTTGCCTACTTTTTCGGACACTACCAAAAAAATATTTCACTAATTTGAAGAAATATTACAAAAGAGAGAGAGAAAAAAAAATAAAGTCAAAGAAGAGAGAAGACTTGTGTTTTGGGATGGTTTTACAAAAGAAACTAAGCTTCCTTTTATAGCCAAAAAACCCATCCAATTCCTTATAATTTTACGATGTGGAATTATGGAATTAATGCCAAAGTCCATATTAATGAGTCAATAGTCAATTAATGAGCCAATATTCAACAGAAATATGGTACGAAGAATGAAAAATGCATGTATCTGAGGCAAAAGCTGTCTGAAGGCATCAATTGGAAGTAGTGTTGAGTTATGTTGAAATACCAAGGCAGCAATATTTCATCTGCTGTTGAGACAGACATTTAATGTGTATATATATATATATATATATATATATAAGCAACTGTTTGACTCGGATCTTTGAAGCATATTTTAAATGTTTTTTGTTATTTTGTTTAATGTTTATTTTCTGGTTTTAGAATCAAGTGGCTTGATTTGGGTAAATAACTTTTTAACGTACTTGATTGAATTGGTCGAATGCCAATTTGATTAGGGGGACGCAGGACTCTATCATAGGAATAATTTGATACTTGCAATTCTTAGTTCTATTTGATAAAGAAATTTGATCATTTAAACTAAAATAGTGCTGTTAATAGAGATTCGAGAATAGACTTGGATGAATTGGTGAGAATATTGAGCTCAATCTTAGTAATAATTTGATCATTTGCAGTGTATACAATGTGAGCAATGTTGATGATGCTAATTGCTTTAGTGGTAATTATTATTATTATATTATGATGGGGGATCAGGGATGGACTGAAGGAATCATTGAGCATTTGAGCTACAGTGAAGAGGAGGAGATGAAATAGAGCTTTTCCATCCAATTGACACTCAAAATTAACAACCAGTTTCAAGTTTAAGCATGGTTCGATAGAATCCCCTCCAAAAACAGGATAAGTTATTAAAATATATTTGTATTTTGCTATAATTATTATTTTTTTCTAGAGTCAATTGGAAATTTTATCGCAAATCAAACTCCAAAACATCGGCAATAATAATAGAAGGGGCCATGTAAATCCATTCTTGAAGATCAAGCATCTGGGGTTATCATTCAAGATACACTAATTTTCTTTTGAAAATTTTAATTACCACTTTGGCTTAATTTTTCCTGATGCCCCTAAAGTGGTCTTTCTCCTGTGACTCCTGTGATCCAAGTAGACTACATGTCTACTTTAAGCAATTTCCTATGAACTTGTACTTTTTGCTACATTTGAACAGTGGATATTGATATTTGATATAGAGGCTAAGTATCCATTGTACAGTTATATGATTGTGAAATGACTTTAAATAATACAGCAGCTCAGCTTACATAACTTTTGATCTTTCTTTTTTATTGTGGATTGTGAATGAATGATTATGGATGAGAGAGAGGCTGACTCCATATATTTCTGTGTTTGTGAAATAAGTTTCATGCAGGTTGTGGCTTTTTGAATTAGAATTTGTTCCTTGATTAGGGCTAACCCTCCATTTGGTTGTGCATTTTTGCATCTTTCTTTAACTTAATGTATAAGTTGAGCCTCCATTTTCCTACAGCCACTTCACTTACCATTTTTACATATACACCACAGCCATTCCAATACATGCATTCATGCATCACAAGACATTTGCACATGCCCACCCCAACAATGTCACTTTCTATTTATTGTCTTGTTGATTTATTGATCATGGCTAACTTATGAGTTAGTGAAACACATATAAATTGAAAATTAAGAAAATAGGGGTAGAGCTTTTGAAAGTTGCCATAATACCTACTCTTTTTATTACTCAATTCTAAGTGGCAAGTAGCCTACTTTTTTTTTTTTTTTTTTTTGGATTTTTCCAGAATGGCCATGTGAATGGCCTTACCTATTATTTTAGGTCATTAAACATAAAAGAAAATTTTTTTTTAAATTCTATAGACCTATTTTTATGACCGTGGGTCGGCCTATGATGCCTTTTTTTCTTTTTTTGGTTGTTCTCTATCATCTTCTGAACAGTGAAAAATTATTTCTTTAGACATCTTTTGTATCCTTTGTGTAGTTCTTTTTATGGACCTGTTAGCTAGTAGAAATTCTTCTTTCCACATAAAAAGAAGAAAGAAACAAAGCATATATCTAGTAACTCTCCAATAAGGCATAATGATTGACATTAAACTTAAAATTAAAGAAAGCAAATAGAAAAATTTTAGTGCCAATAGTGAATTAAACGAGTGAGATCTAGTTACCTCCTCCGTGATTATTGACCTAGGTTCCTTTGTGAAGATGAGGTCTTCTTCTAGTTTGTTAGACACATCTTTTTTTTGGATCACTAATAATTATATGGGAATAAGGTGCACTTTGAGTCTATTTTTTAACTTCTCTAACTCCTTCTATAGTTTACCCTTGTAAAGTGAAAGGTACTAGAATCTTTACCATTGTAAAGTGAAAGGTACTAGAATCTTTCCTACTATAAAGCACCTTTCCTTCTCCACAATATGGTCTACCTCATATAATCCTCCAACTGCCTTAGTTTTCTCTGTAAATTTCCTTTCACATTTGCACTTTATTTCTTTAGCCAGTACATACAATCCCTTTTTCCTCTTTTCTTTTGCTCTTTTTCTCTGTAACCTTCTCTTTTGAGTCTTTGTCAATGGCTCATGGAACTTCTTTTGTTAAACTCTATGCCATCGCCAACTTGAGGGAACCATATGAGGAACTATGAACTTTGGCTGGTTCATGTAAAACCTTTGAGCACCATATTGAAAATTTACGGTCTGAAAGAGCACCAAGGATTTTCTTTCACATTTCACTTCCATTTTAGGTACCAGCAACTTCCTTGGTATCCACACTTGCCGAATGACCTTCCTAGGGTGGAGAACCAAGGATTTGGGCTGATTTAATGAATTTCCCTTATTGAACCCTAGTGTCATGCCCCCAAGCCTTCTTGATAAGAAAATAGTTTTTTGTTATAAAAAATCAACTAAGTATTAAGGCTAGGGTTAATAGCAAAATGATGAGACTCAATATGAAATTCATCTTTTTCTTTTTTCTTATTAGAGGGCCAGTGCAGACTATTTGTAAGAAATAACCTCTCACCTTGTCTAATAACAGGTCCTGTTGGAATTGGCTGCTCATTGTGATGCTGCGTCTCCTGAGGCGCTAAGCTCTTTTCGGTCTATTTTACTATGTGAGAAATGAATCTTTCTTGCTCTGCTTCATCAGCAATGACATTGGTATCCTGAGACACTAATTTTTTTTTCTCTTTTTTTTTCTAGTTCTAGTTTTGGTGGCATGTCCAAAATGTCCCACTAGGCGTGCTAAAACTATATTAGTGGAATTTTTATTTTGCGAGCATGCCACACGTGTGAGATATAAGAACCATCAATTTCTTGCACCTTTAGACTTCTAAAATCAGAATGAATTGTAAATCCTCAAAGACTTTTACTATAATTTCCTTGAATTGAATAATGCCAGTAAATTGAATTGAAGAAATAAGAGTATTGAAAATTAAATGAACGAAATTGAAATGAAATTAACTTTTGGATGACATTAATTGGAATTGCATTAAAGAGAAATATTAGCAAAAGCATGGAATGGGAATATTAACAATGAATTGAAAAACTAATTGAATTGCACAAGTAACAATACCTTGGAAATTAAAGTATTTGAACAAAAATAAATTTAAATTGAACTGCTTGAGAATTTGAAATACTTGAATTTTTTTGAGTTGCTGTAGTTTTTGAGTTGTTTTTGGAGCAATTGTCTATAAGAATTTGTCCGTATCCCTACTCCATGTCATGTGGCTTTCCTTTTATAGACATCAGCGCTAACTTCCCAATAGCCCACTAATTAACCTTCTACTAAATAAATATATTTATTTATTTAATAAATAGGCTAGGCTTTACAAATAAGCCATGAGCTTTAATTGATGGGCTAACCAAAAAATCAAATTAAGATGCAAACACACATTAATAAATTTAAACTTGATTAATTGTTTTCTTCTTCAAAAAGAAAAAAAAATTGTATGGACAATGTAATAATCTAACATACAGGAAGTCAAATGGAATTTATTTAAAATTTTTAAAGTGTATTTAACCATTCCTATATTTATTTGCGACCAATCAATAATTTACTAACTAAAACAAAAATGTTATTTATCACAATTAAATTACATGAATGAAATATAAAATTATTAAATCGTTATAATCTATGATTGATTATTTATTTATTTATGATTAAATATTAGTTTTTTTTAAAAGGAAATTACAATATATGCAATATTTTTTTATAAAATATCATTCAGACAATAGTTTTTTATTTTATACATTTACATCTTCTTCTTATTTCTTTCACACGATTTTTTTATTTTCTTTTCTTTTTAACTGTATATTTCTATGTTGATTCACAAATAGTTGCAGCCCGGAGCCAAGTGTTGGGAAAGATGACAAATATAAATGGCCAATAAAAAAATATGGCAGTCCCAGGATCAAACTTTTCCCAGCCTTGTGTAAATAAAATGGGCAAAAATAATTCTGTATATTTCACTAAGAAATAATTAATCAGAATACAATAATAATCTCACCAAATAATGGTGGCTAAACTCTCTCTTGGTTTTATCTCTCAAGAGGTTTTTCTCTTTCTCTCAATTTCTCAAACTTATTAAGTTTGGATTTTAATTGAGGTTTTTTTTTCTGAGATAATCTTTACAAATGAAAAACTGTATAGTATTTATACTAAAATTCATGCTAAAAATAGTTTAGCTAAAATCAACTTTTTTCTTTTCCTCCGTTAATTCTTTTCTTTTCTTTTCTATTTTTATTTTTTACTTTTTCTTTTCCTCCAATTAAGGAGGATTTCTCATCAAATCTCCCCCATCCGACTTAGTTGGAGGGCTCTAGTAGTCCCGCTGCTTCTCTGCAAAATTCGTACTTGTCTTTAGGTAAGGACTTGGTCATCATATCTGAACTATTGTCATCAGTATGGATTTTCTCAAGATGTAATTGTTTGGATTCTAACACATCACGTATCCAGTGATATCGCACATCAATGTACTTTGACCTCAAGTGAAAACTCGGATTCTTGCTCAAATGGATTGCGCTTTGACTATCACAATGCAAAGCATATTTGTGCTGCACTTGCCCTAGTTCTTGTAAGAACCGCTTCATCCAGAGCATTTCTTTGCATGCTTCTGTAGCTGCAATAAACTCTGCCTCTGTTGTTGATAGAGCAACACATTTCTGTAACTTTGATTGCCATGAAACTGCTCCCCCTGAAAATGTAATCAGGTATCCTGAAGTAGATTTTCTGGAATCAAGATCTCCTGCCATATCCGCATCTGTGTAGCCAGTCAATTCAGGTTTTCCACCTCCAAAGCATAAACTCATTTTAGAAGTACCACGAAGATATCTGAGAATCCATTTCACTGCATTCCAATGCTCTCTACCTGGTTTAGATAGGAATCTGCTTACAACGCCAACTGCGTGTGTTATGTCTGGCCTCGTGCAAATCATTGCATACATCAGACTACCAACAACTGAGGAATATGGCACATTAGCCATGTCTTCTTTTTCTTTCTCACATGTAGAACTTTGCTTTGAACTAAGCTTAAAATGATTAGGAAATGGAGTAGAAACTGGTTTTGCTTTATCCATGTTGAACCGCTTTAGTACCTTCTCGATATAACTTTCTTGTGATAACCTTAACTTTCGATTTTTTCTATCACGGGATATATCCATACCGAGGATTCGTTTTGCGGGTCCTAAGTCTTTCATAGAAAAACTTTTAGCTAACTCTTTCTTCAGCTTGCTAATTTTGTCATTATTTTGTCCTACGATCAACATGTCATCAACATAGAGAAGAAGTATGATGTATTCACCATCATCAAATCTTTTAACAAATACACAATGGTCTGAAGTAGTCCTCCGATATCCATGCTTAATCATGAAGGAATCAAACTTCTTGTACCATTGTCGAGGTGCCTGCTTGAGTCCGTACAAGCTTTTCTTCAATTGACATACCAAATCTTCTTTTCCTTGGACTTTGAATCCTTCTGGCTGTTCCATGTAAATTTCTTCTTCAAGATCTCCATGAAGGAAAGCTGTCTTTATGTCTAGCTGTTCAATCTCGAGATCTAGGCTTGCAGCCAAACCAAGTACTACCCGTATGGATGACATCTTCACTACAGATGAAAAAATTTCTTCAAAGTCAATTCCTTTCTTCTGATTGAAACCTTTCACAACTAGCCTTGCCTTAAATCTAGGCTTAGAGTTGTTTTCTTTCGTTTTTAATCGGTACACCCATTTATTCTTGAGTGCTTTTCTACCTTTTGGTAGATTCACAAGATTATATGTGTGGTTCTCATGCAGAGATTCCATTTCTTCATGCATAGCTTTCAACCACTCATCTCGTTGATCATGGGTCAATGCTTCATCATAACATTCTGGTTCTCCCCCGTCTGTTAGGAGAATGTAATCATTTGGAGAATACCTACTAGAAGGTCTCCGTTCCCTAGTTGATCTTCTTGGTTGGAATTCAACCACTGGTTCTTCATGGGCTTGTGCTTCTTGCCCCTCATCTGCTACATCATCTATTATACCATCAGTTATATGATCATTAGCCGTGTCATCATTAACTGGTTCATTTATAATAGGATCACTAGCTTGATCATTGGATTCATCTTGCTCGTCATTAGTTTCTAATGGAGAAGGAATTGGATCTAAATTAGTAGGATATTCTTTAGAATTTCTAGGTTTGTCACCTCTTTGAATGTCTTCAATGTTCTGATCTTCAAAGAAGACAACATCTCTACTCCTAATAATCTTTCTAGCTACAGGATCCCATAACCTATAACCGAATTCTTCATTCCCATATCCCACAAAGATACATTCTTTCGATTTCACATCGAGCTTGGATCTTTCATCTTTAGGAATATGAACAAAAGCTCTACAGCCAAAAATTTTCAAGTGATTGTAGGAAACATCTTTTCCTGACCAAAACTTGTTCGGAACATCACCATTTAAAGGTGCTGAAGGAGAAAGGTTGATTAGATCAACTGCAGTCATGAGGGCTTCACCCCAAAAACTTTTGGGCAGCTTGGCATGAGATAACATTGTTCTTATTCTTTCAACGATTGTTCTGTTCATTCTCTCAGCTACACCATTATGTTGCGGAGTCTTCGGAACAGATCGTTCATGCCTAATTCCATTGCTTCTACAATAGTTTTGAAACATTCCCATATATTCTCCTCCGTTGTCGGTGCGAATACACTTCAAGCCTCTGCCAGTCTCTCGTTCAACGCTAGCATGAAATTGCTTGAAGACTTCATACACTTGATCTTTTGACCTAAGTGCATAAGCCCATATCTTCCTGGAATGATCATCAATGAAGGTAATAAAATATCTTGCACCACCAAGAGTATTAACGGTCATAGGACCACAAACATCAGAGTACACAACATCCAATACATTGGGTTTTCTTTGTGCCTGACCATGTTGAAATGAAGCTCTATGCTGCTTTCCAGCTAAGCAATGCGCGCATGGTTTTAGAGTCATACCTTGCTTCATCCTTGTCAACGCCTCTCTTTTAGCTAAAATTTGGAGGCCTTTCTCACTTATATGACCGAGCCGTTTGTGCCATAGCTCGATTGAGTCTTTTGCAAGAGCATTTACATACCCATTACTGACATTAGCATGTGTCATGTATAGGGTGTTCTCCTTCTTCCCTCGTGCTGTGATAAGAGAGTTCTTGCTGAGTTTCCATTTCCCTTCAGCAAAGACATTGGTGTATCCTTCATCGTCAAGTAATCCAGTAGAGATTAAATTGAGACGCATATCTGGAACATGTCTCACATCCTTCAGAACCAAGTGACAACCTGTGTTGGTTTCAAGGGAAATATCTCCTCTTCCCACGATCTTAGACAATTTGTCATTTCCCATCCTCACATTACCAAAATCTCCATTAGTGTAAGATGTAAAGAAGTCCCTTCGTGAGGTGACATGAAATGATGCACCAGAATCTATTATCCAGCATGTATCTTGAGAGAAAAAATTAATAAAGCTATCACCACATAAAATAATTATATCATTTCCACCAGAGGTAGTTGCAGTTGTATGCCTGGCATCACTATTTTCGTTACCTCTATCTTGCTCTCGTTTAAATAATCTGCATTCTCTCTTCATGTGGCCTGTTTTGCCACAGTGGTAACATTCTATGTCCTTTCTTGTTTTGAACCTCCCTCTCGAGCCATCTCTTGACTTGCCTGTTGACTTGTCTCGCTTATGGAATTTTCTATTGCTAGTCCTTCCACGATATTCTGAGACGAGGGCTTCTGACTCGGCTACTCCACCTTGTTCTTTCCTTCTTGCTTCTTCATTGAACATGCTATCTTTGACTATGTCCAATGTAAGAACGCCTTGAGGAGCTGAATTGCTTAAAGATACTACTAGTGTATCCCAGCTATCTGGCAATGAGTTGAGTAACACTAGTGCTTGTAACTCATCATCTAGCACCATATTCATATTCGTCAACAGGTTGATCAACCCTTGGAAGTCACTAAGATGCTCGGTAATACTTCGACCATCTTTGTACTTAAGGTTTACCAACCGTCGGATAACCGATGCTTTATTTTGAGCGGTCTTCCGCTCGTACATGGATGACAATTTTGTCCATAATTTATATGCATCTGTTTCTTGTGCCACATGATGGAACACACTTTGATCCACCCATTGTCGGATTTGTCCGACAGCTTTTCTATTCAAAATGCTCCACGCATCGTCTGACTTCTCTTCTGGTTTTTGTCCCACCAATTGAAGGGGCTCATACAAATCCTTGCAATAAAGGATATCCTCCATTCTTGGCTTCCATATGGAGTAATTGGATGCAGTCAATTTGAGCATTGTTGCTGATGATGACGACGACTCTTCCATCTTAAATTACACAAGAATATAATTTTTTTTTAAACCGAAGCTCTGATACCACTTGTTGGGAAAGATGACAAATATAAATGGCCAATAAAAAAATATGGCAGTCCCAGGATCAAACTTTTCCCAGCCTTGTGTAAATAAAATGGGCAAAAATAATTCTGTATATTTCACTAAGAAATAATTAATCAGAATACAATAATAATCTCACCAAATAATGGTGGCTAAACTCTCTCTTGGTTTTATCTCTCAAGAGGTTTTTCTCTTTCTCTCAATTTCTCAAACTTATTAAGTTTGGATTTTAATTGAGGTTTTTTTTCTGAGATGATCTTTACAAATGAAAAACTGTATAGTATTTATACTAAAATTCATGCTAAAAATAGTTTAGCTAAAATCAACTTTTTTCTTTTCCTCCGTTAATTCTTTTCTTTTCTTTTCTATTTTTATTTTTTACTTTTTCTTTTCCTCCAATTAAGGAGGATTTCTCATCACCAAGAACATCTTCTGTGCCATCTGCTATGCCAATCGAGTCATTATATAAACAAGGAAAGCCAATTTAGTCGGCTGTTCAAGATTTGTAGACATCGCCTGAATTTATTTAGCAGCAAATTAATTTTTAGCCACAAGTACTGATAAATATCGGAAATTTTCAACAAATTCCTCTTTATTATTAGTGTTCCAAGATACCATGTTCTCTCAATTCCTCTACAATTGGTATTTTCATCATTTGCCATTGCAGTGTTAAAGAAAGAAGGAAAGGTAAGGATTAGATGAAAGGACAAGTGTTCAGATTTGTTGGATAATGGAGACACGCAAGGGTGCATGTGGTTTTGAGATTTCTTAAATATGATTGTGACCATTTCTTAACCATAAGAAATTAAACTTTATTGTTTTTTCTATTATTTTTACCTATACTTCTCAGTTTAGGTTTTAAATTAATTCTTTTCATAAATAAGATGAAAGATGCATGATTATTATTTTTAGAATTTTCCCAGTTGATTTCTTGAGGTATTGATTAATGAGTTATTCAATTATTAGAATACTAAAAATTATGATTAATTAATAATAACAATAATTTTTAGTTTGTTGATTTTGCTATTTTTCTTTTATTGTATAGTTTTAGTACTTAGTATTTGTAGATTTGATAGTTTTTATTTTTTTTATATTGTTGTATATTTCTATATAATGTTAATTTTTGGTTTTCAATTTTTATCTTTTTATCTTTTTTTGAAATTTCATTACACTTAGCTTGTTATATATCGCACATATATTTAATGTATACCATTTATTATTAATTTATCTTTTTAATTTTTTTCGAATTTGATATATATATATATATATATATATATATATATATATATATATATATATATATATATATATATATATATATATATATATATATATATATATATGTTGCAAATATCAAATATATACTTAAAGTATACTATATTTTCATACACGTACACTACTTACTGTTATTTTATGCTTTTCGTTTTTCAAATTAGCAATCTGTATATATTAAAGTAGTTGGAGATATCAAACATATACATATATATATATATATGTTGCAAATATCAAATATATACTTAAAGTATACTATATTTTCATACACGTACACTACTTACTGTTATTTTATGCTTTTCGTTTTTCAAATTAGCAATCTGTATATATTAAAGTAGTTGGAGATATCAAACATATACATAAGAAATACCAAATTTTGGTATGCATATACTATTTACTATTAGTTTACCTTTTGTTTTATTTTTTTTTAAATTTGCAATCTACATATATATATAAAGTAGTTATAGATACCAAATATATACTTAATATAAACCAAAATTTGATTTTACATATACCATTTATTCTTTTCGAAGTTGCAATATATATATATATATATATATATATATATATATATATATATATATATAGATAGATAGATACCAATCATATACTTAATAGATATCAAATTTTGGTATATGTATACCATTTACAAAGTAGTGGAAGATACCAAATATATACTTAATGTATATCAAATTTTGATATACATATACTATTTATTAATATTTTATCTTTTTAATTTTTCAAATTTGCAATTTGCATATATTAAAATAGTTGTAGATAGCAAATATATACTTACGTAAACCAATTTTAGTATATGTATACTATTTACTGTTAGTTTATATTTTTAATTTTTTTTCAAATTATATATAAAGTAGTTACAAATACTAAATATATACTTAATCTATACTAAATTTTGGTATATGTATATTATTTATTGTTAGTTTATCTTTTTAAATTTTTTCAAATTTGCAGGTTATATATATATATAAAGTAGTTGTAGATACTAAACATATACTTAACATATATCAAATAATAATAATAATAATAATAATTGAAGAAGCTACTTTTTTTAGGAAAATTTCAAAAATAACCAAAAAAGGCAATAGGTGAAATAATTTATTTTAAAATATTTGTGTATAATTATAATTTTGTAAAAACAATTAATTTCCTTTAAATCATTAGGCATTTTAAAAAAAGGAAAATGATTTATAATTCATGATAAGGAAAATTTTAAATATAGATTGGAAGGGAATCACCAAATTGATTTTAGAGACTGACACAAATTAAGATAGTAATTTAACACAATATATTAGTAATAATATTACAACTAACATTAAAGGTTAGGTAAATTAGCAAATAAAGTAAGTGTAATTGTCATTTTATAATCTCATTTTGATTTTATAAATAAAACAATAACATTTTTTTAAATAAATTATCCAAAATTTTTATTTTTTGAAAATTAAATAGATCAAAATTTAAATATGAGATTTCACCCCTTCATACTTTAGAAAAAGTGAAAATATCAATTGGATAATAGTTGATTTGCAATAATATTTTTCAATTTAAGATAATTAATTTTTTTAATTAAACAGAAATAAATAAATAAATTTTAATATTGCTGCCGCATACCTACATTTGTAATATCAATAAGTTCGATAATTTTTAATAAAAAACATAAAAATTTAATATAAATGATAGGAGCAATGATACGATTGGACTACAGCTAGCTAGTCATTACAAGATGGATGGAGAGAGACCTAATAACGAGTAGCAAAAGAAAGAAATATAAAATAATTAAAAAAAAAAAAAAAAAGGAACAGAAAAAGCAAGCAAGTGAAGTGCCTTGTGGGTGGCCCAAACGGTTGCAAAGTCCATAGGACTTGATTTAGAATAATTGGTGTATGGTAATATAATAGGTTTTGAGTGCCATTGGGACATACAGGCTTCGAGACTGTTAAACGGAAATTAACGTATCCAATTAATAAAAAATAAAAAAAAGCCTTGGACCAATCAAAGCTCAAGCCCCAAATCAATCCAAATTGTTAAACATTAGTATCTATCTTAGCGACCAAAAAGACGAAAAAGGATACAATATGTCAAATTACCAAACAAAGCCCAGCTGGACTTTTTGGTAAACTCACTTATTAAGCCATAAGTATCTACTTAAATACTTAACTTTAAGAGGAGACGATAAGGGATTTAGAATGCTGCTGCTGCTGCCTGTCGTACTGTTGTTTGCCGTCGCTCGCTCTCTCAGAGGTTTGTTCTCTCCTTTATTTTTGTTTTGTTTTTTTGTGACAGAGACAGAAATGAGAACTCAATCTGTCCTTTTTTTTTTTTTTTTTTCAACATACCCTCGTGAATTTTATTACGAAAGGGATCTGATAAGTTTTTGTGTACTATAAATGGCTTTTCTTGTGTTTATTTTATATATTTTTTTAATTTTTAAGATATTATATGCATTTAATATATATGTATATACAAAATTTAGAGTTAAAAAAAAAGGTTAAAAATTTACAAAAATTAGCTTTTGACTTCTTATTCTGCTATGAACTTTCTATTTTTGTGTTTGTTTTTGCTAGGATGGTGCCGTTTCCATCGTACATTAATGACCCAATGAGCTTTATACCCTCCTGACACGGTGTCGTGGTTTTGCTACGCGTGACCTTGAATTGTCCGGCCGTATGAAGCATATGGTACTTTTAAATGGGTTGGGTATCCAACCCACCCATTGTAGTTAGGCTATTTATAGGATTTTGGGTTTTGGGTTTTAATTATTTTTGTATTATAATAAATATCTACTGCCACCCTCAGTCTAACTCAAATTCTTTGATATGTCTAGTCTTGGTGTTTGGAGAATTGCAGAATTGATTGCAACAACTTCAATGTTCGCAGATCGGTGTTGGAGTAAGCTGAATGGAAAAGCAAAGGATCCAGTGTATGTTTGTATCCATCTATTTAAATCCCTCCTTTGTAATTTAATCATTATTTTACATTCTATGACTTTACTGTTTAAATGCACTTGTTTTAGTAGTGACTGTTCAATTGATAATGTTTTTCTGTAGCTTGTATCTCAAATCTGAGATACCACTTGTTCAAGAAAATACTTCACTCCTTTGCGATGAAGTGAAAGGTTTAAAGATTTTCATGGAGAAGGCAGAGCAACTAAGGGCAGCTAAGCCTCCGGTGGAGGTAGTGCCTTATTTCAGGCTGTTTTCGGTGGATGATGCTCCCTATTTAAGGGCTGACATCAAAAAATTACAAAAAGATGTGGATGAAATTAAGCGTTCTAATATTGGATTAACAGGCTTAATTTTGATGGGAGTTGTGATGGAAGCATGTATTGGTGGCATTATATATGCTATCCCTATTAAGAAGAACTGATATTATATATATGCTATGAAGAAGAACTGATATTTTCCTTTATTTTATTTTATTTTGCAGAAACATCTTTTGAAGTTAAATTTGCATTGCAATAGTTGATTCTGTATTAACTTCAATGATATATTTTGTATTACTTGATTTGCAATAGGCTAATTAAAAAAATCTTTTGATTTTAGATGTATCTTACATTCATTGGGTGCTTAACAGTGCATAGTTACTGGGGTAATTTTGAATGTTGCGGTTTTAACTTGTGCTGATTCAAGAATTACTTTTGCTGTTGTATGAAAGTCGCGGGGGCGACTTTTTAGGTTATGGTGGCGACTATTTGTTAAACAATAAATACTACAAAATTTCATGTTAATCAAATTTATAATTGATGAGGGATGAAAGTGACTCTCAAGAGAGGTTTGGACTCTCCTGTAGTCCAAGCCCATTGCAAAGCCTTCCGAAACTGATAAACGGAAACAGGGCCCATTGGCCGGACCCTCGAACAATCCAAGTCCAAAGGCTTTTGGACTAGATGCTATTCTCCTCTTTCGCCAGCCGGATGACTTGTTGAGTAAGTAAGGGCCGAAGCCCTCTGATGACATGTCCAGTCATCCAGCAGGAGGATCAGTCCTTAGACAATCTGCACCATGCCCTGACACCCCCATTACCAGACATCCCTAGGGATGGGACATGGGACATGCGTCTGCTACCAACTTTCACCAACCAGCATGGTCGAATGACAGAGGATGTCCTTTCTCAAAAGAAAGGTGTTAGACGTACCCAACCCAAAAATCATGCAAAAGGGAAAGAAAAACCTAAGCACAGGTAGTTGGGACTCTGCATTTTCTCATCCCTTTTCTTTCACTAAAATACTCTGAAAAAAGGACTAACTTGATCGTCGGATGGTTAAAGCCAGGCAAAAGGCGTGGCTCCTCTCTGACCCTTTTTTTTTCTCCTTCGCAGGTATCAGGCTCAGGCATCAGGTTCAGGTCCAAAAAGAGAAGATCCAGCCCATCCCTTTTTCATATTGATCAAGCCTGATCAATAATAAAATCAAAGGGTAAAATACTACTTATTTGGTTTTTGAAATTTATTTAAAATAATGTGGGTCTGAATCAAATTAAAAAGAAATAAATTTTAATATGTAAATGTACATAATCCATAAAAAAGGAAATGTACATAATCCAATTTTATTTTTTTTTAAATAATCATATGTATTAATTAGTTTTGCATGAACTTTAATTATCATGTTTTATTTAATTTTTATAATTTTTTAAAATTATTATTTATTAAATTTAAATATCATTTCTAACTGAAATCAAATATTTGGTATATTCATTTTCTTTAATAAGATAGAAAAATTATAAATAATGTTCTAAGTTGGACTCTCATCCATTCTTAAAAAATTATGAACTCTTATAAGTGCGCACATGCATAGTAATCATACGTACGTACAATTATTATCATTGCAGTTGCATAATTTGTTAAACGATCACCAATTACCAGTTCACCATTAATGAGAAATTGAGAATGCATGGCTCAATTGGACACAACAAGTGCTCTCACATGATGGTTAATAGTTTGCACCAAGAGGCAAGAAAGAGTATTAATTATTATTATCATTATTAGTTAAGAGTGACCTGGTCATGATTGCTAGCCGTTGAGCAAATAAATTCAATATATACCTACAAGAGAATTAAGAATGTGGTAGCTACATACATAGAGTGGCCTAAAAAATTGTTGATTATTTTTTTAAGATGTCCAAAATACTTACTCACTATATATATATATATATATATATATATATATATATATATATATATATATATATATATATATATATATATATATATATATATATATATATATTTGTCTATTTTATTTTTATTAATTGAAAGATGTAGTATATATTCTCAAAATTAATAAAAAAATATAGTAATAAATGAGTATAAATAAGGGTATAAGTGAAAAAATATAATAAAATTTATGAGTTAGCAAATAATTAATGATTTTTTCTTAATCAGTGGGACCAATAAGAATCCAACAAGTGTTCTCACTTGATGGTTGATCCTTAAATAGTGTGTGTATATATATTTATATTATTTTAAAATAGAAAGACAATGGTTCTATTTTCTCAAAAAAATCATTTGCTTAAAAATTATACCAAACATATACACAACATGTACTATATTTTCGTATATATATACTATTTACTAATATTTTTATCTTTTTAAGTTTTTGAAATTTGCAATCTATATATATTTAAATAGTTGCAGATACCAAATATATACTTAACATATATCAAATTTTGGTGTATGTATACTATTTATTATTAGTTTATATGTCTTCTTATTTTTTGAAATTTGTAATTTGCATATGCTAAAGTAGTTACATATACCAAACATATACTTAACATATACTAAATTTTGGTATACGTATACCATTTATTGTTAGTTATATTTTTACATTTTTCAGTTATGCAATTTCCATATATATAAAGTAGTTGAATAATACTTAACATATATCAAATTTTGGTATATGTATACTTTTTACTATTGTTATATCTTCTTATTTTTTACAAATTTGAAATTTTACATATATAAAATAGTCGTTGATATCAAACATATATTTAATGTATACCAAATTTTGGTTTACATATATTATTTACTATTAGTTTATCTTTTTATTTCTTTTTCAAATTTTCATTCAATGTATATATAAACTAGTTGCTGATATTGAAAATATAATTTACGTATACCGAATTTTAGTATGTGTACACCACTTACATTAGTTTATCTTTTTATTTTTTAAAATTATAATTTACATGTACCAAATTTTAGTATATATATACCACTTGCTATTAGTTTATCTTTTTATTTTTTCAGATTTGCAATATATATATTGCATATTCCAAATATATACTTAAATTATACCAAATATTAGTATACACATACCATTTATTGTTAGTTTATCTTCTTATTTTTTCAAATCATTAATCTATGTAAATATAATATAGTTGCAAATACCAACATGCACTTAATGTATACCAAATAAATTTTATCAATTAATTAGATTTAATTAAATAAAAAATACTGATTAGTTTTTTATTGGATGATATTATTTTAAAGGATAGCTAGAATGGTAATAATAAGATCATAAACTTCTTAATCACAGGTTTAACGCTTATTTATATGAGATAGTTGTTACCAATGTAACTAAAAAAATTGAATTAATATATTATTTAATTATTTTAAAATTTTATAACTAAAATGTGTGAATGTTTCATTTTACAATAAATTTTAATGATAGTTAATGAATACTATGATACATTTTTTCACATAACTAAAAAAATTGAATTAACATATTATTTAATTATTTTAAAATTTTATAACTAAAATATATGAATGTTTCATTTTTACAATAAATTTTAATGATAGTTAATGAATACTATGATCATAGTTATTAAACCTAGACCGGACATCAATTCCGGTCAATAAGCTGGGTCAATGGATCAGTGGTTCAATTATTGGATCAATGGTTGAACCAGTGGGTCAATGTAATTAATTAAATATATAATTTATAATTTTATATAATAAAATAAATATAAAATATTAAAAAATTTAGAAGTACAAAAATTTCCACTCAAAAATAAAAATTAACAAACTAGATATTTTAATTTGCAGAAATAAAAAAATATATAAATAAGTCCATTAGATGTTTCATATATTTTTAAACTTTTATGTTTATGAATTACACTATGGACTAAAAAAGAAGGGAGAAATTGAGATTTAATAATTTTAATCCTTACATTTTCATTAAAAAGGGTAAATAAGTTAAATATTTCATTATATATCAATTTAAGAATTAAGTATAATTAAATTATTAAATTTCAGATATTAAAATCAATTTAACATTAAGGATTAAAATAAAATGAAAATTTTCTAACTTTTAATTTATAAAATGAAATTGCAAAATAATTAAAAAAAAATCTTAATAAATGAAAATAAAAGTGTATATCATAATAATTTATTCAAATAAAAGCAAGTTAAGTGGAAAAAGAAAAAAACTTAAAATTTTGAGGCCACCGAGTCACTGGCCAGGTCACACACTAGATTACTGGGTTATTAATTGCGTAATTTTTTATAGATCAATTATAAATTCAGTCTAATAATAAATTTGGACCAATTTAGGATCTACATTACCGGATTGTCCTACCAGTCCGGTCTGAATTTAATAACTATGATTATGATATATTTTTTCACAATAATTAATAATAATAGAAATTGATGAAAAGAGTTGTTTTCAATGTGTCTTAATTAAATATACTTGAGTACATGTGTAGTAATTTGAGCGTGTGAGGTCGCCTATAGGTGTATCATATGGTCACAGGGAAGTGTTAGTGTACGGTACTAAAGTTAGCGCAATGAGAGCACTAAAAAATGGAAAGTAAAAGACATGCTACACTGACGTCTACCACATTATCACCATGGTCTCGTTTTAGTCACTCCGAAAATCGCACAAAAGATAGTTTTCATGCTAAAAACTTACCTTTGAAATAAAATATTTTATGTGATATAAATGTTATTTGCTACTATTTTTAGGTTATTTTTGAAATTTTCCCCGATATATATGGGGTTGAAGGAAGGATTGGTTGGGGCTAAGCCTAGTTACATAATCTCATTCAACTTTCACTTTATGTTCTATAGGAATTTTCTTAAATGATACTAAGACGCTTTTATGATAATTTTATATGTGTCAAACACTTAAAGATATTTTATAAAATAATCGTTTTACAACCATAGTTTGTCTAAAATAATTGTATTAACTAAGCACAATCATTTGAAAAATTGTTCATAATAAATATTTTATTTAAATTAGTAAAATTTTATATAAAATAAGATCAAAATATAAACGGCCCAATATATTTTTATTTTTATTTTTTTATTTAACAATAAGATAATATTACTGGTCATTTTTTGAGCATCATACCAATATATTTTTTATAACATCTTGAATTTCCAACTTAAAATTTTATTAATTGGATGTTAATTATTAAATTAAATAGTATATTTTTAAAATTTTTAACTTTACACATTTTAATTAAATATTTATTTATTTTATTTTAGGCTTTATTTAAAGTAATTATTATTATTATTATTAAAAATTTGGGTACATGTTTACCTTACTTCTGATAAGGTCTTAAATTTTCATTTCCATTTCCATATAGAGGTTAGGTTCTAAAATTATGAAAATATCTATGGATATTTTCATATCAATATAAATATCAATATCATTTTTAAAAAATTAAAGAAATACATATTAAATGTTGAAAATTTTGTATAGAATTTTAAGAAACACTTAAAAGAATAATAAGAAATCATGATATAGCAAAAATATCATCAACAAATGTAGCATGTATTGTAAAGTAATATAAAACTGAGAACCAAAAATAAATACTTAACTAAAAACAATAGATAAAAGATGTGTTTAATATCAACTTGTTTTTTTTTTTTTTTTTTTTTTTTTTTTTTTTTTAAAATAGACTTTTATTAAGAAATGAGAGGAAAAGCTAACTTATACAAAGTTTATAAGTTGATGAAAAAAACTCTCCACCTACTTGGAAGTTACACATATACATTTAAATATATATTATATTTAAGTTTTAACAAAATACAAATAATTATTATTATTGTGACCACAATAGTAAGTAAATAATAGTTTTTTTAATACCACATTAAATTTTATGCGGTTCAAAGCTATCCGTTCCACATTCTATAGTTGAATGATGAGAATTTTTTATTCACTCACAATACGCTTTTCAAGTCATGCGATATTGTTGATATGCAACATATTATTGAATGTACATTCTATATTGCTATTGGCTAACATCTACAAGACATCTTATTGGTGGACAATAGTGAAAATAATCATTATTCTCAAATACTCATTATAACTAACATGCATATATGTCTGTTGATATCTTTATTGCATATGATATACATGTGTTGGTTTATAATTAGATAAATGAGATTGAAACTAACTATCATGAGAGAATTCTATTCCATAATTATTTGAAAATATAGAAGTAGAATATGATCCATATGTATCTCTAACTCCAAAACTCATAGCCAAAACTAAGAGAGAGATAGCCAGCTTCCTGAATTGTTGCATGTCTACCTTTACATTTTAACACATTGACATTATCCCATGTCCCCCTCTTCTTGATCCATGATATTAATTCATCTTGTGTTGCATAAGTAAAATTTGCTTCACAATAAAATGGGCCTAAAGATTGATTTTTCTCATTAATAAAAAATCATCATCATCATCATCATCATCATTATTATTATTATTATACTTCAATTAAAGATGTCAAATTTTTCTTTTTTATAATTTTTTGCATACTTGGCATATTGGATATTTTTTATATATTTCCATGATACATTCGATATAGCATAATTTCCTTTAAAGATTTTATCAATATAAAAATATTTTATAAAATATTATGGATATTTTGGGATATTTTAATATTTTATACGAAATCTTGTCAAAAAGATATGACAGTATATTTCTGTATTTAGACTCTTTGAAACACGATTTTTTCATAGATATTTCCATGGATATGCGGAAATTTAAGACTATGCTTCTGATTGTTCTAGAAGGAACCAATCAAAAGCAAGGAAAGAATCGGACTCAAGGGAATAAACCATATATATATATATATATATATATATATATATATATAAAGAGAGAGAGAGAGAGAAAGAAGGTGAGCTTCGGTGCCAGAACCACTGGTTGGCCACTACCAATGGAGTGGCAGTGGCTCAAAATGGTGGCTAAACGGCGGCACAACACGAGGCAAAGCTTTTCCATTCTTTGATGATGATTTTTGGCAATTTTGACCTCCAATTTAAGCGAAACTAGTATCATTCTCCACCTTGCACCGAAAGCTTTCATTTGATACCTATTTTGCTACTGATCTATCTTTAGAGAAGGAGATCAAAATTTGGGCCACAAAAAATTTAAGCTCCTTTTCTCGACGGCCGACGGCTAGTGGGGAAGAGTGAGTGGTATATCTGAGCTCCTGACAATGAGATGTATCTGGTGGTATGATTTTTGCCCTTGTTAGCCATGAAATTACTTAAATTTTAACTAAATTTTATATTCAATTTACTAGAATTTAAATTAACAATGCTATAAATTTTTTAATTACAATTAATTTGCCTTGTAAATAATTTAAAAAATTATAATATTGAATATACAAATTTATTTGAAAATATATTTTAATAAAATTTATTTACAAATGAAATCAATTTCATAATTATTTTTAAACATAATATAAACTAAATTAAAAATAATTTTTTTAATAAAATAATTAAATTTTATTTATTTAATAAAATAATTAAAGAAGAAGAAAAGCCAAAAAAAATCAAATTAATAAAATTTAATTATTTTAATGGATTTTTTTTTTAATTTTGTTTATATTATATTTAAAAGTAATTATGAAATTCATTTTATTTGTAAATAAATTTTATAAAAATATATTTTCAAATAAATTTGTATATTTAATATTATAATTTTTTAAATTATTTACAAGGCAAATTAATTATAGTTAAAAAATTTATAGCATTATTAATTACAAATTTTATTTTAAATTCTATTAAATTGAATATAGAATTTAGTTGAAATTTAAGTAATCTAATGAAATAGATAAAAATATGAAATAAAAATTTTTAATTTTGCTAGATAAAAATATTTAAAATATAAAAATAAATTTCTTGAAATGTATTAATTAAAAAATAAAGAAAGATAAGAAAGAAGAAAAAAGAGAAAAAAAGGGGAGGAAAAAAAAAAGGAAGAAATGAAACATAGGCCCACAAAAGTAATTTTTTAGCATGAATTTAGTCAACATAGACTATATATGGGCCCCACGAACGGAAGAATTATACCAGGATTAAATACTAGGGGGGTTGGTTGATTTTTAAAACAAAAGAGATAAATTTGTAACTTTAAAAATGAAAAGTGTTGATTTTTTATTTTAGTAATATTTTGGAGGTATATTTAAATATTTTTTTAATAAATTAAGAAAATAGAATTTAAAAAAATTACAAAATATAATAAATAAAAAAAATAAATTCAGAAAATTTTTAAAAAAATTTGTAAACATAATTTTTTATAAAAAATAATTTCTACTAAATTAATTTTACCAAATTTAATACTAGTATAAATTTATAACAAATTTATTATGTTTAACAAAATTAAACCTCTCAAAAAATTTAAAAAAATATATATATTACTGACAGATTACTAACAGAATATGCCACATAGATTAAAAAATCCTTCAGTAAATGAAATAATGGCAGTAAAAGGCCCGTCTCATTTTTCAAAACGGTAAATAATCTGTTAATAAATTTTACCAACTATATATATATTATGGTTGTTATTTACTTATGGATTACTGATAATTTTTAAACTGTGATATGGTAGTCCGTTAATAATTCGTCAATAAACTCATTAATTATCGCTAAAAAATATGTATTTGACTTGTAGTATTCTCATCCATTAGTAATTAGTCAGTCAATAGTTAGTAATACTTTATTTTACTATCTATTTTTTATCATCAGTAATTTTTTTCAGCAATTCATAAGTAATGGCCAAGTTTCTTCAATAATTAGTACAAGTATCAGTGCGGCAGTATTTATTGATGGATATAGTTCCGTCAGCAATTTCTTTTAGTAAAATGCGTGTTATGGGTACAAATTTTGACTTATTCAACTATTGATAGGGATGATATATATTGACGATATCAATGCAGACTAATTGGATGATATAGAAACAAGATAGGACTTTTTAATGTATCATATGAAATTTTCCTTTTTCTAACTTAAGTTAGTCTTATTTTTTTTATTATTTGAAGAAAATAATCAAATTTAAATTTATTAGTTAGACCGTATATATATTTATTAATAAGTTATATAAATATGCATGTAATATATAAATTTTTATTACCTTTTTTTCCTAATAAAATTATTTACTTTCTATCATCTAAAAATTAATTTAAATTTTTTGATACTTGAAGTATTTTAAAAATTGTATTTTTAACATATAATATTATAAAAAATTAAATTTATATGAATATATTTTATCTATTTATATTAAATTTAAAAACTGTACAGTTTGAAAAATTCAAAAATACATAAAAAAATTTAATAAATCATGACAAATGTTATTGGTGAATGGATGGTGATGAGTGAGAACTAAGGATGATTGACACTAAAGTTGTTTGTGAGTATAATCACATGTCTTTATTTATGAACGAAATCATGTATCGAAAGTCCAACGTTTGGAAAAGTTATCGAAAGTCCAACGTTTGGAAAATTTAACATTTGTATTTAGCTATGAATAGGTCTAATTGATGTGATTGAGGGATTAATGATATGTTCAATATGTTTGGTTGAATATTTTTTTCCCTTTTAATTAGTTTATTATTAAAATTTAGTGAACAAAATTTTTTTATTCATACACTGGTATCTCATCGAGAAGCTTGTGTTGCTTTTTTGCAGGTTTATATGGGTGGGGAATGTTACGTGGCTGACTTTTTTTTTTTTTGGGTATTTATTGATTAAAATTTAAATTTTAAAATTATATCACAAATAAATATTTTTATTAATCATTTACAAATTTTTTAATCATGGTATAGTGTATAAAAACTAGGGAAAAACTTAGCTATACCTAATACATCT
Source organism: Reutealis trisperma (assembly GCA_947687605.1). Taxonomy (NCBI): domain Eukaryota; kingdom Viridiplantae; phylum Streptophyta; class Magnoliopsida; order Malpighiales; family Euphorbiaceae; genus Reutealis; species Reutealis trisperma. The sequence continues at coordinate 3,273,579 of CANTUT010000052.1, read as the reverse complement.
AATTTAATAAGGGAATTATATATAGGTATAAACATGATATTGGCGTGCATCTTTATGTTTGACAAAATAATAAATATATTCATAATAAAATTTTAAAATACCAATTAGGAATTAATTTAGTGTATATAAAGATAATTACACTAAGATTAATTAAATGAATATGTTACTATTTTATTGCTAAATAAAAAACAACTTCAAAAAAAATAAAATAATATTTTTGGCAAAAAATATATAGTCCCTTCATTATGAAAAAAGTGATTATTAAAAAAATTAGTTTTATTCATAAGTGACTATTTAATAACTCAATAAAAAAATGATAAAATGACTAATTTATCTTTTCATTTTCTAAGTATGAGAGGTGTTTTCATATTTATACTGTAATTAATAAAATTTTTTTTGATAATTTATGATAAAATTATTATTATTTTAAAAATAATAATTTTTAAATGGCCTTTTTTTTTTTTAAGAGTATACTAATTAGATAGGTGTAGACATTATATTGTTTTCATTTTTCCAATTATTGATGGAACAAATGAAAAGAATTATTCCAATTATCCAAGTGGGGTCATTTTCTCTATCACAATTTCCTCTTGTTAAGGAGCTATTACTTAATTATTTATTTTTTTCACCATTTTTTTACTCCATCCAAATATTAAAATTAAATAAAATTACATTATTATAATTTTAATTAAGTGATCAAATACAAAAGGACAGTTATGCTATCGTTTTCTACCGTAGTCATCACTTGTCCCTTGTCAATAAATATGCAATTTACAGTGAATTATTATTATTTTTTTGTCAAACAAGTCATCATTAGTGAATACGGAAGCTCTTCATTAATTCTTGCCAGAGCTTTTTCCACTAATTTCTGGGCAAATATCATCATGAGTTATCATCTTTCAACAAGCTTAATCTCTAAAAGGTAAAATATAATGATTATAGCTCACATACTCATTTTACAACCACAATCTAATGACTATGTTGCTTCCATTGATTTGATTTAAGTATAACTTATTAAAATTTATAGGCTAGAAGGCAGAGTTGCGTTGATAACCGGTGGAGCAAGTGGCATAGGCGAGTGCACCGCCAGGATATTTGTACAGCATGGTGCCAAGGTTCTAATAGCAGATGTTCAAGATGATCTTGGGATGTCACTCTGCCAAGAATTCAACTCTCAAGAAACCATTTCTTATATCCATTGTGATGTTACAAGCGATTCTGATGTCAAAAACGCTGTGGATTTAGCCGTCTCTAGGTATGGGAAGCTCGATATAATGTTCAACAACGCTGGAATACCAGGCAAACCGGAAACAAGAATCGTAGCTTCGGAAAATCAAGAATTCAAGAGAGTGTTTGATGTGAATGTATTTGGTGCTTTCCTGGGTGCCAAGCATGCAGCGAGAGTTATGATCCCAGCCAAGAAAGGTTGCATACTTTTCACATCAAGTCTAGCTTCTGTTTCTTGTTTAGGTGCTCCATATGCATACACAGCATCAAAACATGCAGTGGTAGGTCTTGCAAAGAACTTAAGTGTGGAATTAGGGGAATATGGGATAAGGGTTAATAGTATTTCACCATTTGGTGTTGCAACCCCTATCTTAAGAAATACTTTGGGAATGATGGGGAAGAAAGAATCTGAGGAAATGATTTCTTCAATAGCAACTTTGAAAGAAGTGGTTCTAGAACCTGAAGATATTGCTGAAGCAGCTTTGTATCTTGCTAGTGATGAATCTAAGTATGTTAGTGGGATCAATTTAGTGGTTGATGGAGGTTTTAGTCTTACTAATCCCTCATTTGCATTGGCAATGAAAAGCTTGTTTTCTTGATTAGGTTGTTGTATACTTTTTTTCATCATATCACAAGACTTTGAAGTGTTGCTCTTAATTAAAGAATAAATATCACGTCAACATTTTTCTTAATGTTTAGTATTCTTGATATTTGGAATCTAATGTATGATTGGTGTAATTTTTTTCTATTAAAAATTGTTTTTTTTTTCAAGCAATATCACATAATAATAAATTTCAATGAATTTGGAAGTCCATCATGTAATCTTTTAAGATCTAAACTTATATATATATATATATATATATATATTGATATTAAATTGTTTGAGTTATTTAACATATCTCAGCATGTCACATTAATTAGATCCACATGAAATGGGTATACTTTTGAAAAAGTAGGATATATAAATATAAAATAATTTTAGTCTGAATTGTGAAATCAATCATTGTTCTTAAGAAATTTACTTGGGTGGAAAAATAAAACAATAAAATTGATTTTGTTACTGGGCTCTCATTGGTGTATCTTGGAGAAAATACCCAATTTGAAGTCTGTATTTTTGCTAAATACTCAATTTGAGGCTCATAAAAAGAAAATGGATCAATTAACCTCTTGAACTCAATTTTTGGCTCAATTTAAAACTGATCTGTTAAATATATTAATAAATTTGAAAGAAAAATCGAAGTATGTCAAACTTCATTCAAGTAATCCAACAGATAAAATTCTAATATTGCCGGCCCGTCGGCCATATTTTTTGTTGTCTGAAATCAAGTAGTTCCAATCATTTCCTATCATTTTTCATCAAATTTCACATATTGATAATGCCATACTCAATTATTTCATCACAAGCAGACCTATAAAATATTTTACTATTGCTAGCAAGCCATTTGTGACTGACAAAATTATTAAAAGATAAAGTTTAATTTCATTATAAATCATATGATTCGTTATCACCAAATTCAAATATAATTTCATTTGTCATCCAAAATTTAGTAAACAGTTATTCAAATCAAATTCAGGTTGATCATTTTAAATTAAGAATAAATCAATTGAAACTCTTAATTCAACAATAAAGTGAAATTAGTTTAAGAATATATACTTTTTGTTTTTTTTTTTTTTGCCAAAGATATATTTAAGAATATATATTAGATACTAAATCTGATCAATATTAAATTCTTCATCTTAATATTTAAAAAAAAAAATCATCTTAAATATTTATAAATTAACTTTCAAAAAAATTCAGTTTAATTAGGAATTTCAAATTGGAGGTTATCATTAATAATTTAAAAGATTTTAAATTTCCAATTGAAAAGTAATTCATGTTATCTTCTTGATCTTCTTGTGTTTAGTGTCTTTTTTTTTTTTCTTGTCCTTGCTGCCGTTTTGGACTTACTTGCTGTTGGTCCATCAAATAATTTGATTTTGATTATATAAAAAAATACTATAAAATTAAATAATCAATATTAAGCACAACATAAATTTGATTAGGCGATAATGATTCACGTTTTTTATTTTTTAGTAATATTAAATTATGCGAATTGTCTAAAAAAATTGATAAAAATTAATAAAATTTTAATATATTATATAATAAAAAATAAATAAATTCTAATCATTTTTAAACACATCATAAATTATATTAAAAATTATATAATCACCTTTCGCGTGAAACATATTTTTGTCATTTATAGTAACTCTATTTGTTAGCTTCCAAAATAGCAGTAATTCTTCTTGCATTTCCTTGGCCCACCTTAAAGCATTTTCCTCATTTTATTATAAGCAAGATTGCGCGGATATCTCAATAAACTTAACATTCTCGTTTTAAACACCCAAAGTCCTGAAAACTTGTAGGAACCATTCCACAAACTTAAAAAAAGTTTTTCATTATTTTTTTTTTAATTTCTAAAGTTTTTATGAAACTCTTGGAAACTTGTTAGATATTTCTAAGAAATTTAATTAAGAACTAAATAATCTTGATAAGAAAATAAAAATAAAAATATACTAAAAGGAAAAAAAATAAGAATAACATTATAACTTAATTGGAAGTTATAATTTTTAATGATGATATTGATAGTGATAAATATAATGAAGTAGAAAATTAATTACAGGTATTTTTTTATATATTTTAACTTATTATAGATGATTACTTAGAAAGATTTAAAAAAAATATTATAATTTATTTTAATTATTTATTATATTATGGTATTTTCACAGTTTTATTAAGAGATTATTAAAATTAATGAAGTAGCATAATTGATAATGAAATATTTATATCTTTTTATGTATAAAATATATATATTTTTTATATAATGTTTTCCCAACATTTTATATCTTATAATTTTAGAAATTGAGGTATTCTCATATCGTATCATTTCGTATAATGTTTCCATTTCCGTGCAACTTAGATTACATGAGTAGTGATGCTCTTAAGATGAATTCTGATCTTAAACACATTGTCAGGTGATTTTTGATACCTGTAAGGCAGAAAATTAGAGAGCCTAAGTAATTTGCTTAAGATCACTTTAATACTTAAATCAGTAAAATTATGATTTATGGAGAGTAAGTGAATTATAGAGTTAAGAGTTAAAAATTACCTCTTTGTGGAGATTTAAGGACTATTTATAGTGATATCTTATGATGTAGATTCTTATTAGAAGAGAATTTATCCGGTAAAATATCTTACTTATAAATGAATTTTCTATAGCTATATTATAATTATAGAATGACTCCTTCTACTAGTGGTTTAATAGGATATATACTCTTTATGCGAGCTCCTAGCTCGGTAGGATGACCAATTCAAATAAGTATACAACACATATCCCCCCACTAGTTTTGAGTCAAAGACTCAGAATTACTTCAATTTCTAGAGATCTTATTATAAGGCAATCCACAAAGAAGGCGATCTTAATAGTTCATTTTCTGAAAATATTTATGGCACTGTCTCCATTACTTCTTAATTATTTTGAAAAGACGGTTGTATAAGTACTTTTTTTGTTTCACATACCCTTAGGAAAAACACTTTTTAGTTTTTGCACTATCTCTCATAAATAGGATCTTCACCTTTTACTTTTTTTTTTTTTTGTCGTCACTCTTCTTTTCTTCTTCTTTCTCTGTCCCTGTCATTTTTATATTTTCCTCTCTACACTTTCTTTTTTTATTCTTCTTCTTTTTAGAGATTTTTCAAATTCTGCAAGTTTTCTGGCGATTCTTTAGTTGTTGATTAGTCAATCGGCCCACCAGTTTCGAGTCAAAAATTTGAATTTGACTTCTATTCTAGGAGATTCTATCTCAAAGCAATCTTCTTGCTGGTGAACAACTCCATGATGTAGATCTTCCCCTTTGTTTTTCAATCTCTTTATCATTGTATTTTATTTTTTCACGTTTGATATATCTGATGATTTTAATCAAAAACTTTCGTAAATATCTTGTAGGATATTTTTCATGCGAATTCATGGTTTACCAATTTCCAAAACTTCACAACTTGAACTTTAAGAGTCTTGGGCAAGCTCTTCACTAATAATTAATTTTAGGATCTTGGGCGAACTTTTAGCTCGCCTATTCCCTTGGCGATTTTCTCTTTTAACTGTTTTAGGAAATATTGAGTGAACTTGTAGTTCAGCTATCCCATGGCGAATTTTCTCTTTACAGAGTCTTGGACAAGCTTTATAGCTTTGCCTATTCAATGGCGATTCTTCTTTTTAGAGAGTATTGGGTGGGCTTTTTACCTACTATTTATAAAGAGTTTTGAGCGATCTTATAATCTATAGATCCTTATTATCAAGGTGCATCTCCACCTCTTTTTTTTTTTTTTTTATTTGAAATAAAGACTTCAGGAATAATTTACTTGTAGTTTGCCTATTCCATGATAATCTTTAATATGGGGAATCTTGGGTGCCTTTTAAAGTATGCCTTTCTTGTGGCAATCTCGAACGTATAGAATCTTAGACACCCTTTAACATACACCTATCCCATAGCGATCTTTGATGTAGGGAATATTAGGCGCCCTTTAAGGTATGCCTATCCCTTGGCTATCTTTGATGTAGGGAATCTTAGGTGTCTTTTAAGATATGCCTATCCCATGGCGATCTTTGACGTAGGAAATCTTGGGCGCTCTTTATGATATTCCTATCCTATAGCGATATCGAATGTAGAGAATCTTGGGCGCTCTTTAAGGTATGCCTATCCTGTGGTGATGTAGAAAGTAAGGAATCTTAGGCAACCTTTAAGGTATGCCTATCCTATGGCGATGTTAACGTAGGGAATATTGGGCGCCTTTTAAGGTACGCCTATCCAGTGGTGATGTTGAACATAGGGAATCTTAGACGCCCTTTAAAGTATGCCTATCCCATAGTGATACCAAACGTAGGAAATATTGGATGCCCTTTAAGGTATGCCTATCTCGTAGCGATGTCGAACATAGGGAATCTTAGGCACCTTTTAAGGTACGCCTATTTCATAGGAATGTCAAATATAGGGAATCTTGGGTATCCTTTAAGGTACGCTTATCCCATGACAATATCGAATATAGGGAATCTTGGACGCTATTTAAGGTATGCCTATCTCATGGTGATTCAAACGTAAGGAATCTTGGGCACCCTTTAAGGTACACCTATCCCATGGGGACATTGAACATAGGGAATCTTGAGTACTCTTTAAGGCACGCCTATCTCCATAGGGACATTGAATATTGGGAATCTTGGGTATCCTTTAAGATACGCCTATCCCGTGGGACATCGAAAGTAAGGAATTTTGGGCACCCTTTAAAGTACTCCTATCCTATGGGGACATCGAACATAGCAAATCTTGAGCGTCCTTTAAGGTACGCATATCGTATGGAGATATCAAATGTAGGGAATCTTGGCCATCCTTTAAGGTAAGCCTATCCCTTGGTGATCTCGACGAATTTGGAGAGTAATTACTTTCTTTTGGAGAAAGGAATTTGAAACTTTATTGCTCAAAAAATACAACTAATCATTAGGTCTAATAAATAAAGAAAAAATTAAAAAAGATATCACTGATGATATATTTTTAAGTTATCTAGAGTTCCATGTCCGATATGGGAGTATCCCTTGGCAATCTTTCATATTTGGTAGGTTTAAATATTATAATTGATTTTGTGATCTTTAGTCTTATTACAAAATATATGCATCTTAGTTTGCAAAACTATTATTAATTTTGGAAAAAAAAAAAAAGGGTAAAGGTGAACATGATCTTTTTAATCAATTAAATACATATAATTAAGAAAAAACAAATTATTACATGTGTAAATATAAAGAAGAATTTTTATTTTTATTTTTACTCAAGCAAATCACATGGAGAAAGAGAGAAGCGTGGTGAAAAAGACAAAAGAAAATATTGATTCTTTATTTCTCTAAAGACCGCTGAATTTTTGGTTTTGATTGAGTTGGCTGCCTCGCTCGATTAATTTGCAGTAACAAAATGGCAAACATTATACCCATATAAAAAAAAAAAAAAATTGTTCGTTTTGTAATGCCTGTACAAAGCTTGTATGCGTATTGCATGAGATACATATACATACATATATATATATATATATATATATATATATATGTAATTAAACAACTTTTTACATGGATAAATAAAATAACTGACCATGAAATTGGTTACTAATTACATTGTTGGGTCAATTTCGTGACTTGGACTTGGGATTATATGTCTTTAAACAGACAGTTAAAAAGCTATCAAGAGTATGGCATTTTTATTATCAAATATCAACAACTGTACATGCCTCCTTTTTTTTTTTTTTTTTTTTTATGTCTAAATTATCCCATGATGAAAAAAAAATTGTGAGAGAAAAATTTTAATTATCAAAATTTTCCTTATTGAATTGTCAATTTATATGTAAATGCATTATAATACATAGGAGACGAAACTTGATTTCGATTTGAGTATTGAAAAATTGAAGCAAAAATAATCAAGCAGTAGAACTTTCACTATTGCTTCTTATATGATCTTATCTTCGCCTGCCATTGGATACAATAGCTTTAGTGATATTTAGGGGCGATTTCCACACTCACCGCATCAATTACATGATTGAAAAAAGAATTAAGTGCCAACGAATTATCACTAAAGCTGGGTATAACTCAAAAAAAAAAAAAGGAGGCATGTACATTAAATCTCCACCTTGGTTTAAATTCCATAAACCATGAAGCAAGTAATCAACACTTGTGAAAATGTAACTTTGATGGAGAAATTTAGTTGAGTGCCAATGAATGAGAATCTCTTTATATGGAAAAAAAAAAAAGAATAAATTACAAAACGAATTCTCTAAGAATTCTTATTTCTCACAATCTCTCTTCTCAAAGGAAATTAATTCCTTATATTTTTCTTTCTCAATTGAATTGGATATGTTTTTCTATTTCTAAATTGGATGATTACAACAGAAAACAAGCTATGTATTTATACTTACATACTTACTAAAAGATTAATGAACCATATTAATCTTTATCTTAACCATTAATAACTAATGGCTTATATTTACTTGTTAGATAAAGTAATGAATTTAAGCCATTCATTACAAATCTCCACCTTGGCTTAAATTCCATAAACCATGTAGCAAGTAATCAACACTTGCGTATGCCAATTAAGTCTAAACAATTTTTGAACTTTATCGATGGAAGAGCTTTTGTCATCATGTCTGCTAGATTATTAGAAGTGGCAATCTTCTCCACCAACACGTCACCTCGTGTTGTGACATCTCGAATGAAATGCATCCTAACACTAATATGTTTTGTCCTTTCATGATATATCTGATTTTTGGATAAGTGAATTGCGCTTTGACTATCGCAATACACAATAAAATCTTCTTGAGTTATACCTAGGTTACCTACTAGACCTTTAAGCCATAATGCTTCCTTCACTGCCTCTGTAAGTGCCATATACTTTGCCTCTATCGTTGACAAGGCAACTCTGGACTGTAAGGTTGAATGCCAACTTATAGCACTACCTCCAAGTGTAAAAATATAACCAGTCAAGGATCTTCTACGATCAAGATCACCAGCATAATCTGAGTCACAAAATCCAGTAACTTTATTTGCTTGCTTGCCAAAGACCAAAGCTATATTAGTTGAACCCCTCAAGTATCTGAGCATCCACTTCACAGCTTGCCGGTGAGCCTTCCTTAGGTTAGCCATATATCGACTAACAATACTCACTGCATGTGCAATATCTGATTTAGTACAAACCATGGCATACATCAGACTTTCAACTGCACTAGAGTAAGGTACTCGAGACATGAACTCCTCCTCCTCGTTTGTCTACGGTGCCATTTCTGCAGATAATTTGAAATGAGCTACAAATGGAGTACTAACTAGCTTTGCACTTTGCATAACAAATCTCTCTAGAACTTTTTCAATGTAGCTCTTTTGAGATAAGCATAATTTTTTAGCTTTTCAATCTTGTGTAATTTCCATACCAAGAATCTTCTTTGCAGGACCCAAATCTTTCATCTCAAACTTACCATTTAGTTGTGCCTTCACCCTGTTGATCTCACTTATATGCTTATAAGCAATTAGCATGTCATCAACATAAAGAAGTAAATAAATATAGGAGCCATCAAAGAGTTTTCTATGGTAGACACAACTATCATATCATTCTATGTGTACCCAATATTAATCATAAATGAGTCAAACCGTTTATACCATTGTCTTGGCAATTGCTTCAAGCCATACAACGACTTCTTGAGCAAGCAAACATGATTTTCTCTTCCTCTTATGACAAACCCTTCTGGTTGTTGCATGTAAATCCTTTCCTCCAAATCACCATGGAGAAAGGCTGTCTTCACATCTAGTTGCTCCAACTCTAAGTCATGTAGAGAAACCAAAGCAAGAAGTACTCTAATGGAGCTATGCTTTACAACAAGAGAAAAAACTTCGTTAAAGTCAATACCTTCTCTTTGTGTAAAGTCCTTTGCTACTAACCTTGCTTTGAACCTCATTCCATCTTTCTTCTTGAATATCCACTTGCAACCCACAATCTTCTGATTTACTGGCTTCTCAACAAGCTCCCAAGTCTAATTATTGTGGAGGGATTTAAGTTCTTCTTTCATGGCACCTATCCATTATGATACTTCATCACATCTAATTGCCTCATGGAATGAACTTGGTTCCTGTTCTTCAATACTCTCTACCATGCTGAGTGCAAAAGCAACAAAATTATCATGCCTCTTTGGTGGTCTAATTTGTCTTCTTGGCCTTTCTCTAGCCAAGGCAAATTTAGGTTGCTCTGGTGCAGTATCTTCTAGTGTTTCTGTTGGTTGTTAGTTAGGAATTTCAATCTCAAGCTCCACCTCTTCACTAGCTCCATATTTGTTCTTATTACTCTCTTGTGGTCTTGGACTAAGTATGCTAGTCTCATCGAAAGTTACATCTCAACTTATCACAAACTTTAATTCCTTAGGGTCCCACAGCCTGTACCCTTTAACACCATCTTGATAACCTAAGAAAATGCATTTTTTGGCTCTTAGTTCTAGCTTTCCCTAATTAACATGAGCATAAACTAGGCATCCAAATATATACAATGTTGAATAATCTACTACAAAGCCTGACCACATCTCCTTCGGAGTCTTGCAATCAATAGTTGTAGAAGGAGAGTTGTTCACCAAATAACATGTAGTGTTAACTGCCTCTGCCCAAAATTGTTTAGGCAAGCCTGCATTAGAGAGCATGCATTGAGCTTTCTCAAGCAATATCCTATTGATTCATTCCGCTACACCATTTTGCTGAGGTGTATGCCTCACAGTTATATGGCGAGCTATGCCTTCATTTGCGCAGAATTCATTGAACTCATTACTACAAAATTCCAACCCATTATCTATTATAAGTCGTTTGACCTTTCTCTCCGTCTGTTTTTCCATGAGAGCTTTCCATTGCTTGAACTTGAGGAATACGTCACTCTTTTGCTTCAAGACATAAATGCAGACTTTCCTTGAATAATCATCAATGAAAGTTAACATATACCTTGCTCCACCGTGAGAAGGAACACTTGACAGGCCCCACAGGTCAGAATGAATGTAATCAAGAGTCCCTCGTGTTCTGTGAACTCCAATGCTGAACTTTACTCTGCTTTGTTTTCCATAAACACAATGCTCACAGAAATCCAGCTTTCCAGTATGGTGTCCACCAAGCAAGCCTTTCTTGCTAAGCACATCCAGTCCACATTCACTCATATGACCTAATCTCATATGCCACAATTGGGTTTGGTCAAATTCAGAAATAGAAGAAATTGAGGCTGATCCTACCACTGTACTTCTTTGTAGGATATACAATCCATTCATTAGCTTCCCTTTCATAACCATCAAGGCACCTCTAGAAATTCTTATTACTCCACCTTCAGCTCGATATGTGTAGCTAAGGGTATCTAAAATGCTCAACAAAATCAAGTTCTTCGAAAGTTCTAGTGCATACCTCACATCGGTCAATGTTCTCATAATACTATCATACATCTTAATCTGCACTGTACCTTTGCTAACCACTCTACAAGCAACATCATTACCCATTAGAGCTTTGCCACCATCAACTTATTAGAATGTGGCAAACCAATCTCTATTGGGCATCATGTGGTAAGTATATGTTGAATTAATAATCCAATTTCCATCATCATTACTGGATGAGACAAAGAGAACATTACCACCATTTGATTCTTTTGAGGCAACAGCTGCTCCACGATACTCTGAAGTACTTGCTTTATGTTTGTTGAGCTTCAGGCAATTTCTCTTCCAGTGCCCTTCCTGTTGACAATGATGACATTTATTATTATTCTTCTTATTTTTGTTGCGTGACTTAGAGCGATTCCTTTGGAAATTCTTCTTTCTTTCCCATGTTCTTCCTTTTACAATAAGCCCTTCGTTGGTGCTAGTACCACCATATGAATCACTAATTCACCTTTTTAGTTATAGAGACTGTATGGTGGTTTTCACTTCTTCCATTGACAGTGAACTTCTATCGAAAATTATAGTGTCAACAAAGTTGTCATACGACGTTGGCAAAGAAGAAGAATTGCTTGATCCTCATCGTCAATCACAACATCAATGTTCTTCAAACTAAGAACACTCTGATTAAAATTATCAATGTGCTTATGAATGGACTCTCCCTCTTGTATTTGTAAAGTGTACAATTGTTTCTTCGAGCAAAGACGATTATGAAGAGATTTTGTCATGTATCGACTTTCTAACTTTGCCCATAGCTTGTCGGTAGTCTTTTCTCTAGACACTTCTCCTAGAACTTCGTCACCTAATGATAACAATATTGAACTGTAAGCTTTTTTCATTATAGCTTGCTTTTGACCAGACATTAGATCAGCTGGCAAATTTGCTTCTCCTTCCAACGCCATCTCACATTCTTGATGAGTGAGGAGTGCAAGCATTTTTACTCGCCATAGGTTGAAATTATTCTTACCAGTAAATTTCTCTACATCAAACTTTGTGGATGCCATAGGTTTTGATACCAGTTTGTTGTGAAAATGTAACTTTAATGGAGAAATTTAATTGAGTGCCAACAAATGAGAATCTCTTTATATGGAAAAAAAAAAAAAGAATAAATTACAAAATGAATTCTCTAAGAATTCTTCTCTCTCACAAACTCTCTTCTCAAAGGAAATTAATTCCTTATATTTTTCTTTCTCAATTGAATTGGATATGTTTTTCTATTTCTGAATTGGATGATTACAACAGAAAACAAGCTATGTATTTATACTTACATACTTGCTAAAAGATTAATGAACCATATTAATTTTTATCTTAACCATTAATAACTAATGGCTTATATTTACTTGTTAAATAAAGTAATGAATTTAAGCCATTCATTACAAATTGATGTTCTCAAGATGTATTCCGATCTCAAGCACATTGTTAAGCGATCTTCAATACCTATAAGGCAGAAAATTAAAGGTCCAGGCGATTTTCTTGGAGGCCACTCTGATAATTAAGTTAGTAAAATTATAATTTATAAAGAGTATGTGAATTATAAAGTTTAAAGTTTAGAGTTGAGAGATACCTCCTTATGGAGATCTAAGGACTATTTATAGTGATATCTTATAATGTAGATTTTTATTAGGAGATGATTTACTTGTTACAATATTTTATTTGTAAATGAATTTCTCGTAGCTATATTATAATTAGAGAATAACTCATTCTGCTAATATTCTAGTAGGATATGGATTCTTTAGACGAGTTTCTATCTCGTATAGGATGACCAATTTAAATAAGTATGTAACAAATAGTAAGCTAAGTGGCTTTTTTCTAGTTAAATGACAACTTTGCCACAACAATAATAAGACAAAGCTTAGCAAGGTACATCGTTTTTATTATTTGTTTTTCAATGAAAAATTTATGAAAATGACCAGATTAATCAAAAGTTAAAAGAAAATTAGTATTGAAAAACTTTAGCATGCAAAGGATAGAGAAATTAGAAATATTTTAATGTTCTTATTATAAAGTAAACATAATATTTCCTTAACATGTTATAGTTTCTTTCAACTTTATTTTTATAATTTTATTATTTAATTTATTATATTTATATAAGTATTCAATTATGATGTGCGTTATGAATATAATCCCACATTTATTAAATACAAATACATTGAGTGATTAATATAAAAATAGATTCCTAACCTTGACAGTTAGCTTTTGAAGTTGATTTTTCTAAATCTATATTAAAAATTTAATATAGTATCTATCATAATTCATATGTTCCAGGTCTAGTTTGATTTCAATTTTATCCGTTAAGGTTTTCTTTTAATTGTATCAACCTAGTCTATATTTATAAATTTGTTGCCTCTTTTCGTGTGATTAATATAGAAATAGATTTCTCAACTTTAACAATTAGTTTTTAAAATTAGTTCTCCTAAATTTATATTAAAAAATTAATAATGTGGTTTATTAAATATGATTACTTAATTTGTGTATAAATTTCAAAACATATATTCAATTTGTCAATATAGTATATTGAATGTAATAAACATTTTTTACTTTCATGATATAATAAATTTATTAATAATACATATAATATGATACATTAGAATATATTAAAATTAATAGATAACAAATATATATAGAAATAAGTATACTATAATATTAGTATACATAGAAATAAATAAGTATGCTATAAGGAGTAGCAAATATTAGTTATCGTAAAACACATATAATAATTTTTATTAGAATATTCCCAGGCAAAAAGAAAAAAAAAGAAAATTTTATTAGGACAAAAGAAAATTAATTGAATTTTTTTTTGCTAATGAATAATTAATTGACATATCAATAAAGTCAATATTTCCAAAAAAAAATTTCTAGGAGATCATAAATAATATATACGAAATTGATTATCCCTTATTAAATTTATTTTACGCATTAATATTATGGTCAAGTTATTATTTTTTATTTGTAAAAATTGAAAATTTTAATGTAATATATTATTTAATTAATATAATATAATTTATTAATCAACTTAATAATTAATAAATTATATAATATATTTAATGAAATTACTATAATGTTTAGAAGTTTTTTATTCTTCTACTTTTGGTTTTCATACCCTGAAAGGGTAACTCAAATAATTTGGAAGAGTTAAGGGAGTGGGAATAGCCGGCTTCCAGCCAAAAACCAAGAGAATTTTCAATGGTTAGACTATGACTTTTTTATATATTATATATTTATGTATTTTGAAGCCTGCAGCCTGAAAAGAACAAAAAGAAAAGTACCAGTAAAAAACTCTTTATCTTTCGCTTATCTATAAAGCCCCCCAACTCAAGTCACAAGCACAGAACAATCTATTTGCTCTATTTTCTTTTCACTTTTTATCAAAATAACTACTCTAGGAAATTAAAAATCATGAGTTCTGGCCATTCATCACCAACTCCCATTACTAGAAGGTAATTTCTGTTTATTTTTTTTAATTCATTTTAATTTCAATATACGATTTGTTCACTAGCTATTGGGTTATTATCGGTCTAATAGTGAAAAATTATATAATTGGTGAATAGATTAGCTGTTTGTATCTTTTTTTGGCTCATTTTTGAAATCCATTATTAGGTTTTTTTTCAGCTGATTGATGTCAATTATTAGTTATGGCATGTTTAATTTCTGGTTTCTACCTTTTCTGCAGACTAGACGGCAAGGTAGCATTGATAACGGGTGGCGCTAGTGGAATTGGCGAGGCCACGGCTAGGCTATTTGTCAAACATGGAGCCAAAGTCCTAATAGCAGATGTGCAGGATGATCTTGGGCATTCACTTTGCCAACAATTTAATAACCAAGAAATCATTTCTTATATCCATTGTGATGTAAGTATCGACTCTGATGTCAAAAATGCTGTGGATACAGCGGTCTCCAACTATGGAAAGCTCGACATTATGTTTAATAATGCGGGAATTGGGGGAAAATTAGAAACAGAAATCTTGAATTGTACTAATGAAAATTTCAAGAAAGTGTTTGATGTAAATGTGTTTGGTGCTTTCTTGGGAGCTAAGCATGCTTCAAGGGTGATGATACCAGCCAAGAAAGGTTGTATAATTTTTACTGCAAGTTTATCTTCAGTATGTTGTATGGGTGATGGTGCTTCACATGCATATACAACATCAAAACATGCAGTGGTAGGGCTTGCCAAGAATTTGTGTATAGAGTTAGGTCAATATGGGATTAGGGTTAATAGTGTTTCCCCATTTGCTGTGGCAACTCCAATGGTAACAAATGGTTTGAAAATGGGTAAAAGGGAGGTTGAAGATTTTCTTTCATCAACATCGAATTTGAAAGAGGCGGTTTTGGAACCAGAAGATATAGCACAAGCAGCTTTGTATTTGGCAAGTGATGAATCTAAGTATGTTAGTGGGATTAACTTGATTGTTGATGGAGGCTATAGTCTTACCAATCCCTCTTTTGGGTCGGCAATGAGAAGCCTGTTTTCTTAAGAGATTTAATTTCTGATATATATATATATCCATGAAATTTTGAATCACAAATAATCATTGCTTAATAATGGAGAAAATAAGTCTCATTTTCATGGCCATTTACATTTTTTCTAATATTTATTAGCTTCGTTTGGATTGTAATCTCTATCTCTATTATATTCAGTTCACTTGTGTGTTATATACGGAGTATTAAATATATAATTTTCCTGGAATTAAAAAGAATCTCTCTTTCTTTGTATTATATTCGGTGTAATTTTCCTTGAATTAATAACAATACATTCTCAATCCAAAACAACTCGATCAAGCCCAAGCCCAATTATAAATTTAGTTATTAAGGTTTGTGGCTCAAGAATGGCAAGCGTGAGTCCTCCAAAATGCATCCTCTTATCTGATGTGTTTTTGTGTGAGAATTAATGCGTTCTCCAAAATATGAGATTTACGTTTGTAGAGAGCTTTGAAAAAATCATGATAAGTTCTTTACATTTTGGAAGGCCTTGACAGCTCTATAGGCCTAGTCCAAACTGGTGATTTTCAGTGCCTTTCTATTAAAACTAGCTATGTAGTCTCATAGTGACTTGTTGATCACTCTTTTTTCATCGCAAGTATACGAATCAATTGTACCTAGTAGTTTTAAATCATAAGAATGTCGAACTCTCAGGGAGTGAGATTTGAGTACCAATATTTTGAAGTTTTCTAATATTTAGTCAATAGAAATGATAATTTATTGGATTGATTGTTAATTGCAAAAGCAATAAGTGAATAAGCAAACAAAGCAATTAGTTAGCTAAATTGAAATTCAATGGGAAATGGTCCTAGGATTTAGACTTTGATCAATTGTCAATACTTGCATGTGGATCATACATATGCTCAAGCAATTGCTTTATAATGTAAAGAGTTAAAGGTGACTCTTCCTTAACTAAATGAAATCCCCTCTCAAGATAAATCGCTCATGTCCATATTAACCCAGCACTTACTTTCACAGTCATAAGCATCAATCGGACTCATTAAGTTCTTTGGATGAACATGAAGTATCATCTAGGTATATCCATACATCTATGTGATAACTCTTTTAGATATATCAACCCTATAATCGAATACCCCACTTTCACTCTCGCTGTTTTATAAGATATCTTAAAATATACAAATGGTGATCAAGCACTCACATGACAATAATTTTAAGGATGATAAATTAATTCTAAGCAAATCATCACAAAAAGAGAGTATATATAATGCCATAAGCAATCATATCAATCTACATCTAAATTCTAGTTAGGAATACAATTACTTATGAGAAATTTAAAGAAATAAACTATGAATTGTAGGTAAAATGCACTGAAAGTCATTAAACTTTTGCTTGTTTTCTGTTTTAGTTATTAAATTTTAATTTCTTACAATTTAATCACTAAACTTTAATTTTTTTTTCATTGGCAGGTCACTAAAATAATTCAGATGAAATAACTAATCAAAAAGTTGATATGGCATTCCAGGTAGGATGACACTTTATCAAAATTGATAACATAAATATGCCACATCATATTGAGAGGTTTTTAAAATTTAAAATTTAAAAAATTATATTTTTAAATTAAAAATTTAAATTAAAATATATTTATTTGTGTGATGTGGGATGCTTATGTCATCAACCTTGATGACGCGTCATCCTATTTGGAACACCACGTTAGTTTTTTAGTGAGTTGTTTATCGGAATTGTCATAGTGACCTGTCAGTAAAAAAAAAATTAAAGTTTAGTGATTAAATTGTAATAAATTAAAGTTTAGTTACCAAAACAGATAACAGACAAAAGTTTAGTGATCTCTATTGTATTTTATCCTATGAATTGCAGTAAACCAATAAAAGAATCATTATAGATATTAAATTTAAATGGGTTTAAGCGCAAACTCTATGGAGAATTTTAGAATTGAAATCCAAGATTGAAGATGAATCTTCTATGGTCCAATTCTTCAATCCTCTCTTTATTCTAATCCTAAACTAATAATAAATCTAAACTTCCAATCCTAAATCTAAACTAAGTAATTCAAAGTAGAAGTTTATCTATTATATTTTCTACCGAAAACTACTTGTGTCTCTTTATTGATAAAATAAAATATTTATGTAGATCCTAAAACTAACTTTAACGGTAGGATTTAGGTGAGTATACAACTATATCTTGCTCTACTGCACAAGCTTGTGCTTCTTAAAATGCTTGGCCTTGTGCCCATGTTTAATTTCTCAAATTCAATCTAGAAGCACTTTTAAATGCATGACCTCTTGCATATTTCAAAGTACAAGCATGTGCTCCATCAAGGTACAATCAAAAGTGGAGGTTCATACACACTCTCGTGTGCCTTTTGTTGTACTAGCTCATGCACCATTTCTTGCATGGTATTATACTTCACATTTTAATTGATTTCTTCTCCAATTCTTCCAGTAATCTTGTAATAATTCTTGTTACTCAAGAATCAAGCTAAACATACATCAATTAATACATAAATATATATGCAGATATTGAGCACATCACTTGCCTTCTTTCTTGGTCACTATTTTAAGGAACTATTTTCCTTTTGTTGGGATGCCTGAGGCAAATCTCTTCACGAATAGCTCTAAAAGTTGGGGGGAAGGAGTGAGTTCTTTCCTCTGGTAGACTATTAAACCACCTCGTTGCTGCTCTTTTTAGATTTCCTTAAAAGGCTTTATATAACACAACATTACTATTATATGGAGCTCGACTGCATATTAATAATATAGAACATGAACTCTCAGATATATTGCTCCTTTGTATTTCTTTAGTTTAGGTGGTGGAACTTGTCTGCCATTCAGTACTCTTTGATCTCCACGATGAAAAGTGATTTAAAGGATAAGGCCAGGCTTTTATATGTTCCTTTCCTCATTCTTCTATATGTTCCTTTGCTCATTTATCTTTTTCCATTTCCTCTAAAATCCTCTTCACTTTTGCCTTGATATCATAGGGCTCATGCTTGCTAGGCACCACTTGTTCTCTATAAGCTCGCTTAGCGAAGCTTTGTATTCATTATTATTGTCCCTTCTGGCTACTCCCCTCCTAGGATGTTCATTAACACAAGCCCTTCCTTCCCATCTATCTTTTCTCTTATTTCGCTTGTCTTCACATCTCTACTCACTCCCCTTTATACTACCTCATTGGTCATTTAACCCTATTTCTGACCCTTAAGACCTTCACTTGTTCTTTTCTCCTTCATTATTTCTTCCTTTAGGGTCATCATCACGCTCTCCCCAACCTTCATTACTCCTTTGAGAAGGTGTGTTGGCTCTCCTTCTCGAAGTGTGATTTGACTCTCTTCTCGATTTCTCCCTCTTTGGTTCCCTATTTACTTTTCTTCTACTCCCTCCAGTCTAGTTCTCTGTTCTATTAGGACTACCTCCTCTATTTGACCCCTCTCTCTAACTTCCCACCTTTGTCCCATCCTTTTTACTGCCCTTTCCTCTCCCTCTTCCCATTTGATCTACTTTTTCTTAGGGCTTTTAGCCAACATGATGCCTTGTTGCGCTTTGAGGTGTAGTTTTACGTGTTATCGTGACATGGTGGGCATAAGATGTTTGTTGGCGAGCTAGGGCTTGTAGTGTCCGATGATATTGTTAAGCTGAATAGCTACATTGGTAAGGAGTTGGACATTAATAAAGAGTTATGGGTTGGGGTTAGATTGGGAACTGACAATGGGTTAATAATCTGGGAACTTAGAGTGTTTCTAACTAGAATGACATGATCTCTTGGGCTTGAAGTTTCCTCTAGTGGTGCTTGAATTGAGGATGGTGGGTCTATTAGGTGTATTTGAGGCATTTTTTGGAGAATATTTTTGAGGTTTTTCTGGAGACAAGTTTTCTTGAGATCTAAGAAAGAAAGAAGAGTTTGTTAAAAATGTGAGAAAGGGGTTGTTAGTGTTACAGTTCTCAAAGAAAGAAGAGAATGTAAAAGAGATTTGATTATTAAACTAAATGTGTCCCATATACAACATCATTTGATAATATAGAGATCTTCAAATCCTCTACTAGTGTGACAGTGGCTGACTTATCTTGAGTTTTCTAAGTGGATAACCATGCATTGTGGTGTGATTGAGCATGTGAGTAGGACTTTAACTTATTGTCTGGTGAAGCTAGTCTGAAGTGGGGACTAAGGATCTCATAAGCAAGGCTTGATCTAGTAAATAAGTACCTTGGCAAGACATTTTCACAAGGGGTGGCCTCGTCTTGTATGAGTCTCGAGAGATTCTTTGTCGCAAGTTATCTTCAAAATTGTCTTCTTTTAGACTCTCCAAGCCATTTATACTCTCTTTAAAGGTGAACTTGGTGTTGTGTTCGGGGCCTAAAAGCAATAGTTAAATTTATTTTTCATCTATATCCTAAATCAAATTCACAAAATTAAAATCCGATTGAATGTAAATATAAATTTAAAAATTAATTAATTAATAATTTGATTAAGTTCAAAACTTTATTTTTTGACTTTATAATAAATAATAAAATTATAACATTTTCAAATTTAATTTAGAGTGGAATCAAATAATTATATTTTATTGCTCTTTATTCGTTTTGTTTTTTATCAAACTCTTCATTTTTTTTATGGCTTACTTAAAAATCCAAACTATACGGTTTTTAACAATTTTATTCAATTCTTTTAACTTTTTCATATAAATACCTATACTTTAAATTTTTTTTTCTAAAATATAATTCAATGACGGAAAGTGGAAAAACACAATAGCTGTTACTAATATGTAATTTTTTATAAAAAACAAAAAAATAAAATGAGTCAGCAAAATATCGCTATGTTTGCAACAACCCTAGCATCAAAATTATGAAATCAAAACTTTGTTTGGTTAAATTCTCAAGATATTATAATTTAATTTTGCTTTTCTATCAAAGGAAGAAGACAAATATTCGAGATAAGTGGAATAAACTAGGGTTTTAGATAAAGATAGAAAACAAAAATTTGAGATTTACTGAAACACACTGTTTGGATATATTATATGAGTAGGCAATGTTTTGTTTTTTTTTTTTTTTGTTTTACACAAAAAATTATACATTAGCAATAGCTACTGTGTTTTTTGTATTTTCTGTTGATGGATTATATTTTAGAAATAAAAATTAAAATATAGATATTTGTATGAAAAATCTAAAAAAAAATGGATAAAATTATTAAGTCATATATTTTAGAAATTTTAGGTAATTAGACTTTGTTTTATATCATATTCTTTGATTTGTTTTTACTCTCCAATAAGGTTGTGCACAATTCGATATTAACTAAAAAACTTAATCAATTTGAAATTACATTTTCAATTCAATTACCATACATAAATTTTGGTTTTGGTTATCAATTCAAATAATTAAATTTATTTTGGTTCGATTTGAGTTTGGTATGTTAAAATACCAATTTAACAGAACTGAACTAAAATTATTAGGAGTGTGCCGTTTTATTCGTTCCCCCTTGCCGTTTTACTAACCTAATTTAAACCTAAACATTTCTAATTCTAAACCTTTCTTCTTTGCTACAAACGGCAGTCGTCTACCTCTCTCTGTCTACCTCTCTCGTTCTCTCAATCTGGAGTCTCAAATCACTGATCTAAGATCAGATTCTGTCTCTTTGTCTCTCCTCTGTCGTTCTACCTCTCTCTGTCTCTCTCATATCATTTCTAAACATTTCTTCTCTTTTGTAGCCGCCTCACTCTCTCAGTGACTCTGTCTACCTCTCTTTGTCTCTCGTTCTGTTAGATTTCTGCTCTGTCTCTCTCAGTCTACCCTCTCAGTCTACCTTTCTCTTCTCTCTCAACTCAGTCTATCCCTCGTTCATCTCAGAAGTCAGAATCACCTCACCTATCTTAGCTACCCATTCATCCCTTAAGGATCGCCTCTCTCAAGTCTCAAGTCTCAGCCGTTCAAACTCGTTCCCCTTCAAAATCGCAATAAGGTATGATATAACTCTGAAATTTTGGGTTTAAGCAGTTAGGGTTTTTGAATTTTTGATATTAAGTCTGGTACTTGGTTTTTGAGATGGATTTTATTACTATTTATGTGTGTATATTTGTATATCTATTTGGGTTTTTTGTTTGGTGGGCATTTGTATTTTGGATTTTGAAATTTCATTTCTTTTATTCTTTTAATCTGGAATGAATATTTGCATGTCATCCTTCACTGATTTTTGGTATAATTTTGGTTTTGAGTTTGGTTCTGATTTTAATTTTTTTTTTTATTTTGATCCTAATTTTTTATAATTTTGTTAATATGAATTTCTTGTCCTGTGAATTAAATTCTGTATGTATGGATAATTTTTGATGAATTTTGGTCCTGTGAAAGTGCGAATTGAACTCTGTGAAATGTTAATATGCGAATTGAATTCTGGTGGAACCGTGGAAGTGTTTTATTCAATTCTGTTAATCTATTCTGAATTTCTAGTATATTACGGTTTTTTTTTTTTTTTTTTTTTGCAATTTTGAGGCTGAAATCTGAAATTCTATTAATCTTTTTTAGCTATATGATTTTGAGGTGTGCTGAAATGGAATTCTATGATGTGTTGATATTCTGTGATGTGTTAAAATGGAATTATGAAATTCTAAATTTCAGAATCCGTTTTGAATTTAATTCTGAATTCTAAATCCGTTTTCAATTTAATTCTGAAATTCTGTTTTGAAATTCTATTTTGATTGAAATTCTGTTAAAATGAAATTTTGTTTTGATTGAAGTGTTGAATCAATTGAATTCTGTTGAATTGAATTCTAAAATTTTGTTTTGAGGTCAAATCTGTGAATTCTTACTGTAATTATGTTTTAAATTGTTTTGAATTATATATATATATATATATATATATATATATATATATATATATATATTGTGAATTGTGTATTGTGTAGATATGAATTTCACAAGAGCAAGAAGATGGGCTAGGGAGTAATAGCAATGCCAATGTAAACTACACACTTTTTGTTTTTTCTGTTTGTATGTTTGAATACCTATTTGGTTTATATCATTGTGTTATGAATTGGAATCTTACTTTATTTTTGTAATTATTTGATTGTATAAATCATGTTTGTTTGGATTTAGACTATAATTTTAATATTTTTATTTTGGAGGTTATTTGGATTGTAATTGGGATATTTGAATTGTAATTTTCATCTTTTTATTTGGACTGCAATGTGATTTTATTATGAATTTTATGATATTATTATTAGCTTTATTAGTATTAGAGTTGAATGGCAATGATAATATTTAAGGTTTTAATTATAATGTTTTTGCATTTATTTTGACATAATTAAAATTTAAAAATAAAAATGTTATCAATTAGACCCATTAAAATCTTATATGTTTAAAATTGAAGATTTGTAAATAAAAATAAGTTTAAAAGAAAATATTAAAAATAGGTTTAAAAGAAAATATTACAAAAAATATACTATAAAATAGATATTTAACGGAAATAAGCTTATAGAAAATGCAAAAATATGGTAAATAAAAAAAAGTTTGGTTAAACCAAAAATCAAATACAAATCGAATTGAATTATTTCGATTTGATTAACCTTTATTTTTCATCAATATCGATTCTATTCAGTTATGTATATTTACAGTTATGTATATTCAAGCATTTCGGTATTTAGTTTTTTCGATTTGGTTTAAAAACTAAACTCTCTAGCATTTCGGCGAATTTTACCGAACATCACAACGGCAGAGCTACAGAAAACCAAAATTCCTGCAACAAACTACTTCTTCTATTTTAAAAAAAATAGTTATTAAGAAAAATTATTATTTTTAAATAAGTAATAATATTATTATAAATTATCAAAAAAGTTCATATTAATTGCAGTATAAATTAGAGAAATATTTCTTATATTTGAAAAGTAAAAGGGTAAATTAGCTATTTTATTATATTTTTTTATTAAATTATTAAATAATTATTTATTTATGAATAAAATTAATATTTTTTAATGGCTTTTTTTTTAGAATAGAGAAAGTAACAAACAATAAGATTATCCCATTATTTGCAAAAAAAATAAAAAATAAAAAATTATCCCATTAAAAAGTCAAATATTTATCAACGTAGGATAATTGGAAATTATTGATTAAAATTTTATTTCGAGGATATATATATATATATATATATATATATATATATTTTTTTTTTTTCAAAAGATTTTAACTATACATTATTATCATTATTATTATTATTTTGGTAGGAATCATTATTATTATTATTATTAATATTTTGTTAAACAGATTAGTTTTAGAATCTTTTACCTATTTTATAGTCATATTCTACAATAAATTTTGTTGGCTATTTTATGTCTTACAAATTGGTTTTGTAATGGTATCATGATTATAACTCACTAATCACAATTTGCTGATTTTTCTCCACTTTTTCTAGTGCCGTGCAGAGTTGACTCTGAAGCTCTCAATCATCAAATAAAAAAAACACTTTAATTCCTTTCATTTATTCAACTCTTTCTTTTCTTTTTCTCTTTTTTTTGAGTGAAAATTAATTTTGATAATTTGTTATTTTTGTTTCTAGTTCTAACTAAAAGAACTGTTATATCATGATGATTACACAAATAAAATCTTTTAGAGCAGTGCTATTTTTTGCGTATACCTCAGTCTATTGTTTTTATTTTTTCCAATATATATAGACACACACCACATGTAAAAAAGGCACTCTTAGAATTGTTTGAAAAAAAAAAATTTAATAAATTTAATTTTATACGTAAAAAGATATTTACAGTCAAATTCATTAAATGCAGGATCTTCTTGAATTCTAACTTAATTGTTCACAAATGCATTGGATTTATTTTTTTCTTAAACCACTGAATTTGTTATAAAATATATATAAAAAAAAAGGGAAATAGATGAGAAAAAAGCAAGAAAGGGAAAAAACTAGGGGAAAAAGAATTAAAAAATTAGTGAGGAAAATATATATCTACCTAACGCAAAATATTTACCTGTTTTTATGATAAATGATTATTATTATTATTATTAGGATAAAGTGTTATTTAGTCATTGAAATTGAATTAAAATAATGACTTTATATCTATAATATAAAAACTCACTATTTAATTATTGTAATTTTATTTTCATTATATTAAATAATCATTTTATTATATTTTATGTTAAAATTACGTGAAAAGTCAAATATATTCTTCATTTACAATTTATCATCTTCAATAGCCACTTTAGCCACCATGATGAGGTGTGTTTGCAAAAAACTATTTTTGTTCAGTATTTTTTGCTGTCATATTATTATTATTATTATTATTATTTTTGCCAAAGCGCCTTATTAATTGTTGAAACCCAATGTTGTCTATCAATTGCAAATAAACATAGGTGACGCTATTGGGCACAGTGATTTGTACTCAAGAAACAAGCAAATGCTAGTTACCATGGCCTGCACCCACTCTCGAGAGGGACTCATCCAGGGAATGCCAAATTTTTTATTATATATGTTAGGGAAAACAGAGTTATAAGCACAGTGATAATAAAAAAGAAAAATAACACAAATAAATTTTACGTAGTTCAATTTTTTACTAGGCTTACATATATGATTTCTCAAATGGATAATCTATTAAATTATTAAATCAAATATCACAATTTTCGAATGGATAAAATTGCAAATCCTCTCACTATATTATTATCCATTACAAAAGTACTATACTCATGCACTTTGTGTTATACTTAATCAATGGATAAAAATTCAATTCAATTATTTAGCAAAAGGCTTCACATTCTTAAACCTTGGGCAAAAACCAAAAAACATATCCTATAATAATTTTATTTATAATATTGCTCACTATCAATCTCAATTTAATAGGTATCCTTATTCAAATAGAAATAATATTAAAATAAAAATTTTATTCTATAAAGAAAATAATTCTTTATTCCATTAAATGAATATTTTCCACATACAAAATAGGAAAAGACAGTCTTCTTCCAAGTCTTATTAGGATTTTGAGTCATAATTCTAACAATTTTTACCTTGACTCAAAATCTCGCATTCAATAATTTTTAACAATTCTAACAATCTCCACTTTACTTTAAAATCTCTCAGTCTTGTAATCTTCAGAATCTTCAATTATCAAACTTTCATATCGAAGCTCCACCTCAATCAAAACTTCTCACACAAGTGCAAATCATCATCCTAACACATCAATTGAGAAATCATTATCATCATTAATTTTCAGCTTGCCCTTCATCTTCTTTTGCGTCTTGTATCTTCTTTAAACTTTTCAAGTGTTCTTTCAATTTCGAGCAGTGATACTCTATCTTGCTAAGTATTGACTCCCAATTGATGTGTCTTCATGCTTCATCATCTTTTCAATCTTAATATTTTTCTCTTTTCTAAAAATAACTTTTGAATTCCATAACAAGAACCAACAGCTTTGATACCACTTGTTAAAAAAAATAGAGTTATAAGTACAGCAATAAGAAAAGACAAAAATAACACAAACAAATTTTACATATTTCGGTTTTTCACTAAACCTATATCCACGGTCTCTCGAATAGATAATCTACTAAATCATCAAATCAATACATTACAATTTTTTAATAGACAAAACTGCAAACCCTTTCACAATATCATCACCTATCACAAAGGCTCTACCTATGCACTTTGTGTCACTTTCAATTAATAGGTAAAAATCCCAATTCAACTATTTGGCAAAAGACTTCACATCTTTGAACGTTAGGCAAAAGCTAAAAAACTTCTCCTATAACACTTCTATTTATAATGTTATCACTATCAATCCCAACTTAATAATAATCCATATCCAAATAAGAATAAAATTAAAATAAGAATTCTATTTCACAAAGGAAATAATCCTCCATTTCATTGAAAGAATATTTTCCGCATACAAAATAGGAAAAGGCTTTCTTCTTCAAGTCTCATTAGGATTTTGATTCACAATCCTAACAATATAATTGCTTTTTTTTTTTCTTGCTTTCTCATAAAGAAACGGTCAAAGTCAGTATGGATAGAGATACCAAGCCATTGAGAACACCTATTAGTGTGGCCAACGGTGACCAATCGGTTATTAGACATAAAATTTTGCAGATTTTGTAAATTAATTGAATATGATGAGAGACAAAAATGGCTCATTTGTCATACACGGGCTTTAAAGACTAGAGGCCCACAATTATCTTAAGCCCCCTAAAGCTCCAGAGGAAAAGTTGAAACCCATTGATTAGATCCTAATGGCCACGTAGTCCATATACATCAAGCGAAGAAGCTTTCAAGAGACTTACCTTATTTCAGTCACAAGTAACTTGCTTAACAAGCTAACTCTTGAGTGGTCAAGAGTTCCTAGTACAGGCATCACATCAGCTAGTAGAAAGGCACTTCCTTAGGTGGCTCGTCTTATGTCCTAATACAACTCTTACCAAATATTTCTGAGAACAAGACAGGGACTATGTACCCACTACCTCTGTACCTACCATGCCAATTGTCACACCCCAAATCCGAGTGCACGTGACTGGCACTAGGATACGGGAAATGCACGTGGCTACCAGTGCCCGTAGTAAGCCTGATCTAAAATACACACAACTGAAAGCCCAACTGGAAAGGGCTATGGGCCCAAATGGAGCTAAGCAGATCCAAAAGAATCACAACATAAAAATAAGATCTCATTGGGCCAACAACTCATTTATTTCATTTATCTCAAGAATGTAGTAAATTACAAAAGTTCTGCTTAACAACATATCTTAACTCTTTAAGATACATAATTGAGTATTAAACAGAATATAAGTACAAGATATAACATTGCGGAGTTCTAGAGCTATAATTACAAATATACATATGTTACATACACTTCTTAATATCTAATAATACAAACTACTGCCGAAGGAAAATTGGCAGTTTACTCGATTATAACTTCTTCACAAGCTCATTCCCTAAGCTGAAACCAACAAGATGAACAGGAATGAGCGTTAGACTCAGTGAATGATACCAGCTAATGTATTAAACTGGTATCCTACAGATAGACTCTAATGCACATGTTATGCACTATGTCACATAGACAGACAATTCATATCATCAAACAAGGACGAGATACGGTCCACAGTACGACTCTAATTTCAATATGGGGAGCCGATCCCCCTATCCTGACTCTTTGAATCCAATAACCTATCTCTTATATCTAAGGGGCCCGGCCGTCACTGGTATGTATCATGCAACCCTGACCCGACTGACAGCAACCCTGGCGATGAACAGGCCCGACTGGCATCCATCAGTCATAGCTCATCTTCTGAATCTCATCATAATCCAAATCATAACCATAGCAAATCCATAATCCTAGGTGGTACTGTATCCTCCCGACCTCCATCCATCAGTCACAACCATAGTATGGCACAGAATACAGAATATCAATTCATCATTCACAGTCAAATGTTACATACTTATATATGCAGTAGTAGTGCATAATATACATATATATACACGCAGCAATGCATATGAAGTGGAAACAGGATAATACACTAGTGAGTATCACTCACCTAACTGACGACGCTTCCAACTAGCATCCCTCGTAAGGGCGACCTTGATGACAGAAGTCAGATACATTGACTCTGAATAACAAACGATATGATTAGAACAAGAACGACTCACTTAACTAGAATAAACTTTAGTCATGAATTACGATAAATAATGCTCACCGAAAAACGTGAACGTTAACCAATTATCATAAACTCACTACCAACGGACTCGTCTCAACACGTAAAATTCAAAAATACAATTTGTTTCGTTTGGTTCGTCGGAACCTGCGTCGGCAGTCCGGTCGATCACCGGAGTTCGGTCAAAATCAATATCATCCAAAATTAGTAATTTATATACCAAATTAAAGCTTAGAGAAAGAGGAGTCCAGTGGTACCAAAATCATCTTGAACGGACGTCGGAACTGGCTGAAATTTAGCTCAAAAGTTTCTACCGGCGGACGTTGCGGCGGCGCGTGCGGCGACTGGAGAAGGCTGGCGGTGGTGATTTTCAGTGGACGGCTTGGTCGGCACCTCAAGAGCCTCCCTGGCCGGCGCGTGTCATCTTCCGGTGACCGGACGGTGGTCCAACGGCAAACAGTCCCTCCTTCTTCTCTCTCTCTCTCTCTCTCTCTCTCTCTCCCTTGGCTGCCTCTCCCTGCAGGTAGCCTGCAATCCTTCTCTATATATATATACTAATATACTAATAATAATAATAATAATAATACTAATAATAATAATAATAATAATAATAATAATAATAATAATAATACCAACAATAATCATAATAATGAAAATGATAGTAATAATAATAATAATAATAATAATAATAATAATATTATTATTATTATTATTATTATTACTATTATTATTAATAATAACAATAATTCATAATTTACATATTAAGAATAATAATTTACAACATAAACTTCTATATATATAATAATAATACTATGGACGATAATAATAATTCAATTAATACAATTTATTTATAATAATAGTAATTATAGTGAAAATCCAAACTCCCGATAAAGATATTATAATTAAACTTATAATATTAATTAATACCTTTATTGATACTCAAAAATACAATTTCTCCAAAAACTCACATTAACATTTTCATAATCATATACATATATAATACTTAAATAAAATTACCATCAACAATACATATTCCAATAATATGAATATTTATAATTTAGTAAAATATAATTCTAGTTCTTACTTTAATAAGAAAAATTATAAAATATACATTTTAATAAAATATAACTTATAATATTTACTTAATTACGTAAATAAAATAATAAAATATTATCATTCCGTACAAAATAGGATTTTTTGAAAAAAAATAATTGAAAATTCAGGGTATTTCAATTCTTCCCCCTTAAGAAAATTCGTCCTCGAATTTTCAAATACAACACTTTATAATAAAATTTCTCCACTACACTTCCACTACGCACTCTGATACACTCTAAACCATAGGTAAGGTAACATAACATATCAATTTCAACAAAACACAAAATTATATAACTAAACCTCCAATAAAATCTTTCTAATACAATATCTAATTTATTAAGCCTTACAACAATTATCTAATCATTATTTATTCCTATATCTTGGTTTAATTACAGCTAAAACTAACATAATTCTTGATTTCACATTCGATCAATCATAATCTTAAACATATCATATCTTTAAGTCCTTATCAATACTAAAGCTAATATTAATGCCTAACTTATTATTTCCATTTATTACTCATTAGATGAACCCGATAAAAATCCAACAAATAACTCTAAGTTAATAACACTCTTAATATTTCATAATTCATTTCCAGACTATTACTTAATCTCTCATAATTATTGCTTAATCTCTTATAACCTCGATAAATATTCTCATGTCTAATTATTCATGACAGTAACTCCGATAGTAATTTTCTTAATCATTTCATCAAGTAAAACATATCAATACTTAATAGTTTGCTTTCCACTCTTACTTACTTTAACTAATTTCCTCAATATATATCACCTTTGTCAAGGGTTTCCTCCCTCCAGGACAGTCAAAAATGGTACTTATCAGCATATATGCATACGTACTAATTAATATATAAAACCAATAATTCTACCATTCGTTCTAACATCCCTTACACTAACATATTAATAAAGAAATTTGGTTAACTCTAAACATATCTGACCTGCTGAAAATTATTTCTGACTTACTTTCGTTCCATAAAATACTTTAACATCATAGCTTAAACAGCTATTGCTTCACAACCCTATACACTTAACCTATAATATCATTCTATTTCTAAATTTCCATCAACATTTCATTATCTTTCATATTACTAATCCTTCCATTTATGCACATAAAATAATAAATTCATCATTATTACTGATACTCAATAAAATCTCCACACAAGGTTTATGTCTTTCTCATTTTAATCTCAACTTAAATATATATAATTCATGCATATGTTCAAATAATAACTCTACTTATGGCATACTAAAATTCTTTTCCTTAATAAAATCAGTACTTAATCTTTAGTCATGCCTCCAACATAACATAAAATTTAATACCTCAAAATATTATCTCATTCTGAGAACTTAAATTCACTTCAGGTATATTCAAAATTGTTTAAATTTGCAAAACTATTTAAAATCATTCGTAGTATTTTAAAACATTTTTCACTTTTATTTTAGAACTCAAGGTACTGCGTCCAGGGATGCTACACAATATGCAATTTTAATGCAATGATCCATGAAGGACATGATGTATGAATATTGACCAATAACTTTATGATGTATAACTCAACAGATGTAGACAAACAGATACACTGGACATGAGTACAGAGTTCTAAAATAATAAATTCTCAAAACTAGTATTAAAATCATACTCTAAATTCATTTAAAATATTTCATTTCCAAATCATTTAAAATTTTTAACAAATCATATTTTAAAATCAATCACCATCTTTAAATCCATTTAAAGCATTCCGTTTCCAAATCATTTAAAAATCTTTTTTTTTAATTATTTATACCCTTTCCGGGATTAAGTTCTCGGGGATCCTTAAATTCAATTTCTTACATTTCTTAATTTCTAAACTAAAACCATATCATAATCTTTGTTCTATTTCAATAGAATATCCCGACTTAATAAACCTTATGATCATCAAATTAATTTCACTTAAATTTATGAACTCCTAAATCATCACAGTCATTAAGAATTATACAAAATACACCCAAACTTAATTATTCTTACATACAATATTAAACATAACTTATACAGAAAAGGGGTACAACACCTAGGGTTATACAACCTACTGAAGCAGTGTCTCTAGTCCCGTTAACTGCCTCAACATGCCTCCACACATCACAACCAAAATGAAAAGAAAATCATTCCATCACAACAAGGTAAAGAAGCAAATATACTTATACAAATCCAGGACCATGCAAACCTAGCAGGTCTCATACCATAACTACCACTAACATCCACAATAAATTTCTTAACCTATCACTTCTTGATAGGCTCATGCGAGGGAGACAAATTCATAACGTCATCATTATCATCATCCTCATCATACTGGCTGAAGAAGGCTGTCTCATCAAATTCAGTAGAGTCTGAAGAAAGCTCCATAAGGTGAGTCCAAATGTGGTTAGTGGGGTCAAACTTATCTCCATTAGGCACTATGGGCTGAGGGCCATCTCTCCGGTACAACTCCTTAAGACAATTCTGATCCCAATCATCTAGAGCATTATTAATCTCACAACAGTACTCAGGAGAAAAATCCCACCATGGAGCATCAGGTTCACTAGGGGGCCACATCTCACGCAAAGGAACATTATTCTTCTCGCACATAAAGTGCTGGAAGGCAGTAATCTCATCGGAATAATCAAAGACATCCTTATAGAATGAAAAGTAACATGACTTATAGATAAGAACTTAAGGATTCACGACCAGATGAGTGCCTAAAAGATTGCTTACAGCAGTATAAGGACGATGGAAAACCAGCAGAGTTCGAATGGTAGGACCATCTGTCCAAAAAGACTTGCCCAAACTCGTGATATGAAATCTCATCCACTGGTCCAAAGGGTTAAACCAACGCAGGAAAGTAACCAAATGCGGGTTTGCTGCATTGTTGCCATCCAAACACTGGATATACCTTAGAAAATGAAAGGGCTGAATTTCTATAGCAATATGATAGAGATGAAGGAAATACCACAGAAAGCAAAGGAATTCTTTAGGCCATATCCAAAATGAATCCACTGTCATATCCATGAAAGCATATGGCCTCAGAAAAGGATAGTCAGGGTGGATAGTTAGTTCCTTCACAAACCGAGAGCCATACTTTCGAATGAGACATGTTTGATACTTAAAGATCTGTTCAGAGGCCAAATTCTTAAGGGCTCTTTCAGAAATATTGCTTCGGATCTCTGGGGGAAGGCTTTGGTAAAGAAAAGAATCAGGTCTAGGGGGAGAGGAAGATGAAGAAGATGCCATAAAGTTAAGGTGATAAATAGAAGGAATAACTATTAGGTCAAGATAAAATTTTCAACTGAGGAAGAAGGTTAGAACTAGATGGTGAGTTGCCTAACACCTGTGTCTCCAATAAATAATGAACTCAACTTCCTTACCGACAAAACTACAGTAACTTTCCTCGAAAATTGGTTTAGCTAATAACAAAGTCTTGTCTGGATATAACTGATGAAACCGGTCAAACAACTACAGCCCTTAACCTTATCTAAAATGACAAATGTTCAATTACATGTGGCTGAAAATAATCATATCATTTCACGGGATAAATAGAAATGGGGCAAGCTAGGGCTTATCTTATCTTTTAGATACTAGAGTACTCCCCGTACAACAGAATACTAGCAAAAGAAATCTCCAGACCTGATACTCTAATAATCAAGAAAAACAAAGATGTCATTGACATTACCACATCTTTTATACTTTCTAACTGATAATTAACAACTGTATTAAACCTTAACAGATAAGCATTAAGCTCGCTGTTAACTGACATCTTATCATAACACCACGTTAACGCTGAATTAGAAGCAAGAGAAACTCAAAAGACAATTAGGAATCCTATACTTCGCATGTTATCAAAACAAGGACCCACAATACTGAATATATTAAAAGTCACAAGATCTTTGCTCTGATACCACTTTATCACGCCCCAAATCCAAGGGCACGTGACCGGCATTAGGACACAGAAAATGCACGTGGCTACCAGTGCTCGTAGTAAGCCTGACCCAAAACACACACAACTGAAAGCCCAACTGGAAAGGGCTATGGGCCCAAATGGAGCTAAGCAGATCCAAAAGAATCAAAACATAAAACTAAGATCTCATTGGGCCAACAACTCATTTATTTCATTTATCTCAAGAATGTAGTAAATTATAAAAGTTCTGCTTAACAACATATCTTAACTCTTTAAGATACATAACTGAGTATTAAACAGAATACAAGTACAAGATATAACATTGCGGAGTTCTAGAGCTATAATTACAAACATACATATGTTACATACACTTCTTAATATCTAATAATACAAACTACTGCCAAAGGAAAATTGGCAGTTTACTTGATTACAACTTCTTCACAAGCTCATTCCCTGACCTGAAACCAACAAGATGAACAGGAATGAGCGTTCGACTCAGTGAATGATACCAGCTAATGTATTAAACTGGTATCCTACAGATAGACTCTAATACACATGTTATGCACTATGTCACATAGACAGACAATTCATATCATTAAACAAGGACGAGATACGGTCCACAGTACCACTCTAATCTCAATATGGGGAGCCGATCCCCCTATCCTGGCTCTCTGAATCCAATAACCTGTCTCTTATATCCAAAGGGCCCGGCTGTCACTGGTATGTACCACGCAGCCCTGACCCGACTGACAGCAACCCCGGCGATGAGCAGGCCCGGCCGGCATCCATCAGTCATAGCTCATTTTCTGAATCTCATCATAATCCAAATCATAACCATAGCAAATCCATAATCCTAAGTGGTACTGTATCCTCCCGACCTCCATCCATCAGTCACAACCATAGTATGACACAGAATACAGAATATCAATTCATCATTTACAGTCAAATGTTACATACTTATATATGCAGTAGTAGTGCATAATATACATATATATACACGCAGCAATGCATATGAAGTGGAAACAGGATAATACACTAGTGAGTATCACTCACCTAACTGACGACGCTTCCAACTGGCATCCCTCGTAAGGGTGACCTTGACGACAGAAGTCAGATACATTGACTCTGAAAAACAAACGATATGATTAGAACAAGAACGACTCACTTAACTAGAATAAATTTTAGTCACGAATTACGATAAATAATGCTCATCGAAAAATATGAACGTTAACCAATCATCACAAACTCACTACCAACGGACTCATCTCAACACGTAAAATCCAAAAATATAATTTATTTCTTTTGGTTTGTCGAAACCTGTGTCGGCAGTCCGATCGATCACCGGAGTTCGATCAAAATCAATATCATCCAAAATTAGTAATTTATATACCAAATTAAAGCTTAGAGAAAGAGGAGTCCAGTGGTACCAAAATCATCTTGAACGGACGTTGGAACTGGCCGGAATTTAGCTCGGAAGTTTCTGCCGACGGACGTTGCGGCGACGCGTGCGGCAGCTGGAGAAGGCTGACGGAGGCGATTTTCGGTGGACGGCTTGGTCGGCACCTCAGGAACCTCCTTTGCTGGCGCGTGTCGTCTTCTGGTGACCGGACGGCGGTCCAACGACAGACAGTCCCTCCTTCTTCTCTCTCTCTCTCTCTCTCTCTCTCTCCCTTGGCTGCCTCTCCCTGCAGGTAGCCTGCAATCCTTCTCTATATATATATACTAATATACTACTACTACTACTACTACTACTAATAATAATAATAATAATAATAATAATAATAATAATAATAATAATATTAATAACAATAGTAATAATAATAATAATAATAATAATAATAATAATAATAATAATAATAATAATAATAATAATAATAATAATAATACCAACAATAATCATAATAATGAAAATGATAGTAATAATAATAATAATATTAATAATAATAATAATACTAATAATAATAATAATAATAATAATAATATTATTATTATTATTATTATTATTATTAATAACAATAATTCATAATTTACATATTAAGAATAATAATTTACAACATAAACTTCTATATATATAACAATAATACTATGAACAATAATAATAATTCAATTAATACAATTTATTCATAATAATAGTAATTATAATGAAAATCCAAACTCCCGATAAAGATATTATAATTAAACTTATAATATTAATTAATACCTTTATTGATACTCAAAAATACAATTTCTCCAAAAACCCACATTAACATTTTCATAATCATATACATATATAATACTTAAATAAAATTACCATCAATAATACATATTCCGATAATATGAATATTTATAATTTAGTAAAATATAATTTCAGTTCTTACTTTAATAAGAAAAATGATAAAATATACATTTTAATAAAATATAACTTATAATATTTACTTAATTACGTAAATAAAATAATAAAATATTATCATTCCGTACAAAAATAGGATTTTTTGAAAAAAAATAATTGAAAATTCAGGATATTTCACCAATCAAAGGGGCTAACTGCCCGAGAGGACTGTTTCTCATGGAAAGGTGGCAGTTTTGTCTCATCTAGAGTTATACAAGAAGGAAAAATCAACATAGAACTCAAGTAGATGGAACTTTACATTCTCTCATCTCTTTTCTCTTGCTTAAAAATATTATAGGACAAGGAGAGAACCCTCTCTCCGATTATTAATATACAATCATACTAACTTGATCGTTGAAGGGTCATCGCCAGGCGAAAGGCTTGACCCTCTCTTGACTTTTTCTTACTCTTTGCAGATTTACTTTATAAGATTCAATCTGAAAGGTCCAGCCCATTCATCTATCTTGATCTTGCACTGATCAAAATCAATTCATTAATTAGGTGGGCAGAGGTAGAATTTTTGGAGGAAGGGTAGCCTGAGTTTGGGATGAAGGATAATTTAGGTATTAATTATTATTTTACTATTTTTTAAATTTTTAATAAATTTTTAATTATTTTTATTATTTAGGGGCAAAAAGACCATTTTATTTAATTGTATGAGATCTCAAAGACCAAACAATGATTTTTTTAAACTGTAAGAATAAATTTATTATTTCAGTCAAATCTCATAAATTAAATAGAATTTTATATTATTATTATTAATTGTCGTTGTTGTTATCATTTTTTTTGACCTGATAAATTATTATGGAAATTAACATTTAATTGCCGCCAGCTATGACTTTCTTGCATTATTATATATCTATATGTAGACAAAAAAGATAGAATAAGGCCATGGCGTGCGGATTTTATTTATTTATAAACTACTACAGTCTAAGTAGACCATTCTTAATTATCGGAAGACTAGATTATTTTATTTTTCAAAAAACTTGACTGGTGCTGTGATTCCTTGACAATAAATATAATATTCCATTTTTAAATGAAAAAAAATTTAAACAAAAAAAAAAATTATTCCCTCAACTTTAAAATATTTGTCATTTTAATTTTTTTTAAAAATATCTAAAGTTTTAAAATTTCAAATAAATATTAATTTTTAAAAAATACTAAATACCTTCTCTTTTTTTATTTTCTCTTATTTTTTCTCCATTCTCGTGATGATATATAAGCTAAATTTGTGAATAATATATATCAATAAAATTTAATTCAGTTTATGTGTCATCATAAAAAAATAATAAGAGAAAGTATTTTGCACTTTTTTTTTCCAAGTTTACTATCTCTTATTCTTCTATTAAATATTTATATTAATTATTTTTATTTATTTACATTAAAATTAAAAAAGAATATTTCAAATTTTTTATTTTAAAATTATGATCATTTAATAATTTTTTAATTATATACCAAAACCTTAAACTGAGGGAGTAATTAATTTTGAAAAAAGTTAAACTAAAATTTCCTGGCAGCTGAGAATAATTAATTTCATCATACCCAAAATACTAATAATCTTATTAGATTTTCTAATGATGAGAGTAATTGCATATATTTTAATTACTCCCAATATTTTAATGAGGTATACTATACTATGAGCAGCCACTATCGATTTCATGGTAGCTTTCCTTTTCTTTGACTTTAATCGGAGACAGATTAAAGCCACTATCGATAATATGGCCATTGGCTTTGCCTATAAATTTCCAATCAGAAAAAAAAAATAAAACCATTGCAAGTGCAAAGAGTCTCTGAAATCTAAACCACCTCCTCAATTACAAGTGTTTTTCATTCATAAGCTTTATTTCCCCAAGAAGATGGCTGCAACTTCCACCCCCAGAAGGTAAAATTAATTTATTTATCTCCTATTTAATTTTTTTTTTTTTTTTACTTTAATGTGACATTCGCATTTCATAATTAATTTTCCATAAATTCTAAATAAATATGATTACAAGATGCACTATTAATTTTTACATGTAACGAGTGGACTCGAGAATTATACTAAATTTAAATTAACTAACATGCTTAATTCTGCAGGCTAGAAGGGAAGGTAGCATTGATAACCGGAGGAGCTAGTGGGATAGGCGAATGTACAGCTAGACTATTCATCGCACAAGGAGCAAAGGTCTTAGTAGCAGATGTTCAAGATGATCTTGGACACTCCCTCTGCCAAGAATTTAACAATCAAGAAATCATTTCTTATATCCACTGTGATGTAACAAGCGATTCTGATGTTAAAAATGCAGTGGATACAGTCGTCTCTAGGTATGGAAAGCTCGATATTATGTTTAATAATGCTGGGGTATCAGGTAGTCCAGGAGCAAACATTTTAGGCTCAGATAATGAAGAATTTAAAAGGGTTTTTGATGTAAATGTTTATGGTCCTTTCTTGGGAGCCAAACATGCAGCAAGAGTTATGATTCCAGAAAAGAAAGGTTGTATTCTTTTTACGGCAAGTGCGGTTTCTGTTTGCTTAGGTGAATCTTCACATGCTTATGCAGCTTCAAAACATGCGGTGGTAGGTCTTGCCAAGAATTTAAGTGTGGAATTAGGGAAATATGGGATTAGAGTTAATAGTATTTCTCCATTTACTGTGGTAACTCCAATGATGAAAAATCTATTGGGGCTAGGTAGTAAGAGAGAAGCAGAGGAATTTATTTCTTCAATTGGGAATTTGAAAACAGTTTTATTAGAACCTGAAGATATTGCTAATGCTGCTTTGTATTTAGCAAGTGATGAGTCTAAGTATGTGAGTGGACTCAATTTGGTGGTTGATGGAGGATATAGTCTCACTAATCCTTCCTTTGCAATCGCCATGAAAAACTTACATTCTTAAGACATGGATATGGTGGCATTTAGACAGGTTCGCAAGTCAAAGTTTGCATTTGAAAACTATTCAATATTTCAAAAGTTCAACCTATTCCATGTGTAATTTTCTTCACAAATCGACACTCTGGATCAACCCAAGAATAAATTTACTAGCATTAAGGCATTTTAATTGAGAAGGGGATGCTTTAATTTCTTCATGTTTTTTCTTTTTTTTTTTTTTTTTTTTTTTTTAAAACTGCTTGTAACACCATTAAAAATAATAATAAAAAAAATCAATTTCATGCTTTCTTTCTTTATACTGATCTCTAGTAATTTATGTATTTTATGATGCCAGTATCGTTCTGTTATTATGAAAATACAAATCTAAATAATCCCCTTAATTATTTAATTATTTAATATTTTTAAAATTATCAAATTGGAATTCTCTTGTGATTTTATAGGAATATTAATTTCTTTTCACATTAAAAGAATCTAGATTAATTCAACCTCTCATTTTCACATAAAAATTTTGACTCATCCCCATTTTTTTTATTTTAATGATCGCACCTATCTTATTTTTAATTATTGTAGTAGAAAATGATGTCCAAAAGTTCATGTTTTATTCTTAATTTCAAAGCAATCAGCTTAAATTCAAATTTCCCATTAATAGTATAAATGCAGAACTCTTTTTTTTTTTTAAGTACTAAAAAAGAATCGATCAATAATTTATTATTCAGAATAATATAAACTTGATGTTAGTTAAACTATATATCGGTATGTATTTTTCCTTCCATTCAATATTCAAGAAATAGTTATTAATTATGATACAATATTCTAATTAAATGTCCATTAATTTTTTATTATTTTCATTTTAACTGTTTAATATATATTTATATGAAAATAATTAATACTTTAATTTAATTATTATTTTTTTTTTGGGTATTGTTAATATCTTTGTAGAATAACAATGACCAATTTAAAAAAAAAAAAAAAGTCAAGCGATATACCAATACAGTGCGGTATCGTCAAGATAATATCAAAAAAAAAAAAAAAAAAGTCATCAGTGGCGACTGGTCCGTGGAAAATTAAAGCTGTAGATATTTGAAAGGATAGCAGATAGGTCCTCTTCTTTAAAATAATTATTTTTATTTTACCTTGCCATCTCTCTTGCAATGTTGTCAAATTATTATTTTTTTTATTCTTAAATATAATAATATTGTGAAAATTTCTCAATGATGGTTTACTAATTAATATTCCAACCAGTCATCAAGGGACCTAGTTGGTAATTTTCTTTTTCCAATTCTTAAAAAAGAAAAGAAGTGTGGATCATAGAGCTAAAATGATTAAGTAGAAATTAATATATTATTTTCCATATATGGAAAATTAAAAAGAAAAGAAAATATCAACATTTTAAATCTCTAAAATTTAGTCATTAACTTAAAAAATATTACTAAACTTTATTAAGCAAATCATTTCCTTTTCTTTCCTAATTAGTTATACATACAGGAAGAAAAAAACCCTACTTATTTATTTGTAATAAATCTCTTAATTTTTAAATAAGTAGCTCATCTTTTATCACATGAGACAGAAACAAGTGTATTATAACAATACAGATAATATTTACGATAATAATAATACTACTTAATCAGAGCATAGAAAAAAAAATTATTTAAGATTTATTAATTTAAGTATTGTAGTCATAAGTTAATTGCAACAATTCTTCTTTGAAGGGAAAAGTCATACTTGACTACATGCGCTGCGATATATATATATATATGATTAGAAAATTTAGCAGGGAAAGATAAAAAAAAATTAAAACTAAATTTACAACCACATAAATTAATATCGTAATATATTTAATTAATATCGTAATATATTTTTAATATATAGGAAACATGGGTTAAGTAGATTGCTCAAAGACTTGATTTAAAAACATAAAGTCCGTTCAAATTTTGGACTGAATTTGAATTTAAAAATGTAAAACTTGACTTTCTCCAAAAAAAAAAAAAAAATGTAAAACTTCACTATTTTTCCGTTAGATTTAAATTTAAAAAAATTAAAATTTTTTAAAATATAATATATTTCTCCTATAATTTTTTTTAATTGCAGCCTGTGATCGGATCCACAAAACACACATATATATGAAAAAGTTGTTCAATATTACCAATTAGATATAGTCTTATTGGTCTGCAAAATTTTGAGTTCAAATCTCTAAACAAAAAATAATTGCCATTAATTTAATGAGAAATATTAAAAAGGAAGATTACCCATATTATATAGCTTATTATATTTCTATAAGGTGTTAATTTCCCCTTACATAGAGTATAAAAAAAAAAAAGTTGTTCAATATTTCTTTTTTTTTTTTTTTATATATGCATGAAAACAAAGTTCAACAATATTCAAAATATTAATTAAATTCTTAATGTAAAAAACAATAATTCGTACATAATTGATGCATATTTTATCATGTGTATAAATGCATTGAATCATTATACATGTTCTTATAAAATAAGCCTAAACTAGATTAATGCTATATAAAAAATATAATAAGATCAGCTAGTGAAAGGAGATTTTTGTACATCCACTTAAATGAATTGATATTTTTATATTGGATATATTTTTAATATGATATGAGAGTCACTTTATTCAAAATATAAAATATAAATTTTAATCTCATTTTTTATTAATCTCTTATTAATTAAAATTTTAAAGATTTCTTATTCAAATTTTAAAATTCATCAAGTTTAAAATACAAACATAAAAATATTTTAGATTCCAAATTGAATTTTTAAATATAATTTATTTTTTGGGGAATTTTGAAAAGCTATAAAATAATAAAATTGACAAAAGTTGTTGGACTTGGGCTTTTCTACTGCCCATTGGACCCGACAAGAAAAACCTATTTGGAGTGGGTTATGTATGTATCTCACTTGGCAACGTGGCATCATTTTTTGACAATACAAACTTCCACGTGGCATCATCTGAACCTCATAGCTGATATTCTATTATTATTAAATTAAATTAAAAATTAAAAACAGAAGAAAAAGCCAGATACTGTTTCATGCAACTGTAAAGTTTCTTGATTTCGTTTGTGCACTGTTTTGAAAAGGAAGAAGGCCCAATTCCCACTTTCCACTGATTTTAGGTATGTGGGTCTCCATGAATTATTCTATTCTATGATGGGTATCTCTCAGTTTTCTTTTTTTTTTTTTTTTTTCCTTCTAACTTTGAGTTGCCTTCAAATTATGAATGGTGAGAGTTGTCCTTTTTCATTATTCCTCCACAGTTTTTCAATAAACTCACTATATATTTCTTTCCCTTTAATTTTAGTTCTTCTTTAGTTTAATTTTAACTCCCTGTTGCATTTATTTGATATTGAATATGTGGTATTATTCAATTTTTGTTCTTTTGCTCCCGGGATAATTTATATCTGAAACAGTAATGCATTATATTTTCTCTGTTATGCATATGATGATGGATATAAGCTTTGTTCTTAATTGTCATATATGGTGCTTGTCTGTAATTTTTAAACCAGTCATTATACATACATCAGTGCTCCGCTAATTAACAACAAGTGGGTTAAAGGTCATCATAGGCTTGTGATTCCACATTCATTTTTTCCAAAATCTAATTAAGGATTAATGCAAATGTTCATTTAATGACATGGCAGATGCTCTTTCTGAATGTTATTTGCACTATACAAGTTGCTGCAAAAATTTGAATATACTTGATCTAAGTTATTGAATGAATATTATAGTAGGCAGCTATTAAGTTTTGAAGTTCAATGTGTTGTGCTTCTAAGAAATGGTGGGAAGATATATTGCAGGATTTTTATTTTTTATTTTTTTATCTTTATCAATGAATGCGAATTTCATACAATCAGCAAGCTTCAAATTTCTCAAGAACTTATTTCTATGGTGAAAAATAAGGAAATATCAATGCAATTCAATTTTCATTGTCTGTCTCACTAATTCTAACCAAGAAATTGTTATTATCTGTTTTCAGATTAAAAAAAAAATTTGCCTCCTTATGAATTTGTATATCGATATTAAAGTTTGTGTAGCCCGAGTTTTCGTGTTTATTACCATGGAGATGTCTGACTTTAACATCATTGGCGTTTCAGGATTGACTACTGAATAGTGTATCCAACAAAGATGAATGTGGATGATAAAAATGCAGAACTGGTGATTAATTTAGGACTTACTTTGGGTTATTCAAATCAATGCATTGAGAAAAAATTGAACAGTGATACAGGTGCAGGTGCAAATGCAAACTCAGGAGTAGACACCTCGTTTTTGTCCAGTGGTTCCCTTTCTGAACTATTTCGGTTTCCTCAGAAAAATTCGAGTGTTAAATATGCTGATGGCAATTTTTCAGAGAAAAAACCCTCCATTTTATGGGGTTCAAGAAAAAGCAGCTTGGTAAGTGGATCAACTATCAAAAGACTTATCAATGAAGTAAATTTCATGGCATCTCCGGCAGCATTTAATGAGAGGAGTGAAATTGCAGGAAGAGATAATTCTATTCGGTTTCTTGCAAACAATGTAGGCATGTCCATAAGTGGACCAAACCATGACTCCAAGACAGGTAACTTCGACTTTTCTTTTTTAATTTAATTTTTCAGATATAATGGGTTGTGAATGGTTAATTTCGACCTATGAACGCCAATCTTGTACATTTGCAAAACTGTCTTGAATTTCTGATTAGGTCTCATTTGG
This sequence comes from Reutealis trisperma, assembly GCA_947687605.1. Taxonomy (NCBI): domain Eukaryota; kingdom Viridiplantae; phylum Streptophyta; class Magnoliopsida; order Malpighiales; family Euphorbiaceae; genus Reutealis; species Reutealis trisperma. The sequence continues at coordinate 3,230,333 of CANTUT010000052.1, read as the reverse complement.
CAGCAATTAATCAGGTCGATGAATTGAAAACTGCAGTGGGGGCATCATTTCTATGGAGAAAGGAGGATCTGATAATTAATATGGAGGAAGGCATGTGCTGTCCAGTCAATGGGAGAAAAGACAACGAAGTCTCAAGCTTGCCAGGTGCATGCTGCTTTCCTTCAATTTTTTTTTAGCACTATAGGAAATTCTGGCAGTTTAGTTTTAAAAAGCTTCTACAGCATTTGTAAAATTTAGCAGTACATAATGTACTTCTTGGAAGTTGCTTATTCATATAATTTTTAAAGTGGATTAATTTAATAGCAACTTATTTCTTGGAGAGAGAAAAAAAATTAAGATAGTTTCTGTTTGCTCCTAATGCAAGTCCAATGCAAAATTTCTTTTTATTTCCTTTCTTTCTTTGCCCGCTTTCTTAGAGCTTGTGATGATTCATCTTTCCTTTTCCCTTTTTGTTTTTCATTTCTTCTTTATTTGTTTTCCTATTTTGATGTCAGAAAATAATGTTGTTTGTCTTTTTATTTTCTCACAATTGAAATAGTGTTTTCCTTTTGTATTGAAACAGATTTACATGAACCTACAACAAATGTTGCAGAAAATGATACTTCTGAGAAAACTATTGTCAGAGTTAGGGATGTTGGTGCCAGAGATCACATATTGGGAGTGGAAACTGTTTTGGCCTCTGATATCAAAGAATTTGAAAATTATCATTCCATAATGCAGAATATAGCAACTTCAGGAAAAGGACATGAAGAATCAGCTCCTTTTATGGAAAAAGAAAGTAAAAATTGTAAAGACACTGGTCCTCTCTGCATTGTTCCTCTGGAAAGACTAGAGTCAACGGATGAGAATGAACTGCATAATCCACTCATGGAAAATGCTTGCAGCATGGTTAAGAATGTAGCATCAGAATCTGCCTGTGAAGTAAAAAATAACTCTATGCAGGATGAGGATATACTTCCAAGAGAGAATATTGTTGCAGTTGGACAATTTCCCACAGACAGCAGAATCCAAGGTGATGAACATAAAATAGATAGAGCTAAGGCTTTACACGATGAAAATGTAAATAGAAGAATGTCAAATGAAGATGATGATAGTCATGAGAGCATTGAAAGCCGTGTTGGTGCTGGGCTGTTTTTGACAGAAAAAAGGCAATATGGTTTTGAGCATCAGTTAATTGTTGGGAACAAAAGAATCAAAAGGCAAATCCAAGGATGTCCTGGTCACACGTCATTTATCAAACAAGATAGCTCATTCATGAATTGGATCTCAAACATGAAGGGTGTCCTGAAATCAAACAAGGACGAGGAGCCATCTCTTTCTCTTAACCTTAGAAACCATAATCACAGGTGTGATAGTCATGATCGGCACCTTATTGTATGCAATACAAACCAAGATCACAATCGCATAACTACAGGGTTTCAATCTATTTTTCAGTCTTTATATCGTGCAACAACTAAGATTCAAGAATTTGATGCCTTGAATGCCAATTATCAAACAGAAGGATCCAAAGAACTGGAGCTGGATAGTAAGTTATGTAGCATTAATACTATTCCAGTAGCCAGCTGTAAGGTTACTGGCAATGTCTACAAAAACGTTCTGCAATCACCTGAGAAGTTGAATGAGTCTACCTCTGGAAATGGAGCAGGTCCAATTGCTGAGCCTATAAATGCTATTGCTTCCGGTCAGGAAATTATCAGTAATAACTTAGTACAGAACAAAAATTCAGGCAGCTTGGCAATGGATAAGGAGAAAGATGGAGGACACTCCTGTTCCTCTCTGTGTAAACATGAAATGAATAGTACCAAGAGAATTGATTCTGTGATGCCATCTGAAGTGTGGACAAAAAATGCCCATAATTTTGACAACAAAATTAATCCTCTGGCAAACATGTGGATGACTAGGTTTATGCGAACTTCTTGCTCCTTATCAAACAAAGATCTGGGCAACAAAAATAGTGATGGAGCTCTTGACTGCTCCATTGAGGAGAGGAGGCTGAAACCTGAATTTCATAGTCATCTTGGTTCTTCTGACGAGCACAAATACATGGAGGCTAGGGAGCACTCCACTGAAGATATACTGCGTGTGCCAAATCATGCTACAAGTACTAAGGCTTCCTTTGGCTTCTGTACAATCAAAGGCCGTCATGATGAGAATTCTTTATGTAAATTGAGCCCTATTTCACCTTCAGCAGGATCAAAAAGTTCGGAGGCAATGGCTTCGGTCTTTGCAAGGAGATTAGATGGCCTCAAACCTGTTATGCTATCAGATGTAGCTGATGATGCAAGTTGTGCAGCCCTGACTTGTTTCTTTTGTGGCATAAAAGGTCAACTTTTGCAAGATTTCACAGACAAAACAGGTTCTGAACCTCCAATGAATATCAAGTCTTCTAATGGGGCAAACAAATTGTCTTGTGTGTGCACTAAATGTTTTCAGCTTAATCATCAAGCAGTTGTGCATCCTACTGCATACGCAAGAGTGATATATCCAATAGAGTGTGGTGCTTCTGTGGCTAATGAATGTGGTCCTAGCAAAATACAGCTTAATCCAAAAAATAAAGAGAATTTAAAGCTTTCAGATTGTGGGGGTGCCAAATTTCGAACTGCTGGTGAAGATGCACTTTGTGATGGGAATGATCCTAAAATGAATCCTAATTTGAATTGGAAGTCGAACGAAGTTTTGCCTACCGGAAAATTGTTAGAGAATGATACTGCTTCAAATTCCCAGGCAAATAAGTTGGAAGAAAATCAGATAATGCCTTTATGCAAGTTTGTTGATCAGCAGATATTTGAAGAACCGAAGGGAATCTTTGATGCTGTAAAAAAGCTGCGTTTATCTCGATCAAATATTCTCAAGTAAGTAATAAGTAGACCATAATAATTAACCTGTCCTTGATAAATTCATCTTTAGTAACTTTTGAGCAATGCTTATAGAAGTTATGGTAGCAAATATAGAATGTAACTGCTAAAGCACACTTCATATTTTCTTATGAATTCCTAATATTAGAATTTGATAGTTCTAAATATTCTTGATGGCACTTGAATTCCAGGCAGTTAATTTTAAACCTTTGAATTTGTATTTCTGTTTTGTTGTCTGGTCTGCTCAATAAAATATCTTAGTTACACACTAGGCATGAATTAAAAAAGAAGAATGTTGGGAAAAACAGAGTAGAACTATTCTATGCAGCGTAGACTAAAAATCTTTGGCTTCTTTATTGCGATCTACATCTTTTACTCTGTTTTGCATGGTTATACATTATGATGTATTGCACAATTAGTGGTAGAGGAAATTAAAAGGTGCATCTTTTAATCCAGCTGATGCTGGGCTCTTTCTCAGGCAAATTAGTTAAACATTAATCTGAACGAAGAAGAGTAATTGTATAATTGCAACTATCTTTATGGCCCACATGATACAAAATCATGGAGACGATTCATTTCTAGTAATATTCATACATGGTCCTTGTCTCCATACCCAAATCCTTGATCTGAAGTGGTCAGAAAATTAAATTACAGAAAATTTATAAATCTGATATTGGTTTGTCATAAGAGACTTTTTAACTTGATATTGAAGTTAAAAGGATTTCAATGGGATAAGAAGTCTCATGCTTTTGCCTTCCATTTTTTACTTGAAATTCTTTTTTCTCATTCAAAAATTTTCTCGTTAATTCTTGTCCAATTGTTGAGGATTTCTATGTTGTGTATCCATCAGGTGGTTCAATTCTTACATGCCAGTTTCACATCTCAATGGTTTTTTCCTGCGGTTGAGGCTTGCTAGATGGGAAGAAGGATTAGGAGGAAATGGGTATTATGTTGCATGCATAACTGGTACGGCTAAATTATTTACTCTATAAACTTTATATTGAGTAGTGTTATGATTTGGATTATTGTTATTAAACCATCAGCCTGTTTGGGCATACATGGTGAATGCTAGATTCTGATGACTCATTTTTTCTTCTTCTTTTTTTTTTTTTTTTTTTTTTTTTTTTTTTTTTTTTTTTTTAATTTGTTCTGAGCAAGCAGGATCACAAAAGGAGTGTTCGGAACAGAAATTGAAAAAGGCGTTAGCAGTCAATATAGGTGGGATTGAATTCTTAGTCGAGAGTAAATATGTTTCCAACCACGATTTCCTTGAGGTAAAGTCCTAACTTGATTTTCTGACTTTGTTTATTATATTTTTAAGCTGTTACTTGAAATTTATTTCTGATCTATAGTGATAGATCTTTCTCTAATGGTCTTTTCCTTTCTTGTTGACTATGCATGTGAATATATGCCAAATCAGTGTTTATTTGACCCCTGACGATTAGAATCTATGTATTCTATTCTTTTAGTTATCAGGGATGGCACATCAACCATTAACCATTCTACTTTTATCCAGAATATTTGATGCATATTGCATTAAATAGTAACAAGTATGGAAATTTTAATTTTAACTTTCCTTGATTAATGTTATTCCACCTAAGTACAAAGATATTCAGATTTTTTGTAATTATCTTACAACTAATTTAGTGTTCGAAGCATAACAACCATCATTTGCCCTTGACCCCGGCAAAGCAGGAAGCTTTATGCACTGGGATGCCTTTTAGGTATAGCAATTTTCATGAGGAGTGAAGCAGACCCATGTCGGTAAATTATCAAACATTTTTCCGGATCAAACTAAGGAAGTGCAAAACCAAGTTCAGATACCATTCTGTATAACTAATAATCTACAGAGATTAAGCTTGTAATAATACAACCAAACACAGACCTTTATTTGGATGCACGAATTTTTAATCTTGATTTTTAGGAACATTATTGATAGTTGAACCTATTAGATGTATTGTAAGGTGAGAAGGATGTGTTCAAATTTTCTTATCATTGAGAGCAAAATCTTGTTAATAGTTTGCACTTTTACATCCCAAATTGGCGGTTAAACTTGTCCCTGTGTTTTGTAGGATGAGCTTAAGGCATGGTGGTCTGCAACCTTGAGGAGTGGTGGCAAGATGCCATCGGAAGAAGATTTAAGATCAAAAGTTGAAGAGAAGAAAGTATTGGGCTTTTAGGAGGAAAAAAATTGGTTTCAGGCAATGCAGAAGTTTTCAATTTCTTGCTTGAACAGGTAAAGTGTGAGAAGAAATGCCAAAACTGAGCCACTTTCTTCTTTGTATATAAAATTTTGTAATATATACTTTCTTGTCCCATATTTTATATAAAAGTTTTATCATCTCGTCTATTTTAATTGGTATTTTTCATGTCGTTTAGCTGCTGATTTTCTATTTTGTATGTGACAGAAAATAGTGAAATTAGATTTATAAAAAATCTGATGCTAGTTCTACAGCCACTCAGAGATGAGAAGGAAGTGTTGCTGGGAGGGGTATTATCCTAAAGAAGATGCTGACTACTGAGAATTGTACTAAGAGAAGATTATGGGCGGCAAATGTAAATTTCCTTTTCGCCAAGCAAAAACCATAATCTGCAAGTAGAAATTGAAATTGTAATCTTGATTCATCAGTGTCCTTTTGAAAGCTTAGCTGGAATTAATAGGCAAAGTCCTATTCTCTGCTCTCTAGTCCTAATTTAATGAAAGCTTGTGACCTTGTTGTATATTGGCACGAGCTTGAATGTGTTTTCCGTACAAGTACTAGTACTCCTAGTCTTGATTTGCCGGTTGGTCGAGCTCCTGAAATCTGTATTCATGTCTTCAACAAATTTGTTTTAAGTATGGTTATTTTATTACGGGTAATTTTGTTTCCTAACTCTTTCTGAGATATGAGAAAAGGAAAAAAGAGAAAAATAAATGCACTGTTTATATTATATTTCGTGGCGAAATTTGAATAATCAGATTTATTAGAAAATAATTTTAGAAACACATAATTCTTTATGTACTTTGATGCTTAAAATCTATCATGCTAGAGTTATTAAAGAAATTAAAAAAATATATCTGTATTTATTATTGCAGTTGAATTTTTGCAGAATAAATGATGAATGAGTGTTTTGATATCAATTATGACATTTTTCAGTCAACTTTTTGAATTCTAAAAGTTTTTCAACTCTTTGTCTTAGATGGGTAGAGAATAAAAAGCAGCTGAATGATTTGACGTATTGGAGATTATAACCTTAAAGTACTTATATGCTAATCAATTAGGATTTTATTATTTCTATACGGATCAAGAATAGGTATTCACTCATTAATTTATATTAGTTTATGAAGTTTACGGATTTCACATAAATAAATCTCTTAAACTAAATTCATTTATAAAATAGTTTATCAATATACTTATTATATTAAATATGTAATCCACGTAATAAAGATTAAAACCTAACAAATAATAGTTGAAATATCTTGTACTTATTTGAAAAAATAAATTAAATAAAAAAAAGATTTCGTAGGGTCATTGACATGTGGAGATGTTTCTTCTTGTGAGCTATTGGCGCACAGCAATTAATGTTAAGAGTTGATTTATTCTACTAAAACCGAATTTGTTGTGGGATGTGTATAGACTAATGGGTGCAGCGCTTGCAGATTCATAATGGGGTTTCACTTTCACCCAATCCAATTGCTGCACCTCACTACCGAATTAGAAAAATGTAATATGGTTGAATGTGGCAAGTCAACAACTACAATCGCAATCAATTTCCTATCAATTTCAAGGACTCATTCGTAGAACTTTTCCTGTTGAATTATACTTTAAAAAAAAAATTAAATATAAAACTAACGATATCATATGCTATTTAAAATTTTATCAAACAAGAATTTAATTATCAGATTTTATGCATCAATAAATAACTTCACAAATATCTTTTAGTAATTTTTTCTTTTAATATGTATAATCACCATTAATTGTTGCATAAAACATAAGGGTGAAATTAAATTGAGTTGAATCAATATAATATAATATTTTAAATTAATTTGATAAACAAATTTTTAAATTTGAAATTTTAATTTTAGCTTAACTTAAACAATATGTATGAAATATTCAAATTCAATAAGTTAAATTTGATTTTTATTACGGTTATGTTTGGATCGAGAGATCTTTAAATCTATAAATTTATGAATTTTAAATTTATAAATTATAAAATTCATAAATTTTAAAAATTTCACCATTTGAATTGATTATAAAATCAATATATTAATAGGAACAATCTTGAAATAAAAATTATATTTCTATGCTTTTATGTGTTATTTGAATTGATTATAAAATCAATATATTAATAGGAACAATCTTGAAATAAAAATTATATTTCTATGCTTTTATGTGTTATTGTTGAAGCCACTAATAATGGCTACTATTTTGTTTTTATTTTGGCTTTGAAGCGGTGTAAAAATAAAACTTAATAGGATTTGAACTCTTGACTTTCATCTTCATAATATTATGAATCAAAAGTTCGGCCAGTAGCTTATTGGCTTAATTGCATATGCATGTTCATTTAATAACACTATACATTCCTTAACAATAGAAACAGATTGCTACACAATTAATATTTTTTATCAAATTAATGACAATTATTTATAATTTGAGAAATTTAAATTTGAAATATTTTACTTTTACTTTTAATTTTTACACTCTTAAAGATGATAAAAAAAATCAATTAGATTATTTGACTGGCGATAAACAGATGTGTTAGAATTATATTCTTTATATTGAAATCATTGAAAAAGAGTTCTCTTAATTAACCTTTTAATTACCATGTTTGGAGAGCCCTTTTTGAGGTTGAACCCACCAAGCTTCCCAATTATAAATTTTAACAGAGTATCCTATTCTAAAATCTAACAAGTAAATAGCATCATCTCTTGCAGACCAAAAACAATTTCTATAGTCACACATAGCAAATAACTGATCCCCACACCAAAATACTTCAAATCTGCCACCATACTGATGATTATTCCAATCGAAGTCGCACCAAAAACGTGTAGTTCTCCATATATTAACACAAAAGTTGATCTGAAATTCTTGAGCCATTGATAATTCATGGCTACCTAGATCATCATCGCCAGACCAGCAATGAATACCAAGAACTTTGTTGTTACTCAAATTATTGACAATGTGAACATCAAATTCTTGAGTCAAACAGAAACCAAAACAAATCGATCTATTCTTAGCTACGGATAGTGCAAGAAATAAGACTATATAACCATTAAGAGCTTTCATCCTTTTTTTTTTTTCTTTGAGAATGGGAATTGTTGTTATTATAGTCATTATTTATAGTTGTTAGTTTGCCTTTGTTCACTTCCCTCTCTCTTTTTGTTTCCTTTTCTTTTAATGGGAAATCCTGCAATTCTTGATGTATAATTGTTGTTAATGCCATTTTATAATGTGCATGACTATATTATGCACTGAAGTATATCTACATTTGTAATTTGGTTGAAGGTAGATTATGTACATACAACAAGATTCATGAGAAATTTCCCTAATCATGAAATTGAAGATTACTTCAATAGTTTAACGCTTAGCTGTTTATTATATTGAGCATTTATTTATTTTTTACAAGTTGTGACACATCTAAAGTCACACACGGTATTCCCAGCAGTAATTGAAGAATATAGTGCAATAACAGAATTGCATTTTATTCTTTCTCTTTCTCTTCTAAATTAGAATGTCCAGATGTATCATATATGGTATTGGATCAAAGCAAAATGTAGAACTGTGCAATTAAAAAGCCTAATAGTTGGAGGAGGACACTATCACTCAGTGACGGAGCCACGTTGTGGCCAAGGGGGACATTGGGCCCCCCCCCCGCGTCAAATTTTTAATATTTGTATTTATTGTGCAGCCAAAATGTATTACCCATAGGGTGGTGCAGGTGGTTGGCACGTCCGGATTTTCATTCTTGGTCCTGGGTTCAATACTGGGCAAGCAGTCATAAGTTTTTTTTTTTTTTTTTTTTTTTTTCTATTTTTAAATTTTATATATATATATATATATATATATATAATTTTTTTTTAGTTAATTAATTGCAGGGACATTCTAAAAAACTATTTATAGTATAAGTTTTGTTCAGCAATTTAGAATAATGAAGAAAATTGATTTATAGAATTATTAAATCCGATTGCTATACTTAATTAAATCTAATATTATAGGATGAGATGAAATATCTAGATATTGGTTGTTAAATTTGGGAATAGATTACTTGAAAGTATATTGTTTGGCAAGTCAAGTATAAATAAAAAATATCATATTTGAGAAAGAGAAATTGATCCAAATAAATCACAACACGAGTTTGCATATGTTTTTAGCTTCACTAATGTTATCTGATAATTTTCTTGAAAAATTATTCATTAACAAGTCAAGAAGACTTTTATAGAGGCGGCAGTTACAGCTGCCTGATTAGTTAAATGGAAGATCAAAATTTAATTTGCTCTATTTTTTATAAAATTGAATGTTAAATTTTGAGTAAACAAGTCAGCAAGTAATCATTTTTTTCTTATTAATAGGTAAGAGTTAAATTGGGCCCCTCTAATTTTAATTTCTGGCTTCGCCACTGCTATAACTAACCCAATTAGTCTGTTCTGAAATATTTGTGATGTACTATTATCTTAGAATAATATTATTATTTATTGTATAACTTAGGAAAAGTCTTGAGTCCTGGAATTGAGATTTCCTTGTTCAAGATCACCAATCTTTTCTAAAAAAAAATGTGCAGCAATAGGATCAATTTTCCATCCCTGGCCGAATTATCTTCACAATGTTCAAAACAGAGGAGGCCAAAAATGGGCCGAATCAATTTCTGATTTCGAAATTAATTTTACTGAAAATAATCTCAACAGAGAAATAGACAAATGCACAAGTGGGTTTTAAGTTCTCTAGCATAATTTATTATTATTATTATTATTTTATCTATTTTGTTTTTAGTTGCTACAACAATAAGGAATTAATCTTTGGAAAAGACAAGACAAAACAAAACAAAACATTTCATAATATATATTATGCCATTTAACTCAGAATTCTTATTAGGAACACAATTACATATAATACTAAATACAAGGAATATTATTCAACTTATTACCAAGAAAAAAAAACAGCGAATTAATTATTAGGAGAGAATAAGTTTTTCATTGTCATAGCAAATGAAGGATTGGTAATACTAAGACCTCCATCAACAACCAAATTCATCCCACTAACATACTTAGACTCATCACTTCCCAAATAAACAGCTGCTTCTGCTATATCTTCTGCTTCACAAGCAACCCCTTTCAAATTTGCTGCACCCATAAGTGCTTCATGAATTTTCTCCTTTTCCATCTCAATCAATCCCATCGATTTCCTTAACAATGGGGTAACAACTACAAATGGTGAAATACAGTTTACTCTAATCCCATATTGCCCTAATTCTACACACAAATTCTTGGCAAAACCGATAAGAGCATGTTTTGATGCCACATATGGATGTGGGGCTTGTACACAAGTCACTGCAGCAGCACTTGATGTAAAGATAATACAACCCTTTTTCTCAGGAATCATTACTCTTGCAGCATGTTTGGCAACCAAGAAAGCACCAAAAACATTAACATCAAATACCCTTTCGAAATCTTCTTTTTCTGCGCCTAAAACTGTATTGTCTAGATTTCCTGAAATTGCTGCATTGCTAAACATAATATCAAGCTTTCCGTATTTGGAAATGGCTAAATCTACAGCTTTTTTAACATCAGATTCACATGATACATCGCAATGAACATAGGAAATAATTTGTTCTGAGCCAAGTTCTTTGCAAAGAGCATAACCAAGTTCATCTTGAACATCCGCAATAATTACCTTAGCTCCATATTTAACAAATGATCTTGCACTGCTTTCGCCTATTCCACTTGCTCCACCAGTTATAAAAGCTACTTTCCCTTCTAGCCTGCAACAAGAACAAAAGAAATTGTGAAATTAAATAGATTAACTTGATTAATCTATTTATTTGTCACCATTAATCACAGTATTATTTATTTAATTAGTTAAATTACCTCTTGGTTGTAGAAGAATTTGTGCTCATCTTGATCTAACAGATCGAACAAGAATTAATTATCTTGATGCTTTTGAGTTATGCTTCAATCTTTATCTGGCCTTTGCTGAAACTGGAAAATGTTTGTGTATATATATTAAGATTGGTATTTGAAAATTAAAACTCGTTAACTGACCAAAATGTCTATGGTAAAAAAAAATGACTAACATATTTTATCCATGTCATTTGGTGATGTATGACTTGCATATTCAAAGAAAATTCAATAATTGGATATTTGAAATCTAACTTTTCAAACATCCAATTATTGGTAGACAGCTAACTTTTCGTATAGATAAAAAATTAGATTTTAATTTAGTTAAAATTATTAACTATAATTATTTTTTTTCAAAAGTATTCTTGCAGTAACTCACAACCCAAAAAATTCATGTGAAATAAATTTTCCATTCTCTAATATATTAAATTAATAATATTCGACTTTTAGACTCCACCAAAAATAATTTAGATAGATAAATTACATGTCAAATGAGCAATACTCTTATGCAGAAATTCATTCTACTCTATTTACCACTAATTTTTTTTCAACAAATTTAAAATCCAAGCAAAATTCAAACTCATTGTATCCGCCACCAAATTTGAAAAAAAAAAAACACTTCCATGCATAAATTCTTTTATTCTCTTTACTGCTAATATTTTTTGATTTATAATAAATTTAAAACTTTTACTTTGACAAAAACGAAACCCATTATTTGCGCCATAAAATTTGAAAAATAAACAAGATACTTTGAGGTTGGTAAAGGAAAAAAAAAGTGATTGAAGTTTAGAACTCATGAGATTAATTTTTTGAAACTCAATTCTTGTATTAGTAGATATTAATATTTTTTTAAAAATATAAATATAGCTAAGTTAAATAATGAGTTTATTAATACCAATGTTAAATAAATAAGGATATTTTAGTAAAATACTATCTAAACTACTCTTTTAAAATGAAAACATGTGTATAATTTGAGATGCCGGTTAAGAAAATTTTGTCTATCTGTCAAGAATAGTCCCACATTTAAAAATTATAAAACAATCAAAAACCATATAAGTAATAAATGGGCAACCATCCAATTGACTAGTGCTAGTCATTTTGATTATAGTTGCACCCAAATCTTTCACTTTTTACCTTCACAATTTAATTCAATTCAACTTTATTAATTCAATCAAAATCAAAATTATAACATGATATCAGAGCAGGTCTGGCATGATTCAATCTCATTTATCTGGAATCTGTCTGGATATCCAGTCTCAGCAGTCCGGAGTCCGGTGTTGCCGCTGCATTCAAAGTTCAATTTTAGAGGGAGTAATTCAATTTCAAGTGGTCAACTGGGCGTCAAAGTCAAATCCCAATTGCCACTTGAGGGGGAGTGTCAAGAATAGTCTCACATCTTAAAAATTACAAAATAATGAAAAACTATATAAGTAATAAAGGGCAACCATCCAATTGACTAGTACTAGTAATTTTGGTTATAGTTGCACTCAAATCTTTCACTTTCTACTTTCACAATTCAATTCAATTCAACTTTCTCAATTCAATCAAAATCAAAATTATAGCATCAATTTAGATACGAGGGAGTGTCTTCTTTTTTGTTTTTTTTTTTTTTAAATAAAAGTTCTTCATAACAAAATAAATAAATAAATAAGACTTTTCTTTTTTAAAGAATAAGAGGCCGCACTCTCAAAAGAAGACTTCTATTTTTCTCACTCGATAAAAAAATTTTCTAACCATTGGATATTTAAATTCAAGCACTATCTCTCAAGTTTTATGTTATATCTCTTTAATCTCTTTTTTTTTTTTTTTTTTCTACATATATTCTATTTAAAATTGTATTAATTTGATACAAATAAGTAGGAATTTTTTTATTATTGTTTTGCTTATATCTCTTTAATCTCTTTTTTTTTTTTTTCTACATATATTCTATTTAAAATTGTATTAATTTGATACAAATAAGTAGGAATTTTTTTATTATTGTTTTGCTATTATTTATTATTGCAATTTTTACTTTGGTTAAATTTTCTTTTTTTAAATATATAAATACACACATAGGGACAGAAAATAGATATGTACACACTTTAAAATCATGATATTTTTAAAAACACATACTAACCTTTATATTCTATACATAAAATATACTACTAATATAAAAGGCCAAAATTTCATCTCATTCTCCGTTAGCCCATCTACAGGAGGGTTGAAATCTTTTAGTAAAATTCGTACATCATAGAAAATATGAATATATTTAAGTATTATCTATTCAAAGTAAAGCATTTTGAGTATGAAATTTTAATAAATAATTTTATAGCACAGAAAGTAAGATATATATATATATATATATATATATATATATATATATATATATATATATATATATATATATATAACTGTGTGTGTGCGCGTGTGCACGCGTGTAGGTGCACATGTGTCATGACCAAGAAACTATTGGTTTAGCTTAGTAGCCTGAAAATATCTTACTCTGAGAGCTTATACAATTTTTTTTTTATTATGAAAAAAATGACAATTAAAAAAGTTAATTTTATTTATAAATAAGTGATCATTTAGAAATCTAATAAAAAAATTAGTAAAATGACTAACTTACTTTTCTATTTGTCAAGCATAAGATATTTTTTTAATTTATATTGTAATTAATGAAGAATTTTTTAATAATTTATAATAAAATTATTATTATTTAAAAATAATAATTTTTTTTAATAATAATTTTTTCCAAAATGACAAAAATATACTAGATTAATCGTATTTTGGACTGAAACAATAAACCTATTTGAAAGTGATTCATTTCGAATAGGAGAAACCAAGTACAAACAAAAATTAATTTTACTTTTCCACCTGGCTACTCTTCCTTTTCCAAATTTTCGTTTGACATTTGATATTTTTATTTTAAAAATTTTTCAATATTATTTATGTTTAGTCAGTTAGAAAGCGACAACAATGATGAATAATGATGATTAAATATGTATAAATAAATGTTAATTATTACTGGTGTTGCAGTACGTCTCCTAATTATACCGCAAGTTGTGGTCCACTATTTGGCAAAAAGAAAGTTGTGGTCCACAACAAGTAAAGGCTAGAATTTTAAAATCGCATCCAACAGTCAACGGATCTCTTTATTGATTTAGTGTTCAATTGATTTGATTCAACAATCTGACTTTTTTATTTTTAATTTTTTATATTAAAATGATATTATTTTATTCAAATTTAATTTTTAAATTTTTAAATCAAATTAATAATTGATTTCTAATTTAATAGATCCAATCAGTCGGTTTGTTTTGATTTTAATATCAGCACTTTTAATTACTCAAAGAGTAAGTTGCCTTTAAATTTTTCAATGGCTAGAATTTAAAGTTAATAATCTAACAATGAAAAAGAGTAGGTTTATCGGTAAACGCGGTTCACTTACGAATGAGCCATAAATTAAATATTGAGAGACTGTCCACAGCCAGCTGCTACAATATTATATTATTGAGAGATTATCCGGCCAACTGCTACAATGGAATATTTATATGTGTTTAATTTAGTGATCTAATGAGCATATTTTTCAAAGAATTTCTCTTTCCTTTTACAGATTCCCTGCTGTAGATGAGACAAAAAGCGTTGAAAAAAGAAATTGTTATATAAATGCATATTTCTGGAAAGAGTAATGATATTTACTTACCAAAAAATGAAATTAAAAATCTAAAACTAAGCACATATATATTAACACTCTCTCTTCCAAAAAAAATTATTTATTTTTTTCTCACACAATTTAAAAAAATATTATTAATTATTTATCAATTAATAAATTTTACTATATTTTTTACTTATACTTTTATATATATTTATTTTTTACTATATGTATTATTAATTTAAAAAACACATATTTTTTAATTAAAAATAATAAAATAGATAAATATTTATATTTATTTTCAAAATAGATAAATATTTTGAGACACGTTAAAAAAAAATAATGAATATTTTTTTTTTGGAATGGAGATAATATTAACTAAAAAAAGATAACAAATTAGGTAAGGAAAAAAAAGAAAAAGTATTAAATAAAGAAAAAATATTAAATAGCTTTTTTTTTTTTTCTCCTTCGAAAATAGTATTAGATAGCTTATTAGCTCATTCCACACTGGCAAGTTGCCAAAGAGGACTGCTATTTGCAAAGGCAACGACCAATATTTACTAACGACAAGGACAACGGGCATAAATACTGTCGTTGTTTTACTTGTGGACATTTGATTTTATTTTAAAATTTGGCAGTGACATGATTTTTTTTAAGATAAACTTTAGCTTAGATTGATGTTAAAAATCGCAATTTCATACTTAATTATTCAGAAATTAACGTCAATACCAAAAAATCAATTCTTATTAAAAGTACAGACTAATTATATAGATTTTCACTGCCATTTGATATTCCAATCAAATGCTATGTAGATTTTCTTGAAATTAATATATTTGCTTTGGGATGGTTACTTTTGGGCAGAGACTAGAGAATAGAGATTATAGTTTTGTTTTTAGCTTTGGATGATTTATTTTTTTGTGAATAAAGAAAGATTTATTAGGTAATTTTTTTTTCCACAAAGTTGTCTCATACGTCCAAATTAATCGATAAAGAGAAATTTAATTAATATGTTTTTTATATTTATTTTTTTTATTTAATAAAAAATACTTATATTTTTTTTTACTCTAAATATTATTATATTATTGGATTTGTATATATACCAAATGTAGAGAATCCCTATTCTATTTATTAATGTTCCATGCTCAAAAAGTTATATGAATGACTTGTAAAGTTATAAATGAATTAAGCTGTTTGTAAATAATTTGAAAAAAATTTATTTACGTTCAACTCATTTTATAAATCAGTCAAATTTAAATATTAATTCAAGATTCGATTAACAAATGTGCTGAGCTTATTTCGGGAACAACTCGATTATAAGATAGTGAACAGACTCGATTATAGGCTTATTTATAATGTATAAGTATATACATTTATCATTTATATTTTGTAATTGTATAATTAATAATGATTATGCATACACAGTTAGTTTTACAAATATTATGTTTTATAATTTCATTAAATAGTTGAGAAATTTATTTTTTTAAAAAAAAGAGCTTATGTTACATAATAATAATAATAATAATAATAATTATTATTATTATTATTATTATTATTAGCCTAATTATTTTGGCACTTAAAAAATGTATTTTAACATTTCTATAATCTTTTTAGTAATTCAATTTGACTCAAATACACATACTTATCTAATTTTTTTTAAGAATATGTAATATCCAATTTTATAATCATACTTTTTTTATTAATTAGATATTTTTACTTTTATATTAGTTTGAACACGATTTTTTAACTTAAACTCAAAGAAAAATAATTAAATTGAGTCTCAACAAACTAAAATTCCGACTTATTTGCAATCCTAATTACTTGCAACGTAGAATCCACACTTAGAAGCTCTAAAACAGTTGAAGTATAACATTTACAAGTTCCAACAATTTGGGTTTAGCCCATACACATCTTTGGCAATTTACAGCACTTGTTACACAAAGCATTTTCCCTTTTACCTTGCCTAGAACAAACAATCTATCACATGAAAGCATGAAAACACAAACTAATATTTGTTACATTAAAGTAGTAAAAAAAAAAGGAAAAATCTCTACCAATTTCCAAATATATTATCAGAAAAGAGAAATCTAAAATTTTGCCAACAACACATCATTCAATAATTTATTGAAATTCAAGGTTGATGATCCAAAAGAGTCAATAGCTTCTTCAGCCTTGTGCTTCCATTCCATAGTCTTCATTTTCATTGTCTTTCCTTTATTTTTCACCACTAGTTCTATCAAAACCTTCTCTACTTCATCTCTAGTAAACTCATTACTCAATTCTATACCAATACCCCATTCATTACAACTATTTTTAGAATTCACAAAATGTTCACCAAAAACTGGCCAACAAACCATTGGTACTCCACCACAAATGCTTTCAATTGTTGAATTCCAACCAGAGTGGCTCATAAATCCTGCAATGGATGGGTGATTAAGGACTTGTTCTTGTGGACACCAACTTGCTATAAAACTCCTTTCTTTAATTTCTACTAAAAACTCTTTAGGCAAAATTGCTGACTCACCCATGACCAAATCTTGTCTGATTACCCACAAGAAATGAAGTTTACTATTAGCGAGTCCCCAAGCAAGTTCAATTAATTTTTCTGAAGATAACACTATGAAGCTACCAAAACTTACATAAATAACACTATTGGGTTCTTGAGAATCAAGCCATTGAATACATTCAGATTCTGATTCATCCCAAAAATTGCATTTGAGGGTTTTGTAGGTGTTATCTTGAATTTGATGATTAAGCAGTAACTCAAGAGGGCCAATGCCATAAACCCGAGGAAAGATTGATGATAGAATATTTAAATCTTTAATTTCTAAGGTTTCAAAGGTATGGCATATATGGGCAGCCGCTTTGCTTGTCCTTTCCAACTCTCCTACGCTGGATTCCATCAAGAAGTTAATTGGATCTGCTACTGGAATTAGCTTCGGGAGCTCTCTTATAGTAATGCCTTGCATTCCTGGAATCCAGTCTATGGTGGTATCCAATAAACGCTCATCATCATCTTCACTCCTATTGTCTCCACCTGATGAAGTTATATGCATGTATCATCAAAATGGAATTCAAAAAGAATCTTGCAACATGAAGCAAAATGAGATACATGCCATTAGGTTCTTGATTAACTAAGGCAAGTCATAACGGATCAAAAGGAATAATTAGGTTAGGGAACCACTAACACTTTTAGTTTTGAGTTTAAACTCTTATTATATGTTGTATTGAAAAATATTTTGACACAACGCACGAGAAGCATTAGGCTAAGTTTTTTTTAAGTGAGTATATATAACAATCCAATAAGATGAGAAACACATAATAAAAAAAAATATTTGTGTGAAATAAATCTATGTACTTGATGCAGATAATAATTTTTCTAAGTATTATATATCCTATCATATATTAAAGATCATGTTGTATTTTAATATATTCCAATATAATGAAGTTATGTTAACATTGATTTTTTTTTTTTTTGTTAACATTATAGGATACACAATATGGTAACTCTCCCTTTAACAATTTTCATCAAATTAATGATAATTTTTGTGATTTAAAATACTTAAATTTGAGTCATTTTTATGGTTTAGTATACTCAAATTCGTGATCTCTTACTTTACACATTTTTAAAGAGAATTAGAAGACTAATCATAACAAAATTGATTTTTATATTAACATTATTATTTGATGTTATTGAAAAAATATTATATTAAATGTATTAATTAAAATTCATTAGATTTTATTTTTAAAATAAATTTTACATGTTTTAATAGATTAATTATAAAAAAAAATTTGAAATTTATATATATACTTTTGTCTTACTTTTCAAAATTAGCAAATTTAATCCCCCATACTACCATCATAAACAATTAAAATTGAGGGATTAAAGTAAAATTTATTTTAATAAGGACTAAAATGTAATCTAATATTAAAACATCAACAATTAAAAGTGTGGTGAAAATTTTTATAATTTTATAATTAAAGACTACTCACTCCATTATGAAAAAAGTGGCCAACAACTAAAAATCACCATTTTTAAGATAATAATAATTTTGTCATAAATTGCCAAAAAAACTCTTATTAATTGCAGTATAAATTTGTAAAATATTTCTCATACTTGAAAAATGGAAGGGTAAATTAGCCATTTTATCATATATTTTTTTATTGGGTTGTTAAATGACTACTTATTTATGAATAAAATTTATTTTTTTAATAGCTACTTTTTTCATAATGGAGAGAATAATTAAATTGTTGCAGCAGTAATTAGTAAAACTTGAGGCTAAAATTGTTAGTTTCAAAACAAACACACACATATATATAAGGCCAATTTTATAATTAACCCTATAAATTAAAATTGTAAAAAGCTAAAAACAACTGTTTCAAATTACAACAACATTTAAAAGGATACTTTTCAGAGAAACCTAATGCCAAACAAAATTAATAATACCTTGGAGAAGTTTAAGACATTTTGCCATAAGCTGACGATATTGTATATAGCTACTCACACCAGAAGCAGCAATATTCCAAAAGAGTACAATTGGGATTCCAAGTTCTTCAGCAACAATAACAGCAGAATTAAGAACACCATCAGCAATTATACAAGTAACAGGAGGCACATGATCATCTGCATCAGCTTTGTTCTTTAGTTTTTCAAGAAGATTTCGAAATGAAATCAAGAAACTTTCTCTGAAACTTAGACGCAAAAAAAATAGATGTTGGACCAAATTTGAACTATTATTATTATTATCAGATGGGTGATTTTCAAAGGGTATGGTCTCAAAGCAAAAATCTGGGAAGACATTAAGAGCATTAGGGCCTCTTGATTCAAGAATTCGTTTGTGATTAAACTCAGTATTGACAAAAGTTATGTGAAAGCCTTCGTGGTGAAGGAGTTTGGCAAGTTTTAGCAAAGGGTTTATGTGCCCTTGTTGAGCAAATGGGACACATACAATATGGGGTTTACTCTGTATTGACATCTTTCTGTGTATTTGAATTATGCCTATTCACTCGCTAACTTGTATCTAATGCCTAGAGATCGATCAACATATATATATATATATATATACGTTCAAAATTGAAATTTTCAAAACTGAAGCATCGCAACTCACCTTAACCAGACATTATTATCTAAAAAATTTTAAATTAAATTGAGTGTTCAAATAATTAATATGTTATTTTGAGCAACTATGAAGCAAAAGCGATTCTGAAGTCAAATTATACAAAGCTAATGGGGCTGGCAATAAAGCTGACCTTAGTCTAATTGAGGCCTTTGGCAAAATTGCAACAAAATATTTTTTTTTTTACTTAATTATTTTCATTTAAATAACAAAATTAAATAATAAAAGTATTAAATAACAATGTATATAAGCCTAAAAAAATTATTTAAGTAATCCATTTTTCTTAAATAACAACATATGCAAATCCATAAAAAATAAGTAAAACACATATATAGTGGTCAAATGCATTTGGGGGCCTTGTACTATAATGAAATGTGTAACTAGACCATTCAAATTTTATTCAATTGGACACAAAACTTTTATTTTTTTGAAACAAATCACCCATTTAGTAATAAAATATTATATAAATTATTAATAAAGAAAAAATATTAATAATTGTCTTCTTAAATATACAAGCCATAGATTTCCAATAAAATAAAAAATCACAACAAACAGTAAATTTTGAATAAATAAATAATATCTAATATTGTTTAACATTTAATTTATTTAAATAAAATTTAATATACTTTCACTATGAAATTAGTATCTATCACTATTTATAAAGCTATGAATTTTGAATCATATAAAAAGTTATAGCAAACAGTATATATTAAATAAAAAATAATATACTTTTAATAAATAATTAGTATTTAATATTGTTTAACATGTAAATTTATTTTTCAAGAAAATTAACAAAAATAAATTTATTTTTCAAGAAAATTGGCAAAAATAATTAAATGTTAAAATGAGATAATTTTCCAAAAGAAAAATCATAAAATATTTACTGAATTAACTCAAAACTATTATAAATTTTATTAAATTAACGATCGATTGCAAAATAAATTTAAAAGGTTAAAAATAATAAAAAATAAAAAATAATTAAAAGGTATAAATATAGAAAAAAGAAAATTGAGAGGCTATAAATATTAAAAATATAGAGGATATATGAACATTTCAATATAGTATAAGTTTCTCAATGTACATTTGGCCTATAAATAATTTAATATGACACGACCAAACTACAATACCATGATGTTAACTTGAACCCAGTTGTAAATTGACTTTGTAAAAATGAGCTTACTTGACAAATAAATTTACCTATAATTATAAAATTCGATTTTTGAGATTTGACCAAAAATTAAATATACATGTTCCTGATCTCTCTTCTAATTTTTTTTTTCCTTTTTTTTCTTGGAAGGCTCATTGAATTTGCACTCGTACGACTTATATCTAATTGGAAAATATTTTTTAATTTAATTACTTTATTCTTACTGTAAAAATAGTCTATTTTTATATAACACGTAAAAATAATTTATTTATTTATTTATTTTTATCCAAAATTTAACTTGATAGTCAAAATTAATATTTTAATACCAGTTGAAAGTATTCATTCCAAACAAAAGGAATGACCCATTCTTGCTTGTAAACTGTTAGATTTTTACTCCATAAATTCCATTTTTTATTTACAAGATATATTTCTTGTCTAACAACTTTTGGTGGTGAAAGTCTATAAGATATATTTGTTTGTGCAATTTGCTGCTTTCATATATATATAATCGAAATTGAAATTAATTATATATATATACTTCTGTAAATTTTGAAGAATTCCCTTTGTTTGAATTTGAATATTTCAAGGCTGTATATATTTAGAGTTTCCCATCCAAATCATGTAATACTGCATTGAAAAACCCAAATTGAATTAAGGGGAAAGTAAAAAAAAAAAAAAGAAAGTTATCATGTGATTTTATTTTTTACACTTATATGAGTCTATAGAATTTTATTTGACAAAAAAAGATTTGTAGTTGGATTTATTAACACTTTAAGATTTATAGCTTTAACACCGTTAGTTAACGCTAACGTGACGCTAACATAACATTGATAAATAAATTATTATATCATAAACTTCAATCAATATTGCATTATTGATTAGAAAACAGGTTAATTATCATATATATAGCAAAAAATATCAAAAGGAGTGGTTGTTGTAGCTACTTATTAGTTTAGTTTTACATCTTTCAAGTCACATGTTTAATTCCCAGCTTTAAACATTTTTTGTTATTTTTTTCTTTTTAAGTTATTCTTTTTTTGATTATTCTATTTTTTTTTGTTTTTTTTTATTTTTTATTTGGTCCAAAATACGCATGTTGTGTCTCTTTTTCTTTTTTTTTTTTTTTTTCTTTTTTACTTTAAATGCTAGGGACCACATGATTTTAAGTCAATTTTTCATTTTTTTTATTTATTTGTGATACTTTTGATTAAACTTATGTTAATTTTATTTTATAAAAAAAGGAATTTATCTTTTTGCCATGTCCCATCTTTTTATTTTGTATTATATTATTAATAATAATTTATTAATATATATACATTTTATTTTAATTTTAAATTAAAATTAATATAATTTTTATTAGAGAAATTAATATAAAAAAATTTAATCACACTTTAGAATTTAAATTTTAAATTATACTACGCTTTATTTCTCAAAAATTTAAATTTAAATTTTTTTTTATCTTACATTTTTTTTGAAAAAATTTTTTATCTTACATAATAATACTTTTTTTGAAAGTTACATAATAGTACTTTAATTCCTTAAAATTTAATAATAATAATGAAACCTTAAAATTAAAAATTTTTTATTCATAATTATAAATTGCAAATCACAATTATATATTGTGAATACAAATTTATTAGTAAAAACTATAAACATTAATTATCTATAAGTTTTTAAGTTAAAAACAAGTTCATAAATAATAAATTATAAGTTTATTGCACATATTGTTGCGCGATTTCTGCAAGTGCACAAATCGTTTATAAGTAATAAAGTGATGAGTGAGTATCGTTCCCACGAGAAAGGGTTTGTCAAGTACTAATTTTAAGATTCCTTTATTATTTAGAAAATTAATTATGAGAATTCATATTTTAAGTTAAAGTAAAATTCAAGTACATAAATGATGATAAATATAAAAATAAAATTAAAGGTCTAGGATTTAGAATTCATCAATTGATCACATATGATTTCTTTATAATTTTTAGATGGATTATTTTTGCTGGAATTAATGATTAGATTTCCCTAAATTATATGATGTTCTCTCTCAAGATACAACATGTGTGTTCATATTAACCTTACGTCTACTCTCGTGATCATAAGCAATTAACACAAACCCATTAAGTTTTATGAAAATCCTTTTGAAAATCACAAAAGAGTGTTCTTATCTCTAAGCAACACATACCCTAGGTTTAATATCTTAATGAACTAATATTGTGTTTCCACTCTCGCTACTGCACACAATATCTTAAATCATGCAATTAATAGCTAGTTAATTACAAGCATTAAGTTCTAAGATAAAAGATTAATTCCAACAATCAACCCAATCAATTAAATATAAATAATCATATGCAAATCAAAAGATTACATCTAAATCCTAGAAAATAAAATTAGCTATTCATAATTAAAAGAGAAGAAATAATTAAATTAACAATAAAAATTATAAACATAATAATAACTTATAATTAAATTCAAGAATAGAGTTTAGAGAGAACTTATTTTGGGATACAATTTTTGATGAACTCAATCTTCCAAAAACTCCTCCTCTTGATCAAAATAAAAAATAAAACTAATCTACTCTAAGAAAATATATGAAAATCTATCTACATATTTTTTTTATGGATTTTCTTTGATGCCATTTCCTTTTGCCAAGTATGGTATTTATAGACATGTTTGATGGAAGAATTCAAGTTCCATTAAAATTCTTACATAAAAAATTCAACATTGATAGTTAGGTTGGCCACCAACCATTAAATTCCTTCATCAATATTCAAAATGGTTAGGTTGGCTACCAACCATTGAATTTTGGCCATCAACCATTGAATTCCTTCATCAATATTCAAAAATGGTTAGGTTGGCTACCAACCATTGAATTTTAGCCACCAACCATTGAATTTATTTCTCATGGATTGAAAACTTGAATCATTGCTTGCATCATTATTTTTATGACATCACCGTTTGTATCATTTATTTTATTGCATCATTGTGACATCATTTTGATCTGCAAAAATAAAATAAAAATACTTAAAATATATTATAATTTATTTATAAATTGTAAAACTATTTATTTCTAAAAATATGTAATAATATTATTGCATTTTCAAGAACTAAACTAAAATTTAAGTTTAAACAAATAAAATAACTCTAAAAATATAGAGTTATCACATATACCTGAGATTCATATATTATGTCACGACCCATCTTTGAGCCGCGACTGTCTTAGGGTATAGGGAGACATAAGGTCACCTAAACCAGTAGAACAACCTATAACTCATAAGCTATTACCATTACGTTATCCTTAACCCAAGATCGTAGCCATAATTCCCATGTAATAGTCATTCAATGTCTAAATTCATTTTTATACTTATCACTTTTGAACTCCATTTTCCAGTATACTAATTGCAACTTAAGTGAGTGTTAATCATACATCTGGGCTATAGTAAGATAATACCCAACCACACATATTAATGATACTCTAAGTTATACCATTATTACAGACTTTTAACAAAACATTGAGCTCTAGAGTGAAACCTCCAAAATTATAACAAAATATGTACATGATGATAACACCAAAACTAGCAACGCAATTTCCAAGCGAAGATGTAGAACTTGGAATTTACCTTGCCGAACCATCAACTGATCCTGAAAATAAATAACAACTATGGGGTGAGACAAAGCTCAGTGAGTACAAAATAATACTGTATAAAATAAACAAGTGGTAGGTGGTTTAGTAATAATTTCTTATAGCAATGAAATGAAACGGATCAAGAATCATTCTTATGGAATAGTTTTCCATATACAGTAATTATTGCATTTTTAGCAGAATATTTCCTTTATTGGAAATGGTGTGTTTCCCACATTATCATTCGAGTGGCGGCTGACGCCTTGCTCACTCTCATTTCAGTCACACGTACAACTGATCGGGTCGCACGTACTAGGGGCCATAAACCCTTCCCAGCTAGGGTTCGGATACTCTTTACCATATCCGTGGGTTCATTACCATTGTGCACAAGGCTGATGTATTGCCCCACATCAGAGGGGTATTCTGCTTATCACAGTATTATAAAAACATTTTTCCTTTCCATCTATGAAATAATTCAATGGATAATATATCAATAAATAATCAAAATTCTCATCATTGATCATATTAGGAAATGAAGCAACAAGGCTCATTTGGCCAAGTGCCATAAGGGATATTTAATTCAATAATTGGTAAAGCATATCATGCATGCCAAAGAATTGCAATGTATTTTAATTAGGAAAGTGATCCAACATTTAGACTTATATTTAAAGCACAAGAAATATAATATTACAATGGATAATATATAATATCAATTGGGTTCTCATTATTGATCATATTATAAGATCAAACAATATAGACTCATTTGGCCAAGTGCCATAAAGAAATGTTTGGTTCACTTTGGCTCAATAATCAAGGAAGTATTATATCAACGGTTCAATATTCAATAAGCAAATTAAGCTTATCAAGAAATTAAGATTGTGGAATATCAATGAGCCATTCAACTTTTCAAGGCATAGAAACAATTCAACCATTAAGGTTGGAATAATAAAGGTTCCAGTATATGAAATAAGGCATATTATATTATTAAGTACCCACCTTTTGCTCCTTAGCTCCTATACCGATAGTTCTAATGTAGATTATAACGAGGCTCCTCGGTATCCCGAACAATGCCTTTGCCTTTGGATTCTACAAATACACCCAAATAATCATACATTAATTCCTACTCCTCAAACTTGCTAATCTCATTCTAACTCAACTTAACATTAACTTCCTACTACTAATCACCAAAACACAATCCAATACATCAAACAATAACACACATAAACACATTAATTATTTAATCACTTTATTTCAAAATCCCATGTTGTCCAAATCCTTTCATTAAAACAATTAGGTCCCTTTTTCCTTCCTAATTCCTTAATTAAATTCCATGTTTATCAAACTAATATTCAAACAATCAATATTCATTCACCAATTGAAATTGATCTCTTTCAATTGTCATAAACCCTAACTTTACCAAATTGGGATGATTTGGGGAAAACCCAAAATTTCTCAATCAAATCTCAAATTGATCTTGCCAAGATAAAATTAATGTCATGCAAAGCCTACCATAACAATCAAACATCAAACTACACTTCACATTACACACTTTCCTTATATCATGCATTATGCCTTCAAGAATTTCAATTTTTGAATAAAATCTCTAAATTCAAATTTTACATTTTTAAACCACTTTTCAACATCCCAAATAACCTTAGATATTGTTAAAAAAAATTTTGGACACTCCCCCTAAAAACCCTAGTTTGGCCGAACCTTATGTAACTTCCTCTTCATTGATTTTTCATGCTTCCTTTGTTATTATTCACCTATTAAACCCCAAATCCTTAACCCCAATTCTCATATTTCATCACTTAACATGCCAAACTAACTCTCCTTCAAATTATTCTACCAAAATCCAATCATAGAAATCAAAAGAAAATAGATAATTGCTAACAATTTATCACACTTAAGCTAAAGAAAGAAAGGAATTGCTTAAGCAATAAATCTCACCTTGAAATGCTTCAAATTTAGCTCTAAGTTGAAGAATGAGTTGGGAGGTTTTGATTCTTTGGTGAGGGTGAAATTTTTGGTGTAGGTTACAAATGAAATGGTTTAACATAATTTCATTTTATATACAAATAAAATCAATGGTGGTGATTTAATCACACAAAATCAATGGTCACATTTTTACTTGAAATGGAGGGCTAAGATTGATTAAGATGGATGGTTGAGATGGCCCTTAGGTGTATGGTGACTAAGCATCAAAATAATGAATAACATCATCACCAAAGTGAACATAATCATGGTGATGGAAAAGTAGGAGGCTTAGGTGTAAAGTTGGCATAAATCAACAAATATGGCTAACTTAATTCCTTTCTCATCCTAACCCCTAATTAACTTATTCTAACCATTCTTTAGTCAAGTTCCACAAAAATTTGAGGCCTTAGGGCCGGCCACTCCATGGGCTTGGGCTTTGAGTCCAAAAGCCCATCAACAAGCCCACCCGAAAACGTTTCCCGAACTTAAAAATTTTTCGTAACTTTTTCCTTTCCCTTTCACTTGGCATTTTAAATCTTACCTTCCCATATCATAATAAGCTTAAACTAAGCCATATTGCCTAAAATTAATTCAATAAAATATACAATAAATATTCATATCTCATAAAAGTACACACTCGAACACTTAGCATCAACAAGAGTTTCTGTCGTTCTATCACTATATCATTGATACTATACCCATAAAATTTATATTTTATGGTATTATTATAACTCTGATGAGCTATAGAGACCTTGGGTATTACATATTATAATCTACAAATTCATAAAAAAAAAAAATACAGCTTTATAATTTAAAAAAAAAAAAGTTCACAAATTATAACTTAAAGATTCATCACAAATATACCTAATATTCATAGATTATAATTTATAAATTCATAAATTAAAAAATAGACTTACATGTTAACTGATGAATTGACAATTTACAAATGATGAATTTACACCTTATATTTGATGAATCTATATGTAATATTTAATGAACTTGTTGTTTATAACTATATTTGACAATAAATGTTTAATGAATCTATACCTTACTATCAATAAATTTACATTTTTTATTTAATAAACTTACAACTTATCATATAAAATCTGCAAACATAACAGTGAAAATTCATTGTCATAAAAAAGATAAAAATGATATTTTATAAAAATGTTGAAATATCTTTAAAAAACTTTTTAAAACAATTACCCATAAAAATGTTAAAATTTATAA
Organism: Reutealis trisperma; assembly: GCA_947687605.1. Classification (NCBI taxonomy): domain Eukaryota; kingdom Viridiplantae; phylum Streptophyta; class Magnoliopsida; order Malpighiales; family Euphorbiaceae; genus Reutealis; species Reutealis trisperma. The sequence goes on along the minus strand of CANTUT010000052.1, from coordinate 3,202,674 downwards.
ATAAAAATTACATTGAAAAATTAATAATATTAAAATTAATTATCATTGTAAGAATTAAATGAAAAAATTTCGACCATCAATATATTTTTTTTCTTATAGAAATTAATATAAATTTAATTAGAACAATTAAAAAAATAAAAAAAACTCAACAATTAATATAATTTTTTCTTAAAAAATAAAAAAAATAAATATTAATTTAATTGCGAATATTACAAATAAATAAAGAAGAAAAAAGAAAAATAACTAAAAAAGAAAAAAAATACAGAGTATTTGAGCTTGAGATTCAAACTTACAACCTTCACCAATTGTACCAACCAATCTTTTTGCCTTTTTTACTACATGTATAATAATTAGCATGTATCATGAGACCATAATGCATTATGATCATATGTTCAGAATATAATTTGCCCTTATGAGTTTTACTTTTTTATTTTTTAAATAGCCATGTGGATAAAAAAAATAAGGCATATAAGTGTTATGTCAGTATTGAACATGCTATATCAATTTTGACTAACAGTATTAATAATAGATACCTAAATTATTAACAAAATAAATCACAGACCTTTTTTATTAAAAAATTTTATAGATCTATAAATATAAAAGGGTCAAACTACAACATACTTTTTTATATTTCTCCTTGAATTAATTATATGATCTTGAGTCTTTAGAATAATGGTCGTGGATGGATGATTTGTTTTGTTGTGACATCAGTTGGATCAAACTCAAACAATTTTTTTTTTGTTTTTTTTTTTGGGCCCAGAAACTCAAACAAATGAAACAAATCATTTGGATGGAATTTATGTTATAAGGTTACAATATAATTGAGTAGGTCACAATATTATTGATTTATAATATGTTGAAATTATTTCAAATTTTATATAAATTTAATTAATTATAATTAAATTTATAAATTAAATAAAATTTATCACCCCTATATAATATTATGTTTAATTATTGAAAGATTATTTAGAGGGTTCATTGAACAATTTATCTATGGATCAATATTTTTTCTTGTATTATGATCAAATGGCCCTATGCCAGAGGCAGAACTATGCACAAGCCTGGGGAGTCATGGCCCCCCAGGGGCAGTAAAATTTAATTTTTCACCTATAAAATTTTTATATTATTTTTTCAACATATACATATTGGCCTCCCCCTCCCTCACCACCATCCCATCCAAAAAAAAAGTTTTAGATTTTAGTTTTTTCACTCATATTTTTTATACTTTTTTTTTCATAAATATACACCAGTCCTACTAAATTTTTCAAAATTTTATTTATTATAGGTATATTTCATACATTTTTCATTAGAAATTATTATATTTAATCATCAAATTTTCTTAAATTTTATTTGTCACTCTTTTTTAATTTATATTTTTAGAATTATAATACATTGAAATTGAAAATTATTCATGTTGAAAAAAAAAATTACCATTATCTTTGCTTTTGACCTCCTAAAGGAGAAGCTTAATTTAGCAATAATTCCACTTATATCTGCTGTATCATTTTCATAATGTTTATAATACACAAGACTTATAAAAGGTATTTAAGATATGACAATTTATATCATAGGCCCAGGACCATATAGTATTATGATCTCAGGATATATAATAAATATTATATGTGTAATAAAAATATTTAAATAACAGGTTAGTATAATTAATTTGTATGGTAGTTTAAATACTTGAAGGTTCCAGGTTCAAACCCTACCAGACATTGAAACTCTTATTTTTTTTTTCTTTTTCCATTTATTCTTTTTTTTTTCTTTATTTTTTTTCTTTTTTCTTTTTGCTTTTTAATATAAAAAATATTGAAAAATTACATTAATGGTTAATTTTTTTTTATTTGAATCTTCTAATTATTACTTAATATCATTAATTTTTCAACATAATTTTTGTTTATAAATTTTAATATTTTTATAGGTAATTTTTTTAATGATTTTTAAGGAAAATTTTGCATTTTTATAAAATATTATATTTATTTTTTTATAACAACTAATTTTCAAAAATCATTTTTTAAATAATAATAATTATTCTAATTAAATTCATATTAATTTTTATAAAAAAAGATTATATTAATGGTTGAATTTTTTTATTTGATTATTATAATGATAATTAATTTTAATATCGTTAATTTTTAAACGTAATTTTTATTTATAAATTTTATCATTTTTATGGGTAATTTTTTAAATGGTTTTTAAAGATAATTTAACAAAAAGATAAATATCATATTTATCTTTTTTATGACAATAAATTTTCAAAAATCATTTCTTTTTTTTAAATAATAACAAATTTATTTAAAATTCATCGTCAAATATAATTTATATAAAAATTATGTTCACCACTTATAAGCAATATATTTATTAAATATTACTTATAAATTCATCAAATATATAGTGTAAATTCATCATTTGTAAACTGTAAATTCATATTAAATTTTAAATCATCAGGTTTATTAGATTTAAAATTTAGATTCATCATACGTAATTATCAAATTTATTAGATATAACATTCAGATTCATCATATATCACATACAGATTTATTATCTTTTACTGTTAGATTCATTATTTAATTATTTTATAATTTAATTTTATTCATTTCTCATATTTATAATTTTCATTCTTTAATATTTCATATATAATTATGAGATTTATTAGATTTAAAATTTAGATTCATCACATATAACTATCAAGTTTATTAGATATAATATTTAAATTCATCATATACAACTATCAAATTCATTAGATATATCACATACAGATTTATTATTTTTTACTGTCCAATTCATGATTTAATTATTTTATAATTTAATTTTATTCATTTCTCATATTTATAATTTTTATTCTTTAATATTTTACATATAATTATGAGATTTATTAAATTTAAAGTTTAGATTCATTACATATAAGTATTAACGTTTAGATTCATCATATATCTTATACAAATTCATTATCTTTTACTATCAGATCTATGATTATAAATCAATACTGAATTATCTATTTTTTTTATTTATCAACAATTAGCTCTGTTATTTTGATCAAGTAGAATTCAAAACAATATAAGTAATATATTCATTAAGTATTACTTATAAATTTATCAAATATATGGTGTAAGTTTCATAATTTGTAAACTATAGATTTATCAGTTATACTAATAAGAAAATAAAATATATTCTTTAAAAGTAATGAATTTATGTTTTATGTATTATAAACTTATATTTTATAACTGATAAACTTATTTTCTATAATTTATAAACTTTGATAAATTAATTTATAACCATAAAAAAATTTTAGATATTATTTTAATAATATAAATATTACAGCAAAATTTTACTATCATAAAAAAATAAAAATATTATTATATAATTAATCTATATATATATATATATATATATATATATATATATATATATATATATATATATAAAGTGAATTTTATTTGATGCATTAAATAATTTACCTAAACAAATATAAAATAATATTTAAGAACTCTGTTAGTTTTTTAAATTCAACATAAATAAAAATCAAACTGATAATTTCATATAAATAAATATTTATAAAAAAATTCAACTATTAATATAATTTTAATTGCAAATATTACAAACAAAAATGAAAAAAAATAAAGAATAACTAAAAAAGAGAAAAAAAAATAAAGAATAACTAAAAAAAAATAAAAAGCTTGTGTTGAGACTTGAACCTAAAACCTCAAGGGAAGGAAGTGAGGTTCATACATTAACCAACTACACTAACCAATATTATTTCTCATTTTATTATATATATAATAATTAAAACTTTGGATGCAGATCTATGATATAAGGTAGACCTGAATTCATGATATAAGAACTCTTAAGATATACACAAGCTATTTGAGGAATACAAAAATTCTATATGTGCTGGTAGGATAAGTTTTATCGTTATCCGTCATTGAGGGAACATGAAGTGGACTTGTTATGGTCACCCCATTCCCTCACAAACTCTTGGAAAATTCTTATCTACACTGGATATATAAACTTATCTCATGCACCAAACCAATGATTAATGAAATATTTTACCAAATATAATTTTATTGTATATTTTTTACCTAGCGAAAATACAATGATATATTTTTTATTTTACTCTATGTGTTTTTGTTTCATTAGATTAGTTTATATACCTAGTATAGACAATAATTATTTCAAACTCTTAGGCCACTTTTGATAATTTGTAATACAATGTAATATAATAATGTAATCAAATACATTTTTAATGTAAATATTATATTAAAAATATATTTAATTATATTACATTATATTATATTGTGACATTTTAAACATATCTTAAAATCTGCTTTTATAAAGTATATATGTTTGTTTAATAAGTATGTTCAGAGTTTTCCCCCTCTCCTCTTTAAAGTATAAGTTTCAGTGATTTTTCTTTAGGAAATATCCTTTGCACACTATTTATAATTATCTATTTTTACTTTTATTTTAGATATTAATTTGCTTAGATAATATGAATAAAATTGAGTGAAATATAAATATAGAAATATCATAATACATAGATAAGTGTTAGTGTATAATTAGTGAACAAATATTAAAAGTCAAGTTAATTATGCATAAAATAATTATATCATATTGACCTATATATAGTTTTTCCCTAACAAAACGAAATATTTGTTATGAAAACTCAATGAAATTTTAATTGAAAACAAGCTAGTTAGATTTTGACGCGAGGGTTCTCATCTATTTTTATAATTATTTTAATAATTGTAACTTCCTAATTAGTATAGATTTGTTTTCCTATTTTTCAAATAATTCTAGAATATTTAGGCATCTTATTTAGTAATTTCTTTATTAGTTTTTATTTAGGATTTTATGTTTTATAAATAGGCCTATTATGTAATAGTTTGGGGGATCTCATTTTTGAATAAAAATTTCAGTATCTTTTATTTTGGTGGACTCCAAAATTTATCTTTCCTTATGGATTCAAGAATATTCAAGGACTAAACGTGTTCTAGTCTTATTCCTATTACTTACTCACTGCATCAGGTGGTATGAGAGCCTGGTTAAGGCTTATTTACTCGATGATAATCTACAAAGCACGAAGCAATCTTTTTGTTGAAAGGGATTGCGAAAGGTAGACTCTTTCAAGAATAAATTTTCAAGATCCAGGATATAAAAGAAATAGTATTTGAGACGATATATCTCACAGCTGACATATTCCTAATTTAGAAAATAATTTTTATTTTTGGGATCATGGATATGGAAGATCATGCACTGGAAATGATATAACTCACAGTCAATCAATTCGTACAAGCATCTCTAATTTTAGAGGTATTTCTTATTTTGATGGTGATTTTTATGAGAAAGATTTTGTCAAGTGGTTATTTGATTTAGAGATATATTTTGATTATCATGATATTCATGGGAAGGAAAAAAATTAAGCTTTCTTGTTGGAAGTTATTTGATGATACACTTGATTGGTGGGTTGATTATCAAAAGACATATGGTAAAATTCGTTCATGATCAATGATGAAAAAATTATTAGTTGACAAATTTTACTATGGTTGTTATGTGCTTCGTGAATTACATAAAAAATTAAATAGGTATTATGAAAGATTAGAGGATTTTTATGATAAAGTTTTAATAGACAAATTTAGTTCAAATTCTTTGAATGGAAGATCTATTCATATTCAATTGGATGCTAAGAAAATAACAAAGACTATTCAACTTGAATCAATTCAAGATTCAAAGAGATCGGAATTTGTGGAAGTTGAATACAAATATAATAAATCCAATTTTGAATATGACGATAGCTTTCCATGTATTGTTAATTTTAATTTTGAATTTGAAGACAAAAAAGAAAAAATACAAGCTTTACAGAGTGAGACAATTAAGGAAGCAGAAAAAAAAATTGATATTCTTGAGATACATACAATTGAAGAGAATATGTAAAGAAGCAAGTGTAAAAATTGCAGTAATCAAGTCATTAAATTTTCAAGTGAGCCTATTATGCACAAGTCCCAAGATACTATTGAATTTCAAAGCATTGATTTTATTGGGATTAATTATTTAAATAATAATCCCTCCTTGACCAATAATTTTAATCAGTTGATTATTTAAAAAAAATGTTTGTGACAAATTACTCCATGAAAATGTGTTATTTATTTATTTGGCATGGAATATTTCAAGTTTAAACTATAAACTCGAAGTTGAGTTTTCTTGAAGTGAAGGAGTATGATGTGGGGGTTCTCATTTATTTTTATAATTATTTTAATAATTGTAACTTCCTAATTAGTGTAGATTTTGTTTTCCTATTTTTCAAGTAATTCTAAAATATTTAGATATCTTAATTAGTAATTTCTTTATTGATTTTTATTTAAGATTTCATGCCTTATAAATAGACATATTATGTAATAGTTTGGGGAATCTTATTTTTTGAATAAAAATTTTAGTATCTTTTATTTTGGTGGACTCTAAAATTTATCTTTTCTTATAGATTCAAGGATGTTCAAAGACTAAACTTATTCCTATTGCTTCTTGGCTGCGTTAGATTTGATTATTTTAATTATTTTAATTTCAACAATTATTCTTACAGCCTCCTATAAGATTATAGTCCTATGTTGCTCCCGACGACGTCCTCAAGTTTGACACGATGGTAAAAATTGAATTTGAATGATTGTAAGTGTCCGTATTCATGAATCTTTCTCTCAATACTAATTGGGAAAATTTTTTATCTAGCCGAGTCTATGTAGACCTCTCTCCCATAATAAGAAATCAATCCATAAATATATGACATGTTTTATATGTTATGATGATATTATCTTAAAGAGTCAAGTTTAAGAAGTATAAAAGTAAAGGAATCAGAAGGAAAGAAAACAGAAATATGATTTCCTTAAAATTAATTCAAGGAAATTTACTTGTCAAGTCAAAATTGTGAACTGGGGGAAAGAGCTTTCCTCCACGACATTAATTCCTCATTTTAGATATACTATATATATGTTGTATTACAGAAGCAAAATTCAAAAGCATTAATTGATTAATTAGTTGGAGCTTAATTACTTCATTTATAATTCGGAAGAATCAAGATGAGTACAAATGGTGGTGCTGCAACCTCAATCACCAATAGGTAATTAATTATACTACAACTTATTAATTTCTTTTTCAACTGAATTTGTTGATCCTGGTCTTAGCATGCACATTAAGATATTTCAGCTAGACTAACACTCTTCTAATACCTTCATCATGCAATCAACGCCGACAACATTAATAAGAGAACAACTTACTAATTAAATACTATAAAAATTAAATATTTGTTTAAACTTTTTGTAGTATTTCTTAATTTCTTTAATTACTATATCGTACAGGCTAGAAGGAAAAGTAGCTTTGATAACAGGAGGAGCAAGTGGAATAGGTGAGAGCAGTGCGAGACTGTTTATTAAACATGGAGCTAAGGTCATCATTGCAGATATTCAAGATGAGCTTGGCCGCGCTCTTTGCGAAGAAATTGGATCAGAATTAATTCTATCTTACGTTCATTGTGATGTAACATGTGATTCTGATGTTAAAAACGCAGTGGATTTAGCTATTTCCAAGTATGGAAAGCTCGATATTATGTTTAGCAATGCTGGGATTACAGGGAAGAATGGCCCAAATATTTTAAGCATAGATAATGAAGATTTTAAACGGGTTTTCGATGTTAATGTTTTCGGTGCTTTTTTGGCAGCGAAACATGCTGCTAGAGTAATGATTCCTGCAAACAAAGGTTGTATTCTGTTTACTGCAAGTGTTGCTTCAGTGCTTGCTTATGAAGGTTTGCTTTCATATGTAACTTCAAAGCATGCTGTGGTTGGTTTGGCAAAAAATTTGAGTGTGGAGTTAGGGCAATATGGAATAAGAGTTAACTGTATATCCCCACATGGAATTGTGACCCCCTTGTTCCGTGAAGGTTTTGGGATAAGTACGGAGATAGAGGAGAAGAAGATCCGTGAAGCACTTTCATCTGCAACAAACTTGAAAGGTGCTGTATTAAAACCAGAAGATATAGCAGAGGCAGCAGTTTATTTGGGAAGTGATGAGTCCAAGTATGTGAGTGGATTGAATTTGGTTGTTGATGGTGGTTCTACTCTTACAAATCCCTCCTTTGCTATGGCATTGAAAAATTTACTTTCTTGAGCCAATCTTAATTAAATTCTATTTCAGTTTTGAACTATAATTACCCTTCTCTCTCTCTCTTTTTTTTTTTTTTTTTTTTAAGAAATTTAGCCTTAATATTTAAGGCTTCAAAATGCAGTCAAGTTCTAGTTCCCTTCTCCTTACTAAAAAGAATAAAATAACTGTCAGTTGTAATGAAATAATTATTTCCTAAGTTAATTAGGAAAAGTTTATTAATCATTATATGAGTGTTCATTAAGATATTGTTAGATTGATGATTCGATCTTTATACATCTTGCTTCAATCATTATATATATATATATATATATATATATATATGGAAGGGGAAAGCACATTTACATAAGAGTCTCTCAATAAGATTTTTTTAATTGTGCATTTATAATGGGTAATCTGGATATTTATTAATTAAATAATATAATTATCTAATTATATTTAATTTAAATAATAACTGATAAATTCAATTAAAATAAAAAAATAAAAAAATAATTATTATTTAATATATAATTAATTAATATATAATTGTATTTAATTTAAATAAGAAAAATAATGAAATCAATTAGAATAAAAAAAGAATAAGATAATTATTATTTAATATATAATTAATTATATTACAAATTTATAATTATATAGTTATTATAATTTAATAATTTAATTATCTAATTTAATTTAAATAAAGAATGAATGAATTCAATTAGAATAAGGAAATAAAAAAATAATTATTATTTAATATATAGTTAATTATATTTAATTCAAATAAAAAAGAATTCAATTAGAATAAGTTATATTTTTTAATTTTTTTTTTCAAATATTTAGAAATTAGAGAAATTTTTTTGATTTGATTATTCAAATATTAACAAGTTAGAAAATTTTAATTTTTCTAATTTGACTTTCATTTTTTAAATTATTATCACATGATATAATATGATATCACATGATAAATCAATTACGTATAATTAATATTGAATTAACATTGATATTAAATTTATAAAAGCATGTTAGAAATACTGTTATTAATTTTCTGGAGAAATAAAAATTAAGTTATAATATGTGAAAGAGATCAAAATTTATCAAAATTAATAAAAACAAACAATTTACATTAAAATTATGAGAAAACATCTCTACTATATATAAATATATGAAATGAGGGAAGAAGCACATTTACTTAAGAGCCCTCATTAAGTTATTTTTAATTGTGCATTTATGATGGATAATATAGTCATTTATTAATTAAATAATATAATTATCTAATTATATTTAATTTAAATAATAAATGATGAATTCAATTAGAATAAGAAAATAATAAAATAATTATATTTAATATCTAATTATAACTAATTTAAATAAGAAAAGATGAATTCAATTAGAATAAGAAAAGAATAAAATAATTATTATTTAATATATAATTAATTATATTACAAATTTATAATTGTATGGTTATTATAATTTAATAATTTAATTATTAAATTTAATTTAAATAAAGAATGAATGAATTCAATTAGAATAAGGAAAGAATAAAATAATTATTATTTAATATATAGTTAATTATATTTAATTCAAATAAAAAAGAATTCAATTAGAATAATTTATATTTTTTAATATTTTTTCAAATATTTAGAAGTTAGAAAAATTCTTTTGACTTTGATTATTCAAATATTAACAAGTAGAAAAATTTTAATTTGACTTTTATTTTGTAAATTATTATTACATGATAAATCAATTGCATATAATTAATATTGAATTAACATTGATATTAAATTTATAAAAACATGTTAGAAAAATTGTTATTAATTTTCTAGAAAAATAGAAATTAAACTATAATTAATGTGTCAAGAGATCAGAGTTTATCAAAATTAATAAAAATATACAATTTACATTAAAATTATGAGAAAATAATAGTTATACCAAATATTAACATGAAAATCAACCTATAATTAATAATTTGTCAACATAACAATTATTTAAATAAATTACAAAATTATAATAAAATATATCTATCAATTCATTTATTTTTTTTCTCTAACATATTGTTGAATATAAGGATATCATTTAAAAAAATGATTTACTTTGATATGCTTAAATCTTCTTTCAATATTGTGTATGTATTACTTTTTAAAATACATTCATATATTTATATAGAATCTATAATTATTTTATGTCATCATTTTAATTGTATTAAACATATACGATTGTACAACTTAGATAATATTTATTATGTATAATTATATTTTCGTTGAATTTTTATTTTTTTATATGAAAATTTAACTTAACTTGCATTCAATAATTAAAGTGAATTTAATAATTAAGTTATATAAATATTGCTCCATAATAATCTTAAAAGTCAATCAATAAAATTTCAATTTCATATTATTTATTTGAGAAATTTTATATCATTTTATATTTAAGTAATAAAATACTGATCATTAATACTTTAATAAAGAAAAAGTATAAATTCAAAATAAATATTTATATTTTTAATGAATCATAATAGAAATCAACATGTGAATCATGTTATAAAAAAATCTCATAAATATAAGATTCGTCAACAAATCTTAAAAGTTAAATTAATTATGCATAAAATAATTATATTATATTAGCCTATACTTTTTCCCTAATTAGTGAAAATACACATTCAAATTCTACAATTTTTTTTTTTCGAAAGAAAAAGAAATTCAAAACCAATTTTTGTTATCAAAACTCAATGAAATTTTTATTGAAAACTAGCGAGTTGGATTTGATTTTTTGAATTATTTTAATTTCAACAATTATTCTTGCAGTTGCAGCCCCCTATAAGCTTCCAACAACGTCCTCAAGTTTGACACAATGGTAGAATTGAATTTGAATGATTGCGAGTGTCTTTATTCATGAATCTTTCTGCTTAACACTACTTGGGAAAAATTTTTATCTAGCCGAGTCCATTGGAAAATACACATTCAAATTCTATTATTTTTCAAGGGAAATATTTATTTTTATTTTGATACATAATATTACAAAATAAAATTTTAGATTTTCAGATACATAATATCTACTTTACATTAAAAGAAATTAAAACAATGGTTCAAAATAAAATAAAATTTTAATTAATTAAAGTAATTTTTTTTTTTAGATTTTTTTGGATGGGTTATTTGAGATGATGAGGGTCGATTTTTATCAGCACGAAATGGAGTATGGCATGGCCCTATAGATTCCAAGTTTGCAAAAGCCATGAGTGTGCGTGAAGCTCTTTCCTGAGTAAAGAACAAAGGTAATCTGATGCACAAGTTGTTATCCAAGCTTTGACTAGCTGTGATAGAGATAATTCTTATTTTGGGATGATTATTCAAGATTGTAAGTCATTAATGAGCGAAATTTCTAATGCTCACCTTGTGTTTGTTAAAAGGCCTGCGAAACAATGTAGCTCACTGCCTTGCTCCAGCTGCAGGTTCTGTGTCTGGTATGAATGAGTGGATTATGTCTCCACCAGATTTTCTTTGTGATGTATTGGCTTTTGACAGTTTAGCTTAATGAAGCAATTACCATTTAAAAAAAAAAAAAAAAAAAAAAAGGTATATAATAGTCTATAATTAATTATCATCATTATTATTTAATATTTATATTTGTGTAAAATATTTTTCCTTTATTGATCTGCATGGCTATGGAAAAAGACATGAACAGAAACAATTAGGCATATGATGAACTCGTAAACAGTAAAGTATTGTCAAAAGAATGGTTTGACAGAATTTAGATTGCATTGGGAATTAATTCGAATTAAGGTAATATGACAATATCTAATCAATATATACATTTATGCTAATAGAAAAATAAGACAAACTTGAAATCAATTTAAGAAGGAGAATTAAAACTGAAATTTTTGAGCATTGATCAGGAAGGACCAAATAGTAGTGGGAATGGAAAACGTCCAAATCAAAGAAAGAAGAAACAAATCTTAGAAAAAAGAAATAAAGTAGGGTTTAAAGGCATATATAGAAATAAAATAATTCTGAAAGTTAACTAATATCATAATAATACTATTGTATATATGTTTTTAAGTCCATTTAGTTTTTATTAATTTTTAAATCATGCCATATATTTTAATAATATAAAAAAAAGTAAAGAAAATGCGATATAGAAAAAATTCGTTAATATTAGGGAGTCCACTTCTTTGGGAGATCTTTATCATGAACCTAATGACGGAATATGTCTTGACACGACATTCCAATATAAAATTTTAAAGCATTAAATTTGTGAGTTTTTTCCATATATATCTATCACTAAGTCCATCTGAGCCCACCAGGAGTAATACTGCATCACGGATCTGTCTTCGTACTTGCCCCATCGGCTCTAATACTACTTGTTAATATCGGGGAGCCCACATCCTTGAAAGATCTTGATCATGAGTCTAATGAGGGAATATATTTATGAAACTTGACACCACACTCAACTCCAAAACTTTTAGATATTGAGTTTACGAGTCTTTCTCACATATATATTTCTCACTAAGTCCATCTCCTTCCAACGTGAAATCTCTAGTCCCACTTGATATTCCAATAATCCTTAACCGTCCTTACAGTAAAACAGTGCTAAAAACGATTTGCTCGTGAAATCAGAATTGTGAACAGGAGGAAAGAGCTTTCCTATATATATATATATATATATATATATGTGTGTGTGTGTGTGTGTTGTATTATTGAAGCAAAATTGAAAAGCACAGCAAAATTCAAGAGCACTAATTGATTAATTAATTGGAGCTTAATTACTTCATTTATAATTAGGAAGAATCAAGATGAGTGCAGATCATACTGCTGCAACCTCAATCACCAATAGGTAACTAATTATAATCCTACTTATTAATTTAATACCATAAAAATTAAAGATTTGTTTAAAATTTTTATATTCCTTAATTTCTTTAATTACTATATCTAACAGGCTAGAAGGAAAAATAGCTTTGATAACAGGAGGAGCTAGTGGAATAGGTGAAAGCAGTGCAAGACTGTTTATTAAACACGGAGCTAAGGTCATTATTGCAGATATTCAAGATGAGCTTGGCCGCGCTCTTTGCGAAGAAATTGGATCAGAATTAATTCTATCTTATGTTCATTGTGATGTAACATGTGATTCTGATGTTAAAAACGCAGTGGATTTAGCTATTTCCAAGTATGGAAAGCTCGATATTATGTTCAGCAATGCTGGGATTCCAGGGAAGAATGGCCCCAATATTTTAAGCATAGATAATGAAGATTTTAAACGGGTTTTCGATGTTAACGTTTTCGGTGCTTTCTTGGCAGCGAAACATGCTGCTAGAGTAATGATTCCTGCAAACAAAGGTTGTATTCTGTTTACTGCAAGTGTTGCTTCAGTGATTGCTTATGAAGGTTTACTTTCATATGTAACTTCAAAGCATGCTTTGGTTGGTTTGGCAAAAAATTTGAGTGTGGAGTTAGGACAATATGGAATAAGAGTTAACTGTATATCCCCACATGCAATTGTGACCCCCTTGCTCCGTGAAGGTTTTGGGATAAGTATGGAGAAAGAGGAGAAGAAGATCCACGAAGCACTTTCACCTGCGGCAAACTTGAAAGATGTTGTATTAAAACCAGGAGATATAGCTGAGGCAGCAGTTTATTTGGGAAGTGATGAGTCCAAGTATGTGAGTGGATTAAATTTGATTGTTGATGGTGGCTTTACTCTTACAAATCCCTCCTTTGCTATGGCATTGAAAAGTTTACTTTCTTGAGCCAATCTTAATTAATTAATTTCATTAGTGAAATTCTATTTCATTTTTGAACCATAATTAAGTTAAATGTGGCACTTGTAAACTTACCCCCTTTTTTTTTTTTTTGGAGAAACTTTAGCCTTAATATATATTTGAGGCTTCAACAGTCAAGTTCTAGTTCCCTTCTCATTAGTAAAAAGAATAAAATAAATGTCAGTTTATATGAAATAATTATTTCCTAAGTTAATTAGGAAAATTTTATTAATAATTATATGAGTGTTTATTAAGAGCTTGTTAGATTGATGATTTGATGATAAAAAAAAATCTTGATATATCATCCTTCAGACTCTAAATATATATATATATATATATGATTGTTATACCACGAACCTGAATTAGGTCCACACGACACAAATGGAAGCGCATAGAAAAAAAACAAATGTCAAACTTTTATAAATAGCATATAAAAGTAAAAATAACAAAAAAAAATGAATAAATAGTGTAATTCCCTCTTTTCTATATAGGCTAAAGCCTAATTTTATATATATATATATATATATATATACACACACATACACGAAGGCTAAAAATAAGTTCATGACTTTGAATTTCGAATAATTTATTAATTTTATTTAATTTTTTTGTAGAGTAAATAGATTTTAATATTCAATTTATGTATATTTTATTTTTCTAATTGTTTTTGTTTATTATTATTATTATAAAAGGATACTGAAATTTTTTTTATTAATATATTAAAAAATAAAAAAAAAATTTATTATCATCCGTCCCACTCCTGTCTAAATTTTAGACCCGCTCTTGCAGAAATCACATGGCAAGAACGCCTTGACAAAAATGAGTACAATAATTCTAGAAAAGAAAAGACAAAAAAGAGTACAATAATTCAACTGAATTTTATTAGTACATAATTGTGAATAATTCAATGAATTTTATTACTAGAACATAATTGTGACCGATTGACCCATGTCAATGTCCACAAGTCGAGTCATATGGCGTTTATTTGTACGTCAGCAGTATAATAGCACATAAAATATTAAAATGTAATTAGACAACATATAATTAAATGTAATCTTATTAATTTCCCCACACCTTTAAAATATAAAAAGATAAAAAAAAATTTATTAAAAACTCTTAAATTATAAATAGTTATTATCAATTTCATAAAAAAATATTAAAGAAAAGAGCTACCTTATTGTGTATAATTTATTTAGATCCGTTAAACTAAAAAAAAATAATTTTTGATAAAATTTAATCAAATTACATAAATAATTTTATGGAGTAATAACTAAAATTTATAGTCTAATACAAAGTAATTAAAATTTCTGATTACGGTGTTCATCATAATAAATACGTGTGTGTCATAATAACTTATAAAAAAGAAAAAACATTCATTAATCTAAACATGTTAATGGACTATACGAGTTTCTCCTATTAATAACAAGTATATAAAGAGAAGGGATAATGATGCATGAATAGGAGACCTCTCCAATCACATAAAAATTATAAAATTAAATCCCTGACAAATATTATAAAATCAATTTGACATGACAAAAATTAATACCCAACAAACGTATGATTAATATATAGATTAGTTGTTGATTAATAAAAAAAATAAATCATTTAGTATTGATTTATAATTATGAATTTGGTAGTAAAAGATAATGAATTTACATATTATATATAATCAACTTAAACATTATATCTAATATATAAATATAATAGTTATATGTGATGAATTTAAATTTTAAATATAATAAATCTCATAATTATATGTGAAATATTAAAAAATAAAAATTATAAATATGATAAATGAATAAAATTTAATTATAGAATAATTAAATTATGAATCTGACAGTAAAAGTAAATGAATCAGCATATAATATATCTAATGAACTTGATAATTATTTGTGGTAAACTTAAACATTATATCTAACAAATATGATAATTATATGTAATGAATTTAAATTTTAAATCTAATAAATCTCATAATTATATGTGAAATATTAAAGAATGAAAATTATAAATATGAGTAATGAATAAAATTAAATTATAAAATAATTAAATCATGAATCTGACGGTAAAAAATAATAAATTTGCATGTGATATATGATGAATCTGGACGTTATCTCTAATGAATTTGATAGTTATATGTGATGAACCTAAACCTTTTAAATATAATAAACTTGATAATTTAAAATTTAATATGAATTTACAGTTTATAAATGATGAACATATATACACTGTATATTTGATGAATTTATAAGTAATACTTAATGAATATGTTGCTTATAAGTGGTGAACATGATTATTATATAAATTATATTTGACAGTGAATTGTCAATAAATTTAGTATTATTTAAAAAAATTTTGATTTTTGAAAATTCACTATCATAAAAATGATAAATATGATATTTATCTTTTTATTAAATTATCCTTAAAAACCATTTAAAAAGTTATCCATAAAAATTTTAAAATTTATAAATAAAAATTACATTGAAAAATTAATGATATTAAAATTATTTATCATTATATGAATCAAATAAAAAAAATCAACCATTAATATATTATATTTCTTATAAAAATTAATGTAAATTTAATTAGAATAATTAAACAAATAAAAAAAACTCAAACATTAATATAATTTTTTTCTTAAAGAAATAAAATAAAATAAATATAATTTTAATTGTAAATATTACAAACAAATAAAATGCATGATTAATATATGGATCAGACGAAAACATGAAAATAAAAATAAAAACCGGTTAATGATTAAATGAAAACATATATAAAAACCTTACTGAAAAAACATTAAAAGAAAAAAGAAAAGAGGTAAATAATTGAATGAAAACAAAATTTTAATAAACTTTTCTATTATATCTAATTATATTTAGGGTGAGGCTATTGTCACAATCAAAATTATTATATGTACAAACTTAATAATTATATTATTATTCTTCCTTTTATTTTCCTTGATTATACTTCCATTTTGGATTTCCTTCTAATAGAAATTTCTTAAATTTCTAATTAGTTGCATATGAATAATTATTGTTAATTACTCAAATCATTCATCTTCTCTTAATCAAATTAGTTGGGGGCATATTCATCAACAATTATAAACTTGTCCATATCCTCACTCATTCGATCGGACATAATTTCAAAAATAATAATCAAGTAAAAGATTTCTCTTGCAAGTTGCATATGAATAATTCATGGATTGGAGCTCCCAGCTTGATTACTACTATATATTAGTTGGTAATATTGGAGATAAATTCAGAAGCATCAAGGCTAGGAGAGTAAATCAAGATGAACACAGACAATTCTCTCACAACCTCAACTCCCAAGAGGTGACTTAATTAACTTCTTTTTTTTTTTTTCTTTAATTATTAATTAGACTCCTGATATTAAGATTCGAACTTGCAATGATAGTACGGTCTCTAAAGTCATTTTTGCTTAATTAAATATTGTAGGCTAGAAGGAAAGGTAGCTTTGATAACAGGAGGAGCTAGTGGAATAGGCGAAAGCAGTGCAAGATTATTTGTTAAACAAGGAGCAAAGGTAATTATTGCAGATATCCAAGATGATCTTGGTAACTCTCTTTGCAAAGAACTTGGATCAGAAGAAATCATCTCCTATGTTCATTGTGATGTTACATGTGATCTTGATGTCCAAAATGCTGTGGATTTAGCTGTTTCTAAATATGGAAAACTCGATATTATGTTTTGCAATGCTGGGATTTCGGGGGACATGGATCCTAGTATTTTAGGCACAACAAATGAAGATTTCAGAAGGGTTTTTGATACTAATGTTTTCGGTACTTTCTTGGCAGCCAAACATGCCGCAAGAGTAATGATTCCTGTGAAGAAAGGTTGTATTCTCTTCACTGCAAGTGTTGCTTCAGTGCTTTGCTTTCAGGGTTTCCATTCATATGTGACTTCAAAGCATGCTGTGGTTGGCTTAGCCAAGAATTTAAGCGTGGAGTTAGGCCAATATGGGATAAGAGTCAATTGTATATCACCATATTCAACTGTAACTCCATTGTTCAAGAAAGCTATGGGGCTAGACATGGAGATGGAGGAGGAGAAGATACACAAAGCGCTTTCTTACGCAGCAAACTTGAAAGGGAGTGTATTGGAACCGAAAGATATAGCAGAGGCAGCAGTTTATTTGGGAAGTGATGAGTCTAAGTATGTAAGTGGATTGAACATGATTGTTGATGGAGGTTTTAGTCTTACAAATCCCTCATTTACTATGGCAATGAAAAGCTTATTTGCTTGAGCCAATCTTAAGTACGGAAATTAGGCATGAGAGTGACGGTAGAGTGCACTAATATAAATAATTTGCCTAATTCATTGGTGAAGTTCTATTTCACTTTTTAAGCAATTAAAGAGCCGCTTGTGTATGAAATAATTGTATACCAAGTTAATTGAGAACTTTAATTTACTTATGAATAATATTAATAATTAGATTGTTAGATTGAGGTGATCATGCTCTAGATCGAACAAAAAAATTTCAATTTAATAATTTTAATTTAAATTATTTGATATTTAGTATTTTTCTTTATTATCGATTAAAGGAATGAATACTTTAAATTTGAGTCTATTTCTCGATTGAAAAATGCATTATTATTAGACTATGCACTTGATATTTACTGTTAAAAAATAATAATTAATCTTAATAATATTTTTATAATAGCATGATGCGATCATATGTTTATGTTAATACTATTAGGACAGCTTGCTAGTTTTAATTAATTTTTTTTATCATTAAATTTTTTTTATATTTTAATAGTAAATAAATAGTGTCACTTTTATACGTTTTTATATTTTTATTTTTAGATTTCAACACTCTATATTAAAAAATACCCTAAATTTAGAGTGTTTCTTAAAAAATAAAAAAGAAAATATAAATGAATATACTCAACCTGAACTAAGGGTGTTTCTGAAAAAATAAAAAAGAAAATATAAATGAATATACTCAACCTGAACTAATATGAAGCGGGGCAAATAACAAGATTGATATTTTATTTTTCTTAATCATATTAAGCTTGGGCTTTATAAATTTTCTCAAACCCAATCCATTACTTCCATTACTGTCCCTAAATTTTAATCAACAAATGTTTTAGTAAATTTTTATATCAACACTATAATAAATAGTAAAATTAACATCAAGTCAATTTTATTATTAAAAATTAATATATAACAATAACATGAAAAATTTTTACTAAAAAGCTAATATACAACAAAAATATATGAAAAGTTATTGTAAAATGATATTAATATATAAATAAATAAATTTTTTTTATGTGTTCTTTTAAGTATTACATGAGATAAATTGTTGGTTAACTAAACTTAAAAACTTATATATATATATATATATATATATATATATATATATATACACTGGTGTTTTTTATTCAATCTATATGTACTTATTATTAAACTAAATTTCAATGTGTTAAATTTTTTTTTTTTTTTGATATATTAAGACAATTATAGATTATATAAATTTTGTATAAAAAATATTATACCTATTGATAATATCATGGTAATAACCTAATTTTGATATAAAAAATTTTACGATTTTAACAGTAAAAGAAAATAATTTATTTTTGCTACATAAATTTGTAAACAGTTTTTATATTTTTAGCAACACAAATCATTGTTACCAATAATTATAGTATTTCTTGTAGTGTAATTATAACAAATTATTTTATTTATAGGTATTAATAAAAAAAATTAGAGATCTTAGTTTAGATGATTAAAATAATCATAATAAATTAGATATGTAATTTGAATTTAGCATCTTAAATTAAATTTAACCATTGGATTGGAACTTCAAAAACACGATGTAAAAGCTTTTTGTTGCATTCATGATTTATCTTAAATAATTCTTCTACTACATCAACTCCTAGAAGGCAAGTATAACTTGTTTTTTCTTTTCAAAATACATAATTTCGAAATTTTTATTTTAAATATACAGTAGATATTAACATCACAATCCATGTCTCATGCAAGAAGGATTCAAGATCAACTATGACTATGAATTTTTTGGATTGCATACTGCATTGATCAAAATCTCACTAGATTTATTCGCTTGAATTTGCAACCCCTACCATGTTGAGCATGTGGCGGTCTTCCTTGAATCTCTCCAACACTGTACCTTTCAGGACATCCTGCTTTTCTGGCTGTTCTCCTTTTTGAACAACTCCCCAGCATTCTATAACTTCTGGGAATATATGATTGATCTTAGACAGAGGAGGGCTGCCAAATGTCGTGCAAGTGAAGGTATGTCCCAAATCAAAACTTGCTGAGAGGAACAGGCCAAAGTGATTTACACGTCCTCCAAAACCAATGCCATTTGGGATACTTTCTGAACTAAAATTCACAGCACACTGCCAATCAAAGGACAAAGCAATGTCAATTTCTCAAAACACCAGAGCACAAATTGTCATACCTGCAGTGTACTACATCTGATGCAAATCAGGTCTCCACCTCGTACTATGTACACAAACATATGCATTCAGCATCCTCATCCAAAGCAGCAAGCAAATCATAAAACAGATAATCGTTCGCAAGGTAGTCGAAACATTTATAGGCATAGAAGAAGCTCTCACCAGAGCAAAGGAGGGCACAAATTTCTAAAACAATCCAATAATATAATTAAACATTGATGCAGTATATGTCTAAGCATATTATATATATTTAGGATAAAACAAAATTTCGCTAACCATTTTTATTCTTTCAACTGGGAAGAAAGACCAAAATAGCAAAGAAAACTAGGGGGAAAATATATTACATAAATTCTGTAAATATAGAGAGAGATTCTAGAGATGGATGTGGGGAGGGAGAGTTTAGAGAGAGATGCAATGGACTTGAACAACTGAAATTCAGTGGAAGGATCAAAGACTTTGGCAAAACAATAAACCAGATTCTTCAAGCCCATGAAATGGGAAACAAAAGCTTCAAAACTATATATTTGCCCCTGATTATGTTTTATAGTACACACAAACAGGAAGGAATGAAAAATTTCCCCGGCATAATTTTATATTGTGTAAGATGACCACTATTTTCAACTCTCTCAAGCAGATCCTAGGTAATACAATATTGCTAAGTACTAACCCCACAGACATGTTTCTTTTCTCTAACAGCAAAATTTTATTTTTTGGGACAGTCTGAACTCACAACCAGAGATTCCTTAAAGATGATAATTCACAAGTATCTATATTTTACAAGGGACACATATAAATATGAACATACCCATTGTACATTGTTGTTAGCTCCAGTAGGCTTGAAAATTGAAGCTTTAGGGTAGAGCTGAAAGAGAAAAGACTTCATGTCCCCATAGAAATCACCGCGCCTGTCCCAAGGCTGAGAAGCATAACCTCCATATATGCAGTCTTCTTTATCTTTAATAATCAAAAAAGTTGGCCCTTCGCCATTTCTGCAGTTCAATTGAACAATTACCCATTCCACTTCTACTTAAAAATACAGTTCCACCAACTCAGAAACTGAAATAAAATTAGAAGTTACTTAGCCTTTATACTATATTTTCTTTGTGGAAAAAAGGAACTCAATGAAATTGATAAAAGATAAAGACACAAGAACATTCTTAAAGAATAAAAAATAGAGTTGTTCTATGAGCATGTGTGCACAGAATGCATTCACTAAGTACATCGCATACATATATTTTGCCAGAAATAGACTCTTAGAATGTTAGCTATAGATAGAGTCAGTCTTTAATATGAACTTGTTGGATCATGCACCCTAGGGCATTAGCCTTAAGAAAAGGTTTCAGCATCAATTATATTGAGCATATGTCGTTTATTCTTAAAGATCAGGAAAGTTTTACAGGACATGAATACAGGGGCGGATCCAGAAATTTTTGTAAGTGGAAGGTAATATATAAACACTAGATATTTTAATTTTTCAGTAAGGCAAACTCAAATTATTTAGTGGAGCGCAAAAACAAAATATATGTGTAATTTGAAAGAGATTTCTTGATGGAGGCAGTGAGGGGACTTGCCCTCACTGTAAAATTGCCCCTGCATGAATATTAATATGAAGAAACATATATAAAATTAAACACCATTCACAATATCAAGTGCAAACACCACATTGCAGTACAAACAGCCTAACTAATATTACATATTATAATATCTAAATGGAATTTTAAATTTCCTTCAAAGAGAAAAACTACCATTTAGAATACCAGATATTTATTCCCCATCTTTCTAAAATGCAACCTATGAAGCTCAAAATGCCACCTTTCAATCTGAAGCAGGATAAAACTTGCAAAGTATATAACATATTTGGCTCTGAGAGATTAAGGACCATATAGTCTAATGGATTTATATAGGTAAGATTATCAAATGAAAGAGACAGAATACTCACGATACACTGCCCAAAAATGTGTTGAAACTTAGGCCATTAACAGCACTATGGTACAAAAGTTTCCACTCCTCCAGCTCATGCTGAGAAAGGGCTCCTCCTATATGCCAAGCATATTCCTTCCTCAATAGTATCATATTAGGATCAATATTTTCTCCATACACCAAACGAGGAACTTGAGAACCAGGCCTTCCTGCAGAGTTAAAAAAAAGGAAGAAGCAATCAAACTTCAATTTTTTTCATTTCCTTGACTAAAGTCTACACTAGAAAAACTCTTCAAGTTTTGTTTTTCTAAAAAAAAAATATGGCAACTTTTTGCCAAGTGAAATGAAACTTTTAAATCCTGGTGAATCTAAACTAAATATCAGATAATTTTACAAAGGAATTCCAGAAAGCCCCACCGTGTTAAAAGGTCAACATGGCCAATAGGGAAGAAAACGATCAAAGTGCACAACTATATATGGTAATGATTGGCAATGAAAACAAACATAAAAATTTAAGATCATTCAGTCATTGAAATAAAATCAATCTGCACATCATCATATGTGTCATTCAAAGACCATTATAATGCAGAGCACCAAAGCTTAAAATGATTTTAAAATGCATGGGGACTACACAAATGGAGAAAGATGAAAAACCTGCGTCAGGTGGAATCAACAAGCTTCCCAGGAACTTCCTGACTGATGGGAGAAGACCACACCAAACTCTGAAATCCTCAAAAGACATACTCTTTTCAGCAGCTCCTTGAGCATCCTTGGAAAAATTTGCAGCATTAAGAAAAACATTAGCAATATCTTGACATGAACTTGATCCATCGTCATTATCTTTCAGGGGGAAAACACCCTTTAAAATCGCAATTAGAACAGACTCTAGATCAGACCTGACAGCAAATTCCCAAATGTTTTAAACATCAATAAAACAAACAAGAAAGCAGAAAGAACCACATCATACATAACATAAAATCATCAAACCCAACAATCAATTTAGCATTGAAAACAATAAAAACAAGCATTCATAGACAATCCACACTTAAACTTTAAGTGAAACATAATCATACCTTCCAACAACACCATCATCTGTTACATCAAGCAATTGATAAATAAATTCATCAATGTCATCTTTTGTTCCTTTCTCATAAGTACTCTGCATGTGGGTATATAAATTTCAACATAAATACAAACAATTACAAACTTTATATGAACAGTAAAAAATTATTAAATGTAAATCCTTACTTTAGCAATCACAAGGTCTTCAAAGGTTAGTTTGCCATCTCTTCGTTTCTGGGTAACTAAATCAAACAATCTCTTGCCTAGAGGACCCTTCAATTCAAAATATGCCTAAACTAATCAAAGAAACCGAATTAGTTTCAAAACTGCAAAAAGATTGAAACTTTTTTATCAAATTGGAGCATAGAAAAACAAAGAAGCCATCAATTGACCTGAAAAACAGAAAGGGATACAAATTCTCCATTGCTCTTTGATCGAGCGGCTAGAGAACCGAATAGCGATTTAAGATCATCAAGCTCATGTGAAGTAAAAGCTCTGTACTTAAAAATTAAAATTTCTCAATTATAAGCATATATTTAAACTTCATTGTGTGTGTAGAGACGGGAAAGGGAAATTCTTTTGGAGAGGGAAACACCTGGCGGCGGAAGCGAAAAGAGGATTCGCGGGCGGCGATTGAGCGTTTCCCATTTCCGATTTCCTCCTGGCGTTTGAAACATTATTTTCAATTTATCATTATTTACCATTTATACGAATTGCATTTTTTGCTTTTTAAATAGACCACCTTTTACTTTATCATAATTTTACAAGTGCCCCACACGACTAATTATTTAGGAATTTCTACGAATGCGCCTGAAAAAAATAATTTACTAACTTTTATACTCTCACTTTTTAAAATTAATTTCTATACATTTAGTACTAAAAAACATTACTTTTATTCACTCCAACTCATCTGACTATAAATAATCAGTTGCGAAACCCATAGTTTCCCAAAATTTTATTCCAAACCACAAGCTTTTGAAAAATCAAATCGAAAAATTTTTGAGCAAAACTTTGGACAGTAAATTGAAATCAAAAAAGCTAAACAAAATCAATGTAGATCCGAAGTTCTTTGGAGATTCAGTTAGGTTAATTGACAAAAAAACTCAATTCTTCAATAGTTTAAGAGGTAATTCAAATTTCATAAATATATTTCATTAAAATTTTGTGATCTTTTAACTATTAATACATTAAAAATCTTCAAAACAAAGAAATTATATAGTTTTTTTTATGAACTTGAAAGCTTTAAAAGATAAAAATTAAGTTGCAGATCTAAAACTTATAGAAAACTAATGAAACAGAGATATTTTTCAGCAAACCCATAAAACAGTATATCTAAAGTATATCATAGATATATATTTTACTAAATTTGATTAACTTGTGTTTATTTGATATATTCTTCAAATATTTTTGTATATTGAGTATTACAAAAATATACGTATATAACAAGAATACATGAACTATATATTAGATAAAAAAAATTGTATTCTAAAAAAAAATGATTTTCACAATAAACAGTATACCTTAAGTATATAACGAGTATATTTTAGGTATATCAAGTATATAACTAGTATATTTTAGGCATATCTTAAGTATATAACTAATATATTTATTTATATATTAAACATATATAAAAAATAAATGCTTAGGTATTCCTACACAACTTTTTTTTTTTAAGAAATATCGTTAACACTTTTTTTTTAAATGTGAATCATCATCGAGTATAGACAACAATATTAATTAAAATATGAATATTTTTAAAGAATTTAAGAGTTAAATTAAATGTTTATCATATTCTGTATTTTCTATTTTTATAAAGAAAAAAAAGAAAATTTGACATGTGTAGGTTAAATAAAAAAAAATTTGTATGTGTAGGTGAAAGAAAAAAATGTAACATGTGTAGGTAAAAAGAAAAAAAGTGACATGTAGGTGAAAGAAAAGAGAATGTGATATATGTAGGTGAAAAAAAAATGACATGTGTAAGTGAGAAAAAGAAAATGTGACATATGTAAGTGAAAGAAAAAAAAGAAAATGTGAAAATGTGACATGTATAAGTGACTAAAAAAATTAACAAATGATTTTTCAATTTTCACATTAAAAAGTATATTTTAGGTATGTTTTAAGTGTAAAACGAGCATGTGTGAAGTATATTTTGTGTATATCATAAGTATGTGATAGAAATAAATTCTTTCATTTTTTTTTTAGACTTAACACCATCATCCTTATTCTTTATTTAGTATAAGAAGTTCTAACTTGGAATAAAGATTTTCTATACAAAATTTATAATTATTTAATAAATTAGTACATTAAATATTATTTTAAATTACAAAAATAATTTCTTATTTTATCATGCAAATATGTGATTATTAAATTATTAATTAATAGCATAAATACAAAAAGTTTTGAATCACTAAACTAATTAACAACAATATTAAGAGATATATAAAAAAGATAGAAAAAAGAATCAAGTAAATAGACAAAAGAAATAGCTATGGCATCAATTAGAAATCCCTTACTTTCTTCAAATTTCTTTAGTTCTAAAATCCAACTTTCTCCTCCAACTCCAAAAACCACCAAATCATCATTTTCTTTTCCTTTCTTCTTTACAAGAAAGTCTTAAATAGTTAAAACCATAGTTATTAAATCTGGACTGGACCGACAAGTCAACTCGGTGACTCAGGTATGGAATCGATCCGAGTTTGTTATTAGACCATATTTGCAGTTGATCCACAAAAAACCATGTGACCCAACGGTTAAACCAATGACCCAGTGTGTAACCCAGCTAGTGACTCGCTAGCCACACAATTTTAATTTTTTTCATCATAACTTACTTTTATTTGGATAAATTATTATTATATGCACTTTTATTTTAATTTTTAAAGATTTTTTTAATTATTTTGCATTTCTATTCTATAGAATAATAGTTATAAAATTTTCATTAATCTTTAATCTTAAATTAATTTTAATCCTTGAAATTTAATAATTTAATTATATTAATTCTTAAATAAATGTATAATGAAATATTTGAACTTATTTACACATTTTCATGAAAATGTAAGAGTTAAAATTATGAAATCTCAACTTCTGTTTTTTTTTTTTTAGTTCATAGTGTGATTCATGAATATAAAAGTTTAAAAATACATTATAATATTCCAACCCGATATACGATATATGTACAGTATACGAGTGAAGATACCCATTTAGTATCGTAATGCGTGGCCAAGTTAAAAATAAATATTTTCAATATTCAAATAATTTGAATATAAACGTTTTAGAATAATAATGTTATATGAAAATATTTTTCCTTTATTGTTATATTTATATTGATATTCAAAATTATCGAAATTTATAAACTTCCATTTGAATAGTGATATTGATATTGATATTTTTATTATTATTATATTGATATTAATAAGCTAAACTTATATTGATATTTGATATATGATTTATAAATATTGTTATATGAGTATTCAAAATAGTAGAAAATTATTTCAAATTTAAAATTGATATTTGAAAGGGTATTGATTGATTATATTATTATGTTAATATTTTTAAGAGAATATTTTATTAAATGAATTATTGATTTATTATTTACTAAATTGATAAAATTTTAAATTAAAGAAATTGAAATTTTATTATAAAATATAGAAAATTTTATAATTAATATTTGAAGTTATATATTATAATTTTTATATTATAATTAATGGATAATATGATGAAATTAATGAAATTAATATTTTGGTTAAAATTATTGTTTTAAAAGTTATATGACAAACATTATTATTATTATTGTTATTATTATTATTATTAAATTTATTAAAGTTAGTATATATTTATATATAAAAAAAAAAAAAAGTAAAGTCGGCAGCCCAAAATTGGGCAGTAGAAAAACAGAACAGAGAAGAAGAATTAAGGAAGCAGAGGCAGAGAGGGCAGAGAGAGAGAGAGAGAGAAGGCGCACAGGGACTACATGCCGGACCGCCGCCCTCCGGCCACCGCCGACCGACACGCGCCGCACCAAGAGGAAGGACGCCCGCCGCCCCTTCGACCGGTAGAGGCCCGTCGCCTGCAGCCATTGGACGGCGGCGCACGCTCCCTCCAAAGCTTCGCCGGCTGAAACTTCTAGGCCATTTTCCGACGACTTTTCGATCTCCATTTTTAACGAAATTGGTATGGTTGAATCCCTTGTGATTCCAGCTTCGATTTGGTATATTGTTTGCTAATTTTAGATAATCTTTTTATTGATCGAAATCCAGCGACATCAATGGTTACCGACGCCGTTTCTACCTGTTTTCCAGCGGACTACGGTAAACGAAAGTTATATTCGGACTCCTCACATCACAAGCTAACTGATGATATCCTTCGATCGTGATTTGGTCGTCGTTGGAATTTTCCGGCGACCTCTGAAATCGACAAATTCAGACAGAAGTTCCGACTCATTAAACCGAGCCATATGGTATAAATCTCGATTTCTAATTATGTATAGATAGTGAATTATGATTTTATTTATAAGAATTTAGGTAAATAGTTTAATGGAATTAAATGATTAAATGAGATAATTGAATTAAATTAATTGTTATTTATATGATTATGGAGTATTGTTGGTGATTAAATTGGTAGATTGAAGTGAAATGTTGATATTAGAATTGATTCAATTGAATTGAATTATTTGGAAGAATGAAGTGAGATGTAGATATTGGTATTGATTGGATTAAATTAGTGGTTATTAGCTTGATAATGAGGAATGAAGTGGGCGGATGGGATTAGTGTATTGAAGGTCTAGGTTGGACCATTTGATTGTGATATCGTGGATAATTTGAATTTATAGAAATGTTGGTGGAAATTGCTTAATCGATTTTACTTGAATAACATGAATATTGAAATGTGAAATTGAAAGAAAGAAGAATCATTCTTTTAAGTGAGTTATTGGAAAATAATTAGAGAAATGTTAAGTTTAGTAGTAAGTATAGGTTTAGAATATCTTAATTTTAGAATGCTAAGTTGTGAATAAGATAGAAATGTTAATGACCTAAGCTAAATTAAATAATGTGATAATGAGGAAGTGATTAATATATGGTTGAAATGTATGTGTAGAGTCTAATAACAAGGACAAGGATATTGGGTAAAGTGCAAGAAGCACTAATCGTATCAGAGTCAAATGTACATAGGAGCAAAGGAGTCCACAGTGAGTACTTAATAATATAATATGTTTCCTGTTATTTGCTTGAAAACCTTATTGTTAAAAGTATGCCAACTCCTTGATAAGTTGAATTGCTCATTGATATTGAACCATATGTTATAATGCTCCTTGATTAATAGCTAAGCTTGAATTGTATATTGAACATTCTTGATTTCTTGATAAGCTTAAATTTGCTTATTGAATATTGAACCTTTGATATGATACTTTCTTGATTATTAAGCCCAAGTGAGTCAAACATTCCTTTATGGCACTTGGCCAAATGAGTCTATATTGTTTGATCTTATAATATGATTAATAATTAGAACCCAATTGATATTATATATTATCCATTGTAATATTACATTTCTTGTGCTTTAAGTATAAGCTTAAACGTTGGATCACTTTCCTAATTGAAATGCATTGCAATTCTTTGGCATGCATGATCCACTTTACTAATTATTGAATTAAATATCCCTTATGGCACTTGGCCAAATAAGCCTTATTGCTTCATTTCCTAACATGATCAATGATGGGAATTTTGATTATTTATTGATATATTATCCATTGAAGTATTTCATGGATGGAAAGGAAAAATGTTTTAATGATATCGTGGCAAGCAGAATACCCTTCTGATGTGGGGCAATACATCAGCCTTGTGCACAATGGAAATGAACCTATGGCTAAGGTAAAGAGTATCCGAACCCTAGCTGGGAAGGGTTTATGGCCCCCAGTACGTGCGACCTGATCAATTGTACGTGTGACTGATATAGGAGTGAGCAAGGCGTAAGCCGCCACTCGAATGATAATGATAATGTGGGAAACACACCGTTTCCATAAAGAAAATATTCTGCTAAAAATGTAATATTTACTGTATATGAAAAACTATTTTTATAAGAGTAACTTGTGACCCGTTTTACTTCTTTGCTATAAAAATATTTTCATTAAAGCACCTACCATTTGTTTATTTTATATAGTATTATTTTGTACTCACTGAGCTTTGTCTCATATTTTAGTGGTTTAAACTTTTCAGGTATAGTCAATGAGTTAGCAAAGTAAAAGTCCCAAGCTCATCCTTCGCTTGAAAACTGTTTTGATAAGTTTCGGTGTTGTAAGTAGAGCTCCATGGTTATTGAAAGTTATAAGGTCTATATGTAACATGAATGGTTATTAATGGGTTAGCATTAATATGTTAAAGGATGTTTGTATAATATGATTTGTATCATAACCGTTATTTAAATATATATTAACTATTGAACGTTGAGTTAATGACATGAAATGAAACTTTAAAGGTTTTACAGGTTATATGTGTAAATGATATTATAAGTGGAAATGATAGCAAGTAATGGGTATTAAGGAAATGTGATTAGGCTACGGTCTTGGGATATGGTTCAATATAATGAATGTCAATTGATTATGAGTGGAATGAGTTCTACGGGTTTTGGTGCCCTTATGGTTACTCATGCCCTAGGACAGTCGTGGTTCAAACATGGGTCGTGACATACGTGAAACATCCAATGGACTTATTTATGTATTTTTTTTTTATGTTTGCAAATTAAAATATCTATTTTTTAATTTTTATTTTTTAGTGGAACTTTACGTACTCCTAAATTTTTTAATATTTTATATTTATTTTATTATATAAAATTATAAATTATATATTTAATTAATTATATCGACCCACTGGTTTAACCATTAGCCTGGTAGTTGAATCACTGACTCGTTGACCTAACTTATAGACCGAGTTGATGTCTAATCCAGATTTAATAACTATGGCTAAAGTTATTCTCAATAGAGAATAGCTCATTTTAGATACCTTGAAATAATTTTCTTCACAAAATAATGTTGATTGTTTTGCTATTCTCCTTTTTAACCTCACAAGCCTATAATACAAAACAAAGATTAAAAAGCAAAAATGAGAAGTTATAAATGCAAAATGAAATCCAGTTGCATGTAACCTATGAATCCCAAATTTAAGCAAAGTTAAGAAGCCCAAGTGAAATTGACAAAAAAACGAATGCATAAACAAAAACAAAGAGATGCTACAAATGCATGAAAGTTTAAAAAAAAAACAAAAACATAAACAAAAAAAGCATATAAAAGAAAAAATAAAAAAGCAAAAACATACAATTTAAAAAACGAGCATTAAAAAGTAAATAGAACTCAATAAATGGCAGAGGGTGCAATTTTTTTAATTATTTATATATGGCTAAATATCTAATTTTATATGAACTAAAATATTTTATATTCGTTATTTGGCATATGAGATAAATTTATATATTTGGTACAAGTAAAAATTTTTCAATTATATATATAATTTTAGACAAATTATTATTTCGTCTTTGAAATTTGACTTAAATAACTAATTCGTTTATACTTTTTAAAAATTAATTAAAAAGACTGTCATTTTTAATTCAGGCATATTATATGACATTTCCGTTCATTTTTATTGTAAAATAAAAAATAATAAATTACTTTCCATTGAATATTTCATTTAGAAATTTAAAAAAAAAAAAAGTAAAATAATTCGATAAATTTTAAGTTTTGCAGGCTGGCAAAGAAGCAATTTCTGAAATTCGGTTATAATCACTACAATTTTTTGTATTAAAGTTACTTAGATAATATTAAAAATTTTATTATTATCAAACTACAAGTTATCAAATCAAATAAATAATAATAACTTTTAAAAATTTATTCTTATTAAATTTCAACTTGACAAGTCCTTACATCTTATAAAAAGCTGCTGTAAATATTACTTTAAGTTCTCAATATACAGTGGAGAAGCTTAGACATTTTTTTTTTTAAGGGACAACTTATACTATTTAGTGTTGTGAAAAAATGTCAACATAATGGATTTGATTAAATAATGAATCCTATTAAAAAATTTATATTCTAAAATTACTCATACTAATATTTTAATATTTCAAAATTAATTTTTTTTAAAATTAAAAATATATTTATTTGTAATAAATATTGAGGATAGATTTGAGATTTACTCGTAAAATTTATATAATTATAATTATTTATCCAAATATGAGTCTTATAGATTTCAATCGTAAATTTTAAAAATTTATTCTTACAAATAAATATGATATATATCAAAATCTTATGATATCATATTTCATAATGTTTAATTTCATAAATTTAAATAAATTCATAAATTTAAAATCTATTATGCCAAAAAAGAAAACCTCAGGGATTTCACTAATCTGATGAACAGAAATTCTCAATTAATTTCACTTTGATTCTTTTACAAAATTGTCCTAATTGATTTGGCTACATATTTACCATGTTCATGTCCTTAATTGTCTTTTTCATTTTTTTTTATATTTCCTATCATATTAGGAATTTCAACGTAAGTTTATTTTTTTATGGTCTTTTCACGAGTTCGTCGAGTTGTGTTCTGCACAAGGGTGCCAGGACTAATTGACAAAACAACGCAGCTTTACTTCAAGTAATATATATATATATATATATATATATATATATATATATAATGTTGGTGGAATTCATAAAATTATATTGATATTTGTGCTTTTGGTGGAATTCATAAAATTTTATTGATATTTGTGCTTTACTCTTCTCCCGTCCCTTTTACTTATAGTTTCATTAGGGTACTCTCGATGTTCATCTACCGAAAAGGATTTTCCCTCTTCTTCTTCGTTATTTGTTTTTCTTTGCTTAGATTTGATAATAAGTTGGCTAACATCTTATTCTTTTTGTCTCTCTTATCCATGGGGCCTTCCTTTTTGCCATTGTACATGTGATCTACTCCCAGCAACATTCCACTACTAAGGGGAAACCTAATTTTGGTCTCATTGTCCCTTTGCCTTTATACTCAGTAGCTGAAGATCGCTCTTATTGAAGCCGAGGCTTCATGCATTTACAGTTTATTTCTCATGGCAAGCTCCTCTGCCATGGATGAAAGTTTTTTTCTTACTTGATTCAGAGGTAGATCTAGTAGACTTTCTTAAAATTTTGTAGAACTTGGCTAGATTTCAGGTTAATAGTTTTTAAATGGGCTTCGTTTAGGCTTAAACAGTACAAAATCCGACAATGTGCTTTAATTGTTTCCTTGTGCTTCTGTGCAATTTTCTATTTTCTTCAGTCACTAGTGGCAAGGGCTAGGCCTAAGGAAATTTTATGGACAGAAGACGGATGTGCAAGGAGTTAATAGGAATTTGTCAATTTTTGAAGGCCAATGGGTTGTTTCTTCCTTGGGATTCAAGCTCACTGTCAAAACCCATTTGATAGGCAATCATATTTTGGACTATAAGTCTAATATTGCATCCCCTAATTGGATCCGTAGAAATATGATATTGTTTGTTTGTACTGTTTGGGTCTTTGTGCGTTTTCAATGAATTTTACTTAAAAAAAAATAATGAAAAAAAATAATGACTTTTTTTTTCCTTTCTTTTCTTTTTTTAGTTAGCTGGATAGAAAAATCTATGTTTGGATTATAGAAAAGAAACATTGCATATTTTTTTTTCTTTCATCCTAAGTTTCTTTTTTTTTTTTTTTTTTTTTAAGTTAAACATTAAGCTTTATTGAGATTGAATATCATATAGCAAAAGAGGCCTTATAAAGTCAAGGATCTCCTATTAAATAAAAGGATTAACATAGGAACAGAATGCTTGTACCAAAGCATAAGAAACCGCATTTGCTTATCGCCTTACAAAGAAAACAGACACATTATTAGGCAACTTGTTACGCAACAACTTATAAAAAGATAAAATTAAACCATATTTGGAATCATCTACAATTGGATTAGCCAAACTATCCACTACAACCTTAGCGTCAAGCTCCTATCGCTATAATTCATATTACACAACTAAAATAATTCTTGAAATAGACCAAGGGCCTCTGCCTCCCTAGGTTAAAACACCCTAACAAAAACTTTGGTAAAACCCAAAATACCAAATGCAAAATTTTTTTCTTTCATCCCAAGTTTGTAATAGTACATGAATTTCTAATATAAAATAACATGCAAACGTACATATCATTAATAGGAGTAGGAATGGAAGTATATCCATGAAATAAAGAAAGAGAAAGTATATATCCAAGATAATTGCAATTTGCAAAAGCAAACAATTTGTTAGAGCTATTTTTTCTAAATCAAAAGTATTTATCTTCCATCTCATATCAACAATCTGCATCATTTTAAAATTATGCAATAAAATAGTTTAAAAAACATTCTTTATTCTTAAAGCACAAAAGTAAATAATAGAAAAAAATAAAGTGATTCTTAGATTGTAGAAATTCTCTGCAAAATCCTATTTGAAAAATACTTATCGTGTTTTGGATGAGGCTATTATTTTCCATATATTGGAAAGTTAAAAAAGCTTCTAAAAGAAGAGAAAACATACAATTTTTTTTTTCTTTGATTCAATGTGGATGTAATGAATGAAAATGATGGACATAGTCATTTTAATATCGAGACAAAGTTGGAATCTTGTCGAGGCATATCAGGTTTTTATTTATATATTATTATTATTATTAGACAGTCATAATATCATATAAATGTTATTATGAGTTTAATATTAGGCAGAGAGAATGAAAGAATCTTTAAATTATAACTTCAGAAACACCCAACAGCTTAGTACGCTTATCTAGACTCCTGCAATAAGACCTTAGCCTCTAAAATAGAAAATTTAGTAGAGTATTCTTATGTTCCAAATGATGCTCAAATTTCTACTACTTCCATGCCTCTTCTTAGTCCTTATAATGTCTATAAAAAAGATAGTTCTATTACTCGAAGTATCAGAACTCTCATTTCTACTTGTAAACCTACAATAAAAGAATATATTCAATCTTCTAGATTGGACCAATGTGCTCTTCAAGCAACTAATGCAAAATAATATGTTACTCTTGAAATTCCATTCTCTCTTATCACTAGATGGAAACAAGAAGGGTATACTCATTTCTATTTAGAAGTTATTCAAGTAGTACTTTCATTTAATGAAAGAAAGGGCTTATTTGTTACCGCAAAAATGAGTTTGTTAGATATCATATTTGTTCACTATCAACATGTTGTAATTGGAACTCTGCTAAAAACTCTAAATACTGGAAGCATATTACTTACCTTTCTCCCTAATTTTAATATTTCTCTTCAAGATCCTAATCTTTATATGGCGTTTAAGATTCAAATCCAAATCACTAGTGCTGCATGGATTTTTACTTCCAAAGTTGCTACTCTCCACCATCAACTCATTTTTTAAGTGCAAAACCATACTTTTGATCTTCCTTCTCATGACAGTTCTTCAAATGCCTTATTGCTTTTACAGTTGGGAGCATAGTTCTTACCTTTTTCTTTAATTTTAATCTTTCTCTTCAAGATCATAATCTTTCTATAGCCTTTAAGAGTCAAGTCCAAATCACTAGTACTGCACAGATTTTTACTTCCAAAGTTGCTACTCTCCACCATCAACTCATTTTTCAAGTACAAAATCATGCTCTTGATCTTTATTCTCATGGCACTTCTTCAGATGCCTTATTGCTTTTAATTGATGGAGATGATGATATTCCTACTATCGTTTAGGTTTCTCATCAAATTTCTAGAGATGAGCTGATCAAGCTTATGCATCTTCAATGGCTTACAAATTATGAAAAATTTCATCAAGACTCTCAACCTGTTCAGACTACCTACTTTTCTTTTCAAAGGGAAGATGGAACTGTTAAAATTTTTTTTCAACCTCACAAAATTTTTATATCTATAATGATCAATCCAGTATCTCCACTTTGAGAAAAGAATATTCCTATTCACAGTTTCTCTTTTAAAGGATATCATATTTAAGTCAAAAATTGAAGGACATTTTATATGGGATGCATTAAGAAGTGGAATATGTGATCCATCATACACCTGCTAGGATGAAAATGATGATGAATATTCAAATTTCAAGCCTAGCAAGAGAAGGTGCCACTCTTCCTATCTTTCCATTAAAAAGCCAAGAGACAAAGATGATGATGATAGCCCATGGATTAGAATCCATGATTGGGTTTTAGAAAAATAAGCAAATGAACTCTTTAGTTTCAAAAGTTCAAAACATTACATGAAACACTTATCTATCTATAAGAACGAACTTTAATGGTTTCAGTTAGAAAGATGCAAGTCTCCTATTTCTCCTTCGACAGTTCAGTCGTGCATGATATTTTTTTTTTCACATATCCAAAAGAATTTCCTCGTTTAATAAAGATAATCAACTTTTAGACAAAAAATATTTCTACTCCTTACGTTATTTCCCCAACAAAATCCTTTGAAACTATTTTAAACTTGCCCACTTATAATACCAAAACTCAAAATAAATTTCTTCAAAAAATTAACTAAAAATGTATCAACTTACTCTGCAATAAAATCACCGATCCACTTTTATTAAAAAAATTCGTAAAAAACTCTCTTTTCATATTGAGCAATAACTTCATTATCTTATTGTAAGGAGAAAATTATAAACAGCTAAGAGAATTATCAGAATTTCTACAAAATTGAGGGTTATAAATCCAATTTCTGAAAAACAGCAAAAACAGTTCAAAGAGACTTCTTCTTCAAAGTGACCGAAAAACGAAGTCAGACGATCAGCGAGAGATGCTGCTCTCAGTGAGTTCTGATCTGTGAGTTTACTAAAATCACAAAACTTCCTTTACTTTCTTTTATTGTATAGCTTAAAGCTAATACTGATTCGATTTGGCTCCTTTTTTTTTTTTGTGGTTATGAGCAGATCATGTAAAACCGTGAATCTTTAACTATGTCGAGACCGTGGGTGCTGGTTTTTCTGCTATTGTTAATTGTATTTACATCGCAATTTGAGTGGAAGCAACAATTTGGGAATGAAATTGA
This sequence comes from Reutealis trisperma, assembly GCA_947687605.1. Classification (NCBI taxonomy): domain Eukaryota; kingdom Viridiplantae; phylum Streptophyta; class Magnoliopsida; order Malpighiales; family Euphorbiaceae; genus Reutealis; species Reutealis trisperma. The sequence continues at coordinate 3,166,379 of CANTUT010000052.1, read as the reverse complement.
AGCGGGTCCAGCAATTTCTAGGAAGGAGCAATTTAATTCTAAACGGGAAGATGCTGTTAAAGAAAAGGTTTGACTATGTATTTATATATATTTCGAATTTGCAATAGATCAAGTAAATCCCTTTCTGGGTTTTGTTTATAATTTGTTTTTAGGCCCAAATTTTGAAACTTAAATGTAACTAATGGTAAATATTGCGAGTAATTGATTGATAATAGCTATTAATGCTTGTGAATTTGAGCATTTGATTGACTTCAACTGAACAAACTTTTATAAACTTTTGAGTCTGGCCTTTGTTGTATCTGTATCTGTATTTATCCCATTGTTTGATAGTCTGGTGGGTTACTCCCTTTCTAAATGAATAGAATCATAAATATTCCAATCAAATTCTACTTCTTAAGGACATGAGAGAAGGTATTCTCCTCCAGAACATATACAATCACACAGATGCAAGCTAGTTACATTCCTTTAAAACACTTAGAAGTAATCTCCTCAAACCAGTTTTGTAATCCTCCTTTCTCAACCATTTTAGTCTAGTCTTTATATGTTGAACTGATTTCTTTCTTCAAAATAACTTCCTCAAAATCATTCTTGTAGTGGCCTCTTCTACTAGTTTGTTTCGCAGAAAAACCTATTTTTTCCCTGAATTTAATCATCAATCTCCTTTAGAAGTAAATTTCTTTTCCACATACCTCACCATAAACTTGTGTATTCTTTCCACAGCTTCAACTAGCTTTATTTTGGAGTAGAAATGAGAAAGGATAGTCAAGGAAAATGGGGTATGATAAGAACTGTCCCTTGTTGGGAGTTCATGACTCCGGAAAAGAAAGAAAATTTACGGATTAGTTATCCCATGAAACCTCAAAGAAAATTTACGGATTAGTTATCCCATGAAACCTCAATTTGCTTTCACTTCAAAATTGAGGGAATAACAGATATCTTTTCTTAATAATAATACTAATTTTTTAATTAGACAATTTTAGCCTCATAAAAATTGTTGGCTGACTAAATAAAAGGATATAGCAATACATTACATTTTAAGTTGTCATTTCCTTTCTTTTCCTTGAAACCAACCAAACATGAAATATTTAAAATCCTTTTCTATCCTTTTAAAACCTCCAAACATGAAAAATTGTTTAACCTTTCTTATACTTTCTTTTCTTATCGTTTGGGTTAAATGTTATCATTTCTTTTTCTGTCCATTTAAACTCACATACCTGCTATCCCTCCTGCCCCCTTGATTAGCTGATTATTGTGGAGGACCTTTCGTTCGTGGTCCTATTCATGTATTATTCGAAATTGTGCATTTAGACCTTAACAATCCTGTGTTGTCTTTCATAATCTTTTGCCTCCTCCTCTTCTGTCTATTTAGCACTTAGATATTCAACAAAATTAGTATGTTGCTTTCTGATTTTTTGTTCTTCGTGATGCATTTGCTTTTGAGGCGTGTTGGAGATGGACCTCAATAATCTTGCTTCCGTAGTCCCTTCACCTCTCCTTTCTCTTTTAGTGCTTGGAATTGGATATTCAACGAAATTCTTCTGTAGTCCCTTCACCTCTCCTTTCTCTTTTAGTGCTTGGAATTGGATATTCAACAAAATTAGTATTATCACCTTTTGTTATTCTGGTTTTTGGCCCTATAACTGATCACTTTGCCTGACATCTTCATTATGCTGATTGATTAATTGACAGAAAAACTTGATCTTAATTGATTTTTCACTGCTCTAGCTCATCCAAAAACTTATGCCACATTTTCACAATTCATCTTTACTTTTTTTTTTTTAATTTTTTTTTGTTTAAAGAATTATTTTGTTATCAATGATATGTTTCTTCCATTTTGTATTTCTATGTCATTGGAATAACAACTACCTGATTAGCTTGCACGAGTTAAAGTAATTAAATTTTATTGTATTTCAATTTGAGATTGTATTAGTGAATAAGACTGGAAGAATTTGATTGAGATTCTTCATATGCTTCATTTGTTGCTAAGGGGTGTAAACCAGGGGAGCAAAAGGTGTTTAGGTGACTCTAATTGGATATTCTATGTCATTGGAATAACAACTACCTGATTAGCTTGCACGAGTTAAAGTAATTAAATTTTATTGTATTTCAATTTGAGATTGTATTAGTGAATAAGACTGGAAGAATTTGATTGAGATTCTTCATATGCTTCATTTGTAGCTAAGGGGTGTAAACCAGGGTAGCAAAAGGTGTTTAGGTAACTCTAATTGGGTAATTCCCCTTAATTCAGGCATGTCTAGAAAAGAATATTTACTGGACTGCTATATTTTTGTTGCATCAAATGCTTCAAAATCTAGGAAAAAAGAAAAAAGGAAAAAAAAAAACTGCGTCCAATTTACAAACAGGATGCCCTGAGATTTTAGTAATACTTATCAGGGACCGTCTGATCATGTTGACACCAGATTGTCTTATAAATATCTTTCACAATCTAGTTGGAAAATGCTTTACCTTCTTCTTGAGAATTCCTTTTTTACCTTTATGGTGCTTGCGACTCATTGATGAAATATGTGTTTGATATAAGATGTTTTCAGTTGAAAATTTTAGCCTGAGTTTTCGTGATATGTTAGCCTTGTCCAACAGTACACATCCAAGCGCACTTGGTCGTGTGTTCTCTATCTCTCTTTCTTTTTGATGTCTCAAAAATAACCCAGTTTTCAACTTCCTTTAAATACCAAGTTTTTTTTCAGTCTGAAGTGGATTGCAAGGTTGCCCAAGAGTTGGTCAAAGTTTGTAAATTATATTCTTTATCTTATGAATATTGTTAAACCAATGCACTTTTAACTTTGCTACAGATCATCCTTTCTCAAGAAAAGAATATTAAGAAACTTAATGAGCTTGTCCGAAGTCTTCGGGAACAGTTGTTACAGTGTAGGAGTGAAAATTATGTTGCCAATGGAACGACAGTCCCTTTGACTGAACATTTAAATGAGCTTGAGCATCAACCCATCTTGGAAGACTAGACATGGATTACTTAAATTTAACATCAATATTTGGTATGTGCAAATATATGAACCTTGTGTTTGTTTCTCAACAAATTTGACTGTGAGATTAATGACATTATTTCAGTTGACTTGTTTATAAAACAGAAAATCCACATTTCCATTGTATGTTGCTATAATCAATCCCAATGATTAATGGATGAAATCTTTTTGAAACAGGTTGAGCAGACGTGTGCTGCTTTGGAGTGTAAATTGAAGGACCACTACCACTTCAAGGAAATTGTTAATTACATACACAAAAATAAAGGAGCATAAAATTACAGTGTTGCAAATAAATAAGTCTTAGTTGGGTTAACTGGAGTGTATATCTATGTTGTTCATTTGTAAAAACAGTGAATCTTAAATTGATGGAACCCTATTGCATCAGTGACATCAGCTCTGTTTTGCTAGATCTCAAGCAACCAGAATCAGAGACAATAGATTTTTCAATTCTATTTGGCAATAATTTTGGTTTTCTTAGAAATGTGCTTTTCAAATTCTCAATACTGAATACCTGACTGCTCTTTTTTTCTGAACTGTTCTACAGTAGCTGTTGGATTAGTTTGGTTTAGATAATTTGATTGTTTGCTTTACCTCATAGTACTTGTGTTGGATAAGGACAACTGATCATGGATATGAAACTTTGACAGCTTAAAAAAATTAGTTGGAAAATCTATGAAAAATTTGGAAAATTGGGGAGTCCTGGTCAAGATATGTACCTTTCTATAGTACATGTACCCAAGTCCAAGTGGCATAGGTTTTGAATAGATTCAACACTAGGCTAAAGTTGAAGAAGGGTGACATTGTTATTTAGGAAATAAAAAGTTGGGCATCTGTCACCACTTTTATGTGATGTCTGAGGGACATCAATCTTTTCTGGGCTTTAATAGTTGATTGTATATTGGATTTCAGCCAGTTACTGTGATCCACATTACTTTGGTAAGTCTTAAATGAGTAGGAATAAAAATTTTAAAGCATCTATTAATTTAGCCTTGAAGATGAACTAACATATAAACAACCTTCATTCCAACTATTAATTTCATGTATGCATATGCATTTGTTGTTTGTAATATTAAATAATTTCGTTTCATTTCATTTCATTTACTTGCTTCTATGATAACTATACAAAGAATTATTGTTAGTTTGTGGCTTGACCTACCAGTATAACTTCTCTTCAACTGTCAATTTATTACTATGTGCAGATGCATTTAGTTAGTATAGACTATTAATCTTGTTGCCATTTCTGGATAGCCTTAAGGTCACACCGATTCTCTTTATTGTGATTAACTATTTATCAGTTCTGTAGTTATATTCGCATTGGCCTTTGTTTCCCTTTCATTCCTTCATAAGGTGAGATATTTATTAGCAGAACATGCATTGTTGGTTCAATTTCTTTGATATGTCCTCTGCATATATTGTTTGTGAGGGGTTCTTGGTCTGTTGTTTGGATGAATGTATTACTAGAATGGATAGATTTGACTCATCTATCCATTTACTTTGAGATTGGATGAGTCAATTTAATGTCACAACCATCTTCTCTAGGGACCTTGCCTATGTCCCACACCCAAGTTGGTTTCCATAAATTTCTTGTTGGCGGGGCCTTAAATTCTAAATTCTAGTAGTATGTGTTCTCAATATTGATTGCAAAATTGTTAGTGCATTGGCATCAAATTGGCATTGAAAAGATTATTAGAGTTTGAATTTCTAATATTTTGAATTATCATCATATATATTGAACTATTAATTACACGATCAAATATATTGATCAAAATAGGAAATTTACATGATTATTGTTATTTATTATCTGGTTAAAGAACTATTGAAAGGTGGAACTAAAGAAGTAAAGATAGTGGATTAATTGATGTCCCGGTCATAAAAGGTATTGAGGTATGGAGAGATAATTTCACATGCAATTGAACTAATCTCTCTCTCTACGTATAACATTCTTAATTTATTGAATACATCAAACCATAAATTATAAGTTATAAGCCTCACCCACCCAATGAACCCACCAACAGAATTTACTTAATGATTCATAATGCAATTATATTAAGTAGTTAGCAGTCTCGTGATGAAAACAGGGGGTGTGCAAATTCCAAACCCAATTAAAATCAAAATCATTCATTACCAAATTTCTCTTTTAAACGTTTCATCAGGAATTTAATCATGGCTGCTAATTTGTTGCCATCGATCTTTATCAACAATTATGATACTATTAATTACTCTTTTAACATCTCATAACTTGGCACCAAACCCACTCATAGAATGGAAACAAAATTCATTATTCTAACCCTAATCACATGTTGGTGTAATGCCCTAACAGCAATCTCCAATGATGCTCTTTAATTTATTTAATAAAGAACATCTAATTGATAAAGGGTATAAAATTTTATTTAAATATAATAAATTCTTTATATTTTGTTCTTTATTTTACTTTATTTTATAAGCATTAATTATTTTAATTTTTTATTCTTTAAGTTTGTCCAATAAAAAAAAATAATAGTGAAATTATCTTAAATAAAGTGTATAGAAATTTGCATTGCATTAATTAAAATTATAATAGAAAGTGATATTTGGCTCTTAAGAACTGAAAAGTCAAACCAACTTTCTTTTTTATTTTTTAAAGATAAAAAGTCTAGTGAATTTTTATTTTTTAAGACAATTTTTTATAATAAAAAGTTTAACATATATCGAGAATGTATTGAGGATGCTCTAAAGAAGTTAAACTTTAGAAGGGCAGACAAAATTTGGTGGTAGTGCAGATAAAAAATTTATATTCAAGTCTCTCATTCTTCAATAATTAAAAAAAAAAGAAAAATATAAAAAGTATTATGAAGTATGGCTATTTTACATTTTAGTCTGCAATTTGTTTTTTTTGGACAAAACGAGATATGTGATTTACACAATTAATAATTTGGAGTACAGTGTGCTAATGATATTAATAAATACTGACATGGCGTTTATATAGCTTATATGGTGTTACATCAGCATACACCAACATCATTAGTGCTTTGAATCTCAAATTATCAGCGATGCAAACTAAATACTCTATTTTATTAAAAAAAAAAAAAGAATTACAAACTCTAAACTCTAAATTGTAAAAAAAAAAGTCAAATTACATGATATTTTTTATACTTTAAAAAAAAAAAAAAAAAAAGGTTAACTTGGTAGTTATGTGTCACCACCAAAATATATTGTGGAAATCTAAAAAGGGTAAATGGCAACTTGGTTGTGGCCTTATTGTGGGATATCTCTGCAATTTGGGACATTACCAATAGATTTGAAACACCAAATCAGTATAATTTTTTAAATTCTTTTGACGAATTAGGTAATGCGAATAATTCTTATATTCTCATTCATTCTTTCAATGAATTTTATAATATGAATAACTCTTGTATATTAATAAATCTCCTATTTCACAAAGAATAAATCATATAATGCGAATAACTCTTATATTCTCATAAATTTCCTATTTCATTCCATTCATTTAATAATATTTAAATTTAAAATTTTTTACTAGAGATATATATCGATTATTAATATGATGTACTAAAAAAATAATAAAATATCATAATACTCTCTCCCTTTTTTTTTTATTTGATGTTCAGAAATCTACTAAAAAAAATTTTTGTTAAGCGTTTTTGGAAACTAAGATTACATTTATTTATTTATTTATTTATTTTTTAACTTTACCCACCACCCCACCACCACCAACAACCCCCCACCCCCATTTTAACTACACTAAACACCTTAATTAAAACATTCCCCTATTACTAATAGTAGTACTATTAATTAAGTGTAAATTACTCTTTCCAAAATTAAAACCTAATGAATTACCTCTTAGTTTGCATAATTTACCATAAACGTAAGATAATAAAGAATGGAGGGAGTGTTATTGAGATTAAAAACAACAATTAGATGGTGCACAGTGCACACAATTCAAATCTCAATAAAATTAAAATCTTCCTTTATTTTTTATTTTTTTTCAAATATATATATATCCGCAAACACAATATATGAATAGGGAAGGAATACATATACCTCTTATATCTTACACATACAGGAGAATGGATTCCGTGAGAAATTATATTAAATTTTTAATATAAATTTGGTAGAACTAACCTTAAAAATTTAGAGTATTTTTATTTTTATCACTTAGTATATTTATATTTAATTAATGTGGAACATTTTTTCATATTATGTTCTTGATAACCCTTCTCAAATGACGACTAAGTGAAAATAATTTTTTATTAAGTTTAATTGATACTTGTAAATTTATAATATGGACTGAGTATATACATTTGAATGGCCAACATGAGCAAAGAAAGAAATCTGAAAACTCATCACAGGGCAAAAACAATTGAAACCCAACACAAGTGAACAAACGAATTTGAAAGTTTATCATCAGATGAAAGACAATTGAAAAAACATACTATGAGCAAGAATTGAAATGAAATTGAAATTGAAATTTTAGTCTGAATTATGATATAACAGGAGATAATGCAAAGATCGATTAGGTTATAATACTATATTAAGTTTGAACTATTTTAAAAGTTAACTTGTTAAGATTAGAGAGTTTGTTATATATTAATTACTTAGTATATTTATATTTCATTAATATAGGATATATTATATTCTTACAAGTTACTTATTATTATTTACTCAATATAATAAATCAATATATAAATTTGATACGTTGAATACTTATTTGTGGGATACCCACAATATATATCATTCACTATAATTTGCCCAGTTTTTCACTGATTTCATCATTAAATATAGATAATAGTTAAATACACTCAATTCTATTTTTTTTTATTTAATGAAATGATAATATTATTCATACAATATATTTAAAAATTTTATTTCATTTTTACATTTTTATTTTAATATTAATGACACTGAAACTTGAAAATTATATGGATAATATAGTGATTTGATAAGTAAGAAAATAAGATGAAATATATTTATTTACTATCTAAATATATTGCTTAAAAGTAGTATTCTCACTCCCACAAATTGAAGTTCAAACCTAATTAAATATTCAACCCCAAAATGAAATAAAGCCACTCATTTACCCCCAAACAAATATAAACAAAAAATAAAGCTGGTTAACTGAGTACAAATGAATCAAGGTATTTAAACTATGAAATGTTTTGGAATTAACTCATAGTGTATTCAATTTAATATGTATGTCAAGCTGAATTTAAATATAACAAAATTTAGGCTATGTTTGGTTTATGAAATAGTTAAGAAATATAATAGTTATTCTATATAGAACAATTATTCAAAACTTTGATTCAAATTTTAAACAGGAATACTAATTTTATGAAGTAACAATTCCAAAATTTTTATAAAATACATATTTCACAAAAAATTAAAAAATTGGTATTTTTTAAGTTAAGGAATAGAGTATTTCTATTTTTACCCTTAAAAAGTGTTGGTAAGCTCAAATTCACTATTATTGATTTATTTTTTTTATTTTCAAATTTTCATTTTTTATTTTTTTAAAATTTAAGTCAAATAAAAATTTTATTTAGTATACATTTAAATTATTTCTTAAATAAAATTTAGTAAAATTATATTTAATTTATTATTAATAGTGAAATTAATTATAAGGATATTATGGTCATTTATGTGAATAAAATAATTATTCTATATTATGAACCAATTTATAAAATTAGAATAATTATTTTATTCCTACCTTATTCTATTTTTCAAGAATAATTATTTTATTATTTATGTATTCTATTTCGCGAACCAAACATAATCTTAATGCTATTAATCTTAGAATGGAATATTAAATAGTTATAATTTTAAATATTTTGATGTTATGTAGTAGTAGTTAAACAAGAATTTATGAATTCAAATGTAAATACTTAAACTCAATGAATTAAATTAGAATATTTTACTAAATTAAATATAAAATTGTATTTTTATTTTTTATTTTATTTTAAGTCGAGTTCACATATTGCACAATAGACATTATCAACATCTTAATCTTATATAGGGATATAGACAATATCAACTCGATTACATTGCTATTAATGTAATACTCCAACCCAACATTAGTTTAGTATGCCGAGCTTAAATGATCGGATTTGTATGAAATCTGCAGTGGTGTACTCAAGTGAGTGCCTATTAATTAGATATGTTAAGCTCCTTCAAGCCAGCATGAGTAGAATTTTTTACTTTTTTTTACAGAAGATGAACAAGTTCCAAGCAATTGAAGGAATGAGATTAAGATATGTAACGTGAAATATGGTTTGTAAAAAGTAGAAGTATGGATTGAAAGCAAAGTAAGGAAGAATGTATAATGAAAAATGGAGTAATGTTCACGTAGGAATGAGTGATGAACTCAAAAGTGTTGGTACAATGAATATATATAAGCACACGAAATGTACTACTATATCGCATGCAACTTCAAGTATGAATATAGTCAACAGCGACAATAATTTTTATATTTTCATGGAAAAAATAAAATAATATTAAGTGACATAAATTATATAAAATATGATATAAATCAACATAATTTACATATATTATATAATAAAAAATAAATAAATAATATTTATTTTTATTTTATATTATAAATTATATTAAAATATTATATAATTACTATTATTTTATCATATATATTTGCTTCTGTTGAAATTATCAAAAAAAAATATAAAGGCACTGCTAGGTATAGTCAAGTGTAATAATTACGGTATTGTGGCACCTGACCGAACATTGTACAAAGAGTCCATTTAGATATTTCTAAAAATGATTACATAAAAATATATATAAAATAATATAAATAACAAAATCACATAAAATAATTACATCAAATTTAATTATAAAATTTTTAAAATTTTAGTTGTAAAATATAATTGACTATATATATAAATATAATAAATTATATTCATATAATTGAAAAAAAATACAATCAAACAAAACTTTTGTACAATATATGCGATAATACCGTAACTATCACAGATCACGACACCCAAAGTACAGTGGGCAAAGGGACTGCCTGCTTGTGTTTAAATTGAAGTCCATTTATGGGCGACTCTGCTGACTTAGCATTGAATCCAAAGATCACAGCCAGATTATAAACCACTCCATTCACTCTATTTTATTCAAAATACATTTTTTTATAAAATTTAACAAAACATTAAATAGTATATTATTTTTTATATTTTTTATTAAATATAATTAAATTTTCTTTTTTAAAAAAGTTGGATTAATGCTTAAAAACAAAATAGGTGTAAAAAGTAAAAAAAGTGTTAAAAATAGAAATATGACATACTCCGTCCATTTTATAATAATAGTCATTTTTTAAAATTAGACACATATTAAAAAAACTATTAAATAACTTCAATTTTTATTATGAAGGATAAATGTATCCTTATTTTATCATTCAATATAATAAATGTTGAATAGAAAGTAAAAGAGTAAATGGAGTTAGAGATGATAGGTAATATTGAAAAAAGTCATAAATGTTGCTCCTTCAGTCTAAAAAATATTGTCCATTATTCTTTTTTGAAATGTTTCAAAATACTTGCCCACTCAAAAAATAGTTATAGGATTTGTCAATTATATTCTTATTAATTGAAAAATATGTATTTTTAAAATTAATAATAATAAATGAATATATGCAAAAATATAAGTAGAAAAATATAATAAAATTTATGAGTTGACAAACAATTAATGATATTTTCTTAAATTATATCAGAAAAGAAAGTTGACAACCTTATTAGGACGAAAAGAGTACATAAAACTCTTAAAACGAAAAATTAGTTTGAAACAAAAAAAAAAAATTTAAGACAACTATTATTATAAAATAGAGGGAGTACCTTTTAAAACATCCCTAAAAAAAAAAGTTCCAAACAAAATAAGACAAAGGGAATAACTATCAATTTCTTTTATAATAATTATAAATGACGTAAAATAAAAGTAATTATATAATATTTTGACATAATTTATAATATAAAATAAGAGTAATTATTATTTATTTATTTTTTAATATATGATATATTTAAAGTATGTTTATTTACATCAACTTTTTACGCAATTTGTGTATCCTAGCATTGTTCTTTCTTTTATTTTACAATTAACCAAAGATTCATCATCCCATTATTTCTTTCTAAAAGGAAATCTAGAGCGAAAATTTGTCATAAAATAGACTTGTTTCATTATATATATAGAGAGAGAGAGAGAGAGAAGAGTATCCCTCCCATTTCAATAAGTCCCACTAAATTATTCCTTTCATTTATTTTTATCTATCATTTGAGCTAATTATACAAGAATTAAGGAAATTATTTTTATAGTTTTAATTCACAAAAAAAAAAATTGCATGTAACTAAATCATCTTTTTATAAAATACACTATGCAATTACTGAGTATTTATAATAAAGATAATAAGAGATAAGGGCAAAGTTTAAAAAATATATATATTTTCTTAATTTTTCAAAGCGACATATAATTGAAATAAATAAAAAAATTCTACAACCACAGTTTAAAAAAAAAAAAAAAAAGGAAAGAGTAATAAATATTTCTTAATATACCACATGAAAATTTTTTTGGATATTACAATTATGTAATATGCAAGCTATGGAAAAAAATATTATATTTATATATGTATATAAAAAAATAAAAAATAAAATACATAATTAAAAACCAAGAATTAATTAGGCAGTGATGTACATTGTCCACTTGTGTATGGAAGAAAATGGGTAAAAAAAGGTCTCACATATGGTTAATTTAAGTTAATTTAAATGGGAGCATTGAAGATTGTCATTGAGAAATGCAATGGAGTTTAAAAGCGGGGTTGGCTATAAACACCACCATTTAAACCCTCTGATTTTTCTTTTTTTTTTTTTCTTACAAAAAAAATATTAATAATGAAAAGCTAGTCCAAAGAATAATAATAATAATAATAAGTAAGGTTGCTTCAAGAATAATAAGTAAGATTGGTTCCAGTGGGTGAAACTTGAATAAATTAAGAACTGAATTTAATAAGATTTACTGAAGTTAGTTGGTAATATCATTTTAGGATAATCTCAAATAATGCGATTAGAGTAATTATACAATATTTTGACATAATTTATAATATAAAATAAAGGTAATTATTATTTATTTATTTTTTACTGTATGATATGTTCAAATTATATTGGTTTGTTTTTTTTTTTATACATGATTTACGTCATATAATATTGTCCATTATTTTATTGTTAAAAAAAATAATATTCTTTAATTATTTTATTGTTACAAAAAAAAAATAATAATAATGTTCTTTAATGACTACCTCTTGAAGTCTTTGATGGAGTTCGATAGCTCATGTCTTGAACATGTTAATTGCGTTTCAACTCTTCTCTGCTATATATGTAAAGGAAATTAATACTAATCAAGAGAGAAGAAAGAACTCTATACCTTGATTTAGAGAGGCTAATTTGTAGGTAACTCACTAAATGCTTTGCGTGCATTTCAATGAGAGGAAGGTTGAGAATTGAATTCTAGTTTCATCAATTAAGGTATACCAATTTATTTCATTTCACCTATTTACTAATTTAACTTTCACTTCAATGAAAAGGCTGGTGATTAGTGATTTTATAAGGGTTTTGTTGTCATTTTCTTTTTCATAGTTAAGGAAACAAAAATTTAATGAGATATAAAATCATTTACTCCTTCTGTCTCATAAAAATATGCCTATTTTAATTTTTACATATATTAAGAAAGATATAGTTAATGTATTTAAATTAATAAATTTTACTGATATTTTTCTAATATATCCGTTTACTAATATTAAATGACTCATACTATTTTATTAAAACTAAATGATTCGTATTGATATAATGCACATTAAATAAAGTTATATTAGAAAAATGATAAAATAATTACTCTATTGAAAATGAAAGTAGACTATAATTTGAGACAAGTGAAAAAGAAAAATGACAGAATGCATAAATATTTTCTTATGTAAATTACTAATACCCTTAGGCTCTTTTTGGGAGTTTAAAGAGAGAGAGAGAGAGAGAGAGAGAGAAAGATAATATTTAACAATCATAGAAAAGAAAAATACAAGGTTAGGCAATTTTTCATGTTTGGAGGTTATAAAATGATAGGAAAAATTTTAAATATTTTACGTTTGAGTATTGTAAAATACAAACATAATGATTTTAAAAGGATTTTAATTTTATGTAATAAGGCACTATAATTAAGAACATAGAGAAAAGTTTTACTAAATCATATACTCTCTCAGTTTCAAAATATTTATCATTTTAAAAATTTTATTTTATTTCAAAATATTTGTCATTTTATGATTTTAAAAAAATATTTATTATTTTTTTTCAACTTTATCCTTCTTTTATATCTCTATTAAATATTCACATTAATTGTTTTTATTTCTTTACATCAAGGTTAAAAAATGATATTTTAATCTTTTTAATTTAAAATTTCGACAATTAAATGACTTTTTTAATTTATATGTCAAAATCTTAAATGACTATTATTTTGAAACGGAGGGAATATATCATTACATTAATTTTGAAGCTTATTAGATAACGTTTGAATTATTTTTTTTTTATCTCATCAGTTAATTTGATAATCAAACATTAATTATGTAATCGATAATTTGAAATTATTATATCAAATTGAATGTCAAATTAATATATTAGAATTCAATTAGGGAGAAATTCAATTAAATTGGTTTTGTACATCATCATGCTCTAAATGAATTACTTACCGTAAATTCACAAGGAAAACCAAAACAGGTATAAAGTTACAGAAGGGTCAAGTAAAGGAATAAAAAAAGTATCCTAATAAATTAAACAAATATATATATATATATATATATATATATATATATATATATATATATATATATATATATATATATATATATATATATATATATATATATATATATATATATATATATAATTTCTACAAAATAAAGTAGAGAAAACAAGTATAAAATTTTAGAAATATAACTTAATAAAAAAAATTCTACAAAATAGTAATATTCTAAAAATTAGTTTAAAAAATTATAGGGCTGTAAATGAGCTAAGTCGAGCAGAGAGTTTGAGCAAACTAAAGCTCAGCTCAGTTCTTTTTTTCTTTTTTTATAAGCTAGAGTTTGAGTTTGAATTTAAATTTAAAAATCTTATTTAAGTGCAGTCCATTTCTAGCTCAAGCCTAAATCAAGTTTAAAAATCATATTCAAATTAACATAAAAGCAAAAATATCTAATTACTTAAAAAAAATCATAAAATTGAACATTACATATTTTAAAAAAATTAGATTACTAAAAAAATTATAAAAATATAAAAATATATTTTTTAGAGTGCCAAAATTATTAGGATAATAATAATAATAAAAAATAATAATAATTAATTATTATTATTATTATTATTATAAACTCTTTTTTTTCTTTGAAAATTAAATTTCTCACCTATTTGATCAAACTTTCTCCCATGAAGAAATGCACCACTTCTACATACTGAACTAATAGATGTAACATCACAGGAGATTTCGCCTTCTCTTTGTCCATTCATCGTTTAGAAAGAAATCTATTAGCACAAAGTCCTATGCTTCGAAGCCCTTAGTAATTCTTAATACAGTAAGCAATTCTGAATTGAGTTATTCATGAATTTAATTGAGTCAAATTTAATTTTATTTAAATTCAACTCGTTTATTAATCGAGCATTAGATTAAGATTTAAATTTGGCTCATTTATAAAACGAGCTAAATATGAATGAGTTTTTATCAAATCGAATATCGAATCGCCGCTTATAAACGATTTAACTTATTTACAGTCTTAAAAAATTGAAATATAAAACAAAAAATAGTAATAATCTAAAAGATTATACTAACAATAACTATGTTTTAGCATTAATAATAACTACATTCTAATTAATTGTATTAGATTTTTCTAAATAGTAGTATAAATTTATAATTTTTCAGAGTTATTACTCAGTTTGTACTTTGTTTTTCTTTTTTTTTTTTTCTTTTGAACTTTTTATAGGCTAGAAGTATAAAATCTTTGTACATGATGAATCTAGTTTCCCCTCTAATATTAACAAATTAAAAATTACATATAAAGAAAATTATTTTATTTAAATTTATTTATTTATATTATATTTTTCAATTTAAATATATCATTTTATGACTTTGCTTAATGCCCCAAAAATTTTGTGCGGCCCCTGATATGAATTAGTTTAACGTATTATCAATGTTATATTTGATGTTCCCTATTTATTATATTTTTAAATATATTGTACTAATACATGTAATTTGATTCCTTTCCAAAAAATAATTCTAACATCATCGCTGTGGAGCTGATAATAATGGCAACAACAGTAACAGAGATGGGACTAATAGTCATAATGTGAGCAATGTTGGGCTAAGCATTGCTTATACTCAGTGATATATAAATTCAATAAAAATATATAAAATAAAAAAAATATCAGTATTTATTTATTAAAAAAATAAAAATATGTATTGAATAAAATATTTTATTGCTCATTAATTTAATATATGAGAAAAATTTATATAATTAAAATATGTTTAGTTGATTGTAATAAAATATAATATAATATAATTAAATAAATTTTTAATATAAATTTATAATAAAAATTTATTTAATTATATTATAGTATATTTTTCAAATCCACTCTGTCGTTAGTGCAAGTAAAAATTTTCTGGAGATATTGCGCTATCATGACATGACATGATGAGAGTACAGATGGTGGGGCAACAATGGAATACAATAAAAAAAAAATAGGATAAAAGCAAAACTATATATATATATATATATGTCAAACTAAATATCATAAAAATAAAATAATCATAAACATACATTTTATTATCCATAAATAAAAGTCATTATTATTTCATTATAAAAATCATTAATTGCAAAAGAATTAATGTTAGACTTTTTTAATATTTTTTTTTCAATACCTAATGTAGTAGTAAATAGTAAAAAAAATAAATAAATATTAACAAGCAAAGTAGTAACAAAATATAAAGTAAAAAACACAATATTAAAACTATTCAAATTTGAATAATGCAATCAATTAAAAAACAATTACACAAGAAATGAGATAATGCCCGAATAATGTTTGATTTTTTTCTTAACTTAGTTCATATTCACACATATTAAATTAATAATTCAACATTGAGATCCTTATTTTATAGTGTTAAAAGTAAAGGAAAAAAAAAAATAAAATTCTTCTCTTTTAAGATTCTTTTAGGACAAAAAAAAAATCATAAATAATTTATTGTGGCATCATGAACCTTACGTTTACTTGTGCAGAGTGTTAGCTAGATAAGACTGGCAGAGGGATGAGGGACCAGGAAGAACCATGGTCTCCAACTTTCAAAATGTAAATTATTTTTAATGATAAATTATTAAAATTTAGTTATATATTATAAAAATATTGAAAGTTTATATAATCGTTGGAATACCAATATCAAAAATTAATTATTGAGATTAAATAATTTAATTATATATAATCTCATTTAACATCTTATATTTAATCAATGTTTGATATATCTGCATATTAAATTTTTACTTTTGGTTCTCTTTTATTCTTAACATTTATTGTATTTGGACCCTTTATTTTTGGTGAAAATCTCCTTTAAATATATAAAAGTTAACTTTATTATATATATAATTTTATATAATTTAAAAATGTCAAACATTAATTGGAGATATTACTACTTTTGCTAAAAGATACTATATATTAATTACAATTTTTGTTAAGAGATAATTATATAGCAATTAGAAATGAAGTGTTAAGATATATTAACAATTAGAAATGCCAAATTTTAGGAGATGTTAACAGCAATTATAAAGATTAAGTATTAAACTGTAAGATATCACAATTTTAACTTTTGCTAAGATATTATAGTATTAATTAGAAATGAGAGATATTGTATATGCAAGAGATATTTGTTAGCAATTAAATATAAAAATATTAAATAATTAATATATAAATTCAAGATTAATTCTCTTAAATTTATATTAAAAATATAACATAATACTCTGATTACTCAAATATCTAGTACCTAATTACTTTATCATTATTATGATTTATTCAAGTACTTAAATATTTAAATATAAAAATAGTTATTTAATTTTAATAATTATCTTTTAAAGTTAATTTTTTTAAATATATATTAAAAAGTTAGTAATATCATATACCAATTAGAAATGTCGAGTAAATTTATAAAAAAAAAAAAAAAAAAAAGTCAAGTAATCAATTAGAAATGTCAAATATTAAATATTAAACTGAAAAAAGTACTTATATTCCATTCTAATCGAATTAAAAATAATATACAAATAAAATGGAAGAACTTAATATGACCTTTAGCGCTGCGCAGGCTGAGGTCTTATCTGTGGCCAATCAATGGCAGTCAAATACAGGTGTAAGCGCAACATTATTAAAAAAGCCATGTCCTCCTCCTCATGATGCCCTTATTGGGACCATTCAAATGGTTCGGCCCTTGAAGGGCACTCGACAGTTTAATTGAACTCCTATTCTCTGAATTTTCTCTAAATAACTGTGGGTTGCATAAGATAAAAATTCAAGTCCTTAATTCCAACGAAAACAAAATTAAAATAAAAAAATATGATTGCTTTTTATTTAATTTAATTTCAAACTTCTTCAATTTTCAATACTTATAGAGTAAAACTGTTTCATTTTATGAAGAGTTTATTTAGTATAAATGGATTTCGTAGAATATTAAGAAATGCATTTACATGTCTATATTTTCATGTTTGGTATAAATGAATAATTATTTAGAATTATATTTTTTTAATTCTATCAAATCGATTATATATACTTGAATATAATTTTATTAAAATTTATAAATAATTCTAAATTTAATAAAAGTACAAGTTATTAAAATTAATGAATTTTACTTACAATCTAGCAAAACTAAATATTTAAAAAGAAATAAATAATTAATTAAAATATAAAAATTTATTTTTAAATAAATTTTGTAGCCAAATTTGTTTACAAATAAAATGAATACCATAGTCCATCTATATGGTTTTATACCAAATACTAAGGGACGGATAATTTATAGGAAGAGAGAATTACTATATCCTTCATTTAAGGTACAAAATTGGATTTATTTATTTATTTATTTTTAATTTCAGGTTTGGTATATTGAAAATTATTAAAAGGAAAAATGTTCTTAGCGTTTGAATAGTTAATCTTCTACACAATATTGAGTATAAAATAAATCAAAATAATTCTATTTTTTGAGGGATTCAAACTTTAAATCTTTTAATTTCAAGAATATTTAATCATTTCTGTTAGATCATTCTCAACAATTATTTAATTACTAGTGTAGTAAACTTATAACCAATGGTCCAATGATCTTTATTTCTCAAATAACAAGGCCACCTAAATTTTCTTAAAGATTAAGGCATTTGTTGATTAGTTTTCAAATGTAATTAAAAGTTCTAACAAATCAATTGTGATCAATTATTGCTAACATTACAATTTTTTTAAAAAAGTAATTATGGTAGTATATTAAGGTTTGCGCATTGTACAAAATTTATTTTTCTAATTTAATTAAAGATAAATCATCTGTATTAAAATTAAAAAATTCATAAATAAGAAAAAATATTTATTCATGGCATAACTCAAAAACTTTAACTTTTATAAGTAATAAGAAGGCAAACTCGTTGAGTGCATTATCGAGTGCTTGTGACCCAAGTGAGATATTAAGATTATAGAATAAGAGGAGCGTTAAATACTTTTTTTTTTTATTTCATCTATTTTCATGATAATATATAAGTTAAATTTGTAAATAATATATATTTATAAAATTTAATATAATTTATATATTATTATGAGAATGAAAAAGATTAAAAAAAAAAGATATTTAGCATTTCTCTAAATTGAAAAATCTCAAATTTAAATTTTGTTTGAAAATTAAAAAAAAAAAACAAAACAAAATTTAGGCCATTGTTTAATATATTAGTGACAAACCAACTGTAAAAGTCCGTCTCATCAATTTATAAGGATTAAATGGCTATATATATTCCTCAATGTACCTGATAGTCATAATAAATAAAGATCAACTACATTTTTAACATGTACTCTAAAGCTTAGTTGAAATCTAATTAATGGAGCTTTTTTATTAAAGTTAGAATTTAGGACTTGTTACGAGTCTAATTAATAAAAAAAAAAATTTAAGGCTAGAATTTAAATTTATTAATTTGTGGGCTTAGATATCTATCAAATCAAATCTGACTGGATTCAAAAAAAATTCAGACTTGAATAAAGTAAGAGAATTTATTGATTAGTTTATTATTAGTTTAATTGATATATATATATTTTTTTTTGAAAGAACAAGAGATAATTTTTTTAATATATAGGTTAAACAGATACACATCCTTACTCTTGCTGGAGATGAGACTTCTAATCTCAATAATTTTCTTTTATAAAAAGTAATTTTAACTTGAAAAAGTATCAACATATCATCGATATTCGCCATTTAAACCAAGTACGATTGACTTTGTAAACTCTGCTGCAGATAATTAAGTACACCCTCCCCAAAAAAAGAAAAAAAAATTCCAAAACTCATAACTGCTATTACTAAGTTACAGAAATATATATATATATATATATATATATATGGTATTTATATTAATCAAGACCTGTATTGAAAGATGGCTGCAGTACATGAATGTATGTAGTTGAGACCAAAATGAATGGTATATTCAATATTCTCTCTGCTTCAAAATAATATTCATTTCATTTTAAATTAATAGTTATTTTAGAAAAGTGTATATATATTAAAAAAATTATTTAATTATCATAATTATAAGTTAAAAAGACTAAAGTATTTTTTTTTAATTTTGATGAAAAAAAATAAAAATAATTAATGTGAATATTTAATAGAGAAATAAAGAGAGAATAAAGTTGAAAAAAATAATAAATATTTTTTTGAAATTTTAAAATGATAAATATTTTAAAATAAAATAAAATTTCTAAAGAAACAATTATTTTGAAACAGAGAGAGTAATTATTTAAGATTTCGATATATAAATTAAAAAAGTCATTTAATTATCATAATTTTTTAAAAAAACTAAAATATCATTTTTTTATTTTGATGCAAATAAATAAAAATAATTAATGTGAATGTTGAATAGAGCGATAAAGAGAGAATAAAATTAGAAAAAAATAATAAATACTTTATTGAAATATTTTAAAATGAAATATTTTAAAATTTTAAAATGATAAATATTTTAAAATAAAATAAAATTTATAAAGTGACAAATATTTTGAAACAGATGAAGTATTCAATTTTGAAGGCATATAATATTAAAAGGTTAGTTGAATCGGTTGGCAGTATAACCTTCATTTATTTTATTCCATCCTCTAAAATAATTGCATATGAACTAAAATAGTTAATTTTTGGTACAATAAAAGCCTAATGAATTGAAATAGTTCACATGATAATGACAACTCTTTATTATTTGAGAAACTTGAATATAAAATCTCCTATTTTCTATACCATTAAAAAATAAAAAAATCAATTAAATCGTACCTGATTAACATTATTAATTAAAAAAATTATTAAATAGTTTCAATGAAAAAAAAAAAAAAACTGTTTAAGACTAGATTATACATTTTATACAAAATTGTAAGATAACAAGGGTTAAGATTAAAATTGAAAAAAAAAAATTAATTTCTCATTGCCTCGTATTTTTTTAAAATGACAGATAATAAATTGAAACAAAATAATTTTTTAAAAAACCATAAATAAAAAACAACAGAGAGAGTGCATGTACTCTTTCTGTGTTACAAATCACAGTAAATTTAATTTAAGTTTGTCAGTTGTTAGGGTTCCAACAGGAACTTGCATTCTGCAATTTTTACCTTCAGTATTCAACACTACTGATCCTTTAATACCTTCAATAAATAACGTAAAATATTTTATTTTTATTTGTAATTATTTTCTTCTAAATTCTAATACTTTTTTTTTTTCATGTTTTATATCCTTTCATCTTGTTAATTATTTTAGTAATAAAAAATGTGTGAGAATCCTAGCATTTAGAAGAATTCATACGTGAAATATATCAATTTAACACCTGAAATATTTCAATTTGTATAATAGCTTGAAGAAAATAACAAAATCTAAACTGTTATCATCAATATAAAAAAATTTTCATCTTTTGAGTTCAAAAGAAAATTTTTTGTTTAGAAATAAATCAAATTCAGGTAAAATTATAATTAAATTTTATTTGTTATATTTTTAATTTATAAATAATCTTTCTATTTATTTGCCAAAAACTTGAAATGTCATACCATTAATGATATTAAACACATTAGGAGACTCGAAATATTATCTCTCATCAAATTGATGTCAGCCAATTATTTATAATTTAAAATATTTGAATATGAGATTTTTTACTTTTTATACCTTTAAAAAAGTTGAGAAAACTAATCAAATCACACATTATTAACAACTATTATGATATTTGATGCTTAAAAAAAAAGTGCCCTACAAAAGAAAAGATTTTTTTTTTCAAGAAATGAGGATTAACTAAACCCAGATTTTTTGGGTTAGTCAATTTGAGAATATTTTTATTTTTTTTGCCACATTTCAAAAAAATAGTTGTCAAAGAAAAAAATTGCAAAATCAAACTAGCACGAGTTAATCTATTTTATCTCGGCATTCGTGTATGCAGGTCGCATGTTTATATATTAAATTTACGTTCAAATCGTAAATTTGCACCCTTTTTTATGCGTACAAGAGAGAACCTCTTTAACTATTTTTTTAGCATTGAAAATGAGGAGTCTTTTAATATATACCTTCTAACTTTGCATGTTTCAATGTGAAATAACTTACTTTACTCTTGCATTTTTTTTAGCATAAAGTTTATTTTGATTTTCAAATTATCATTCACCCATTCACTATTTTAATTGTATATATATAAATATTTAAATTCATATTTTTTACATATGGAAACACAAATTCGAGTACTAGGATCCATTCGAATTTGAATATGAAAATGGTTATTTAATGAGTTAATTTGCCATGATTTCTTCTAATAATGGTATCAAATCCATATTTCTTCTAGATAATGTTCATTAATTGCTTAGTTAATGTTCTTTAATTTTAATTATATATATATATATATATATATATATATATATATATATATATATATATATATATATATATATATATATATATATATATATATATATATATATATGATATTATTTAAAATTTCGGTTTTATGCTGGCTAGATTTCTGACACATAACCATTTGCTTTCACTAATTTTAAGATTAGACTGGATTTATAAACGCTGGTATTTAATGAATCCCTAAAATTATAATTTTCAATGAAAAGTTATAATTTATTTATTTATTTGTTTTTGCAGAATTGAGAAAGGAGATTTAATACATGTGTTATTGAATTTTAATGTTATTTTCAAAGTGATCTCTTACATTAATTAATTTGTTGTATGAATGGAAAATTGAGAATAGGGGGTAGAAGGTAAGTTCCTTTGATATTCTCATTCTTTTTATATTTATTAAAATTTGAAATTTATAAATTAATATTTGAAAAAATATCTTTAAATGCAAATCACATGCATATTAATAAAGTCAAAATTATAATATAAACATGTATTAATTGTGTTTAGACAGGCTAAATAAAACATGATAAGAGTATAGATTTTCATAAATTGTCATCTCTAAATAATCACAAATTGTCAATCTAATCAAAAGAAAATATATATCCATTAATTTATTATTGTTTTCTTTTGCTTCAATATAGTTATCATGGTTGATATACTACTTCTTTATATAAATTTTCTAGTTTCAATATAAATGATTATATTTAGTTGAACCAATTTTCTCATTGATTCAATGTGGTTGATTAACATTATGATGTGACAATAATATCACATAAAATTGTAGTTTATTTTTTAAAAAATTAAAAATGAAAAATAATATTAAAAATCTAGGAACGTTTTGAAATGCATTTATCATTAATAAACCAATCAAATAAAGCACATTTTAGGAGTACTCTATTATTTTTTTTTTTTTTCTTTTGAAGCTTTTAGTTCAAAATAAATAGTTGTAGTTGACTTCCATTTTATCAATTCTCTTGTTTGATCAATAATTTTCCTAAATCAAAAGTTGTTCAATGAATGATTATATCATATCATGCTAGTGACGGATTATCAATTTAACTGATCATATAAATATTAATTGGATTTTATTTTTAAGATATGGGATAAACAGCATAGTCGTAATAAAATTCTTTAAATACATATATTAAAGATGAAGATTTTGTGAATGAAAATATTATTTATTAGCATCTTCTAACTTATGTTTTTAAAACCGAATCAATTAATAAATCAGTCTCCTGATCGATTCATAATTTGACAGGTCTTATTTATCAATTCGATCGACTCTTTTTATTTTTTCTTTACTTTTCTTTTATTTTTAATTTTTATGGCTAAACGATATTGTTTTGACAAATTTGATTTTTTAAACAACCGAATCAGATTAATTCCCAATTTTTATTTAACCGATCCAACTGGTTAATCTAGTCCAGTTTTCTAATCACTGCTCCTAACTAAGTTGTGCTATATATGTGGCCTTAAAGGAAGAAGGATTATAACTAAGCCTTGAAAGATAGAGTATAAAATATTATATTCTTTTGGTCTAACATTGCCTATTTATTTCAACGTACCATTCCTTTCCCTCCCTCCTGTCCATTAAAACGATCGTTGCTTTCAAATTTCAAAATGTATCATATTAAATTTGTCATTAATTAAGACTCCTTAGTTGAATTTTTCCCTTTCTATTTTTTTATTGTTGAAAATTATAACTTATATATCGGTTTAGTATGAAATAAATAGAGAAAAAAAATAACAATTTATAAGAAATTGATATTTTGAGAATATTTAGTTTATAAAATTATCCAATTTTCTCTGTTATGTAATAAATAATTTACCTAAACGTGACTAGTAAAGTTTTCTAAAAAAAAAAGTGACCAATAAGGTTAGAGTTATTGAATTGAGCTCGAATTTAATTTACGAAAATATCTTTAATTAAAGACTAAAGAAAAAACACAATATATTCCTCCCTTCCATTTACCGATGTATACCAATAAACGATTTTCTCTCTTCCTATCTTTCTCATCATGAAATTGGCAAGAATCAACAAAAATTATGATCTTCAATCAGATTTGATATATTTCTTAACTTTTTTTATTAATTTATTTTTCATCTCTACTTTACATTTCTTTTATATTAAACGTGGTTGGATCGGTTTAATTATTATAAATGATAATATATTTTTGAAGTTTTTTTTTAACATTGCAATTTTATTGTGATAATTAAAAATAATCATGTCAGTGAATTTTTAAAAATATAATATGGCTTTTATCATATATACTGGTATTAAACCAAAATACAATTGCATAGGTAAATTAATTATAAGGATATTATAGTTTTTTTATGTGAATATATCACAGGAAATAGTAATACATACCAAATGGAAAAAAAAATAAAATTTACTTTATAGTAAGTTAGTACTTAAACTAAACACTTAATAAGCTATACTTTTTTTGAAATAAGTTTCCAAAAAGTTAATTTTTTGGAGAGTACACTTCCTAGGAAGTAGGTCATGGCAAACCAAATAATACCTTAGAGATTATAAAAATTCGCATTCTATTATATACCACCTCCATCTAAAAAGATTGTCACTCTTCTCTTTATTTTAAATGTCAAAAAAATTATGGGATTAAAATTTTTTCATGTTGACATAACTATGATACGTCATGTTAGCACAATTTTTACAATTAAATATAAAATAAATGGTTAAGATTTTTCTAAAAAAAAAAGTAAAATTTAAATTTTTGAGAGTTGATAGTAATAGTGTAAAATAAATCTCAATTGTTTAATTTGCATTTAACAATAAAGATTATTCTAACATGATCTATTATATGTTCATCTCAACATAAGAGGTTTTTAACCAAATATTATATCCCTTGTATCATTAGTATTATTTTTTTTATCCCTTTTTACCCCTTATTTGATACTTAATTTTACACTTAATTTTGGCTTAAAAAGCTTATAAATAAATTGTGAAATTTATTACGGATTTTATATTCTCAAAACAAACATCACTCATTTACTTTTAAAATAGAGTTTCAATGTACAAAAAACATATTTATTATATCACCAAGAATATAAAAGAAAAAATGACATTTTATTTATTGTAGTTTTAAACTATATATATATATATATATATATATATATATATATATATATATATATAAAAGGTGACAATCTTTTTAAGATAGAGATAGCATAATTTAAAATGTGTTTAGGATTATTGCTCGTAGTTAAAAAAGTGATTTTTAAATTTTTTTAATTTTTTATTATTTTTATAAACTGTTTTTTAAATGTACTACTGGGAAAAATGTCAATTTAACTGCTCCTATTTAAAAGTAATTTTAAAAAAAAAATAAAAAAATTTATTGAATGCCCAAATCCTTTTTTACCTTACCTCAACTTCGATTGTTAATGAGTTGGGAACAAAAATTGTAGAAATCTAATCCGTTATGTCAAATCAAAATAATTAAAATTTTAAATTTCTTTTGGTATACAATTTTAATCCAATTCAATGAGTATTAGTTGCTCGCAACCCTAATTAAGATGAGCAATATCCACCCTATTGATAAATGGGACAAGGATAGATAATGTCATAATTAACTATCCTGAACCTCCCTGTTTGTTTATTTTAATTTATTTTATTAATTTATATTATATTATTACACACATAATATTTTTATAATTAAGCAAAAATTAAATAGATATAATGTTTTATGAGAAAAAAATAGACATGATATTTTGCTATATACATATAAATAAATGTAAATATGTTATATGTTTTACATAAAAGTATAATATTTATAAATTACTTGTTTTATACAGTGAAAATTTAAAAAAAAAATGAAAATTGTGAAGATTTAAACTCTTTATCTTTATATAATGACACAAAAATTCAACAACTAAACTACTTGCTCAACAACAATTATTAATACTAATATTTGCCCGCGTGTCGCGCAGTTATTATTATTATTTTAATTATAAATATTTTTAATTAGTAAAATTTAAATTCATTTTTTTATTTAAAAAAATTTATATATATAAAATTTAATTAATAATAGATTGAATACATATAATAAAAATTTAATGAAAGATATAATTGAAAATATATTATATAAGATGATAAATTTTTGTTAATTTATTAATTAATATATTAATTATAGTTATATAAGCTAATATTAAAAATAAAATTAATTAGGAAACTAACTTATTGGTTAATTATTGTTTAATATGCTAACTTTTAGAATTAAAATCTTTATTTAATTAGAAAAAAGTCATATTTTTTAATGTATTAGTATAATAATTCAAATAAAAAATAATGTTGCAAAAAAATTATAAAATTATAAATCAGCTTCATGTTTATGTGTCAAAAATAAGTATCAATGTCAAAAAAAGTCTTATGTATAAAAAATAAGTGAGTATGTCAAAAAATTTTATGTTTCAGGTATATATATATATATATATATATATATATATATATAGATTTTTAATTTCAAAAAACAAATTGAATAATATCCAATTCAAACACTCTATATTCAAATATGTCCCACAATTCGGTTTCATCTCTATTCATAAATAATAATAACAATAATATTTATTTTTTATCATATAAATAAGAGACATGTCGACTACGTAAAGTGCTCCCCCATATCTATATAATGAATATGTCATTAATTTTCTTAAATTTCATATACATGACTCAAAATTTTAAATTTTTAGGAATATATTGTGGTAGGTGTAATGATGTATCAAACTATTTAATTTTAATCAGTTACACATTTTCCTTGTTAAGTATGTTGGGTGGATCCTTCCACTATGGAGGGCCCACCGTCTGACAATAAAGAAAAAAAAAAGAGTCAAAGAATTACGTATCGAATTTTTAGGCTGTGTATTAGTCGGAGGACCCTTGTTAATTAAACTTATTACTATATTTGTATATATTTTAGGCTTCTAATTAGGCTTAATTATAAGTTCATAATTAGGCTATTATTTTCTTTTTTTTTTTACACCTTTGTGTAAATAAAGAGGTGTTAATTCATTGTATCATACGCACATAAATTTAAAGTTCATTTTCTCATAATATGGTATCAAAGCCCCTCTGAAATTTTTTTTTTAGTGTTCCTAGTTTATTTTTCTGGCAACTTTTCTTTGATCAAACCAACTCCTCTCTCTTTGACCAAACCAGTTTAGTCCCTTCCCAGAGAGTTTTTTAACAACCCATACCAGTTCTTGAAGAATTTCAGCCCCCTAAATTCAATTTTTAGTCTGTTTTCCCAAATTTTATCTCTATTTTTCCATACTCATTAAAATAGAGAAATTAGATATTGTAAAACTAATTGCAACCATTATGAATGGATCCAACTACAATTTTTGGGTTTAAGGAATGAAAATGTTTTTAATTAGTCGCAAACTTTAGCGTCATGTCACTGGAGATGTCATTAAGCCAACTAGAGATTCAAAAAAAACTGATACTAAATTTATTGATCGTCTTGAAGATTAGGATAACAAGAATTATCAGATTATCACTTGGTTCTACAACACTTCTATCCCATCTATCCATATTCAATTTGTTGATTTTGATACTGCCAAAGACATTTGGGAATTTTGAGCTAATCAATATCAAACCACTGGACTTGCTCACTGTTTCCAGCTATGGACTACACTTCATAATCTCAAACAAGAACCCAGTCAATATGTGAATAAGTTTCTTACTTTGGTGCAATCGATTTGGAATCAGATCTCTTAAGCCAAAATCAATGAAGATCATCTTCATCTTATTCAAGTCCTTATGGCTCTTCGACCTGAATATGAATATGTCTGTGCCTTCCTACTCCATTGCAATCCTCTTCCTACTTTAGATATGGCTATACAAGAGCTTATCTTTGAGAAAACTTGTCTCCATCTTGACAAGATTCCCAGTTCTAAATTTGCTTTTGCAACTACTCGACCTCCACATCAAAAATAAATTTATAAGAATTGTAATCAGTTTGGTCATAATTTTGCTAACTGTCCTACTATAGAATGCATATACT
The DNA here is from genome assembly GCA_947687605.1 of Reutealis trisperma. Classification (NCBI taxonomy): domain Eukaryota; kingdom Viridiplantae; phylum Streptophyta; class Magnoliopsida; order Malpighiales; family Euphorbiaceae; genus Reutealis; species Reutealis trisperma. Next base: position 3,138,205 of record CANTUT010000052.1, on the reverse strand, counting down.
ATCATGGTCTTGGTCATGTTCTTGAGCATTACCCAATTCACCCTTCACGACCAAAAGGAAGGTATTCTAAGTCCAATAACTTTTTAAAGCCTGAATCAAGTTCTGTCACTGTTGCTGTCATTAAAGGCTCTATTGCTATCACCATGAGTGATCTTGAGGATCTCCTCAAATAGGTTATCTCTTTCAATTCTTCTGCTGCCATGTCTGTCACACCAGGTAACTCTTATTGGCTTTTTGACTCTATTTGTTGTAACAATATGACTAACAATATTAACCTCTTGTCTTCCAAACAACCTGTTTCTTCCCTGCCACCAATTCACACTGCAAATGGAACAACAATGAACATCACTCTCACTGATTATACATCTACTCCTAAACTCAGTCTTCTTGATACCTATTATATTTCTAACTTAACACTTAACCTTATCTCTATTGGTCAATTATGTGAAACCAGACTAAATGTTATCTTTTCTCCTTTGGTTATCATGTACAAGATCTACAAACAGGGGCAGATTCTTGGGACGGGTCATAGGGTGGGGCAATTATTTGAGCTTATATCTCTTCATCTTCCTTAGAATTTTGTGTTCGCTGCTACAACCACCAATTCTTCCATTCATCAATGGCATCTTCATCTTGGTCATACCTCAGCCAGTAAAATTCAGTCTTTAATTTATCATGGCTTGTTAGGATTTACAAAGTTTGAGTCTTTCAATTGTTTACATTGTCAACTTGCCAAACAACCTGCTTTGTCTTTTCAAACTAGTAATTCTATCTCAAATAGTCCTTTTCAATTAATTCATTCTGACATTTGGGGGCCTTCCCCTATTTTTTTAGTAAATGGTTTTCGTTATTTTATATTATTTATTGATGATTTCTCCAAATTTACTTGGAGATATTTCTTAAAAAATATTTTGAATTACCATAAATTTATATTAATTTTGCCAATATGATTAAAACTCTATTTTCTTGTCTCATTAAAATTCTTCGTACAGACAATGCTATGGAATATCGAGACTCTTCCTTGCTTCATTTCCTTCATCAACAAGGTACTATTATTCAATGTTCTTGTCCTCACACCTCTCAATAGAATGTTCGTGTTGAAAGCAAAAATCGTCATATCTTAGACTCTATTCATGCCCTTCTACTTTTTGCCTCATTTCCGAAAAAAATTTGGGGAGAAGCAGCTTTTACTGCTGTTTATACAATTAATTGAGTTCCTACCTTAGTACTTCACAATTTATCCCCTTTTGAAAAGTTGTTGGTAAAACTCCTAACTATTCACTTCTTAAATCTTTTGGCCATACTTGTTTTGTCTCATTACAACCTCATGAATATACAAAATTGGAACTTCATCCTCATTTATGCTGTTTTCTCAGTTATGAGATATAACACAAAGGATATTGTTATTGGGGCCCTATTTCTAATAAACTACGCATCTCTCATCATGTTACCTTCTAGGAAATCACCATGTTCTCCTCTCTTTCTTAGTTTCATCACTCTGTTAATACTGACTCTCTGTTTTTTTACTAATTCTTCTATTGAGTTATTTCCTAGTTCTAACGCAAGTGATTCTGATGCACTCAATACTGATCCTGTCCCACCTTCTCCAACAGTCGATCCTGCACTTACACCTGCCCTCCCTCATGACAATACTCTTTGTCGTTCCACCTGGGCAAAAGAAACTCCTCAGTATCTTAATGACTTTCACTACTACTCTGCTATTGTAAACCTTCATGAGCCTCATTCTTATCGTGAGGCCAGTACTGACCCTCTTTGGCAGCAAATTATGACTGAACAACTTCAGGTTTTAGAGAAAACTCATACTTGGGATTTAGTAGATATTCCTTTAAACAAGACTCTGATTGGTTGCAAGTGGATCTATAAGATCAAAACTCATTTGATGGATCTGTTGAACGGTACGAAGCTCACTTAGTAGCAAAAGGCTACACTCAAGAATATGGTATAGACTATGAAGAAACTTTTACTTTAGTGGCTCATTTAACATTTGTTCGTAGTCTTTTAGCTATTACTGCAGTCCTTAAATGGCAAGTTTTTCAAATGGATGTCAAAAATGCCTTTCTCCATGGGATTTATCATAAGAAGTTTATATGCATCCTCCTCCTGGTTATCATTCTCCTCATAAAGTCTGTAAGTTTCAACAAGCTTTATATGGATTGAAATAAGCTCCTAGAGCTTGGTTTGCCAAATTTAGTTCCACTCTTACTCAATTTGGCTTTGTTTCTAGTTCTTACAATTCTGCATTATTTATTCATCGCACTGACCATGGTATTGTCCTTCTATTACTTTATGTTGATGATATGATTATAACAGAAAGTGATACATCTGGTATTTCAAAATTACAACACTATCTCAGCCTACATTTTGAAATGAATGATCTCGGTTCTCTCAGCTATTTTTTAGGTCTTGAAGTTTCTCATAATTCTGATGGCTATTATCTCTCTCAAGCCAAGTGTGCATCAGATCTTCTTTCCCGAGTTGGTATTACTGGCAGTAAAACTATTCCTACACCTTTGGAACTAAATTGTAAACTTATGCCTATGGATGGTACTCCTCTTAATGATCCTACTTTATATCATCAACTTGTTGGAAGTCTTGTTTATCTCACTGTTGCCCTACCTGAAATCTCCTATGCTATTCATTTGGTCAGTCAATTTATATCTACTCCTAGCTCATCTCATTTTTCTGCTGTACTTCATATCTTTCGTTGTATCAAAGGAACTCTTTTTTATGGTTTACATTTTTCTGCTGCCTCCTCTTTAGTATTATCAAGTTATTTTGATGCTAATTGTGCTAGTGATTCAACTGATCATCATTTTACCACTGGATATTACTTCTTTCTAGGTAATTCTCTTATTTCTTAGCAAAGCAAAAAACAAACTATGGTTGCTCGCTCCAGTACAAAATCTGAATATCGTGCTCTTGCTGATGCTACATATGAATTACTTTGGTTACGATAGTTATTAGTTGATATGGGGGTCACACATCTTTCTGCCACTGTATTTCATTGTGATAATCGAAGTGCTATCTAAATCTCTCATAATGATGTATTCACTACGGATTGTATAATATTAGAGCTACGAGACCTTTAATATTTGTGAGAGGGTTTTGATAATTTTTATTCCGTCTAAAAATTATCCTTTACTACAATAACTTATTTTCTAGGTATATTAGGTTATTGGGTGTAGTATATAGGATAGTTTACAATTTTATCTGTGCAAAAATTGTACTGTGTACTAATATAGTGGATTTCTCTAGTAGATTATAGACGTAAGTTTATTGAAAAATCGAACTATATAAAATTCTCATAATTATGTATTATTTATTTATTTTGCTTCTACTGTGCATGTGTGCTATAATTTTTCTAACAAATTAGTTGTAAATTTTTTGTTGCATTGCCAAAGCCTTAATTAAATTAAAATCCTTTGTGGGATCCAGAAAAGTAGGGTCAACTTTTTATTGAATTAATGCTCAAACACATTATTTTCATTTTTTAAAGATTTTGTGTGATTTAAGCATGATGTCATTTAACAAAAGACTTTTTTTTTCCTGTTAATTATGTGATTTATTAATATAAGGTCTGGTTTTTATTAGCTCTCAAAAAAAAAAAAAAAAGGTATTATGTGACTTGGTGCACCTCAAAATTTACATTTTACTTTTTAAAGTTTACACACAATTATAAAAAGAGAATATTTTTCAAAAAATCCCAATAATATATCTAATAGGTCTTAAAACTTTCATATATATATATATATATATATAAAAGCATATTATCCACTCCAAAATTTAAAAAATTATAAGAAAATATATTTTTGTATGAGAGTTTGAAAAGGAATTATTGGATGCATAAAGTCTATTAAGAAATAATATATTTTACATTTATAAACATATGACCTCATTCAAATTTATGAGAGACAGATTTCATATTTATATGAATAAAAATGTATTGTACCAAAACTCCTAATAATTTTTTGAAGTGAAATTAATTTTTTAATTAATTGAATATTTTGCAATTTCGTTCTCTAATAAAATGATATTATCGTATATGAAATTTATATATTATGTCACATCTATCATTTCAATATAATTAAAGATAAATAATGCACATTGAAATTGAAATTAAGAATAAGAAGAAAGAGAAGCTAAACTTAATTAAAGAGGTAACTTTTCAGTATGAAATATGCTGGATGAAATGGAAATGCTATAGAGAGAGAGAGAGAGAGAGAGAGAGCGAGAGTTGAGATTTAAGAGAATTGAAAAAAATTACTTTCTTAATTATAAGGTAATCTCACTTTCCAAACAATAAAATGAAATTTAACTATTTTTAATGGGTTAGCTAATTAAGATTTAAGAGAGATCACCATTTTGCAAAAAGTAAATACTGTTATCTTACACCCACCAGCTACCAAAATTGAATTATTTATACACTTTTATAGATTTATAATTATAAATAACTTCCCAATTGATTTATAGTTTTACTGAAGAGGAAGTAACTTCCAAATTTAACAGCCATAATTAGTTAGAACTTTAGCAACATGTAGCAACCACTTACAAAGTCAAATCAATTGCAGAAGGAAAATTTTTCTAATTTTATGTTATTTAGTTTTTTTTTTTTTCTTTTTTTAAAATGATTGTATTATTGCCATATCCAAAACTATTGGAGTCAAAACAAAATGTAGTAACTTTTCATTTGACAAAATTATTTTTGTGTTTAATATGTTACAATTACCATATAAATATTTGAAATATTATCAATAACTACTAATTTGATTATTTCCTTTTTAATATAACACTTTCCATATGTATATATTTTCAAATGAGAGATATTAATGTTCGAAAAACTATTTATATTAAATAAAATAAGAAAATTAAAAATTTTAGAAAGCTGTAAATTATTAAAATTTAAAAGACTTAATGAATGTTTTTCCCATGAACTTGACACCATTGATTACTTTGTTATCTGATTTTTTATTTTAACTATTTTAACTCTTTAATTTAGCAAATTGTCAATATCAACCTTTTAAATATCCAATCAGCAATGTAAGTGTGTGCACGTCCAAGTAACACGCGTTAACACTTAAACTAATTGCTAACTAGATTCAAAACTTATTACAATTCCATCAACCTAGCATTGACAAGCCTTGCCAGTGCCAAACCTCCATTGCCATCTTTGCTTATGCCACCTAGCATCAGCAATGAGTCCTCTATTGTTGCCGTTCAAGCCAATATCACACATCTAGCAAAACCTGAACCTGATTACATTTTTAAATCCCTAATTTCTCCCAAAATAAAGTAAGAACTCTTAATTTTCTTTTCTTTTCCTATTAATTTATACTCCATTCAAGTAAAAAAGATTTTGAGCTCAAATTAGACAAAAAAATTAAGAAAATAAAACCATGAGCTCAAATTAGACAAAAAATTAAGAAAATAACCCAAGTAGAAGAAGAAGTTGCCTTGTCAAGGATTTGCTATTTAAAAAATCTATGTTTCTCAGAGAAAAGGCAACATCATCAAAGCAAACCCTCGGCCAAAAAGGGGAAATATGAAGGAGATAGAGAGGAGGCTTAGATAAGATATTTCTTAGATCAGACAAGAAAGAAACACCACAAAACCATGGTTGCAAACTGAGGGAAAACTCCCCATTTGTTGCCTCGCCATGAAATGGGGTATTTCTTGTCAAGTCTAATTTTGGGTCATTAAGAATAATATCATCATAGCCTCGCAATATATAGATAGAGAAAGATAGTTTTTGGATGTGAAAGGGTTGTTGGGTTGCTAATATAAGAAATGAAATCATGAGTCGACTATCTATCAGACATGATGGAGTCAACTTAAGTTTAATTTTGCTACTAGTGTTTGTTTACCTGCGAGGGAGAGAGAGAGAGAGAGCATATCGGAGTGTATGTGTGTGTGTGTGAGAGAGAGAGAGAGAGAGTATATTAGAGAGTGAGAGAGAGAGAGTATATTAGAGAGTGAGAGAGAGAGAGTGATCAAGATATGACTTAGGGCTTACTATGGTCATTTTGAGTTAAAATAATTATTCAATTTTTCACTTGTAAAAAAACACTTATAAATCTAACATGTGTCTCTCTTAGCATGTTTGAATAATATTCACGATACTGATGATTTGGCAAGTTAGAGAGTTAAAATGGTTAAAATAAAAAGTCAGGGGCAAAGTGACTCATGATGCCAAGTTCAAGAAAAATATGCATTATGCCAATTTAAAATAAAAAATAAGTTATGTTACTTGCATAAAAGTAAAAGTAAATTAACTATATTGGAAAATTTCATAATATTTTATATGTATGCTCTAGTTAATACTTGCAAATAAAATAAAAATATTTCTTATATTTTTTCATAATATTTTATAAAAATATTTAAATTCATAATTTTTTAAATGATTATAAAATTATTAATTAATATCAGCTAATTTTTTTTTCAGAATGACAAAAAATAGACATTTTAAATATTGTTTAATAAAAATAAGTAAAATAAATATTAAAAAATAAGATAGTAATTTTTTAAAAAAGTGAAACATTAAAATTTTCAATTTAATATATTATTTTACACTTTATTTTTAATTATTAATTTTTAATCTAATTTTAAAATATTATTATTTATTAATGTAATGAAATCAATAAATACTATATTTTAATTATTATATTTGTAATAATAAATATATGATTTAAAATTTATAAGAAAACTGATATAAAAGAAAATAATATAATTGAAATTAATAAATAAATAGTAAGTCAAGTGCATTAAGAATCATAAGAATAATTTTGTTAATTGAAAGTTATTAATAATTTTTATTTTGAACCTAACAATTTCTTATATGGAAATAACAATAATAAACACAAAATATTTAAAATCGATTATCACATATGTAATTTTTATACATATAAAATACTATAGCATAATACATAAATATCTTTCAACACCTATACATATAATAATATAATAATCAAATAATCAAACCAAATAATTTTAATATATTGTAATATCAATATTATTTTTTTATTTTAGCAAGTAATTTGTCAAAATTTTAAATTTTAAGATGATAATGCTATAAAATAAAAATAGTTAAATAAATTTTATAAGTATAATATATACTTAATTATATTAATCAAAATAAGATAAATTTGATATTTTATAAATAATTTTTAATTTTTACTGTTATAAAAGTTAGATTAATAATAGTTAAGTTTATTTTTATATTATATATATAATTTTATTTAAAAATAAATTTGATGATAATTATTTTTGTTTTACTTGTTCTTATCAATTTGAGATTGAGTCAAATTTAATCTATTCGAATCAAAAAATAACTTGACATATTCAATTAACTATAACATGATTGGATTGACATTCAAATTTTTAAGCTCAGATCGAGTCAAATTATTTCAAATTTTATTTCAATTCATATTAGATTTTGACCTTTATTTTTCTGATAGATTGATGTCAGTTTTTTAAATCAGTAAAAAGTTACCATTTCTTAACTGTACCCTTTTCCAAATTGGCTAAAAACTAATTTGGCCAACTTTTATTAATTAATTGATTTCTTTTAGAATCAAAATTCAGTATTTAATTGATTATCAGTATTATTCCATTGGCATAATTATTAATAAATGGTTGATATAAATACCAACTTATCCAAAACTGACTTAAAAACTAAGAATTTATGCAGTTTGGCCCTTGGTGGCTCTCATTAAAGCACCAACTTAATACCCATTTACTAAAAGCAGCTCACTATTTATTATATTTAACCAAATCACCAGTTCCTTTTATTCAATTCAATACTTTTTCTTTATTTAAGATTTCTAACTGATAGAATTATTATGAATTTTTTGCCAAAATAATTAGAAAAAAAAGGGATAAATTGAGATGTGATTATATCTTCTAGAAGGGAGGGGAGAAAAAATATTTTCTTTTTCTTCTTTTTTTTTTTTTTTAAGTTATTAGTAAGAAGTATATTTTTGTCTCTATTGAAATTTAGCTATAAAATCCTTTGCAAGATAATAATTTCATTTCTTACAATTTTACAAGTGTAAAATTAAAAGAAAATGCTTATTATTTACTAGAAAACCAGAGGGTCATTATCATAAATTTATGGAAAAGCAAATGGTGAAATATATATTCTAGAAATACCTGGGCGAGAGAGAGAGAGAGAATGAATCATATACTATGACTCTATGAACCCAGGTGCTATGATTATAATGAAAATGCCATTTTTAGAATTTTTTTTCTTTTATTTTTTAATTTTTGGAATGCTATTCAATTCCACTTAAATTATAAATATTTATATAACAATCTAAGGATAAAATAAAAAATTTCCCCTAGTTGATAATTCGTTACTCATCAGTATTGAGTTAAAAATTATTTTCTTAAAATAAAAATTACTCACTCTTAGATGCTATGAGAAAAAAAAAATCTACTTTTTTTTTTATTTTTTTTAACTCATATAATTCTTAAAGGGAAAGAAAATTCCATAATTTATAATTTTGATAATTATTAAGAATATAATATAAAAAAAATTCCACGTTAATTTAGTATAATTAAATATAAACATATTAAATGATTAATATAAAAATAAATTTCTCAACCTTAATAAACTGATTTTTAAGATTGATTCATCCAAATTTATACTAAAAATTTAGCAATAATCAAAATATATTTTTTTTCCAAGAAATATTATATTACAATATAAGTATTTGTGAGATACTTCATTCATTTCAAAATATTTGTCTTTTTAAAGAATGTTTTTTGTTTTAATTTATCTGTCATTTTAAGATTTCAAAAATATATTTATTATTTTTTTCAATTTTATTATTTTTATTTGTTATTAAATATTTACATTAATTATTTTTATTTTTTTATATTAAAATTAAAAAAAAGATATTTTAATTTGTTAATGTAAAATTATGATAATTTAATAATTTTTTAAATTTATATGTAAAAATTTTAAATGATTAATATTTTAAAAATTAGAGGTACTAGTATATAAAAAAAGATAATTTAAAATTATAGTATTGTTTATTATTCTATTAATAAAAGGAGCGCTTAAGATTAAGAAATGGGGTGGAGTTGAATGAATAGTAAAAGTTCCAACATGTCCCTCAAAGTCAAACCATGGTCAACTCCTTGCCACGTGGATGCAAATGTGCTCTAAATGTAATATCTAGTTGCCCATGTGGTACACACGTTTGATAATTTTTTTTAATTATGTTTTAATCTAATTATTTTTTTTTAGCAATTGTTAATAATTATTTACCAACAAAATTTTTTCATCGCTAACAGACAATTTACTTTTATTGGTACATAAAATTATCGATAAAAATTATATATTTTCAGTTGGTATACTGCTTTTTTTAAGTGGAATATCATGTAATTAAATACAAATAAATATTAGTTTAATTCATAATTATATATCTTTATTCCTCCTAATAATTTAAAATAGAAAGAGGGAGTGGAAGTGCTATTTTCTTGGTTGATATAATTTAATTTGTTGTTGTCTCCTATGTAATTTCTGGGTGTTGCCATTTAATATTTTCTGGTGCTTTTAGCTTTCAATTTCTTGTATGTACTGTTGGATATTTAAATTAGGTTTAGCTGTTCTAGTTACTTTTATTTAGTTGACATTTAATTTCTATTAAATTTTTAGGTGGTGTTTTTATATTTATTTTTATTTTTCTTCCAAATTTATTTATTAGTATTATAGTAGCAACACATAAGCCTTAATAAAAGCAATTGGATATTTCCTGTGCTATATTGCTCTCAAAGACTTTAAAACACCGACCCCTCTCCTTCTCTCCCTCTCCCAAAAGCAATGAATGAAAGGCTTTTGCTGCAAATTTTTCTAATTGTAATATTTACTCCAATTTTCCCACTTCTGCATATTTCTTGGGATTTTTCCAACTCATTAATACATTTCCTGGCCTCAATTTACACTCTTCTCTTCCACACTCAATACTTCAATTCAATTCAATTCTCTTAATTTCTTTCTCTCTCTTCCCTTTCACCCTCCACCTCTCTCTCCCCCCATAATTAAATTAAGCTTTAAAGCAAAACCCTCTCTCTTCTTTCAGTTTCCCCCCTTTTATATATAGATGGCCTTACAAGTTCAAACCAACCAACACCACCCATACCAAGATCATTTTAATGGTGCTAGAATTGTTGGTCTTGATTCAAGCCTAGCTACTCTCCACCAAACTATCCCACTAACTACTCTTGATCTCTTTCGTACCTCTAATACTAATAACCTCTCTTTTTCTTCTTCTTCTTCTTCTTGTTCATATATTGAATTACAAGAGCCCTCTCCTCTCCCTTTTGGTTGGCAAAAGTTCCTTAACCTTGAGGTAAGCTTTTCTTTATGTATGTTTTTTTTGGGTCAATTAAGGCATAATACAATTGGAACTTATAACCTGACAATTCTACAAACAATTCAGTGATATATATTTTAGTAGCAAAATTGAAGTGTGAATTTTACGTTTCTAGACAGGTGAAATATACTACACAAAGAACAGAAAAAATATGAGTCGAAGAAATGGAAACGGACCCAAGCTTGACCTGAAGCTCAACTTATCACCACCAAGGGTTAATCCAAGAGTGGAGTCCCCAACGCGATCAGCAACAATATCACCAACATCACCACCAAGCTCATGTGTATCATCAGAACTGAACCAAGAAGATAATACTCTGAGATACAGTAATAGCCCTGAAGCTACTTCAATGGTGCTTGTGGGGTGTCCAAGGTGCCTCATGTATGTGATGCTTTCAGAAAATGATCCTAAATGCCCCAAATGCAAGAGTACTGTGTTGCTTGATTTTCTTCATGACAATACTGTGCATACAAGGAGCAGCTAAAAAACAAACAGAATAGGCTTCCTGTTCTGATTCTGCAACTATTAGGACTAACTATTTTCTATATTATCTCAAGTAGTGCTATTTGGGCTCCATTTTTTTTTTTCTTTTTATATGTTTAATTAGCTAGAGAGGAAAATAAAAAATTGGAGCCTGAATAGCACTATTTTTATTTTTCTTTAATTTTATTTCTAGTCTTTTTTTTTTTTTTTTCCCTAGTAATAGAACAAAGAATATGGGCTGTATGAAGTTATGGACTCAAGAAGTAGGAGAAATGTCTTCTTCTTTTCTTGGTTCAGCTTTACCTGCTTAGTTGCAGCAAGCCAAATTTTCCTATGAAGGTTAGGTATTTTATGATTTTGTTTCAATCTAGTATTTATTTATTTATTTTTTTTAAAGTTTATATCTTTCCTATATTCAATCAGAGCATGCTTAAGCGCTGACGCAGTGTCCATGTCGGCTGAAATAAGGAGAATGTGAATAATCAGTTAAATTTATAAGATGGTTAGATCTTCTACAAGAAATAAGATCTCATTTGTACTTGAAAACAGTAGTTTTAGAAGATTGGCAGTGATACTACTGAGGTCCCACTGAATCAATGAAACAACCCATGCCTAATGCCTAGCTCATTTCCTGTAAAAATATAAAAAAACAAGAGCGCAATAACTTGACTTCATGGGATCAAATCATGTGTTCATTTCCACCTAATGGCATCTCTAAATAGACTAAGTTTTCGTAATCTTTAAAATTAATTTGAATCTCAAATTTAGTTAAATCATAAAATTATTTATTTTAAATTTTGTTTGATATTAAAATTTTAATATACAATATTAATTAATTTTATTTTTGTAATCACAAAGAATATATTAGTAGTCCCACTATGTAGGGATTACTAAAGTTATGGAGTTAGGTTTTAAATAATATATATTTTATGGGATAGTTAAGTTTTTGAAATTATTAAGTCCAACTTCAATTATATGTACTAAATATAATATTATTTACTAATACTGCGGTTTAATTAAATAATCTCGTACATCAAACCAACTATAGAGGCTTGTTTGTTTACTAGGTTTGTATTGGGGTTTTATTCGAGTTAATCATTACATGCTAATCTCTAAGCTAATGGGTAGAATAGAGGGAAAAAATTTCCTATAATGCATCCCAACTAGTTTTAGATTAAATATTTTTTGTTTAGTTGATTATTAAATGCTAATAAAAGGCTATATGACTAAGAGTTCACCAGCAATTAGGCTAATTAGATGTAACAAAATCAGAGCAAAGGGTATCATACCCTAAGCCCACTATTAGGAACATGTCATTGATTTCACTGTTTTATTGGTAAACCTTTTTATTTTTTATTTTTTTTTCATGGTTAGACCATCAATTTTAAATTCTAGTTATTAAAATAAAATTAGAAGTAATTTATTCAACTTACTTATTACCTATTATGTCATTTATTATACATGTTATGACATTTATTAGCACATACCTTACAAATAGAAATTCAACATTAATTACGCATGTTTAAGTCTCATGATAAAACATGAGTTCTTTTCCAATTTACCAGACATAAACAAAATTCCCATATTTATAAAATCAATTATTTTAGAATTTATTATTATAATTATATTGATTTAAAATTTTGTTACTCTCTATGTTCTATTCTAATTAAATACTTTAAAAAAAAATTGTTTCAATCTAATGCGGTTTTAAATAACTAATAAAACTTTTTCTTTCCGATTTTATCCTTGTCCCTTATTGATTGGGATAAGGGAAGTGAAAGCCTTACTGGGGTAAAAAAAAACTTTTTTTTTTGCCAAATGGGTAAATAAACATTAATGGATTATTTTTTAAGTATTTTTAAAAAAGCGTAATTTAGTCATTCTTACTTTTTTCTATAATTGTGCTATTTAATAGTTTTTTAATTTATATAAAACTATTTAAAGTGTCCATTGGAATGGAATGAACAAAATCATACTCACTCCATTCCATTTTAATTATCGTTTTCAAAAAAAAAAAAAATTCAAAATATTTTGTCTTTTTAGAAGACCAATAAGATTTTTTTTTTTCCAAATTTTTCATTATCATTGTTGCTCCATTATTCTATAATTAATGCACATGTTAATTATTTTGCAGTAATCTAAAAGGCAATTTAGTCCTTTTGTTCTTAAAATTTAGTATAATTAAATATTTTTTAACCGTTGTGAAACAACAAAAAAAACGTCAATTAAAATAGAACGGAGGAAATAATAACTAATAATGTTATATGAGCAATATAACTATTTTATCAATTTATTTTTAGATTGAAACATGAAATTTTAAAGAAAATATTAATTTCTTATAGTTACTAATTTAACATCCATCCAATTATTATAATATAATTTTTTCTATTATTAATTTATGAAGAATTGATAATTTATTTTTTGTTATATAGTTTTTATATTTAAGTAATTTTAGTATAGTTGAATATAATTTTCTTTTATGTTGTTTTAAAATTTATTAAATATATTTAAAAAATTTTAAAATGGAGTTTTTACTATAATATATTAAAATTGATATAATTTAATTAAAATTGATAGTTAAAAAAATTATTTACAATTCCAAAAATAGTATATTTTTTTCTTCGTGCATCAATCAATACATAATTGCAAATTGCAAAAAATCATGATTTAAAATGCTAGAAAAATAACTATATATGTCATAAAGAAAAGAAAAAAACTGAACTATTCATTAAATCATAATTGATAAGGGTAAAATCTAGATTTGCCACTTGGATCTGATTGGGTCTGATCGACCTTAAAATCACGCTCAAGGAATTTAATTGCACTTAGATAACTAAATAAATTTTTTGCTCACGTGCAGTTCAAGGAGCCCAAATAAGCCTTCGTACTATTCTCATTGGTCGAAGAGATTTGATCGAAGAGGACTAGTTGGAACACTCTTTCAGCTATACCTCTTCAGTTAGAACTTTTCCATGAACCAAACGTCTGAAAATGAAGAGCCTTAAGGTATGAAGAGCTCTGCATCTAAAAGTGACTCGTCCTATCATTGACTTCAGACCAACTACCTCCTTTATGACAGATATATGATGGCTTCAGCATCCACACGTGAGATACAAAGTCATGATGGCCTAAATACTACCTAGTTTGATAGAACAAAGCATGTGCCCTAGTCGTATCAACCAACTACTAACTAAGAGAGAAAATCCAACAAGTGTAAAAGGCAAAGAGATCACCCATTTCAAATAGCTTACTCTCTATATTCTCATCTCTTTCTTTTCTCTCAAATACTTTATGTCTGCAAGAAGCCTTATTCTTCTTTTAAACCAAGATCTTTATTGCTCCAACTAACTTAAGTATCGGAGTGGCTTTATCAAGTTAAAACTTGACTATTTGATGTTATCTTCCTTTTGTTGGCTAAACACAAGACATCTTAACAAGCACCAATTCTAAGCCCAAAGGTCCAGCTCAATCTTTCCTTCGATGATCTTATATAGATCAATAATTAAAAAAGTTAAGTTGAAATTTTAAATCATAATTAAATTAAATATATAATAAGTATTATATACAATATATTATGCATGGTATAATTTATTTAAAAACATGATTGAATAAATATATATTTCAATAAAGTAAAAATATAGGTAAATAAAATATTTAAAAATATGAGTAATTACACACTTAAATATAGGTACAATAAGCTAAAACTATTAGTAAATTCCATTAGTGAATTAGTAAATTTACTAATTAATCAATTTTCATATGAAGTAATTGGAGTTGATCTATTTAATTAAGAAACCAAAAGTTAATGTCCCACATGATTAACGATGTTAATATATAGTAAAATACTTTAATTGGAACATTTAAATTTTAAAGTGCGAATTATATTTAACTTAAATTTATGTAAATTTTGAACTTAAATTTAACTTAAAATGTTTAATTATTAAATTTTGAAGTCTAAATTAGATTTGTAGTCAATTCATACCAAATTGATGATAATTGATCTCTAAATTATATATACACTTTCTCCTACCTAAATACATATCTAGTTCAAATTAATTATATGTGTACATGGCAATTTAACTCTCATTTTAAAAAAAAAAATTTGCTAGCATAATGGAATGCTTCAATTGAGACATCTAAATTAGGTATAAAATGCTAAATAGTTAACTTTTGAATTTTAAATTACATGTAACTTAGATATATACCTTTAATTTATATCTAATTAATATCAAGTTCATGATAATTTAAATATAATCATGTTAGTAAATACATTAAAATTTCAAATAATTGACATTAATAAAATTAAATTGCAATAAAAATACAAATTTCGCAATAAAAATATTAAGTATCCATAATTGTATATAAAAAAAATTACAAGTTGATTTTGATAATTTATAAGTTCATTTAAAAAATATAAAAAAAATGATAATTCTTACTTATACTGAGTGTATATACTAATTCAATGAGACAAGAACATATAAAGTAAAAAAATGATGTTAGTTTTTTTTTTAATGGATAAAAAAAATAAAAATTTGATAAAATATCTCATTATTCAATAGTTTTAATGGGCTTTTAAGAAGAAAAAAAAAGGCTATTAACAAAAAAAAAAATCAACTTTTAATTTAATAATTTTAAGCATCCAAATGAACTTATGAATTATCAAAATCAATGTTCGATATTTTCTAAGAAAAATTCTCATCAACATAACTAAAGAGTGAATTATTATCAATTTTTTTAAAGATGATTAAAATATCATTTATATCAAATTATTATTAATTAACAATAAAACCACCTAACAAGTTATTATGTTTAATATTATATAACCTTCGTATCTTAAAAAAATTCGAAAAAAAAAATAATATATGTTGATAAAATATATGAATTTTAATTTCTTATTAAAAAAATTCTTATTTGATATTATCAAGGAATTTTTTTCTGCTAAATCTCTTATGAAATGACTAAAATGCCCTTAAAAAAACTTAATTCTCTTCTCTTCACTTGTCCACAAACCAATAAAATACTAGTAAACAAAAAAATCAGACACATTTTAAGCTGGCAAGAATTGTTTATTTTATGAAAATTTGTTTATTTTATGAAAATTCTTATCTACACTGAGTGTACAAATTTATCTTATAATCAAACAAATAAATGATGAGATATTTTATAAAATATGACTCTTTTGTATATTTTTTGCTACAAATAATGAGCCCCACAATTAACTTTATTAACTGGTTTAGTTGATAAAAAAAAAGTTACTATCTCTGTTTCATAATAATAATCAAAATAGAGTTTGCTCTATTTTTCTAAATATGTATAAAAGTCAAAATAAATTTATTTTTATGAAACGGATAAAGTACTTTTTAAATTTACCAGCACACTGAATTTACTCTAAATTGACCCTATGTAAAAATTCCAAAATTCAAAAGATTGAGAGGCACATTAGGTGAGTGACAAGGCTATGACAAATCTTTCCCTATACTTAGGGCAACCTTCAACGGTTTTTCCTTTGCTAGATAGATATCGACAAGATCAAGAAGAAAAACTAGATGAACCAAAAGAAGAGGAGTACTAATTACCTATTTTATATATTTTTTTTTTTGCTTTCTCTGTATAAATTAAGACATGTGATAATTTTTAACGATATATTTACTATACTAATCAACTTTCAAATAGTTTTATGTATTAATATGTTTTAATAATATGAAAAAAATAAAAGAGAATCCGATATAAAAAAAAGGTAATAAACACTCCTCCAAGTAAAATCATTGTTATTTATATGATAAAAACCATATTATCAGAAACATCAGAATATTTTTATAGTACAGATATTATATAAGGAAAAAGGTAAAGGATAATTAAGTAAACGAAGAAAAGAGGAGGAGGTTGGGTAGTTCGAGCATTGAAAAAAGAGGGACTATATTATAGATTGAAAGGCCATTAAAAACACATAAATGCAAGAGTAATTGAGACAGTTGAGAATAATGAAGGAGTATTACGTCAGATGATAAATACAAATTTAATTCCAACTTGGGCTTTCTTTTGTTCAATCTTTCTTTCCTTTTTTTTTCTTTTTTTTTTTTTTTTTTTTTTTCCTTTCCTTTTCACTACTCTTCTCATCAATCACTCAATGCTACCTTTCTGTTGTCATTCTCTATTTTGGTAAAACCTTCTCTACTAACCTCCCTCGTTCATGTTCTCACCATTAAATTTTGTTTCTCTTTCTTCAAAACCCTCCTTCACTTGCAAAAAAATCTATTTGATATTAAGGTTGAAACTTGCTTTTCTTGCAAAATTATATATATATATATTTTATAGGAAAAAAAATTTTCTTGAAACAGATATTTATTAGTTTTTTTTTTTTAAGATTTTATGTCTTGAAAATATCAAATTCATCTTCAAAATAATTTTTTATAACCTTCAATTAATGTTTTTTAAACAGTATAATATATGCTGTCATATAAGCATACACATATATATGATGGCCGAATTTTACCTATATTGAGTACATACATCAATCCAATAAAAATAGACAAAAAAGTTATATTAGCTAAAATATCTTATTTCTTATTGATTTAAGGCGCATTTGAAAAACTGTAATGGAATGTAATGTAATGTAATCAAATACATTTTTAATGTAAATTACACTAGAAATATATTTAACTATATTAAATTACATGTTATTACGGCATACCAAACAATATTTTAGTGTATAAGATAACTTTATACACTTTGTATATGCAAAAATTTTCATATAAATCATTACTGTTGAAATTACAACATTTAAAAGCATAGGGAATACCAAAATAAAAATAATAATAGTAATAACAACCTTATCCCATGTTTTACCATAATATTTATTAAGTACAGTAGAAAAATAGAAATGATATGTTCAAACCTTCAACTTAAGCTGCTATATAAATGCTCTGGTATGTTGCTCTTCAAATAACCTTAAAAAAACAAATGTGTATTATATATATATATCATAAGCAAAGTGTATAGCCTAGGTCATGCACATCAGAATGACCGAAGAAAAAAGAAAAATATAGCCACATCATCATGTCCACGTGGACAGAGGAAAGAGGGCCGCGCGCTAAAACAAAGCGAAAAAGGCCAGCAAAGCCACATAGTCTGGAAAAAACCATTCAAAGTTATTAAAGAGCTTGAAAGAACATTTAAAGAAATTTTTAAGTAAACTAAATCTATCACATTATTTATAAATTAAATAAATAAAAATATAATACGTTAATTATCAATGTCAAATCATTTATAGATTATAATATTATTAATTAATGTGATTTATTTTTATTGAATTAATTTATGAATGATTTGATATTATTAATTAATATATCATATTTTTATTAGTTTAATCTATTAATGACATGATAAACTCAATCTACCTAAAAATTTCTCCTCATATATCTAAAAGTTATGAACTTAGCCAACGTCTGATATTATTGAAGTTAGGACCGAAGTTTTTAATAGCTTTGGTACATCGGAAATTCTTTAAAAAGGAAAGGCATCACAAGATTTGAACTCCTAACCTCGCATACAAAGCATGCACTCCACTACTAGGCTACTAACCCAATATATATATTTTTATACATGCATATCCTGCACAAATCTAGATGGATAAAAGATATCTCTGTCAGATCTATCAATGAAAATCCCAAGTTCAATATCATCACGGAACTAAATCACTATCAAATCTATTAATATGTGGATTCGTTATAAAATCTGACTATATTCATGTTCTCATGAGAATTCCACACAGTGAGAACATTATTACAATAATAATGGCATACCTATCTTATTAAGTTGACGTGTCAAACTTAAATTTTAACTTGATAACATAAACAATAATTCAATAGAGTTTTCTCTACTTGTATATTTCAAGCTTGTAGGACATATGAGAAAAAGAATATATTTCATAATTTCTACTAGATGAGTAAATCAACTTTATAATGTTTACTTCTTAAAAAAGACAAAAAGAAGAATAAACTGATCTCAAAGCCTCAAAGCTGTCATGCTAGACGGCTTGTGGTTATGGTCAATTCTTGAACTTCAAGATTGGAGTGACATGATACATAATTTTTTCCACGTTTATTGCATTTTGTAATGACAGCAAATAAAGATTGCAAAATGCTAATGTTCATGATCTGAACTGACAAAGTCAAATGCAATCACCAAATTATTGTCAAAATGCAACAGATGTGACAAGATGACCTGCAATTAAAGATCAAAGTAAGTTCATAAACAAAAGTTCATTAAAGAAAAATTAAAATATGGATGAATATAAAATGCTTGTTACACACATTTTTCCATGCATTGAAAAACAGCCAACCCACAGCTAAAATGCAACATTGCAAATTGTAATATTCTTCCTAATTTAGACACAGTAAAAAACATGAAAATAAAACCAACAATGACCAAGAAAAATCTATATCTCCATTCAATACATGGGAGCAACTCAACTTCACATAAATTAAGCAGAACTTCACATAAATTAAGCAGCATAAAAAAAATCCTTTATCTAATGGTTTTCAAGATATGGCATTGCATTTGAATCTCAAAGTTCATTATGGTAATCCAACTATGATAATCAGATGAAAATGATGAATATCTATCCAGAATGACCTGCCCATATTAACTTTTCTGTATACATTAAACAATGTGCATTTTGAAAATTTCCAGAGATGCAACACATGAGCATCTCAAATGCATGTTGGATATCATAACGTTTGCCAAACACCCTACAAATCGCTAGTCATGCCAAAGAATGTAAAACTATATAAGAATGATATTGCATTTGACACTCAGTTTACAAAAGAGCACTTTGCACAGGCACTTTTATTCAACATGAAAGGTGAAAAGTCACTAGTCATGCCAAAAAATGTAAAACTACATAAGAATGATATGCATTTGAAACTCAGTTTACAAAAGAGCACTTTGCACAGGCACTTTTATTCAACAAGAAAGATGAAAGAAGAGAATAATAATAATAATAAAATGACATGCTTCCCCATCTCTGCAAAACTGTTACTTTCAGTACAGAAGATGTGACAAAATTGGACAATCCTAGAATATCCAGCATCCAATTACCCAAATTGAAGTCCTTTGTTCTACCAATACTCAGAAACATAGGTTAAATTCAGACCGAATTATAATTGTCAACTCTCAAGTTTTTACATGTAATTTATTAAAAATCAGACACTGTTGGCCTTTTAATGAACTCAGTTCTCCTTCTGGGGATCAGATCTGAACTAATTTAATGTAATCAATCACTTAACCATGTTGCTTAATCATATCCTGAACGAGGAAATAATTTGCCCTTGCTTGAGCCAATGAATAGCCTAACCAAAAGGAGGAATCATATAGTTCTTATGAAACCAGACTGAGATGGCAAAAACGAAACAACCATATGAAAACTCACAACAGAGAAGAAAGGCAAATTCATCAAAATAACAAGAGGATCACCGATATGAACAAGAGTTGTTGAGGAAGAATGAACAAAAGGAAAACAAGCACTTGAAAACTAGTTAATAATCAAAGCATCTGGGTCAGATTAAAAATGCATACATCCTGAAACTAAAGAAAATTATGCCAATTTCCTTAAATTTTACTGAACAAATTTGAAAGAAAAAACTGCTTCATTAGAGAATATAGCAGGATATATACTTAATTAGCAAATATGAGAAACTAGAATCCTCTTTGATTTCCATTTTCCACCCCCAAATCTAGATTAATAACTAAAGCTTAAAAATTATAATGTCTACTGAATTGAATTCACTCAAAACAATCCCTGCTGAGTACTAGTTATATTTGAGAAGAGATCCAGTTCCTAATCTTTAAACTGGTTTGCCAATAAAGCAAATTATTCAAACATAAACAATGAAGCAATTTGTCCAAAGCCCTGCACATCATATAAACCAAAAATCTTGATTTTATCTCATTAAGGTCCTTGCAAGTTTCTTCATCCTCATCAAAATATACATCACATCAAACAGAGCTCAATTTACATTGCAACCAATACATGTAATTTCAGAAAAACTTATGACACAACTTTCTCATCATTAATATATTATCAGTTATCTCTGCAGGTGATGCACTACAAGATTAAACCTAGTAAGCATCAAGAGTTTGTTTCTATATATTGTCACTTCCCCTTTCAATATGACCAATCAATATCTTAATTGCTTCTCTAATATATCAATCGGTTGTCAAGCAAAACAAGGTCTCCATTTTGACGTCAAGATCATCTGATGTATGATCCATATCTTTTTACCTCACTGTGATGATTTTCACATTTTTCTGTTCATTGGTTTAGTGCGGTGAAATTCCACATGCAACAACTTATTGTCTTGCAGCAAACTAATAATGTTGAGGATTGTGCCAAAAAAAAAAAAAATCAGGTAGAAGGACATTTGTAATAATATTTTAGGATATATAAGCTTGCCCAACAGTTCAGCCTAAGCTCAAGTCAGAGAACAACCAAAAGACTTCCAAGCCGCAATTGCCCAGGCTAGAGAGTAATGCCAAATTCAAAGGAGAAAAAAAAAAAAAAAAAAAACAACTGTCAATGCTCGAGTTCAATGAAGAAGCTGATGATTCACAATAATTCATTTAGGTAATTTAGTTGAATAATTTACCTTTTGCACACTTCAGTCAAATGGTGGCACCACCCAGATTGATAAGAAAGTGGCATTGTTCATGAGAACCAATGATAAGAAGAAGTTGTGCACCACCCTTCCCTGTTTCTTGCAGTTTTGCTTTTGATCTCTTCAATGAAGTTGCATCATAAGCACAGGGTCACTTTAATCCTTCTCTCTTTTTTTCCCCCTAAAACAACAGGTTTTCATTTTGCAACTTGCAAGCTAAAAAATGAAAGGTAGTCTAAAAATTCAGTTAAAAATTGCAATTTGAACTGTTTAGGCTTAATGAAAGAAATCAAAGTAACTAAAAGTATTCTCTCTTCCCAAAAGCTTCTAGTTGAAAGCATTCCTCAATGCATCTTAATCCTCTTCTTTGAGGTGAAGTTAATGTTCTAGGGTTCAAGACAAAAAGGTAGAAACTGAAAGTGAAAATCTGAATGCAGACTGCCTACACTAGAAAGATGGCAAAACCAACCTAATAAGTCCTATCTTTCCGTAATTATCAGTAAATGTTCTAGTAATTGCAGCTAAGATGCGGAATAGTTGGAAAGATTATCTAATGACTTTCAATCCAACACACATAATGATTAAGAAATTGCAACAATTTTTTTTTTTTTTTTTTTTTTTTAACATCCCTCAATTGAGTCTCCTACACTTGTGAATTTTGACAAGCCTGGGATTCTCTCAGAGTTAAACTGGCCTAACCTAAAAGTTATGCACTTTCTTCTCTGCAATTGCATCCTATACAAGACACAACCCTCTCCTTCCTCTCTCTCCCCCTCTCTCCCTTTCTCTCTCTCTCTCTCTCTCTCTCTCTCTCTCACACACACACACACACAGAAACATTGCAGGCAACATGTCAGCACAAATTTCACGTGGCCATTCACTCCTATGGATCTCTCTTCATTTTCAAATAAGTAGGCATCCAACAATCTCCATTAGTTATTAGGTCAAAACATAAAAGGCCTGCTTATCTTATGCAAGGAGCAATGTTATTTTACATTACTTTAAGCATAAACATTAAGAGAGATTCCCTCCCTCAACACTTCCAGAGTAAACCAAAAAAAAAAAAATGCAACAGTTTCTCTGACATTGTTTAGGTTGAACAATCTGCCTTCTGACGCTCTTATTTGAGCATATCTCAAGTAATTGATGCAGGATTTAAATTTAAAGATGAATGGAGTGTTGTTAGGAAGTTGAACTGGAGCTCATAACAGTGAAAAATCAAAGAATTTGGCAGCCGTGCTTATGCTTTGAACAGCAATACATGCTACAGTAGCAGGAAAGAAGAGAATATAATAGAGAGAGAGAGAGAGAGAGAGGTGATGAACAACAAGCAAACATGCCTTCCAAAATACTCAAAATGAACTCGCAAACATTAATCAAAATCCTAAGAAATAACTAGGTTAGGTAAATATTTATACAGACCTAAATACCTTATTCCATTAGGATTAGTAATTCCAAACTACGAAAATATTAAACCGTAACTATGAAGGAAACAGCATTCTAAATAAGGAAATTCATAAAAATATTTACAATATCTCAAGTAAGAAGCAACACAATAACCCCCAACAGTAAAAAAAGGTTATTTTACAAGAAAATTTTGAATGTCATAATATTATTAATTAAATCAAAAGAATCCCAAATTTGTTTTTCCTAATCTGCAAATTCTTAATGCCTGTGACAGTAAGAGTATGAACCTACCAAGAACCACCTCATTTATTTTATGACAAAGTTCAGTCAAAACAGTTTAATCCATAATAAAATTTGTCAGGAAGAAGTTTTATGAACTGAATTGGGATTAAAGTTGGATAATTTATTCAATGACAATTAGGAAGAGGATGAAGATATAATTTCTTGCAGTAAATATAATGTATAATTTCTTGAAGTAAACATGTGTAGTGCAATATGAATATGATTCAACTCTTAGCAAAATTTAAGACAAAAAGTCTCAACAATTGTTAATATACAGATGAAGAATAAAGATCCATTATAGCTTTAAAAAGAACACCAAAAGAAGCTGCTCTAAATCAGGAAAACATTTACTAACTTAATCTTCATTTCAGAACATGTACAACTGTTGATCATCCTAGCTCAAGACCAACCTTCTAAATACGATCATAGGGATTCTAATAGTTCAGTAAAGCTATAACCCTAGTCGTATGAAACATATTCTGTATGTTACCTGTTCAAAGTCTCTCCTCAGTTTATCCACTAGAAATACTGCAGATGAATTCCAATAAGAATAGGGCTTGAAGCACGAAAACTCCAGACATACTGAGGTTCTAAGAGGACAAAGCATAATACATCAACAACAATAGCTCTCAAGGATTCACTTGGCCCTGTTCTTCCCATCCACTACTACTTCTAATGTATTTATCAACTATCCCAAATTCCCTATTCTGATCAACTCGCCTGGCATAATTCTCAATGGAGATAGGACCCTTCTTCAACCTTCTATAGTAGATGACTTCCCAAGGCCACAAGCGAGCAGAACCAAAGTAGGCTTCAGCAGGTAAATGCATTTGATTTTCACCTTGAAGATCAAGCCCATAATAATGCTTCAGAACCATGCACAACTCCTCTGAGGAAAGGCTGGTTGAATGGACAGAGCATGAACCAACAGGAGGTTCTGAATCTAAATTTGTCAAAGGAAAAGGAACAAGCTCTGTCATCAATTCATCAGAATTTTGACAGTCCAATTCTACAAGGCCTTTTGGAGAGAAACTCCCAGCATCAACTGTGCTTTTCTCTGCTGCTGATGTGCTAGGATTTGTTACTTCATACAATGACCCAGAGGCTACTTTGAGGTCTTCATTATCATCCTCCAAAGGGTGGTTGTCAGTCTCTATTTGAATTACTGTTCTGGAAGGAGGTGCTGTATTTTCATTGTTTGCTGCCACCATTCTATTATCAAGTTTTGCATCCTCCAAGCAATTATCATCTTCCATCAGTAACCCTTTTTCAAACAAAATCGCATCAGATTCTGGATTTGTAGCATTATCTGAAGATCCCTTCATATTAAAATGAGTCTTATTTGAAGAAGATGGTAAGAGTTGGTCAAGTGAGACAGACAAAGGTGTCTGGGAAATTGACCTTGCACTAGACTTTGAGATTTTGGATCTAGAACAATGTGATGTTGAACTAGAGCTTGATTCAGACAACAATGAACCTGCTCTGGAAGATACTGATGTTGATTTAGAGTGGGAATGAGACATTTTCACACGCTCAGAGTATTGAAATGCTGAGCAAGATGGGGATGCAGGGTAATCAGAATTGGAGGGAGATGAAAATGACCTTCTTGCTTTCTTAATGCCGTGTCTTTTTGGAGATCCAATTTCCTTCCTACTCCGCTTATTTCCACCATATTGCTTTTTCTTAGACTCATCAGTTTCCTTTCCTACTGGGGAGCTTCCACTGCTTATTGGTTTTTGATGCTTTCCTAAGCCAGATGATTTCAAATCATTCTTGAGTTGCCCTTTCGGTATTGCATCCCCACTTGACTGCAGCCTTTCCCATGACCTGGATCCAAAAGTTTCCAGTTCACTTTCATGTCCACCTCTTCTATTGATGCCATTATCATGCCTATTAGACTTTCTCAGTGAAGCATTTTCCCGGGAACAATTGCGCATCTTGTGACCTGAACCTCCACATCTGTAGCAAGTTACTTGGAATTTTGCATCGGTAGAATATTTCAACTTAACTTCATCACTGTGATCTCTTCCTATATCCTTTGGAGGGCTTTGCAGATCAGGAGAACCACCAGTATAGGCTCTCTGACAGATTTCAACATCATATTTCCTATCATAACCTTGGAAAGGTTCATACCTGTCAAATTCTATATCATTTTCAACACCATTTTCATTCCCTTGGTCATGTAATTGCTGGCCCCATCTATCACTGCTGGCTGGGTCAGGTTCAGGCCTATCACCTTCATCCAAAAAATCTTCCCTACATCCATGATGCTCTTTCCCCAAGTCATCTTTAGTGTCATCCACAAGGCATGTTGCCTCTTCATCATGCTTCTCAGTCGAACCATGCCTTCTGCTGATACCATCTGATTGCTTAGCACTCATCCTGTAATCTTGGTTATTTGAACCCAACTTTCCTTTGACATAATCTCTTCCTCTCAAAGAATCCCTGCCTTGCTGGTGCTGATAGGATCTCCGAGACCTTGCTAATCTCTTAAATGGACTAGGCTGTTTATTTGACCATGTGAGAGTCAACAACTCACCACAAATGTGCTTCTTTTGAAGTTCTCGCAAAGCTTTCTCAGCATTTGGAGGGTATTCATAAACTACAAATCCATATCCATCTTTCAACCGCACATTGCATCGCCCAAACTTTTGGAAGACGCGCTGAAGTTCATCTTGACGACTGCATGACGACAGATTACCAATATACAGAGACATCTGCGACCAAATTTAAATTCTCTTTTAGTTTTAGACAAAAAAAAAAAAAAAGATACCTACTAATTCTACCAAAGAAGTAGATGCACTTTTACATAAAGAGATAATATTAGTCTAGATATATGCTAATGGTATAATAAATCAGAACTTGCTTGTTTACAAAGCACAAAAAAAATGAATACTTTGCCAATGGCAAACTACAATTTCCTCCAAATAAAGCAAATCAGCTTCCTAATCTCGCAGGTACTGCCTCCCTGATTAATAATATATGTAGGCAGCAATTCGTAATCTCACATCCATGTCAAATACGTCTAATGCTTCAAGTACAAGAGGCCAACATCAATCAAAACAAAAAGTTATGCACCATGTCAAACAACAACAACTACAATGGACCTACAGTTCTTTACTTGATTTCGAGTAAAAAATTAAAAAAAAAAAAAAAAAAAAAAAAAAAAACTTAAAAAATGTCATTTGAATTCAGCATCTGACAAAACTAAGATCTCAATAAGCTCGTTCATTTCGGTTACAGCAGAAATGCAGAGTATCAATCAATGAGCTTCAACTCAACGGTACTGAAATTAAGTCCAGGATTGTGAGGTTGAGAGTGTGAATCCAATTGTAGCCTAATTAACCCAAAGCAACAATTTTTTTTCTTTTGTGAAAAATATAAAGCGGCTAAAGCCCTCTTTTTTTTTTTTTTTTTTCCCCTTTTTTCCTCAGCAAAAAAACATAAACCCAAGAGCTTGAACTTTTAACACAGAATAAAAACACATATTTTTCTCTGCACTTGTGCCAAAAAGGCAAAAACCCAGGTTACAATTTCTTTACACAGGTTTCAGGCAGTCACTGAATGCCTCAATAATCGAATATCAACTAAAACTGTTTTTACTTTCAATCCATATAACCAAGCAAATCAACAGAAAACAACATACAGTACCCAACTTTGATGTACAGCTTTTGGGAACCTAAAACAACAAGTTCAAGAAATGAATCGAAACTTTATAAACAGTACACCAAACAACGGAAAATTATAGTCAAGAATTTCATCGAGCACCTGATATGCATTAAAACAAATTGGCACCACGAAAACCTGAGCGTCCACGTAGAATATGAAAAACAGTAAACACCAAAAGAAAGTAATAGAAATCAACTGTGCACTGTGGTACTCTTCTCAATCTCTGTCTCTCTCGGTCGCTAACTCGCTTCCTAGTCGTGACTCGTCCATTGAATGGTGGTGGTATATTATTTTATCTTGCTTTACATGGTGCTTTGATTGACGACCCGTTTTCCTATACTTGTCCCTCTCTTTTTTTATTCTGTGGACGTGGCAGATTTTTATTGGTTGTAACCCGCAGTTTTGTCTTTCCTGGAAAATGATTAAAAGGTTTTTTCCTGACAATATCATAAAAAAAATAAAATTGCCGATATATATATATATATATATATATTTTTTTTTTTTTTTTGCCACAGAAAATTGCCGATATTTATCGCGATGGACTGATAGGCTATCTTATTTTTTTAATTATAATAATTTCCATAATTAATAAAATAAATTAAATAGTAAAATAATTTATTACAATTTTAAATTTATTTTTCTTAAATAACATTTTCTTTTAAAAAAATATAGATCTAAAAATAATATTTAAATTGAAATTAAAGTTATTAAAGCTAATCATACATAATTAATAATATTAAGATCGTAAAATATAATACATAATATTAGCGAACGAACAGTGATCAATTAGAAAAAAAAAATTATTGACGGGCACTGATAAAATATCAATAGAATATCAATGAGAAATTTACTTATAAATAAGTTTATTTGTAATATTTTGTGCGAAAAATTAGTGACTTATTTTGTGATTTAACACCAACAAAATTCTTTCATTAATAATTTGAAGGGGTAATTTTTTTTTTTTGCCAAAAATTTAAAATTTCAAAAAAGCATTAAAATGAAAAAATTATTGATAGAATTTGAAAATTTATTATGAAATTTTAATCGGTAAATTATAAGCGTAACTTTTTATCAAAATTTTAAAATAGTGCCAAAATGAACAAATTACTAATGAAATTTGAAAAATTAATAGAAATTCCATCAATAAATTTTAAGTGGCAAATTTGTTTGTCAAAATTTAAAATTTCAAAAAAAAAAGCTAAAATGACAAAAAAAATTACATACGAAAATTCCATCAATAAATTTAAAGCTGTAATTTTTTTGTCAAAATTTTAAATTTTCAAAATAATACCAAAATGAAAAAAAATTACTGGTGAAATTTGAAAATTTACCAATAAAATTACCATTGGTAAAATTTTTGAATAAAAAAGTTCAAATTTTTAAAAACACTAAAAATAAAACAATACCAACGGGATTTAAACATTTATTCCGTTAGTAAATTTTAAGTTAAATTGTATTTAAAAATTTTCTGTCTTTCTTAGTTGCATCATTTTTCTTTTCTCTTTTTTTTTTTTTTTCTTTCCTTCTTCTGCTTTCTTCCTTTTTCTTCTATTTTTTCTTCTTCTTGTTCCAGTTCTTCATTCTTTTTCTTCCTCCTTTTCTTCTTCTTTTTTTTTTTTCCTATTTCTTCTTTGTTTTTTCTTTTTCATTATTTTTTAATTTAGTTTAATTAAATTTTAAGTTATTATTTGTAATACTTGAAGCTTTGATGATTCGCAAAGACTCCTAAATGTAGAAAAGATAGAGAGATAGTAAGGATTAGAATTGTTATTGATGAGATGAGCAGTATAACAAAGTAAATAGGATAAATGAGTAAGATGTAGCAAGTTTAATGTATGAGTTCAACTGAAACGACTATATGGATTTAGTATAACAAAATGAATAGAGA
The DNA here is from genome assembly GCA_947687605.1 of Reutealis trisperma. NCBI lineage: Eukaryota > Viridiplantae > Streptophyta > Magnoliopsida > Malpighiales > Euphorbiaceae > Reutealis > Reutealis trisperma. The sequence continues at coordinate 3,109,424 of CANTUT010000052.1, read as the reverse complement.
AGCTTAGTAATGACAAGATGAAGTGAAGGACTATAGAGAAGCGAAGAGCTTCAATCAACAGTGAAGCAACAAGTGAAGTGAGATAATGAAGAGAAAGCGAAACAACACTATGAGGCGAAGAGAGATCCCTTAATAGGAATGAGGCAAGCTAAGGGAGCTCAATATAAGAGTAAAATGAGTCGAAGAGCTTGATACATCTATAGTGTGGACTTTCAATGCGAGTTGATAGGTTCGATTCCATTGTATAAAGGTAGATGAATTTTAATGTAGCTATGATTAGAAAATAGTTTTGGAGATTGCTCTTGGACTCATCTTCTCTAGCAACAAAGGTGTTCAAAACCATATATTTTCCTAGACATGATATTATGGAAGTAAAGTTAGGACACCAGCCTAGATATGCTTGGCAAAGTATCACATAAGCAAAAGAGTTGATCATATTAGGTTGTGTTTGAAGGAATAGAACGGGAAAAAAGCAAAAATTTGGAGGGAAGTGTGGATTCCAAATTATAGAGAAAGTTTTACTACTTCACTTGTTAAAGATTTAGATACAAATGCAACAGCGAATAATCTAATAAACATTAAGCAAAACCGATGGAATTATAGCTTGAAATCATAGATTTTTTTCCACGAAGGAGATAGGCCACATATAACTTTCGTTCCAATTAGTTTTAAATTTATAGAAAATAAATTGATATGGAAACTCATTAAGAATGGTTTATACTCAATAAAAAGTGCATACTTTAAGCTGTAAAACAAAAAGTTATCGGGTAATGAATTTGTTCCTCTTAATTATAGTTGGCGGATGAATATCAACTGGAAGTTATTGTGGAATTTAATAATCCTACTAAAAATTCGTCACTTCATATGGCGAGTGTTGCATGAGGCTATCACAACGATGGTTAATCTTGCAAATACAAGAATAGATTATACTGTCATGTGCAGCAAATGTTTAGCAGCAGAGGAAGATATGAGCCATGCTCTTTTCAACTATCCAAAGGTAAAAAATTTGTGGAGCAGTAGTGATTTTCAGAATTCTCTTTATGATATAGACGTTCAAGATTTTGGTAAATGGTACATTCAAATGCTTTAGGGTATAAAAGCCTATGGTGTTTGCATAGGCAATCTAGTATGTGAGAGATAAAAAAAGTTTGTAAATGATGAATTACTAGTGAAAAAAACTATGTTAACAATAGTAGATACTTTAACAGATTATTAATAAGCACAAGACAAATTAGAAGTATCAAAGAATGAGAGAATTCACAGCAGATGAAGGCCTCCAAAAGCAAATCATATGAAGGTCAATATTGATGCTATAGTTTTTATAGATGGAAACAGTTAGGCTAGGATTTATAGTAACAAATAACAAAAGGGAAATAATGTTGGTTGGTTCAAAGAGAAATAAAGTGTACTGTAATGTATTGGTGATTAATATAGTGACTCTCAAATTTATAATGGAAATAGTACTGGAGGCCAAAAGAGTTGCCTTCAAGTGTGACAACCTCAATGTAGTGGAAGATTTTGCAAGAAAGATATTCCAATCAACATACCATGATACTCATATACATGATATAATATAACTTAGTTGCTATTTTAAGTTTTGTTCTTTTGAATTTATTTATCGTAATGCAAATAAAATTGCCCATATGCTAGCTATAACTTGTTCTCAATTTAAGAGAGAGTTGATATGGGTAGAGGAAGTTCCTAATGATATTACAAGCTTGGCTTCATATGATGTGATGATGCCTATTTTGGCCATTAATGCTATAAAAATAGTATTCCTCAAAAAAAAAAAAAGTATAGTGATAAGTTAACTCATGGTATATGGATGGTTCTAAATTTGTATACACGTAAAAACTTTAGAAAATTTTTACACAAATGGCCTAAAAACATAAAAAAATTACCTTTTTACCACCTCATTTCTTTTTGCAAAAATAGTATATAAACATTAAAATGTTTCATTTATAGTCTTCATGCACTTCATATACACCTCATCATTTTTCTTCAAATGTTTATTCAATATAGAATTTATTTATGATAATACTTATCAGAATGGCTACAAAATTAGTATTACTATTTTTTTAAACCCAAAAATATTATATTTATAGTCTTCATGCGCTTCATCCATACCTCATAATTTTTCTTTAAATGTTTATTCAATATAAAATTTGTTTATGATAATACTTATCCGAATTGCTACAAAATTAGTATTACTATTTTTTTAATATGATTTATTTATATTTGAATAAATTTTGATGAAATTTGATAAATAATTATTTATTTTATAAAAATTTAAAATTATGTTTCAATAGAATTAATTTATATCATGTAAAATTGGTTCTCAAAATTCCAAGTAGCATTTATGTGTTTATTAGCATTTTATTTCAAAAAAGGTAAATATTATTTGTTATTTTAATTTATTTTATTTTTAATTAATAGTTTCAATCACAATTATATATTTCTCCTCTGTTAAGAAATTTTATTAGTCTTGTCTAAAAAAAATTATTATTTGTTGATTGGATTGGTACAAAAAATGTATGATGGAATACCTCTCATAAAATTTGTGTTGATTATGCTTTACAATTTATAAATTTCTACATTTAATTTTCTTGAATTTTTTCAAATTAGCTAGGTTTTGATTTTAACAAAAATTATATAATATCAATTTTGGAATTTAAAAAATAGTATAAAATTAAAAACACTAATTTTTTATTAAAAAATAATAAATTATAGCAAACAAATATTACTGTATGATCAAGATGATTTCGATCAAACAAAGAATGTTGAAGCGTATTGGACTGCAAATGATTTAATGGACAAAACAAACTTTAAATGAGATAATTTGCTTAGAGATTTTATTGATGGTAGTCGAACTACAATGTGATTAAATCTACCTTTGAAACCTTACAATTGAAATATTTATGGATACCAAGTTCTAATCTTATTCGAACAATAAATAGAAAATACTAAACAGAACTATATATTAGTTTTGGCCTTACTTGTTTTAATTTGTCTAGAATGCCTAATTCGAATAGGAAATAGATCACTTTTTCTCTAAGGATGGGTGTTATTGACTTATGGCTGCATATTGGGTCTGGGCCCAATTTGGGTTTATTTAGTCCTCCATCACTGTAGAAATTAAGTATTCTTTTAGTTTCAACAGCAAATAATATGCATTATCATAAAATTTAATACTCTCTTAGTATCTAATACACATCTAAAATAAATTTAGTATATTTTCATAATGTAATTAGTATTTACTATTATTTACACAAGTTATAAATTTTGAACCAAATAAAAAGTTACAGTAAATAGTATATATTAAACAAAAAATAATATCAGCAAATACTTTATATATTAAATAAAAAATAATATACTTCTACCAAACTACTAGTATATAATATTGCTTAATATTTAATTTATGAAATACATTAAATAAAATTCAATATACTTTCACAAATATAATTAGTATTTACTACTCCTTCTATCTCAAAAAAATTGTTCATTTTCTTTTCTCACACAGTTTAAGAAAACATTATTAATTGCTTGTCAACTCATAAATTTTATTATATTTTTCCACTTATATCCTTACATATACTCATTTATTGCTACCTTTATTATTAATTTTGAAAATACACACTTTTTAATTAATAAGGATAAAATGGACAAATGTCTATAACTATTTTTAAAGTGACAAAGTATTTTGGGACATCATAAAAAGAAATAATGGACAATATTTTTGAGACGAAGAGAATATTATTTATGCTAAAGATTTTGAATCAAATAAAAAATGAGATAAGGTTCAAATATATCTTCAGAGTTTAGTAAAAATATCAGATCGACACTTTATATTTTTTAAGGAGCAAATATATCCCTAACGTTATCAAAACGAGGCAATGCGCTCCTTTTAGCTGTTAAATATATTATCTTCCTCTTTGTCTCTCTCTTCCCACTAATTTTTTTCATTTTTCATTTTTCTTTTTAATTTTTAATTTTTTTTGTCTTTCCTATATCTTTTTTTTTTTTTTTTTTTTTTTTTTTTTTAACTTATACTTTATATTTACTCACAAAAATATTATTATGTGTATATATAATTTGACTTTTCTATTTATTTTTTATTCATAAGTTTATATAGTGATAGTTGCAATAGTTACTAAAATTTTATTATATTAATAGAATATAAGATAAAAATTTAAAAGTAATTAATTATGATATTGAACAAATATACTCTAAAATTTTTTAAACAATTTAATAACATAAAAATAAATTAATCATATAACTAATTTTTATCAAAAGAATTATTTGAAGCATGATAAAAAAATTTGTAAACAACTTTTAAAAATCAATATTTATTTTATATATATATTGAAAATAAAAATAATATTAAATATTCCAAAAATAATAAATTATTAAAAATAAATATATATAAATAGAAAATAGAGTACTTATAAATTAAATATAATATTATATAATGAATATTCCATTTTATGTATATATATAATTTGACTTTTTTTATCATGTTTCAAAAAATTCTTTTAATAAAAATTGGCCATGTTGTTAATTTATTTTCACGTGATTAAGTTTTTTTTTTCAAAAATTAGAATTTACTTATTTAATATCATAATTAATTATTTTTAAATTTTTATCGTATATTCTAATAATATAATTAAATTTTATTAATAAGTATAACTATTATTATATAAACTAATAAATAAAAAATATATAGAAAAAGTCAAATTATATATGCACACAAATATTTTTATGACTAAATATAAAATATAAGTTTAAAAAAGACAAAAATATAGGAAAGACAAAAAAAATTAAAAAAAAAAACTGTAAATAACCAGTGGAAAGAGAGAGAGAGAGATAACGGAATTAACGGAGAAAAGGGGCGCGTTGCGCTGTTTTTATAACGTCAATGATATATTTGCTTCTCAAAAAACATAAAGTGTCGATCTGATATTTTTGCTAAACTCTGGGGATATATTTGAACCTTATCCCATAAAAAAATCATAACAAACAGTATACTCCCTCCATTCTGAAAAAAATGACCATTAAAAAAATTAATTTTGTTCATAAATAAGTAGTCATTTAGCAATCCAATAAAAAAATTGGTAAAATAGTTAATTTACCATTTCATTTCCCAAGTATGAGAGATATTTACTGAATTTATACTGCAATTAATAAAAATATTTTTGATAACTTATGATAAAGTTATTACTACCTTAAAAATTGTGATTTTTTCTCAATAACTACTTTTTTCAGAATGAAGAGAGTATATTGAACAAAAAATAATATACTTATAGCAAATAATTAATATTTAATACAAATTCAGTATACTTTCACAATGTAATTATTATATACTACTATTTATATAAGTTATGAATTTTGAACAAAATAAAAAATCATAGCAAAAAATATATACTAAACAAAAATAGTATATTTATAACAAATAATTAATATTTAATATAAATTCAGTATATTTTCGCAATATAATTAGTATAAACTAGTAAGAGAATGTCAAGAAATGGATTTTCAGAATAAAAATAAATATAAATGGTATAAATTATATATAAATTGAAAATAAATAAAATAGAAAAATAGAAAAAGAATAAAATTGAAGAATAATAATAAATATTTTCTTAAACTAGCTAGAATTAATTTGAAAAAAATAATAAAATGATAGTTATTGTGGAATAAATCAAGTAAGCTATAAAAAATTTCATCATATAATGACAATTTAAAAAATTTTGAAAATTCAAAATTCCCTAATTTTTTATTTTCTAAAATAAAAATAATTAAGCTAAATCTTATTATTGACATTAAAGTGATACTGTTGTTTTAAAAACTGAAACTCTCTTGCCAAGGTTTAATATTTCTACATAAAATAGCAAACCTAAAAAAGAAAAGGTCATTGTCTCTTGTTTAACATTGAAATTAATTATTAAGATCCATCATTATATTATGCAGTAATTAACATTAGAATTAATTATTAGGGTCCATTATATCATATTAAATAAATATTATATAAGGCGAATTTTATTTTATTCCATGTGAACTGAATAAATAACAAAAGAGAGAAAAATGGGCTTTTGGCTCATAAGAAAGCCAGTCCAGTAGTAGTAATTAAGAAGATAATAAGTGGAGACCATAGGAAAGAGAAGAAAACCAAAAAAAAAACCACTCCACTCTGTTCCCAAAAAAATCCCTTCCATAATTCATTTGCCTTTTATATTTTTCTTGTTTAATAATAAATAATCTATCGTGTCCTCTCTTACCCTCAATTTCTCTTCTTTATTCCAAGTTTTGCCTTCCTCGCCTTTCTCTTCCTAGATTCTCCTCTCTCTCTCTCTCTCTTTCTCTCTCACTTCAATCAGATCTCAACCAACACCTACAGGAAAACCGCAGTGAACCACCCATGACGCTTGGCTCAGGAGGATCGAGTGTCGTGGGTTAGTCAATCGATCTTATAGACTACTATAGCATATATACCCTTTCTGGGTTTTTTCTCGTTATCCTCTGATCTTGTTCTTTTTCTTTGTTTTTTTTTTTTTGATAAAATCTATCATGGGTTTGATTTTTTTTTTTTTAATATCTGTTTGATGCTTATCCGATTTTTTTTTTTTTTTTTTTTTTTTTTGGGGTGATGGAGGATTTTTGGGGCTGTGTTCGTGTAATCTTTCATGATGGAATCAAACTGGATTTTTTTTTTGTTTGTCTTTCAAACTATGTTGTGTTTGGTTTGGTTTGGTTTTTGTTATCGGGTGATTGATTAATTTTGTCAAATCTTCTCTTTTAAAAAACAAAATAAAAATTAAATTAACTGTTAATTTGTATTGTTGGCACCTTGTTTGATCGATTTTATGCAATGGAGCTGTTTCTATATAGTGATGGCAACTCTATTTGATACTCATTCTCCTGTGAATATTTGTGTAGAGTTGGTTTTTGGATAATAACTTGAGATTCTCCAATCAAAATGCATAGCAGCATAGGCAAGTATTCTGTGATGGTCATATATATTGATAGCTTTTGTCAAATTGCGTATTATTGTTTCTTTTTTGTTTACTGTGCTTTAAAAAAAAAAATCTGTTGAATGTTTAGCACTTGTGCAACCCTTTCATTTCTCATTTCTCATTTTTCTTTGATTATGGTGATGCATGATATCCTATGAAATAGCTTATTGCTATTGTGCATGATATAAATGTGCAAGTTTGAAATCAAAATGATCAAAATGTATATGAGTTTCTGAGCATGAATCAACCATTCTTGGTTTAAAGTTTGCATTTGAACACTGCTTGTATATGGTTACAATAAATCTACAATGGCTTAAATTTTTGCATTCTGCTTCATTTGTTTTAAGTCTGCTTGAACCTTTTTAATAAATGCAAATTGGAGTATTGAATTGCATTTGGTTTGTTATAGAGGCTAGATGCTGTTTCTCCTAAAATAAAATTGACGTGAGAAAATTATTGGGTATCATTTGTGCTACTAACCGCTTGATTTTATGGGCAGTACCTCGCAACTTCAGGTTGCTGGAGGAACTTGAACGTGGTGAAAAAGGTATTGGTGATGGAACTGTAAGCTACGGAATGGATGATGGAGATGACATTTACATGCGTTCCTGGACTGGCACTATCATTGGTCCTCATAATGTAATTGGTTCAGCTGCTGCTTTTTTTTAATGATTATCGTTAAACCATTACATAAGATGCACGTTATGCTCATTCTGCATGTATACATATTCAGTGTATTTGAATTGGTCATTGAATTTGATTCATTGGGCATTTGCAGCTGGCTTTGATCAAAGACATCAAACAAATGTTGCATCTGGATGGCAGTTATTTTTTAACTTTTACTGACCTAAGGATCACACTGTTTGTTGGTATCAGAATTATCAGGGATAGGGTTGTTATTCGGATAATTTGTGTTGAAATTTCTATCTTCTTTTTCCAATTTTCAGGCTGTGTCCTTTCTTTTTCTGTTCTGTTTCTATAAGCTTTGCCAATTCTTTATGATTAGAATTAGAGGATGTCTTGAAGTTTGTTCTGGATATTTGTCATGTTTTGTTTTGTACTGCATGTTCAGTTAGGATGAAAACAGGTAATGGTGGGACATAAATGCAATGGAACTTGGCCAGAACTTGGGATTGTTAAATCTTCACTGAGTAGGTTGTAGAAAAATGGCCTGCTGACTTATGCAAGTCAGTGGGACTCATCATGGCTAACCTGTGGTCATTTTGCTTCATTCCTTAGTAAATTCACAAACCATTTAGTAGATTTGCAACCTGATCATTAGGGCACACAGTGTGTAAATTGTACTGCAGAATGAAAAGTGCTGTAATTCATTTCTTGTGTTTTTGCTTCTTACACGTTACAAAGGTTTTCAAATTCAACAAATTTTCCTTTTTCCTGCGCCAGACTGTTCATGAAGGTCGAATTTATCAGTTGAAGCTGTTCTGCGATAAAGATTATCCTGAGAAGCCACCGAGTGTTCGATTTCATTCAAGGATCAACATGACTTGTGTTAACCATGAAACTGGAGTGGTACGGCTATATTCAATAAATTTATTCTCCTTTTCGTGTGTGTGTGTGTATTTGATATTTTAGCCATGTTTTGTGTGTGTGTGTATTTGATATTTTAGCCATGTTTTGTGTGTCAATATCATCTGCTTTCATTATATTGATTTTGCGCAAGGAATGATGTGTGTACTTTGCTGGGTTCCTTTGGTTTTTCTTTTGTCTGATTGACAGAAGCGCTTCTTTTGTTAGTTACATCAAGATGCAGAGGAAAATCCATAACTATTGTTCATACAGCAGTACTGTTGTTATAATTATGGGGGATATAGTCCATTTTTTTTGCTTTGTTGATGCAGAATTGAACTGGAGTATAACTGTGTAAGAACTTGAAGATGCCCATTTGCTAACGTGTTAATATCCATCTGCTGCAGGTGGAACCAAAGAAGTTTGGACTTCTTGCAAATTGGCAGCGGGAGTACACTATGGAGGATATACTGACACAACTGAAGAAGGAGATGGCAGCCCCACACAACCGGAAGCTAGTCCAACCTCCTGAGGGTACCTACTTCTAGCTTTCAAGGTCATATAGATATATATGAATATAACATATTGCATTTGCAATATGCAATATATAGTTTGTAATCCTGTGTTGATCTGGTGAAGTGTGGAACATACAGGGGAAAGCCCTCAAAAAGCTTCTCCAGTTGCATCTCCATGGTTTCTTTGTCATTTTGTTTTCTCTTATGAAACTCTGTTGAAGGGATGCTGTTTGATTAATGGGATTTATCTGTGTGCCAAATATTAAAAATACGCATTAAGTAGTGTTTTAGCCGTGGCTTTATTAATATGTCAAATACAATCATCTAGTTTCTTCTTTCTATATTTTTTAAATTTCACTGCACTCGGCCTCATGCCATCTGGTTAGTGATTTAGTTTCTACCGCTGTTGCTGGAACTTTATTTGTTGGTTAAAGCTCCAATGATATCTATGAAAGGGGCCTCACTTCTCTACTTGCAGGCTTTAATATGTAATCGGTGCCTCAGTGGCGAAGTTGGAGATTTTTCTTGGCGAGGTATAAGAAAATAGCTTAGCAGTTCTAAAATTTCAGAGCTCCTTGGAGTTGCATGATCTTGTAATATTGTGCAAAATGGAATTAGGTCTATAGACCTTTTCTTATTTGATGATGGAATTAGTTATGGAATCATGTTGTTATATTAAAGAGCCAGTGGTGAGAAGCTCTTCCGTTTGCTACTGAAAAAGACTACTGTTTCCCTAGTGGAGACATATATGCTATAATTTTTTTTTTTTTAAGCATTGGAGAGAGAATCAGACTGTAAATATGTATTTTACCATGTTCTTGTGAACATGAATTATTATGGCCATGGATGGAGTTTTATACCATGCGTACTTGAAATAACTCCTTATTTGGTACGATGGATTTTAAATTTATAGATTTGGTTAAAATCTAAGGAATCGGAAACTCACATTTTATGTGGGTTTTTAAATTTTTTATCTTTTAATATTTAGAACTATGATAGACATGAAATATGTTCTAATTAGATCACTGAAATCTTTTAAAATGAAAAACGGAGTCTAGGGTTTGTATCATTTGTATTAAAATGAAAATACTAAGAAAAACAGAGTTATGATATCAACTAACACGTTAAAAGAAAAAAAAATATATTGATTTTCCCTTGATTGGTTGACGCTTGAAAGAAATTGTGAAATATAGTTGTTATTTCTTTGAGTGAAAATAAATAAATAAAGCTTTTTTTATAATAAAACGAAAGAGAGAGAATGATGCAGGGGTGGACAAGTGTTAGGTATTGCCCTACAGTCGTTGTAGGGTATTTCTCCATAATTTTCCACTTCATAAGCAGTGTGTGAGCCCCACGGTCGGCGAATGTGAAGAGTTGACCCAAACCTTTCCGCATCAGATGCGATGCTTCTAAACAAAAATTTGTCCCAATCCAATCTAAACCGTTCTTTTAAAAGCCCACGCTATTTAATCAATCACATTTCTGCCAAGTTTTCAAAAAAACATTTTCTAATTTTATTTTTATTTTTGCGTACAATAGTATTTAATTATTCATAATTTCAATTATGATTTTGATCTTTAATAATTAATTGCAATTTAAGATTTAAGAAATTTTATAATTTTGATTAAATCCTAATAGAATTTCTCTCTCTTTTTTTTTTTATCAGTTTCTTGCTGATATTTCCATTAACATTTTTATGAATAAAAAATTTTGAAGGAAAATTCTTGTATTGAATTTTATTATTGTAAATTATTCCTAAAAGAATCAATATTAAATCTAAATTTGTCTCCGAAATTCTCTAAATTAATTTCATCAAACAATAAATAAAATGGAAGAGAATGCTCTAATTTTTTTTTTAATTTATTTATTTTGCACACATTAATATATTTAATTTATTTATGTTCCAAATTTATTAAATATTGAAACTTCGACAATGTGATATCGAAAGTTATTCTTATAGGGAATAAAGTAGGGTTAAGGCCAAAGTCCAAGTGCGTGAGCCAATAACATTTAGTTTTAAATATTACATCCCTATAGTCAATGTGACAATGTGTTGCACAATATGTAATGACAACCGTACCGATCCAGTCAGTTAATAAGTTTGATGTTTCATAGAAAATCATACTAAAAATTGATCTGATTTAATTATTTGATTGATTTTGGGTATTGATAAAAAAATTTTATTTTTATATAAAATATGAATATTATAAACATAAAATTTTAAGATGGTGATAATCGTATCAGTCTAGCCAGTTCAATAAATTTAATGGTTTAATAAAAAAAAGACTAACAATTGCTCTGATTTAATAATCCGAATGATTTTGGATATTGACAAATTTTTTTTATTTTATTTTTATGACAAATTTTTTTTATTTTATTTTTACACAGGCTATGAATATTCAACACATGATTTTTAGGTAAAAACAATTTTGATCATCAACAACTTATTCTAAATATTATATTTTAATTATTTTCTTTATAATTTAATTTTATAATTATGAAAATAAAAAATAAATAATCTTATTTATCCAATAAATAAATATTATTAATTTAATTACTTCTCATTAAATTTTCGTTGGATGCTGATTAAACTTCTTAACTCTTGAACCTTTACCCTAGCTGATTATGAGACCGAAACAAATTTTAAAACTATGGTTATTATTATTTGAAAACAATGAACTTCTAAATTTTAGAGTCGTGTTCACAAAGAAAAAAAAAAGAGTTAATACTAAAAAACAGATTTGTTAGTTAGATAGAGGTACAATGAATAAATCATAAGATTTGTTAGCTAGAAATACAATGTATTTTTTCATTTTAAATAATCTTACATATTTATCAACTATTGTAAAATAATATGATTGAATCAATTAATTTATTATCATTAATTATTAACACTAAAAAAAAAATAATTTATTATCAAATTATTAATCAGAAATTAAGAATTATAAACTTATGATATACTATGTCTTTTCTCTACATTCATTCTTCTAATTTATTTAATACAAATAAACTATTTGATTTATTGATACGAAGTTATTATTTAATTGAGGTAATAAATTAAATATATAAATTTTTTTAGGAAACCAAACAAGCCACTAACAATACTAATAAGTAATAAGCCACCCAAGGATTGGCATTATCGTAATTTCAATCCATGAAAAAAAATAGAAACAATGGGTCCCATTAAGCCTCAATTTTCTGAACATGTTTTATTTATTTATTTAATTTATTTAAAAAACAAAATATCCCCGCTCCAATTACTTGTACTCTGCCCTCCCTTTTCCCTATTTGCGAGAACCGCCCTTCTTTTCGTAAACTTCTTAAATAATCTCCTACGTCGCCGTCTATAAAACTCCTGATTTACGATCTACTCGTCTCTGAATCCACAACCCGATTTCAAACGGATCCCGCCGGATTTGATCCGAAATTATGTTTAAAGCCGATGAACCACCGCCCCAGCCACCACGGTCGACGACGCGGCCCGTCGAGGTCCGATCGGTTTGGGCTGATAATCTTGAATCCGAATTTAAGCTGATCCGATCGTTAATCGATAGGTATCCACTGATCGCAATGGATACAGAATTTCCTGGAATTGTAGTCCGCCCTGCGGCTGAAGATCCGTACAATCGGTATAGTGATCCTAACGCGCATTACTTGAATCTTAAGGCTAACGTTGATATGTTGAATTTGATCCAAGTCGGCCTGACGATCTCGGACGACGAAGGCAGTCTGCCGGATCTTGGCACCAACAGTTGCTATATTTGGGAATTTAATTTCCGTGATTTTGATGTCTCGCGTGATGCACACGCGCATGACTCGGTCGAAATGTTAAGAAGCCAAGGCATAGATTTCGAGCAGAATCGGCAGGCGGGTATAGACTCGGTGAAATTTGCTGAATTAATGATGTCTTCGGGACTCGTGTTGAATGAGTCAGTGAGTTGGGTTGCGTTTCACGGTGCTTACGATTTCGGTTACTTAGTTAAGTGCTTGACTCAGCGAGTCCTACCTGTGGAATTAACGGAGTTTCTGGACATAGTAAGGTTGTTCTTTGGAGCTAGGGTTTATGATGTGAAGCATTTTATTCGATTTTGCGATTTGTATGGCGGGTTGGACCGGGTTGGCAGGGCCCTGGGTGCAAAGCGGGTTGTAGGCAAGAAGCATCAGGCCGGGTCCGATAGCTTGTTGACACTGCACGCATTTCAGAGGATAAGAGAGAAGCACTTCAAGGAAAAAGATGATGAAAAATTAGACAAGTACGCAAATGTTCTGTATGGTTTAGAGATTTTTACATGAATTTGATTGGCTTTTGATTGATTGTAGATCTTCTTTCTGTCTTAGAAAGTGGGTTTTCTTGTACACATTTGTGGTTTAAAAAAAATATTAATATTAGTCATCTATTAAATTCTTTGAGTTAATCTGCATTTTCTCTTTCAACTCTATTGTTTTGAATGGTTGTTGATGTTCTTGAATTGTTAAATGCATGTGCTTACTTTTGACATTAAGTGTAGACTTTACAGATAAACATTTGGGTGCTAATCGTGGGAATAATTGGACTTACAAATCCAAAGAATTAGATTCAGTATTTACATGCAGTAGGACTTCTGAAAAAGTTTAAAGAATCAGATTCAACTTTTGCATATTGTAGAACTTTAGAAAAGGTACGGTGAATTTATAATATAAATTGTTACTGGCTAAGGATGGAAATTTTTTGAAAAGAATTAGTAAAACAATTAGTGAATAGATGAAGGATTGCGCTATATGAATCACCCTGGTTTCTGACTCGTTTTAGAGTTTTATAATTATAATTGATGTTGGCACTTATGTCGCGTAGGTTATCAATCTGCTATTTTATAAATAAATGTATCCAAAGATCTCCATGTATTCAATGCATTTTAACTAAGCCATACTCCTAATCTAGTTGTTATCAGCTATATGAATATTTTTTTCCTCCGTCATGATTGGCTAGGGGCTACATATCTAGAATTTTTAGAGCTGCTAAATTTTACTGCATCTTATGTCATTCTAGGTCTATCCCTTATTTTCTTCTCTCCTGCTACTTTGATATGTTTTTCTTTTTAAACAGCAATAAAAATGTTGCATTAAATTGAAATTAAATACAACCTAAATTTTAAGACTTTTAATACTTCTACAACACCATTAAACAAAATAAATCTAAGAGTCCTTTCTCATTTGAGATCTAATTCGTTTGGATAGATAAAACCAGCAAGAACTTGACCAAGAAATAGGGGAGGATATTGAGATACCACATATCCGTTAGAGGGATGGCACAACGACGTAAACCGGTTGAAATTCACAGCTGTGAAAGGATGCTGAAAACAGTTAGGGACAATTTGAGCACTGGGTAAGCCGAGCCAAATCACTTACAAAGTCTGCAAAGTGATGGAAGTGGCAGACCTATCTTGATTAGAATTGGTTATCACCTTAAACCATGGTGGATAAGCGAAGGGACTCCAGGAGCATTATTTTGTTGACTTTCTCTCCAAACCATCAGATCTTCAAAACTTAACCAAACCACCATGAAGGTGGAGAACAGAAAAGACCACGTAAGGGCCAGATCTAGACATAATGCCATCGTCAAGATGGTAGATAAAACCATAAATTTATTTGAAATATACTACAGAAAAACATAAGACAATGAGGAAATATAGTTTTAGAGGGCTATTGCTGCAAGAAAACCGGCGACAGCCCTAGATCTGAAACTAAGAGAGAGGGGCTATGTGAGATGAGAAACAAATAGAGAGGCAGCGATTCTTAACCATTTGCTAGTTTGATATGCTTGGCCTTATGCTAAATCATAGTTGTTAAAGAGGTGCGCCTGAGGCTCAAGGTGCACTAGGTGCATCCCCTTGCTCCTCGATCTGCCAAAGGCGGGCGATGTTACAAAGGCGTGCACCTTAAGCATCAGGCAAGGTGCTTACAGGCATACCTTTGTGACAAAATTCTTATTTTATGTATATTAGTATTTTTTTTTTAAATAAAGTGTGGAATAATCGGAATAATTGATTTAAGTTTGAAGATAACTTGTGATAGGTCTACCGCACTCAATTTTTTCAATAAAAGGAAAAAGGAAAGAAAAAGGAATTAGGGCAAGAAGAAGTTGATCCAACAAACAAAAAGGAAGAAGAAAAAGAGAATAGTTGGTTCAAAATCATGGTCAATCTTTCCATTCCTGGCATTCATTCATCCCAAACATCTCTCCTCTTACCTTGATGGATCATATCTCTTGCCTTAATTTGCGTTATCTTTCACATATTTTGTTTCCAGTCATTGATCCTCTCTATCATGTACTTTTCTAAGTTTAACTTTTAAAAGACACAACAGTATTGGGTAAATATTTATTTTGATTTCTTGAGGTTCTAAAATATGTCTATATAAGTTATTATGTTAGATTGATATGGACATGCTTAAATACAACTCTGAAAAATGTTTAAATAATGAATCATTTTTTAAATGATGAATTAAATTGTTTATAATTTAGATTGATATAGACATGCTTAAATACAAGTCTGAAAAATGTTTAAATAATGAATCATTTTTAAATAATGAATTAAATTGTTTATAATTTAGAGATACATGATCTTCTTTTGTGTGTGTGCGTGTGTTTTTTTTTTAGTTGTTGTTGCTGATTAGGTTCTAAACTTTAAATTAACTTTGGATATTATTAACTTGTGTCTACTTAATTTAACAATCACATATTACTAATATGTTGAGTTTATTATAAATTAGGCATTTATTTTGAAATTTTATTAAAATTCCATCTTTTTGCGCCTCATGTCGCTCAGGCACGCGCCTGCGTCTTGCGCCTAGGCCCTAGGATCCCTTAATGCCTTAGTGTACCTTATGCCTTTAATAACTATGTGCTAAATACATGTACATTCAGAGAGATCTGTGTCTAATAAGCATAAAAGGTTACTTCTGAAATATAACAGAAAAGACTCATGTCTATTTTGTGGGTATACATCTGTTAATAATGACGCCAAAAATATGGAGAGGCATCTAATGAATCAAACACAATCTCAGTTTATTGAGTCTATAGGTATGTTTCTAGAAGTAAATTTGTAGGAAACTAGTGTTTTTTCATGAGAGAAAATATAGGTGGCACGATAAGCAAAGGCGCAAATCACCACCATATCATTACAAACAGTTAAAATGATTATTGTATGATTTGCCATACCAGTCTGTCCTATTCTGAGCCCACGATATATTGTCGGATAAAATTTGGAAATTTGTAGTGCTTAATGGAAAGAGAGGGACACATTGGAAGTGATGAAGACCTCAGTAAAAGACATATCCAGTATCAAGAACCTGTATCAGCTTTATAGAATTATTTGCTGGCTAGTTTCCTAGCCATGCTGTGATTTTGACTGAAGATAATATATTTTTGGGTTGTTGAATTTTACAGGAAACAACAACTTTATAGATGTTTTTAATTATTAAAGTTTGAAAACTAAGTTGCCTTTTCTAGTCATATGTGTGGATTGTCGTGTTCAACTGGTAACCATAATTGTCAAATACTTTTGAGTTCACAGCTGATTTGCCAATGTCTCTGATACTAATATATCCCAATCCCTTCCCATGAACACAATTTGTTATTTTGTTATGAAAATGGTTAATGGCAATAACACTTCTATATGCTGATCTCCTCAAGTGCCTTAATGATGGAGTATGCAATGCTTATCCACCTGCAAATTTACTTTTAGAGAATTTGAAGCTGCAAATCAAGACTTGGTTAGGCTGCTCCAAGACAAGGGTTCTGTTGTTCTTTAGTATCAGTTCCATCATCCTAGATCAGACAATTGCTGTTTTGTATTTTAATTTACTGGGGATGGGGGCCATTCAATGGTGCTCCTTCCAGCCAATTGTATGCGATGATCTTTCCTGGTGAATGCAGATTTAACTTTGGATTACTGCTGATATGTAACTAATTGAGTTCAACTTGCATTGGTTAAGGTTGTTCTTTTGATTACATTAGTTGATGTTGCATATGCATCTTGCCTCCTTAACAGTCTGTGCTAAGTCTTTGTTATTATTCTTAAGTTGTATATTTTCTGCCTTGAAACAATTGTCTATTCATGCATTAACTTATTTCTTATGATTGTTGATTTGGCTGAATGATGTATTCTCTTTTTGGTTCAGGTTTCTTTTGTTTATGGTGTTCTATAGACAATATTGAAAGGTTCAGCCAAGGAATTGGAAGAGGCTGCATTTTTAGTGGGGTGTTTTAGTTAAATTCTTGTTTTGATCAGTATTTTTCTGCATCAGGATACAGTTTTTTGGTGTCAAACTTCGCTGCTTTGACACTATACATTATGTTGCTTCGACTCAGGTAATGGTGTGGGAATCACATGCCATCTTTGTGACTCATGTAAGCTCAATTTTTCGTTTACCTTTTCATTTACATGAGTGTATTAGGGTGAATTGAAGAGTTGGTTTTAGGGGATATGGCATATTTTAGGCTTCTTCCTTTGGTGTTGGCTTTTGAGGCAAGGACATAAGTAATTCACTACTAATCTAATATGAGATTAGACTTCATTCTTTACATGTATGCTTTTGACTAATTAACGAAGCTAAGAGGGTAATATCCCTAATTAGAGGGCAAGAGATATGAAGTCAACTAATTATTTTATTTTTTTTAGCGGCTATGGAAGCAAATCAGGCAAAAGAGTCTTTTAAAAAGTATGGCAACTTTAAATAAAAAGCTTTGAAAGTAGTAGAGTTCTAAAACGGTTGGCTGTCATCTATCATGTATGTTATTTTATTCTTTTCCTTTCCCAATCAACTCTCTCATTTTTTTTGTTCTCTATTCAACAGCTCTTCACAGGTATGACTATTTTATTCTTACTTATTTTCTTTCTATTTGAGGGTACAGTACTACTCTACTCTATTCCCAAGTCCCAACTTCTTTTCACCTTTTCTTAGTCCATCAGTTTGTCTCTTTTCCACTCAACTATTCCTTTTTTTTTTTTTTTCTTTTCTATTTAATTGTTACTTGATTATGCTTTGCTAATGATTATGATTTATATTTTTTGCATATTATATTACTAATAAATTGTTTTAAATAACATATGCCTTGCTTTATTTAGGTGAGCACTGTCTTTGCACTTTGCGCTTGAAGGCATTTCACTTTAAACTACACTGGCTCTTATGCATACAATTATTGACTGTTGGATGTTTGAGAGTTAATTCTGAAAATTTATGTATTTGTCAAGATAACTAGAAGTAGAATTGCTGATTAGGTAGCTGCATAATATTTCAAGTTACAATAAGTTGTTCCCAGTGATTTGGTTTCCATTGGTGATGCCATGTATTTATTATATTATTGACGGATGATAGCTTCACTAAGAGACTCAAATATATGACTCTACTGTGAACTGTAAAGTGGGACAATAATGGCTGCATGGATCCAGTAATCTTTAGGGTCCTCTTTGTCATAGATAATTTTGATGTTGGTTCCTCTGTCAGAAAAATTTGAATAACTGAAGAAGAAAACTGCATGGACTTTGAAGGTTAGCAAGGTTAGATTCACCTGGTGCTCTCTTTGTTAATGGCTTACATTATTTTTCTGGATCTTGTGTTTTTTCTTTTATTTAATGCACTTTTCTTTTGTGTTTTGAGAGGTAAAAAGATAAAGGTCAAGTCTGTGGAAAGCTTAAGCTCATATGAGTAATTGCTTTCAATTGTTGGAATTTTTTGAATTGTTGCTGTCACTTTGGTCTTAATTTAATCTGATGGTTAAAAAAAAAAAAATAGAAGTTCATATACACTCAAGCTTGTTTTAGCATTTCGTAAAGGGGAAAGAGGGCAAAAACAATTATTGATTTCTCAATGATAAAAACAATGCCCCGATCTGATTTTGGATGTCTTCTGAGATAGGTAAATTGTAGCTCAAAGGTATTTGATCTTCTTTTCCACCACAGGGGCAATGTTAGATTAAGTTATAGTATGAGATGTAAGATTCTATTTTGCTGCCACTCACACCCTACATGTAACTGACTCCATTGATCTAATTTCCCATTGAAAAGACAACAGATTTAAGAAGAGTTTGCCTTGTTATGATTGATTCCCCCAGTAAAAAATTTGTGCTATCTTCTACTGTCCTTCTATTTCATATGTTGCTGTTAGAATTAAATATTTAATAATTTTATAGTAGTTGTTTTGAAGGCAAGTCTTAGCTGTGGGATTGCTCCTTTGCAATTGAAATAACCCTTTCCCAACTGTTGCAAAGTGGGAATTTTTGTGTGAATTGCAGTGCTTTGTCTTATTTTTCCTTTTCTTGTGAACTCAGATTCCTGAAACAGCCGCAAAGTTTTGAAGCAGACAACCATTGATTTGAGCTTGTCAATGTGGGTTGAACTCATGGTTTGGCCTAGTCTTTTACGCTTTGCTTTCTACCTTCTTCCTTCTCCTTCTCCCCTTGTTTATTTGTTTCTTTAATAGTTCCTTTGCTTTTGCTTCTTCCTGCCTAGATCTGTTAACCTAGATCAGGTCATTTTTTATGGATTTCCTGGGGGTTACTGATAGTAATACTGAAAGAACTGTAAGAAGATCTTGTTTATAAATATACAGTCTTGCTTTTCAGTGATCATTGATTGATATTATTGCCACATTGAAGTGGCCATATTAGGTCACTGCAATTAGTAACTCTCAAAGATATGTATAAGCAGTTGTATGATTATCATTTTCTCAAGTATTACTGAAGCTGCCTTTTTTTTTTTTTTTTTTTTTTTTTTAATAAAAAGAACCCTTGACTTTCTATATGCAGGTTATATGTCTAATCAAACAAGTATTTCCTCCTTTGTGTTGTTTAGTTGGATGTGGCCTGAATTAAATGAACTCCTGGACTACTTCTGTGGCTGCCCAAAATAATTCTGCTTGCAAAATTCTGTGCCTGTTTGCTCGTTGCTGAGATCTACCTATTAGGTGAGTGGGTCTTGCCTCCATGCTTTTTCCTTATTGCTTGTTATGCAGGAGTCAACAGCTTGTTAGATTGTGGGCATATGTAAGACCTACTACTCTGATTGAACAATAAATTAATTTAGTGGTCAGATAATGAACTATTGGAATTAGGAGTCTGGTGAAGAAAATGGAAAGATTATAACAATCTAAAATTTTTTCGTGGCTAGCTGTTGGATTTTATACAGAACAATTTATGTATTACTTTACCCACTTATAGTTACAGATATAAAGGTTTTATATCTTATATATGCTTGAAGAATGAATATTGAGAGTATATCCATTTATCACATTTCTGTTTCCTTTTTTAATTGATTTTATTAATTTATATTTAATTATTGCAAGGAATATGTTGAAAGTTGCAAGCAGGTCCATCGAAATCAAAGTTGCAAAACAACTAGGATAACTAGTTAATGTAGGTTCTGAGAAAGAATAAATGAAGAAAATCAAAGAAAATGACGTCTTCCAATTTCCATGATGACAGTCATTTTTGTTGAGAAATGGAAGGATAGAGAACACACACACACACACGGAGTATACAGACTCAGAGACAAGGTTTTTAAATGAACCTTCAAAGCGCAATCTTTCATTCATTGTTCGTACCTTTATATAGTGGAGTGTCTATGTAGTTTTAAGTACAAAAAATTGGTCTGGAGTCAGATACATGCCACAACCGTAACCTGCCTCTGATCGATCTTAGTGTGTGTTTGGTAATTGGTATTCGTATTTGTTATGTTACATTACAAACATAGTTTCAACATCTTTACAAGCAATTGCAATCACAATCACTTACTAGCTATCTGATGTTATATACCTTGAACACTTGGTTTTCATTTGTTATTATAAACAGAATATGCTTGCAGCTCGGCTCATCCTAAAGAATGGGATGAGCAGCCCAGTCGGTACAGACAGCACTGCATACTGAATATATTATTGAGGTCTTTAAGATCTCTTAAAGATTATATTACAGGTGATGATTGTTCAGATCTTGTTCCATTAAAGGTGTGATGTGTGAGCAATGGAAATAACAATGAGGCGATAACCGTGACACATGGCTGGACCAGAAAGAACAGGGAGTATTTTCATAGAATTTTGTTGAATTTATGTTTATTGCTACGGGAAAGAGCACACAACATGGTCCCCTGTAAAGATGGTGCAAGGGATAAGGTCCCCTACCTTACCTTCATATATAGAAGACAATAATCTTTATACAGTATAATATCCCACATAATGCCTCCTTGAGAAAAATAAGCACTTATTTTTACCTGTAATTTGCGCAGCCTATCTAATTCTTTAGCCGTAGATTGAGAATATAATATCTCAAGTTCTCAACTAGATTTTACCAACTGATTCATTGAAGTTGGAAATTGCTTTAGATGTTATTACAAGTTACAGTCTGAATATGTTAATTCTATTTTAGAAACTTTTTTTACCACCTTCAATCCAACATAATTTTTTTGTGGACAAACAACTCCAAATAGCAATGCATAAGTGATCCTTAATCATGTGTATTACAATGTTGCAAGGAGACATACATTGATTTTATCTCCTATGACAAGTATGATTACCCTTGATGATGTAATGAGGAGGAGGGGAGGTGGGTAGAACATACAATTAGGAACCACAAAAATTGTGTGATGAAAATTCACTCTCTTGCATTTTTTTTTTTTTTTGGGTAGCCATGTGCTTGCAACCTTGTACTTATACCTAAAGTTTTGAGTGTGACCAACTATTGCGGCTTGCGGGAATATATGTATGGATATGTTAATAACATTAGATAGAAGGAAGGGACCAGCATGTATATTAAATGTGACATTAATTACATATTGTATTTGTATTTATTGGAGTTTTAAGTAGGTGGAAGAAGAGAAGGGCCCATCAAGTAGAGAATGCTTATGTTGACTCAATCAGTAACTCAGGACCATTTACTGTTTGAGTAAATTTCCGAGGTGAGCAGAATTCAGTGTCATTTTGAGCAGAAACTTTATACAAGCAACTGAATTTTGAATGAACATTATTTCTTGGATTCTGTTTTACTAGTTTTGGATGGTAGTATGGTTCTTAGTGAAAAAACTTTACATATAATGTTGTTTCTAAACTGTTGTTCAGTTTCTTGCTTGCAGTGCAGTATATATTAAAGATTTTATCCCAGACTCGTACTTATGCCCTTTATGGTGTGTGTAAAGCTTCTGCCTGTGGTTAGGGAGTTTGTACTTTTTTGGATGAGCGATTTGTATTCGAGTTCCCAACCGCTGGTTTAAAGTGTTTGATGCTTTGTTTTAGGCTTGGCTTAAGATTTAAGAAACTTAAGGGCTTGTTTGATCTCTCTCATATTTTTACGCATTATCGTTAAATATTGTGTGTGTATATAAAAGTAAAAATGGGTCTTTTTTTTTGTGAAGAAAATGAGGTGGCCAGAGTAACTCATTGGTGGGTGAAAATTTTTACAATTTTGTTCAGCAGCCACAACCAGTGTAGCTCCAGCAGACATGATGGTCCAATTTGCTGCCAAATCTGGTGAAGGGTGGGCCTTCGCTAAGGAATCCATTTTAATTGCTTGGCCACCTCTTTTGAATTGTGACGTATATATAGATTCATATTTGCTGTAGATGAGACAAACAACTGTGTTGAGAGAAGGAAGAAATTTTAATATATGATTGTATTATTATATTGTAGTATAAAATATGGGTGAGATTTGGGACCTCTCTACCGGGTCCTCCCATTTGTATTTGTTGTCATACCTAATTGAATTGAACTTCCTTCACCAGTTGCTGAAAGTGACAATTTTTTTTTTTTTATTATATATATATCTAGGATATATTTTTCTTTGAAAAACAAAATTATAGATTATCATGATTTTAATTTCTCATCTCTTACATTACAAAGAGTGAGATGGGGATTGCCACGATGAGGTGCATGAGATAGATATTCGATTATTGAATTATTAATCAAATACATATTAGAATTATATTTAATCGTATATATGTGTGCGAGTATGACTTAGACATGTGATATAATATTAGTTCAATAAACATGGATAATATAATATCTATCTGATTATACAATGGGGACTTTCCCTTTAAATTGCAAGCTAACAAAAAGAACTCATGTACATGCTGTTTGTGGGGGAGACAATATTATACCAAGTCTTGGTTGAAGTTTGAGATGAATGATTAAAGGAAGTATCCTTTCCTTTATATTCAATAGAAATAAAAAGGGTGAAAAATGAAATGGCAAAAGCATTCTTTTTTAGGGAAAAAAGTAGGAAAAAGATCAGAACTTGGGGAGAGTATCTTGAAGATTATTCTGCTCGTAAAGAACACAAAAGTGAAGATATATATGGTCCCTTACGAATATTGAGAAAAGGGATAAAGATTGTGTAAACCTTTCCATATACAGCTCCGTATAAAAAGACAATAATCCTTTAGGGGGACATCCCATCCTGTAAAAGAAAGAAAATTACTTATTGAAAAGTTTATTGCTTTCATTATATTTATCATAATAATTTTTATTGGAAGTGGAGTGTCTAATTTCCTTCGGGGGCTAATTACTCTGTATCTTTTGTTAAGAGATATATTAATGAGGTTGATCATGTTCTGCCTGAACAAATCTTGTTCGAACACTAGTCCTACAATGTGATTGGAGACTCCTGAGTTTATTAGGGATCTCCTTCAATAGAATTATCATTTTTCATTCAAAAAAGAAAAAAAGAAATTGCATATTTAGATATAGTCTAATAGTAATAATTGTGTATCCAATTTAAATAATTAATTTATCCAAGTCTAATTCTCTCACCTTAGCTAATGTTCAAAAACATTTTTAAGGAAGTTAACTTCCTGAGAAATACTATATCAATGTCCTAGAGGAATATACTTATCAAGAATTGGAAATTTTATAGCAAACTAGCTCTCAAATTTGAATGGTAAAAAACTCCTATCTAGAAATCAATTAACTTAAAATTTAGATATAGTTATTATATGTCCGTTTCTCATGTATAATCTAGGGTAGAAGTATAAAAACAAATTAACGAAACCAATCAGGTATAGTCTGTTTAGTCTCTCATTCTTTTTAAGGGTGTAAAAAATTCACCAATTTGATAAAAGATGTTGAAAGAGAGGACTACCGCTTATTATGTAGTTTATTTCAGTTCATTGGACTTTCATTGTAAAAAAGAACAAAAATCAGTGAAGTTCTTAATTGCACAACTATGTATGAACCACAAAATATTCTCAGGAAAAAAAATAGTGGGAAAGTTGTCATTTTTCAATCTGCAGGGCTGCTAATTGCTTGCAACTTGAATTTCTGAAAATTTTAGTTGTGAAGAATTTTGAATTTCAAAATCCTCATATTTATAGATTATAAATTAGTTCAGATATATAGCACAAGGGACCACTGCATATAGCAGAGGTGGTAAATTGAAAGATTTTTACAAATTAACTTTTGACCTACAATTCACTAAAATTAATTAATGAATTGTAAATATATATTCACTATAAGAAACACCTCTTTTTAATTGCAGGGCTACAACTGCATGTTAAAAGAAAAATAAGAATATCCACCTGAAGTATAAAATTTGTCATAAAAAACCTTTAACAACACTATATACATTTGGTAGCACTGTCAATATATTGTTAACATTCCATATAGCATTATCACCAACATACTGTTAATCATTAGTTTTAACTTTTAACACCAACATCAAATTAATTAGGCTAAATTAATGATGCTAATTTTAATATTTATTGTAGTGAGTAGTAAGATTAGACTATGTATCTAAAATAAATTTTATATTTAATTCAAATATGAAAATTTACGTACAAATTGTTGAAAATCGGCTCACATAATAATGATAAAATAAACAAGAATGCAAAGTTTAACATAATTCGGCATAAGCTTACTCCACAAAATTATAAATTTCTTCAATCAATCAACAATTACAATGGCTAATTGAGCACTCAACCCTTTGCCCAATTAACTAAAAAAAATAATAATAATAACTTTATAATAATATTACAAAGGCACTCTATCAATGCACTTTGTAAAATACCACTCAACAAAAATTAAATCCCTCTTTTAATTTTCAAGAATACTCAATCTTACCAACAACTCATCTATTATATTTTTTTCTCTCAATTTTTTTGGTGTGTTTAAAACCTCTCAGAAAATGGCTATTTATAGCCAATTCTCAGCCAAATTTTCAAAGGGTTGGGTACCTAACTTTGATAAGGTTAGGCACCAAATTTGTCGTATTTGACTTCTTCTTTTTCATTAATATTAATTATTTATTTATTTTATAACTGGTTTCACAATAATCTCCACCTCCAGACTATAAAATAAATATGTCCAACTCAATCTCTAAAATGCACCCTTTTCATTGATGCACCATCGACAATTGTGCTTCCCATTAATCTATAAAGATTTCTACTTCCAAGTATTTGTGCTTTCATAATCATGAGAGCATTTTGACTAACTCTCATGACTCCACCTCGAGTGGAATACCCATAACCCAAAGCCTCCAATTTTCCCAAGGAAATTAAATTCCTCTTGAACTTTGGAATATATCTCATATCACCAAGAGTTCTTACTTTGCCATCATGGAGTTTGATTTTCACTTGGCCAATTCCTTCAACTTTAAATTTATTATCATTTGCTAGCTTGACACATTCATCCTTTCGATCTTCAAATTTATCGAACCACTCCTTTTTTGAACAAATATGGAAAGGGCAAGCTGAATCCATTACTCACTCATTACATAATGGATCCTTTGCAATTTTTGTTTCATCAACTGTACCGACCATAAGCACATTAGGCTTGAAATTGCTATCAATTGCAAAATTTGTGAAGCCATCATTCATAGATTTGCCTCGACTCTTTTTGAATTGATTGAAAGCATCGAGGTCTTCTTTCATTTTCTTATAGTGGTATTGAATGTGACCTTTTTCATGGCAGTAATAACATTCTTTCTCAGAATAATCCACTCGTGGTCTCGAACCCGTGCTTGATCTGTTATTTCCATTTCCTCCTCTTGAATAACTTCTTCCACGACTGGCACTCATTGCAAGAGCTTGTCCACCATTGTTGTTTTTTGGCTTCTTCAATCTTTCATGCTCTAAAATTGTAGCAGTGACTTCTTCCACTGAGATTGACTTCTTTCCGACTGTCATTGCTGTTACTAAGGTTTCATATGATGGTGGAAAAGAGGCCATAAGAATAATTGGCTCATCTTCGATTTTAACACCTAGGCTAGCTGAGTGATCAACCTTTTGAAGGTGTTAAGGTGGTCTCAAACGCTAATACCTCCTTCCATCTTCAAACCATATAATTCTTTCTTCAGATACAATTGATTGGTTAGCGATTTCGACATGTACAACTTCTCTAGCTTCTTCCATAAGCTAGTCGGAGATATCTCATTTAATACATCATACTTGATGTTGGATGCTAATGCCAATTGAATTGTACTCATAGCCCTTTGTTGCAAATCCTCCTTATCTTTATCTTTCAGTGTTGCGGACTGCTTCTTGTTTAAAGCTTTAATCAATCCTTGTTGCACAAGAATATCCTTTACGGTGCTCTGCTATAAGCTAAAATTATTTTTCTCATCAAAACACTCCATCTCAAACTTTGATCTCGTCATGCTTTTGATTTTTGACATATCGAACCAGGCTCTGATACCACTTATTGAAAAATCAGCTCACACAACAATGATAAAATAGACGGGAACACAAAGTTTAACTTGGTTCGGCGTAAGCTTACTCCACAAAATTATAAATTTCTTTAATCAATCAACAATTACAATGACTAATTGAGCACGCAACCCTTTGCCCAATTAACCAAAAAAAATTAATAATAACCTCATAATAATATTACAAAGGCACTCTACTTATGTACTTTGTAAAATACCACTCAACAAAAATTAAAGCCCTCTCTTAATTTTCACCAACACTCAATCTTACCAACAATTCATCTATTACATTTTTTTCTTTCAATTATTTTGGTATGTTTAAAACCTCTCAGAGAATGGCTATTTATAGCCAATTCTCTGCCAAATTTTCAAAGGGTTGGGCATCTAACTTTGATAAGGTTAGGCACCGAATTTGCCATATTTGACTTCTTCCTTTTTTTTTAAATATTATTTATTTATTTATTTTATAGCTGGTTTCACAACCCAAATAGTAATTTTTTTTAATGTAATTTTCTACTTGCAAATCAAATGAAATCTATAATGTTCAATTATTCTAAATAATTTGTAAGCTATACACACATACTAAAGATTTATTATTAGCATAGTATGATTCCTATAATTTTTATTTTGTATGAAAATTTAGCAAATTAATGACTATATACATTAAACAAAATTGTTATTTTTTTCAGAGGTTGTATTCATTAAATACAATCAATTTTCAAATTATAGTTGGGTAATGTGAAACTAAATTTACTCATGCAAAATAATTAACCATACAAATCATCAATAAATGCCTACAATATTGATTAAAAGTGGCAAATCCTGATGTGATCCTATAGTCCAATATGAATTTGCTTGTCCAAATCCGACTCATAACTCATTCAAACCAGCATATAATATGAAATGATCTGACCCAAACAACTTGAATTTGAACTATCCAAACTCACGGATCAACTTATTTGTCTTAATAACCTGACTTGTAACATGATATGATGATCCAATTCGAAAACTTGATATAAATTAATAAAAATAATTAACTTCACTAAATAATTTAATGTTTTTAAATAAAATCAATATTATGATGTTTATTATTAAAACTTCTTGATACTTATTTACATGTTCAAACCCCACCTAATTTTCCTTTCATGTTTTCAAATATATATTAAAAAGAATACAATAGGATGTAAATTTTTGGCATGACCACTGGCTTGGGGAATCAATAGCTGCTAGGTTGCACTTGCCTTTACATCACTATACGTTCTTATTTGATTTAGTTTCATTTTTTTTTTTTTTGGTGGATGGAGAATGGCATATCCCTTTTTATTTTTGGTGTGCTTTTCCAAAGATTATGGAGGAAATTGATGCTATGCAGCATTCTTTCCTTCCCCATGATAAGCTTATTTGGAAAGGATCCTCTAAGGGAGATATTACATGTAAATAAGCTTGGCATCATGTTCTCTCTACTTACAAGAAACTGGATTGGTGCAAGGACCTATAAAAGATTTTTATTCCTCCATCTCGGGCTATCTTATGTTGGAGACTCTTCTTAAAAGCTTTTCCCACATATGACAAACTTCAATCCAAGGGAATGTTTGTTACTTCTCATTGTCAGCTTTGTTGTAATGACTATGAAACAATGGATCATTTGTTTGTAAATTGTCATTTTGCTAAGAGGATTTGGTTAGCAGTGGGGGAAACATTTGATATTAATTTGCTTTCTTCCTCTTTAATAGCTCTGGATATTTTTCAAGTTGCTAAAATTAAGCAGTTCAGTACTCATGTTAAACCTCTCCTTCTTTCAGCTATGGTGGCAAGGATTTAGGTCATTTTGCATGTAAGAAATCAAATTACTTTTGAAGATAAATAGGTTTCTTTATTTAGCTCTCTGAGGATTGTTTATAAGGCAATTAAAGATTGTGAATTCTTTAGCATTGGATCCATGTATAACTCTCAAACAAAATTATTTATTCTTTAGCATTTGCAACTTATAGGTATTCCCTCCAAAGCTCCAATAATTATTTATATTTCATGGCAATCTCTTCCAGTTAGAAGGGTTAAGGTTAGTACAAATAGGGCTACTACTGGTGCTCTTGGTCCTTCAGGGGCGAGCGTTGTATTCTATACATGTCGAAAGTTTGTGAAGGGCAGTTTTGCTCTTCCTTTAAGGCATGGTTTTGCCTTTGAGGCAGAATTGAGGACTGCAATTTTTGCTATAGACAAGGCTTGGGAGAATGGTTGGCATCACATTTAGTTAGAATGTGATTCAATGTGGGTTGTAAATTTGTTCAAAGCTTCTAGTTTTGATGTTCCATGTGCTATTCTTCCTTTTTGGTTGAGATGCCTTCATCAGGTAAGTCAGATCGCCTTTTGCGTTTCGCATATCTTTCGTGAAGGGAACTTGGTGGTCTCAGATCTCTCAGTTTTGTGATTGCTATCTTGCCTTAGATGTCTCACATCTCTCAATTTCGCATAGGTTCTCGTAATTTTAAACTTTTAGTTTCTCGTTGTATTTTTTTGTTCTTTTATTAATAATATTAGCGGTGGGTTAGATGATTGAGGGTGCTAGGTTCATGCTTGCCTAGCATAGATGTTTCGGTACACTTTTTGATAGCTTACCCTTGGTTTCATAAAAAAAAAAAGGAAAAAATACAATGGTATGTGGGAATATAACTCATGACCTCTAATATAGAGAATCTTAATTAACTACCGAACCACTTAAATATTTTGCTATATATTATAAAATATATTAATATTTTAAAATGTATTCTACAAAATTTTATATTTAATTTCAAGTTATTTATGTTATAATATTTAACTATAAATCTTATTTTATATATATAGAAGAGGAATTAGCTTCTGCCCGTCTTTCTTATTTTGATATATATATATATATATATATATATATATATATATATATAATCGAAGACTTTTGATATTTGAATTCTATATTAACCACTAAATCACTTAAAATTTTTTTTAAGTCTATGTATTAAAATATATTTATATTTTAAAATAATTTTACTAAAATTTTATATTAAATTTCAAGTTAGTTAGGTTTTACATTTAAATTTATATCTTTATTAAATTTAATATAAAGTATATATACTTTTTAGCTAGTATTTTCTAATAATTTTTATTATTTTATTTTCTATTTTAATATAATGTGCACAACAAAATTATGCCATTATTTTTCTTTTTTTTTTTTAAGAAAATAAAATTATCACATTATTAAACGAGTTTAAAAACGTATATTCATATTTAATCTATAAATTTAAAAACTATATCACCAGTGCTAAATAATAACTAATTAGTTACTCCTTTCGTTCCTAAATATATGTTGTTTTAGAGAAATTTTTTTGTTTCAATTTATATGTCGTTTTAGAATTTCAAGAAAATATTTATTATTTTTTTTTCAATTTTACCCTTCATTTATTCTTCACTAAATATTTGTATTAATTACTTTTATTTCTCTACATCAAAATCAATAAAGAATATTTTAGTATTTTTATCTTAAAATTATGACAATTTATTAATTTTATTAATCCATGTACCAAAATCTTAAACTACAAATGTTATGAAACGGAGGAAGTATTAATAACTAATCACAAGTGCGTATTATTAATATGCAATAACTAATTAACTAACGATAACTAATAAGTACTTCCTCCATTCCTTTTTAATTGTCGCTTTTTGAAGAATTTTTTTTTCCAAATTATTATTTGTTATTTTAGAAAATCAAGAAGACTTCAATATTTTTTTTCAATTTTATCCTTATTCTTGTTAGTATTATCTATTACTTTATAATTAGTGCACATATTATTCATTACTGCAATACTCGAGGTTTCTTTACTTAATTGTAAATAGTAATGATGATATTACAACGTCCGTATACAGTGTCATTTAGGACCTTAAAAACCATAAGAATATCATAAGAAGTGAATTCTAAATGAATGACGTACCAATGAGTGACGAATGTAATCAATTTTGATAAGTCCCTTATGATAAGTAAAAGTCAAATCGAGTTAGATTTAATGTGGCTATGCTAGTAATTTAATTAAGATATGAATTTAAAGTGCCAGTGAAAGGGTGTTGACATCTTCTAAGACATTGGGGGATGATAATAGTGATTAGAGAAGTTCAATTTAATTAGGGTTACTTAGTTTGACCCAATGAGTCTACATGATGTATACACTAAAACAATGCTAATGAAAGGCTAGAAAATGTGTACTATGGAGTAAACAAGATCTATCTAATAACCTCTAGAATGTGTAGTGATTTTGGAAGGTAGAATTATATATGTTATAATGAAAGGAACGAAATGGGAAATGCACTAAGTTGCCGAACTTGAAGTGTATATATATAGATTTGTTAATGGGCTTTTGGATTCAAAAGCCCAAGTCCATTGAGTAGTCAGCCCACAAGGCCCATAAATGGATAAATCTATGCTTTAACTAGAGTTAAGAATAGTTAACTAAGGTTGAGTTAAGTATTGGGAAAGCTAGCCACTCAAAGTTGACTAAGTCAAAGTTCCAAATCAAATTGAACTCTTCTTCTTATTACATATGAGTTTATGTTTAAGTTGGATACTCCAACACCTAATGATAACCTTCACCATTGTAGAGAGGATCCCAACCATCCATCTTGATCAATCTTAGCCATCCATCTTGATTAATCCTAGCCATCCATTTTGATGCAATCATAGCCATTCATCAAAATCAAATGTTAGCCATTGGATTTAACTGGATTAATCCTCACCATTCAACCCAATAGATATATATGAAAAAATTACGTTGGGAAATCACAATAGCTTCTCTTTCTACACCAAGATCCTCCATCTATCTCTACAACCTCTCTACTCCACTTGCAACAAGAGTTTTAGCAAAGTAAAGCAAATCAAGGTGAGGAGTTTTATCCATTCTCTCTTTTATGTTCTGAGGGTGATTGTAGTGATTGGGTTGTTTGGAAAGTTTCCTTGGCACTCTATATATAGGGGTTCAGCCAAGCTAGAACAATCATGCATAAGATATGTTTTTGAATAATTTTAGATGAGGAAAAATGATTTATAAGTATTAGGATAAGTTTTGAGAGCATGATTTCAAATTTGAAAGTTTTGGAGGCATAAACATGATTAAAAAGAAACATGATGTTCTAATATTAGATATTGATGATTTAAGAATCACATGAGTTTTATGTTATGTTAATTTGAGGAATTTATGACTAATTTGAAGATTTGATGAAGAATTGATGATTTCCCCAAATTCTAGTGTTTATGGAAAATTTAGGATTTTGGGGATTAAACTTAGACTTATGAAATTGAAGAGAAAATCAAGTTTAAGAATAGTGTCATATGATTTGTGCAATGTGAATGTTGAAATTCAATTGATAGAAATGATCTTCCTAAGATTAATGACCTAGGTTCATTTATGGAATTGATGGTGGGAATAGTATTAACTCCATTGAATATTAGAAATTACTTAATTGATGTTACTCAAAGTTGAAATGTGAAATTGAGAGGAAAGAGATTATCCTTCCTAAAATAAATAGCTTTGGCCAATTAGAGAACAACTAGGGAAATGTTAAGTTTAGTAACAAGTATATGTATAGTATATCTTGACTTTAAAAGTGATAGGTTGTGTTTTAAGAAACAAGATAGAAATGTTAGCAAGTAACCTAAATTAAACGAACGTTATAATGAGAAAGTAAGTAATATGTGATTGAAATGCAATGTGTAGAGCCTAGAGACAATGACAATAATATTGTGCAAAAATGCGAGGAGCACTACTAGCATAAGAATAAACGTAAATAGGAGCAAAGGAATCCAAAGTGGGTACTCAATAATATAATATGCTTTGTGTTATATGCTCTAAACTTTTATTGGTCAAACCATAAATATTGAAGTATTTCAATTCCTTGATAAGCTTGAATTGCTTATTGAATATTAAACCATTTGATATAATGCTTCATGATTCGTTAATAAGCTTGAATTGCTCATTGAACATTGAACCATTAATTTGATGCTTCTTGATAACAATTGACTATTATGAACCTATCATACCGAATTCGTACTATGTTTATTGAATTCCTTGACATAAACTTTATATGAACTTTCTTATTAAATGCCTATTGATAAGTAGAAATCCCCTTCTGATGTGAGGTAATACATCATACCTTATGTACTTGGTATAAGCTTATGGATAGGGCGAGAGTATCCAACCTCTGTTAGGAAGGAAAGCTTAACCTTAAGACCTGATCAGTCTTACATAATGTGATATGTGTGAATGTGCAAGGCTTAGACTGCCACTCTTGAATTGATATGTGTGGGAAGCATCATGCTTCCAAGAAGGTGATATTTCTGCTAAAGATTTTGTTCCTAATTTCAATGAGAAATTGAACCATAATGATAATATTGATTAAAAACATTCCATTGATATAAAGAGCCCTTCCTGAAACTACTCCTTGTACTCACCATACGTATTGTATTATTATGTACTCACTAAGCTCTGTCTAATACTTTAGTTGTTTAAATTTTTCAGGCAAAGTCAATGAGTTAGCAAGGTAAAAGTTCCAAGCCCCATCCTCCGCGTGGAAACTGCTCTGTTAAGTTGTAGTGTTGTGACTCTTGATTATGAAGGTTATTATTAGAGCTCCATGGTTATTGAAGGGTTAGCACTAATATGTTATAGGGTGCATATGTAATGTGAATAGTGTTTTAATTGCTATTATAATAATTAATGTATGAAGTGGTGAACATTTGATTAATGATATTAGATTCAACTTTGGAAGTTATTCACATTGTGTTTGTAAATGATACTATAAGTTAACAAAAAGATGATAAGCAAATGACGGGTAACAAAGAAAGGTAATAAGGTTACGTCTTAGGGATAAAATCCTACATGATGAATGATAAAAGATTATATATTAAATAGGTTCTATGGATTTAAGTGACATTAAGTCTCGCTAAACTCTAGAATCGTCACGGCTTAAAAAGGTGGGTAGTGACAATTATTTTATAACCAATTAGAGTAATTTAGTAATTTTATTCTTAAAATTTAGTATAATTAATTATTTCTAAATCACATGTTTAGTAGATGAATAAATAGAGGATAAAGTTTGAAAAAAATAATGATACATTTTTGAAATACTAAAATGACAAAGAATTAGAATAAATTTTTTTTTCTAAAATGACAAATATTACAAAGAATTAGAATACATTTTTTTTTTCTAAAATGACAAATATTTTAGAATAAAAGGAGTAATTAACTAGTGATAATCAAAATTAATTACTAAATACTCAACTATTAATTTACTAAATTATAAAAAATAAATCTAATTGTAAAAAATTATTACGAATTAAGTAACTATTAAATTTTGTAAGATTTTAACCATTGTATCAATTTTGTAATTTGTTATTATATTTGCAAAAATTATTATTATTTTAATCTTTTGAAATTGCATATGGAAATTTTATATTCAATATAATTCGATTTAAACATTATTATTTGATTATTCTTATATTTATTTTTTAAATCTTTTTGATATTGTACACGAAAATTTTACAATCAAAATAATATTTTTTTAAAATTAGGTGATTGGATTTGGCCCGATATAAAATCTGCAAATTAACTTGAATTTCACCTGAAATATTTCTTTTGGGTTAACCAGATATATAATTTATTCCGCCCCACAACCGACTAAAAAAATGACATCAGAAATGATTGAAATTCAAAATCATCTAATCCAAACCTCTGCCACCTCTAATATTGATGAAACTTGAACCCAGCTTAATTTTTTTTTTTTTTTTAATTTCTAGAAACTCAATCTTCAGTCGTTACCACTAGGGCAAAACATTATTGGCAACAGAAAACTATAACTAGAGATACAATTAAATGCAACATATAATAAGAAGTTAATGGCTCAAATCAATGAAATATAGTACACATATATTCAAATGTAAGGAACAAAAATCTCAAGTGACCTCTCTCTCTATATATATATATGTATATCCATGAAATAGAGAAGGAAACAAAATATAATCTGTCTCTCTCAAGTCTCAATCTATCCTCTGGAATGCATATGGAGGCATGTGATGCAGAGTTCCTTCTTAAAGTACTTACACATGATTTTGATCCCCATATGCCCCATTTATGTTTATTGTTGATCCCCATATGCCCCAGTTATGTTCATTGTTTTTGTTTTGTTTTCTTTTTAGTTTTTTACTTTCCCTTTTCCCTCCACAAGTTAAATTTGTTCCTCCTAAGGATTTTCCTTTTCTTTTTGTGTTGTCCAGGTGAGTCCTATATGTATGGCAACTAGTAGTTAATGATGGATCCTTGAGTTCTAGATAGTAGGCTAAGTCTTGACTGTAGTACCAAGTGCATACATCAATTTAATGATATAGAAATATATAGAATTAAAAATAATATCAATATCTTTTTATTAAAAAAATAAATAAAAGAGTCATATTAACTAAAATAAGTTATATTAACTAAAATATCTCATTATTTATTAGTTTGATATATGAGATAAACTTATACACTTGATGTAGATAAGAATTTTCTTATCTTCTAATATTGGTATTGAAGTTATCTTTCAAATTATGAATATCCATTTATAATTTTAAATTTCTATTCAACTTTAATTAATATAAAAGAAAAAATATTGTGATTTAAAACTGTAGTGTCATAATTTTTCTTACTTCTTTTTATTTACTATTTATTTAGTTAAATAATTATTTTTCAATGGTCCATTCAAGTACCATTGATTCAAGACGTTGAATGATATAAATTCTTTTATTTCTTTATTAATTAATGACTACTTTATATTTATATATATATATATATATATATATATATATATATATATATATATATATATATGTACTTTTATTATTCCATCATCAATTCACATTATGACAACTAAAGTCTTTTTTTTTTCTCTTTTCTTTGGAGGAAAGGGTATTTTTTTTTTTAAATACTGTAATGTATAGATTTAATTGAAACTCTTTTGAATTATTGTAAAATAAATTTGAAGGAATTTTTTTTATTAACTCGCATAGGCTTTTCTTAATCTCAGGGTCGTTATTTTTATGGTGAGAATGCCTAATAATTAAATACTTAAATCACATATAGCATGTTAAAGAGTGATTAGAATTTATTTACAAAACTTAATTAGAGAATCAAATTAATGCCAACATTTCCTTACTCTCGCATAAATTCAGATTACTTTATAATTATTTTATATCATCATTTTAATTGTATTAAATATGTACGATTATAAAACTTATATAATATTTATTTTAAATAATTATATTTTCATTGAATTTATAGGATTTCACATTAAAATTTAACTTAATTTAAATTCAACAACTAAAGTGAATTTAATAATCAAGTTATATAAATATTTTTCCATGATAATCTGAAAAGTCGACCAATACGATTTCGATTTCATGGTGTTTATTTGAGAAATTTTATATTATTTTAATTAAAAACTTTATTTACATAAAAACATATAATTTTATATTTAAATAACAAAAACTGATAATTAAATATTTAATAACAAAAAAGCGTAAGTTTAATAAGTATTTATATCTCTAATGAGTTGTAACGAGTCATAATAGTGATCAATGTGCAAAGCGCATTAGAAAAATCTAGTAAATAAAAAGAGAGAAATCTAAAATGATATTTAGTAAAAGTAAAAATTAAATAATGAAATTTTAAGTGTTAAATAAAAAAAGTGATGTAAATCCTAAACTGTAAAAATATTTAAAAATCTAACAACTTATTGTATTCAGTGAAAATGATTAAATGAAAAAAATTTTAATTTTAAATATTGAATGATGTGATCATACACTAGTGTGAGAGTAAAAACTTGTTATCTTAATAGAATTTCCCGCCATTACAGTGTTCAAAGCTATAGCTAGGGCAGTTTGAAGTTCTACAATTAAGTTGACACTTCTAATGGAATTTATTGCTATTTCTATGATTGTTTTTGCAGTACTTCAGAAATTATTTAATCATGGATATGGACATAACGTATTGTGTAGATTGGGATTTTCTCTGGCTTGGAACATTAATAATTTTTAATTAATAGATAATATTCGTTAATTAATTAAGTGTTAGTTTAAATATAAACTAACAAAACCAGTGGGTGCCACTATGTTTCATGCTAAACAACAATATTAATTACCATAGATGAAGTCAATGAATTCTGTGAATTGATTTTTTTAACGAATTAAAATCATTTTAAATTTCATGTAATCTATAAATTATGAATAAATTGAAATTAAAAAAAATGAGAAAGGAGTCATATCCCACAATGTAAATCTAATGCATTGCTATAAATTAATTTAAATTTCAATTAAGTCTAATTAATTAAAAAAAAACTCATTAGATTTTATTGCTAGTGTGTGTGTATGTGTATATATATATATATATATATATCCTAAAACTATGAAAGAAATTTCACTATATTTTGCCACCTTAGCATCAATATTATAATTTGATTTGAATTGATTTCAGACTAATTAATGTCAATTTTATAAATTAATCAATGCGAAGATCAATCAATTGTCAATGAATAGTTTATTATTTATTAATAATATGTAATAATACAATGTTATTAAATACAATTACTATTATATATACATGAATTTTATAATTATTTGATATATTTATATTTAATAATTATATATCATAATTTTAAATTGATAAATTAAAAAAAAAATCTAATAACTGATTTTTAGAGTATATACATATCTTCTATTATCATTTGAGCTTTTTTATAGTTATAAAATTTTAAAAAAGGATGCATGTTTTCTTTTCTATCATATAAATTTTATATATTATTATTTACTTCATATATCAAATTATTTTTCTATTATGTAACATACGTAAATATATTATAACATAATATTTTATCACTGCATTTATTTTTATTATTATAATTAGTCGTTCTTTGCACTTCGTATAGCTATAAAAATTATATTAAATTATTATTATTATATATATGTATGTATATATAAAACTAAACCCTCTACTATTCTTAGTTAATTAATTAATTGATTTGAAAAGATTCAAATGTTCAAATTTTTTATATATCTAAGAAACAAGATAATTACATGTCAGCTAGGAGATGTAGTAATTGAGCTGCAAGAACCAAGAAAAAGTGAAGAGTTTTTCAAATTAAAAACTCTATTTATTATTCAACATATGTACTATATACATATACTATTGTATTATTCAATGACCTCAACTGAACAACATTTACTTCTAAAGCTAAGAAAATTTAATACATCAACAAGATTTTTTTATTTTATTTTATTTTGTTTTTAAAAAAAAAATAAAGAAGAACTAATAAAAGACCCCACCAATCCACAACATCTGCCCCCACACACAAACCCCCACACCACCCACCCCCCCCCCCCCCCCCCCCCCCCCCCCCCTCGTCTCTCTCTCTTCCTACTGCACCCACTTGTTTCTCTACCACTCTGCTCTCTTTCTTTAAAATCTATTCTCTCACTTACATATTAATGCCCTACATAAGGAAACTCTCAAAATTTACATTTCTTTTACCTTTCCTACATATCTTAGACACACACAAAACCCAAAAGACAAACCCACATGGGCAAGAAAATGAAGCTTCCTAATTTTCTTTCCAAGATTAACACAGACATCTCCTCCTCCTCCTCCTCTTCTTCTTCTTCATCATCATCATCATCATCATCATCATCATCATTATCAAGATCCGCATGGTCTTGGCCTGTTTATTGTCAACAACCAAAAACCCTTTCTTTCAGAATCAATGATAATAACAATTTCAAGAATACAAATCTTGATTTGGTAGAAAATACTCCTAAATCTTGCTCCCCTGACCCTTCCACTTCTTCTGAATCTTTAGAGATTGTTATTAAAGATTTAAGGTCAGAAAGGCTTTTTTTTGAGCCTGAAGAGACAAGCTCAATCTTGGAACAAGCAAAGAATAATACTAATCATAATAATGGCCATGAGTTTCCATTTAAAGAAAGTGTGGTTTTGTCAATGGACTCTCAAGACCCTCATTTGGATTTCAAGAAATCAATGGAAGAAATGGTGGAGGCTCATGGATTAACAGATTGGGAAGGTCTTGAAGAATTACTATCTTGTTATTTGAAAGTTAACGGAAAAAGCAATCATGGGTACATTATTGGTGCTTTTGTAGATTTGCTTGTTGGTCTTGCTTTTGCTTCTAATTTTTCTACTACTATCACCACCACCACCACCACCACCACTACTAGTGATTCTTGTTCTTGTTGTCCTTCTTCTCCTTTGTCTTTTTACACTTCTTCTTTTTCTGATGATTCTTCTTCTACTCCTTGTGTTTCTTCTTTAGAAGTTGATCATCATCATCAACAGGAGATTCATACAACTCCTAGTTTATCCTCATTAGAAGCCCATAAGAGTGAGATTAAAGAAAATTAATTAATTAAAAAAAGATGTTCATTCATCTTTCAATTTTTTTTTTTTTTTGCCATTTTCTTGTTTTGGTCCCATTTATGGACAAATTATATTTATGTGCATGTATACTAGTAGCTTGAGAGATATTATAGTAAAATATTTTCTTGAAATTTCTCATGAACCCTCTATTTCTTTCTGTATTTTGTTAATCTAGTTTTTTTTTTTTTAAATATAGTTAGTTGATTAATTTTTTAGAGTACAAATTAATAAATTTGAATTTTTAGATTGAATAACTTTTCAAGTTATATAATAAAATTAATGTCAATAGATTAATGCAGGAGATTAAGAATTTAAATTTCGATATATATATATATATATATATATATATATATATATATATATATTAATGTAGCAAGAAAATGCCATATCTTATATGTTATAATTATAATGGCATGTAAAGAGATTACCCATATATGTATGAAAGATTTGGAAACTAACAAATATATTCTTGCTATTTATGGAAAAGTTTCTCTCTATAACTGTAATTAGCATCTTATATATCTGAGACAAATCACAAATGAATATATTATTTTTGGCAAAAAAAGAAATTTAGACTATGGGAGTGCATTTCTTCAACGGCATGCAGTTTTAAATACGGCAGATTTCTAGGAGAGTAAATTATAATAATGGTAATAGTAAATTAAATTATAATGATAAAATAATATATATATATATATATATATATATATATATATATATGTATAAATGATCCCATGCAACACAAATCACCGAAAAAGCACGTGTAGCCATTGTCATTGATAAAAATCCAACCATTGAAAATTCTGACAGGATGGGACTGATCATGGCCGTTGGTTTTAAATTAGTCAGAATCATTATCAATTGATAGGTACAATTCCAGCGCGGAATTTTGGCGTGGTCCCAACACTCCTATCCTTTGGCCACGCCCTTATCGTCTCTTAAAAAAAATATACATTTAAATTAAAAATTGTAAAAATAAATAAAAATGTGTTTTTTTAGGGTTTTTAAACTTTGTGTTTTTTAGGGTTTTTAAACTTTAAAAGTTGTCTCTATGTGTGACAATTAATTTTGAAAATGGGAATCTTATTTTTTTTTTTTTAAAAAAAAAAAAAAAAAAACCTCTGCAATTTAGCTTTGTAATGTAGCTAGTTTGCTAATTCAGATAATTCCCAAAAGATTTTGAATCTCTTTCTTTTTCTTAAACAAACTAAATGTTCACAGAAATTAGTTATTAATTAGATTATGAATTTGAATTTCAATTGAAGCAAAATTAATCAAAAACAATTAAATATTGAGTGGTAAAAAATGAGTAATTGAATTATTACTTCACTCAATCGACTGCTAAATATATATATATATATATATATATTTATTTTAATTAAATTCTAATTGAGGGTTGAATTTAATTATAATCTCATTAATTATATTTTTTTAATAGTTCAAGTATTATTAAGCTAATTAAAGTTGATTGATAGAATAAATAATTATTTTTAAATAGTATGTTAATTCCTAAAAACTACTCACCTTATGCATTAAGCAAGATAAAATTAGTATCGATATAATTAACCAAAAATATTATTGAATGTAATGTAAGTTTTACTTCAGAATTGTGTAAAATGGCATGCAAAAGCCTGCATTAATTAAATACAATATAATATAATATGGATTATATATATCAGGTTTGTCGTCAGTGTTTATTTTATAAAAATCTTAAATTTTAAATTTTGCTAGAAGTGTTGAATGAGATTAATATATAAGAAAAAGAGTTAATTTATTGTTTAAGTAATTAAAAAATTAAAAAATGTGCAGAATATATATAAGATAATTTTAAATGAAGCAGTTACATATGATAAAATAAGAGCAATTATATAATACTTTTCACATAATTTATAATGTAAAATAAAAATTATTATTATTTATTTATTTTTATAATTTATAATGTAAAATAAAAATTATTATTATTTATTTATTTTTTCTGTATCATGTATTCAAATTATGTATTTTGGTTGATTTGTTTTTTATACATCGAAAAATTATATAGTTAATTTATTACTTTTTTGTTTTAAAATATGTCTTTTCAAAAAAAATATATTTTAATTATGAGTGCATGAGAAAATTAAAAAGGGCAATTAAGTAAATCATCTATAAATTAAAGAGATTGTTTTCTCTAGTATTTATAGATTCCAAAAAAACTACATAGTCGCTCTTTAATTTCAAAAATTATTAATTTAATTACATAAATTAAATAATGAGATGCATTTTCTAATCCTTATAGGTTCTACAAAAACTGCAAATTTCTCTGAAAAAATATAATAGAAATAACAATTACATTGAAAAATAAAAGGAAAAAGGAGATTAATTTGGGTTTGAATTTGTGGTTTGAATTTAAATTCCAAACGTACTTATATACATCATGAAATGAGGATCAAAACTCAGATAATTCATTTTTCTATAAAATGAAAGGGTTTATAAATTGATAAAATTAATTTTGATTTAAAGATTGAATGGATGAAAAATATCTTTGTCTTTTGCGAATGAGATGGACAGAGTATTTTGAAATTTTAAACGTTATTTTGTAAGGGATGGAATAGATATAACATTAAATTGTGTGGAAGCATTTATTATATACTAATAACTGAACTGCAACCAATTAAATTTAAAATCAATTTGATAGAACAACTGACCTAATTTTTGAGTTAACAGTAATTAGTATGGTAAATATAGTAATGGATTCAATTTAATTTTTTTTATTGATTAAATACACCCTCAAAAATGTTAACCCTACCTTATTGAAATGAATGATAATGTTATGCATTCATTACATTTAAAATTTTCATTACACTTTTTTTATTCCATTATATTGTTTATTTAATTATCTTTAATTTATATTCTAAAAAAAATTGTACTTCAATTTTCGCTATTTTATGGTATTATAATGGTGTGTTTATAACTATAATTTTAAATTTTTTTAATTATATAATTTTTATATTTATTAAATAATTTTGTAATTTTAATGTAATAATATAAATGTTAAAATTACATTTATTTAAATTTGTATACTAAAAGAAATATATTTTTTATTTTTTAAAAAATATAATTAATAGCAATTAATGACATTATAACTTGTAAACTTATATGAATAATACAATTATTTAATATGTGAAAAAATAAGGTGAAATGTATTTAAAAATTTTGAAGTGTATTTATTTATTTATTTATTTTAATTAGTTATATGGATTATGGTGCTATTAACAATACTGTGGAGTAGAATATACTATAATATTTTTTTCTGAAATATATTTTTGTCAACTCTACATTTTCAAGGCTATAGCCTCGGCTTAAATCTTAGAGCTAAAGATTCTTGTCTCGGCGGGGAAGCTTCTAAACCTTGTGCCAAGTAAACCCTATGTTATACGACAATCAATGCATAAATAATAGTACTAAATTTAACTTTAGTAATAATTAATTAGTAGTTAATTAGGTTTTTCATGGTGATTAACTAAAGTATATTACTATTTCATCATGGTAAAACTTCTTTTCTTATGCACTAATATTATACTATAACTATCTAAAGCTATTAATTTCAAACACCAATGTTATATATAATTAAAAAAAATTAAATTGGATTTAGCAATGCTTATTTATTTATTTATTTATTAATGGAGGTTAGTTTTACTAGGTTTAGTAATAAGGTAATTAATTGAAAGGGTCCAAACTTTCTTGCCATGTTTTCCTCTCCCAAATTTTGAAACTCTATAAATTATTACAAAGCAAATCTCAAGAAAAAGGAAACTAAATTTTTATATTTTCTAAGGAAATGTTGTTCATAGTGTTAAGCTCACCAAATTATCAAGTACAGAAATTGATAACAAACGGTTTTTGTTTATATAGGAAATCAACAATCCATTGTATTTGATTTTTTTTATATTATTTTTAGAAACCCTTTTTGGTAGACAAAAACCATCATGGTTGTTAGCAATTAAAAATTGACTATGATAAAGAAAAAAAAATACTCCCTTGGTCTTACAAAAATAGACATATTTTGAGTTTTACGCAGATTAAGAAAAATATTCTTAATATAGTTAATATAGTTAAATCAATAAATTTTATCAGTATTTTCTTAATATATCTCTTTACCAATATTAAATGACTGATACTATTTTATTAAAATTAAATGATTCATGTTAATTAAAATGAATATTAAATATGAGCATATTATATAATTTATAAATTAATTACTCTATTAAAAATTTATTGAATTAAAAATTTAGAAATTTATGACAAGTATTTAACTGATTATCTTTTTTGGGATTTTTATATTATTATTAATATGTTTGAATTCATAATCTAATACTTTCTCCATTCCTAAATATATGTTGTTTTAGATATTTATTTTTATTTTAAAATATATGTCATTTTATGATTTAAAAAAGATATTTATTATTATTTTTTAATTTTACCCTTCATTTATTCCTCCACTAAATATTAGCATTAATTACTTTTATTTCATTACATTAAGATAAAAAAGGATATTTTAATTTTTTATTTTGAAATTATAATAATTTAATACTTTTTTAATTTATATGTTAAAATTTTAAATGGTAGATATTTAATTACGAGAGAATAATTTAAAATGACTTCAACAATCCAAAAAAAAAGTCACTATAGCATCACTAAGTTTCAATGGAGTATTAATCGTCTTGCAGTTAATTAACCCTTTGTTTGATTGGAGAAAAATGGAGAGAAAAGAGAAGAAATGGAGAGAAATAAATGGAATTTTTCTTGTTTGGATAGCAGAGAAGAAGAAAAAAGAAAATAAATAAAAAAATTATATTTTTTCAATTAATTTTTAGCACTTAAAAATATATCTCTCTATTTTATAAAGCGATTAAATATCACAACATATAATAAATATAAAATTAGATAGTATGAGTAGATAGTCAGTAACAGTATTGGCAGTTGCATCTGATACACATTTCTGCCCTATACATGCAAACAAACTCTAATGTATATGCACATTTATTATAGCCATTTACTCTGCAGGCTTTTAATTGTCAAAAATTTGGAAGAAACCATAAAATATTTTTTACTTCTGAAAAAAAACAAGTGATGTAG
Source organism: Reutealis trisperma (assembly GCA_947687605.1). Lineage (NCBI taxonomy): Eukaryota > Viridiplantae > Streptophyta > Magnoliopsida > Malpighiales > Euphorbiaceae > Reutealis > Reutealis trisperma. The sequence goes on along the minus strand of CANTUT010000052.1, from coordinate 3,065,131 downwards.
GCGTGGTAATTAGTGAGACAATGACCTATTAATGAGATGATCATTTTCCGAGAAAATTAAATTTCGAGGAAATTTGTGATCAAAACAGAAGTGTTGTTGTCTGTTTGTTTATTTTATTTTTATACGTGGATTCTTGTTGAAATTTGAATTCAAAATTTTAATTATAGTTTTAAGGAAAATTCCAATACAATCAGGTTAGAATTTGTCTATTTATTTTATTCTTAATAATTTTTTTTTATAAATTTAATTGCGGTTTAGATTTCAACTTAAAATTTTTTAATTCTGAAAATAATTTTAATATCACTTAAGCTTTATTTTTATAACTTTCTGTCCTATAAAAATAAATTTATTTTAATTTTCACATATATTTAAAAAAAATATAGTTAATATAGTTTAATTAATAAATATTACTAATATTTTCTTAATATAACATTTCATTAGTATTAGATACTCTATTTATTCCTTAATATGTGACTTTTTTAGTATATAATTTTTTTTTCAAATTATATGTCATTTTAGAAAATCAATAAAACTTTTTTTTTTTAATTTTATCCCTATTCTTTATTATTCATTACTCTATAATTACTACACATATCAATAGCTTTACAGCAATTTCAAAACTCTTTTAACATAGTTAAAAACCATCTCAAATAAAGGTAACTTAGTCATTTTATTCTTCTAAAATTTAACTAATTAATAGTTTTTTAATCCTAGTGAAACTACTAAAATTATCACATATTAAGGAAAAAAATTTTAGATGAGTCTGTTAGGAAATGAACGGAGTATATCATATTATTTTATTAAAGTTAAATGAAATATGTTGATAAATATGTACATTAAACAATAACATATTAGAAAATTAATATATTAATGACTTTTCAAAACTAAATGAATTATTAATGTATATTAAATAAGAATATATTAGAAAATTAATAAATTAATTATATTTTTCAAAAGGGTAAAAGGTGAAAACAGAATGTAAAAAATTATAATAATAAATAAAGTAGTATTATTAAAATTAAATCGGATATGTCAATCAGACTAGTTTAACTAGGAATACGCCATTAACCTAGTTTAAAAGTCTTAAGAAAAAAAAAAAAAGACATCATTTTGACATAAAACATTAAAAATAAAAGAAAAAATAGAAAAAAAAACTGATCAAATAGTTGAACTAGATCAATCAAACTAGTTAAACTGTAAATTGAGAAGAGACTAATTTACTATCTTAGTCAATTTTAAAAACATCGAAAAGATTTGAGAAAAAACTTTTTACTCAGAGGAACAATATATCAAATTAGATTGGCCTAATCAATGGTATACTTTTATGCATTTGGTGTCTGTTATCGTAAGTTTGTGCATTTTCTGCTCTATAAATTTCGGTAATTAACTTTTGGTCAATTGCGTCTTTCTATATCGGTAGTATAATGTGTATGTGTGAAATATAAACGTTAGCATATCTTTTTAAAACTATTATGATTTTGATATATATACATATCTCTTCCTTATTTCTATGTATTTATACAATTAAAAAAAAAAATTTGGTCATTTGGTGTTACATCAAGTTTATCTTTTTCCATTTTACATTGCAAAATAAGCCAACCATCAAATTCTGAAGCCTCAACTAGTGCTTAATTACCAACGAGTTAGCTTTTAAGATCGTAAAAATCTCCAATTTAAACCTCAATTAAAACTAAAATTTAGCAAGAAAAAAAAACTCATGTTGAACTATGTTACAAATCTTTTAATCAGGAATAGCCAAGTAAATAGGAGTTTGAAATCCTTATTAAATATGGCTCATTCAATAAATGGTAGAATTTATAGAAAAGGGAAAAAAATTACATAAGCTGATACATTAGAGATAATCTAAACTTATTAATCATGTTTATTATCTATGGACTCTTTATAAAATAATACAAAAATCATATATATTGGTTTGTATAATAAATTTTTAATTAAATTTTTACAAAAATACAGTAGATCATTTTATAATTTATATACTCGGTGGATTAAAAATTATTAAATATTAAAATTATTATTTTATTAAATTTATAAAAAACAAAAATTATAAATTAATATGGGACTAATGTATTCAAAACAATCAATATTTGAGTTTAAATAAGGATACACATTTAGATTTTTCTAACTTCACTTATTTTCTTTTTACAGTTGAGCCCATTACTTATTATTTAAAACAAATTAATCACTTCATACCCATGATAATATGAATAATGCTAGTTAATATTATTATTATACTCGTTAACTTTTAGTATAGTTCGAATATTATCTAATACTTTCACGTTTCAAGCATAAAATTTAAAATTTAAAATTTACTAAATATTAAGGATAAACCATATATTCTATATGATAACTCTATAAGAATTTATAATTATAAAGAATTTTTTTAAATTTTATTAATTATTGAATAATAAAATTATTAATAAAAACAGTGCCCTAACTCCATCTATAATCACAGAAGAACAGAAAATTGAATAAAAGGACCTGAACACATAAATGGAGTGATTAATGTGAGGAGCAGGCCCATTGAAGTGGTCATTTAACACTTCTATAAAAGATGTTTTGGTGGGTACACCATCATTGTTCATCTTGCCTTTTTAACTGTCTTATTTAATAGTAGTGTATCAATTAGAGTGCCCCTCTTTCTTAAATGTTTTCCATTATCCCGTCCGTGAATTATATCCTTTATACTAATATGATTATTATCAGTGTTAATATTAACGATTATATCAGTGTCAATGTTAATGATCATTATTAATTAATTATTTAATTAGCGATCAGTAATTAATTGAATACTTGGTGAAGAGTTTGTTTTGCAGTAGGTAAGAAAATGACTTGTGATCTACGAATAGGACACTGAAGCTCCTAAACTACAAATATAACAAAGCTGGCCATGAGATTTAAGTCGAGTAAACAAAAAGTAATCTTTTTTTTTTGTCATGATTTTGATTGATTTATCTTCTTTATAAATGCATGTGTTATTTCCGGGAGAGTCCTCAACGCTCAATAACCTAACCAAATCCTTCTATCTGCAATGGGATTGAATGCCCATATCTGCCTTCTAATCATAAACAGGTTAGGTTCAGTTGCACTTTACCTAGCCATTAATAAAGCTAGCTTTACTTCTTTTTCCTTTTTTGGGTTTTTGTTTATATTGTACATCATGTGTATAAGTTTCCCTTCTTTGCCACGCTAACCCCCTCTCCAGTAAACTCACTAACCACTATCTGTTATTTAAAAAAAAAAAAAAAAATGTTTGAGTATAGTACAAAATTTTTAATTTTTAAGTGCTTATGAATTATTTTTTTTAATATTGGTATTCATAAGCACTTAAAAATTAAAAATGTATTTTTTTAATATTAAAATGTATTTTTTAATTTTTAATACTAATACGATCCACCTAAATACATTTTCAAAAAAAAAAATCTATATTCAAATTTATAACTTGTAGACAGACATGTTTAATTTGTTAACAATGTGTTATCTCACTATATAATTAATTCAAATTCGAATCCATCTCTATGAGTGGAAATATATATATATATAAGCATATCAAAATATAGTCTAATGATAAGTATTAAGTACATATATATTCTGAATAATAGATTTATGGTTGAATCTTTAATGTATTAATTCTGAGGTAAAAGTGAGACTATTTACTTGAAGAAGAAGCAAAAAGGGACAACGGCCCAATTCAGAGGGCACCATCATAATCTACGACTAGGCTCTGGGGTTATGCCAGTTGCACGATCATGGGCCCATTCAGCCCATTTTTTTTAATTTTTTAATTTTTTTAATTTTTACTTAATTATTCTAAATTAAACCAGATATGGAAAGTCTTCCACTCTTTCTTAACGAGAGACAATTTTCATTCAATTAATTAATTATTATTATTTTATTATTAATTAAACTTCACTTTCGATTCGAGTTAGTAATACCATCAAATCAAAACTCATAACAAATTATTAAAAGAAAGAAAGTTACGAATGTTTTTGAAAATCAAATTGGAAAACTGATAATATTAATTAGTTAAATCGAGATTCAGTATCAGTACAAATGATTTGCTCTAATTCAATTATATTTTAAATTTTTTTTATGTTTTTAATTTAAAAACCATTGAAAATAATAATATTTGACTAAATCGAACTTGTTAAATCAATATTCAAACAATTCATCAGTTTAATTTTAAAAAATTTGATTCATAATTAATGCAATACGCAAAATTAGAATAACACTAACTTCATCAAGGGTATTTAATTAATTAGAAAGAAAAGTTAGGAATTGAATTGAAGTAATATTTTTATAAGATTAATTGAATCAAATCAAACTGAGATATTTTGGTATAATAATTTGATTAATTTAATATATATATATATATGATTATTTTAAAATTTTTTAATATAAATTAATCCGAAATCGAATATACCAAATTAAATTCGATTAAGTTTGATTTTGAATTATACCAAATGTTTTTGCTTACCCTCTAGTGGGGCAATAATAGGGTTTCCTACCCTAATTTGTGGACAAATGATTTTATTGATGAATTTGCACTTTTGTATTTGACTTCCATTACCCATTTATCTCTCATTCTCATATTTGATTCACCAAATCAAAATATGTTGATATAGAGCAAAACATGATCTATTGATCTTCTTCTTTTGTTTTACTAATTGAAGTGTGTTTCTTTATCTCTCTTTTAAACCTTTATCATTGTCTTATCTTTATTCAACAAAACTAAACTCTTCTTCTTTTAAATCGACATAAAGACATTGTCTTTTTAATTAACTACATGAGAGGCTCTTGCAAAGTTTGTTGTGTTGACAACCAACTTTTTTATCACATTTTCTTTTTAATTAACAAAACATTGCTCTTTCTTTTGTTTTTCTTTTATTGAAAAGTAACTCTAAATGTGTCTAGGTGCACCATAAATTAATTAATAAAAGAAAAAGATTACCCCCCCCTTTTTTTAATTTTTTTTATATTGATAAAAATTTTCATTATTTTTTTTATTTGAGATTGAGTTTTTAATAAATTTTTTTATACTGTTTAAAACTACTTTTAATTAGAAACAGGTAAATTAATTTTTTTTTTAAATTTGAAAAAATAATTTATAAAAAATAATAAAAATAATCAATAAAATTTTAAAAACACCTTTTTTAATCCCTAATAACAGTGTCAAACAATCCTTTCGTCAACTATCAATTATGAATATTTTTTTGTCCGAACAATACTAATAGAAGTTATCGAATATCAAAATATGGAATCAGTCATAAATAAATTGTGTTAGGGAGAAACATAATTTTCTCTTGTTCAGGAAATGAATAGAAAAGGAGGAGAGGAGAAAATAGGGAGAAAATTATGACTTTGAGCCCATAATTTTGTGTTACCTCGTTCTGAGGTGAAAATGAAGGAAAAGCATTATAATTACTTTTTTGTCCTTAAAAATAATTACATAAATATTGAAACTTACTTAACTTCAAAAGGCAATAATATAAATTAAATTTCAAAATATTTTTTGAATCATTATTTTAAATAAAAAAAAATTAAACTTTCACCTCATTTTCTGACCCCCAATTTTCTCCTATTTTCAAATAAAATAAAAGTTCGTATCTATTCTAAATAAAATAAAAAATCATATCTATTCTCTCCTCCTATTTTTCTACTATTATTTTCTCCCTTCTCAGTCCTCACTCTCTCCCTCTCTTCCTTCTTACTTTTTTTTTTCCTAATAAAGGATAAAATTACGAGTTCCAACTACAAAAGATCCTAATTCAGTAATCCAACTTCAAATCTATTTTCCTCCCTGAATGAAGCAGTTTTTGTGTTGATTTAACAATAAAAAAAATGATTATTATATAAGGGATAATTGTTAAGAAACATAAGTACGTCTAAAAAATAAGGTAAATTAATAAAATTTGAATAAATTATATATTAAAAATAAATGAATTATAATTATTTTTAAACATATAATAAATTATGTTCAAAAATTACATAATTATTTTTCTTATTTCAAACATAATTACATTATTTAATACTATCTTCGCATATGAGACATTGGGTTTGCAAAAAGCGGGGGAGAAAGTGACCAAAGATTGAATGTGAATGAGACTGAAAAGGGGGTCCAAACTCCAAACAAAAATAATAATGGACATGAAATTGAGATTTGTGACAATCGAAACAGAGAGTAATTACAATTATGTTTCTTGTGTGTCATTTTCTCTATTAAATGCTTTCTTTTTTCTCAAGTCACTCAGATATTCAGATTAAAAAAGGCTACCTTTCACGTTTGTAATGATGAACTAACTTCGGGATATAGGTGGGTTGTACTTTGTGTTGGATGTGTCTACTTATTTATGACATGTTAATTAGCCAATGGAAAAAGAAAATTAACATAAGAGAGAAAATTAATCATTTTACAATCTCTAATTTAGCATGTATATAAAAATAGTGAATCAAATCAACTCATTAGCTACTTAAAATTTATTTAAAAATTATTCGAAATCGATTTTGATAAGAAATAAAATATGCTGAACTTAACTTGAGCTTTTATGCGTCAGGCCTAGATACTAAATTTGCCTACAGCTCATAAGTGCAAAATTTAAGTAAATGGACAAATCAGCAATTCAAATTCTTATTCAAAACTGATAATTAAAGTAGTTATCTAATTCTAACTCTTTTTGAGAATCCTAATTTGCATCCATGTAATGACTCACAACCTATTTTCCATGAATCAAACATCGCAGTGTCTGAAAAACTCACACTAAAACTTTCTCTTTTGCATTCATGAATTGAGTCTAATACTAACTTGAGTGTCGAATAGTTTCGCTGAGCACCAGGCTGAAAACACTTGGCCATCATTTTTCTTTACAAGTCACACCGAGCTTTAGCTCAATAAAAGGAGAGACTCAATTACTTTTATTTGGTCAAAATTAGCTTGATTAGACTCGATGTAAATTGAGATTAACTACTTGAGTAGTAAGATGAACCAAGTTTGAACTCTAAATTATTTAACTTGACAAGTTCACAACCATTTTACTCTTTATATATTACTAATTGTGTCTAAAGGAGTCGAATCAAATCTAATAGAGTTTAAATGATCCTAATTAAGCTTAGTCGAACTCGAGTTTAGCATTGTGTCGACTCAATTCAGTTAACTCCTTATTCATTTAGACTAAAACTCGACTCGATTAAATTTGAGCTCGTTAATTTTGCTCGAACTCAAGTTTGAGTACTCAAAAACTTAAATCGACTCGGTTGATTTACATCCCTATATATATTTTTTATTTACTAAATTCTATACATTTATTATTTCACTTAATTTATATTCTATTTTCATTTTTCTCTTTCTTTTCTAATCTATTTATGTATTTGTAGTGTATTTTTCTGATAACAAAATTTCTATCACAACTTATCAATAAATAAATATATGATCCAAAATTACATTTCAAAAATGGTTGGCACCACTCTTCAAATTGGGTTCAGTTTCTCTCTTTTTTAGGGAGTGCGATATAATTTGATGAATCCAATTATAATTTTTTTTTCTATGAAATGAAATACTTCTATTAAAAAAACATTCACCAATCTTCGTAGTTTATGGTGTATTTAATAAGCCTTTCAATATTTAAAATTAAAATTTTTAACACTTAATTATTTTAAAATATTTGATAAAGTTGGTTTTAAAAATTCATTAAAATTACTTAAAATAGTAAGTTAAAATTTTTAACTTAAAATTCATATTAAATATAATAAGTAATTAGATTTTTAAATATTTTTTATATTGAAAATTAGAATCATGCATAAACTATAATAATTTAATAATTTTATTTCCAATGATTAATCTAGATTTTTTGGTGAAAATTTTCAGTTTCAATTTAAAATAATTAAAGAGAATTGCTAATTCGTTGTGAAATTGATTGATTGATTAATTTTCATTTTCTTTTGTTCAATTTGTTAAAATTAAATGATTGATAAATGAGAAAAAGAAATAACCCTAAAATGCACGCAAACAAAGTGTTTGATCAATTACCTACAAGAAAAAAATAGATACAAATATATCCGATCAAAGCAAACAGATTATACATAACACATAACTACACAATTTTAGAATTTGGTTCATCTTAATCAACTCAAAAGTAAACTTAAGCACTTCATCTTTGTCCAACAATTTAGCCTTCAAATCCCCAACTCGATAACTATCTTGAACCCTTATTCTCATTACACTATACAAACTTCAACTTTGTATATGTTGAAATAGATATTTTTTGGTACTCTTTCAGCCTTTGGTTGGGTGAAACAATAGGTGAGACCTAAAGAATTTTTATATTTTTATTTTAATGAAATTTTTTCATATGAATTCAATTATTATTGTAAATTATTATCTGTTTTGAGAAAATTATTCAAAATTATCATTTCAAATTAAGAGAATCATATTATCAAAAAGATGAATAAGAATCTTGACTTGGATTCACTTTTTACACAAGGTTTTTTCATTTTTGCCTTCTTACATGATCAAGACAAAAAGAACAGTCTATGCATTGTGGGTTAACTATTTTTCTTGTTTTTAATATTTATAAACTGCATTTTTTGTCATTTATTATAAATTTAATGGAAAAAAAATAAAAATGAGTCAAATGACTAACAATTGAGAGACTTCTTAATTAATATTTTAAAAATAAAAATTAATTAATTAATTATATCAAATTTCAGATATTAAATAATGTATCTAAAAAATTATTTAAAGGCCCTTTAAGCCCCTTCAAATTTTTTTGGCATTTCCTATGTTTAGCAAATTAAAGTACCTTTCAATCTCCAATAATATTCAACCTTTTTATCTTTGTCTAATCTTTATTAAACAAGACATGGCTTCATGATTTTGATAGAATGTGATAAGTTGTAAGAACTATACCCTATGTTTAATTTTCTGTTTTGCCACATGCATTTGTCCTTCAATTCATTTCTATCTAACTAGAAAGTGGATTAAAACTTTAAAATTCCTTAAAATTGCTAACTACTTAACCATCTTGTCAATGGGTTAGTGGCCAAAATGGTATTTTTAGCTAATCAAATCATGGCACCATTTGATTGTCAATATTCGTGAATTCTGTGGAGGATACAGTTAGTACTTTGATCTTTTTTTTGTTAGAAAAAAAACAGTAATTTGTACTTTCTAATTTTTATTCAATGCTTTATTATAAATATTATGGGATCAATCATTATTTACTAAATTTAATCAACTATCACCTTTTTCTCTTCTCTTACCCTTGCCTTTCTGTAGGTTTCACAATTGGACAAACCTCAAGTAGCTCCGGCCACCCTACCATCATTTTTTTTTTTTTTGGCTTTTTATAACTTTTTCTTTAGTTTTATGTAGGAATAAAGGGTCATATGCCCTTTTAGCTAGGTTTTTGTTTCAGTCCAGTACGGGTTCTTTTGGTTTTTTGATAACTATGTTCATATATGTTCTTGAGTGCAGTGATTGTCCCATATGCATACCACTAGGTTCTACTCTCCCTTAGCCATCACATCTTTAAGTTTCAATTCTTAAATGATGATTTTGGAGAGGGGGAAGAGCATAGTTGTCATATTGAAAATCAAAATCATAATTTTGTGAACGAGAACCGAACCGAATAGAAAGATTCAGTTAAGGGCGAATATTAATTATAAATAATTTATATTCATATAAATAATATATTTCATGATAAATATCCTTTAATTTTAAGTCCCTATTATTTTGTTTTTAATGTCTCTTGAGAAGAAATTTGAAGCTTAAAGAATGAAAAGTGAAAAATTTATTTCAAGAAAAAGAAAAGGGGTGTAGTTATACTTCTTTGGTTCTCTATTTTGAAAGAAAATTAGTTTAGAATTTTTTAGAATTAATTGGATGCCTTGTACTGTAAAATTTAAAATAAATTAAATAATTTGAAATTTAAAATAATTTGAAAATAATAATTAAATACTGTTTTAAAATAACTCTTAATATATACATGTACTTTTTTTTAAAATTAATATAAAATTATACCTTAAATTATCAATTACTGTTTAAAATAATAATTAATTTATTAAATAAAAATAATTATATTTATATTTATAATTATATATTAGAGTTTGTGTGTGAATTGATAACTACAACTCTACAACTAATACTCTAACTCTTAGAAATTACAAGAGTACAATTAATAGACTCTTTTTCCAAGTTTTTATTAAAACCAGGTCTCTTTATTTTCAACTCATCCTCTTCTCACGTTTTATCTTTTTTTTTTTTTTAATATTTTAAGAATTGCATAAATCTACTAATTCATATTGATTCTATTAATTTGGGACCGATTTGCATGATTCACTTTCGATTCTCTCTTCTTTTCGATTCAGCATATAGAGTCGACTCATTTTATCGGTGAATCAAACCAAATCATATAATGTGACTCGCGAATCGTACAATTCTAACTATAGTCGGGAAGAGAATGATGAGGCCAAAGAGGAAGCTCATCATATTAAAGTGGTGGTTTGTGGTCGGTGCTCCTTTTCGTTGACATAGAACTATTACTAGTTCTACTCTCTATGTTTTGGCTCGTGTATGGTTCTCTCTTTTGGCAAGTGTAAAGCTCTCTCAGTGTATGTATTTTTTGTTTGGTCTAATTGATTAGCCCTTGATCTTCAATTTGCTTCAATCCATCTCTCAGCCACAAAGAGAGGCAACGGTACTAAACAAAGAGGAAGAGACTTCTTGATGTGAAAAGGCACAAGGTTCAATTATAATTTATTTTGTGTAGGCTTTAAGGTCGATTGTATTTTGAATTTCGAACCTATTTATTTAAACCCATAGATGGGAATTTTAATTGTGGACCTTTGGGTCCATAAATTTTTAATATGTTGGATCAAATTTGTTTGTAAGAATGTTTATTGTACTATTATGGGTGTTATGCATTATTAATTTCAGCATTTCTTTTTCTAGGAAAAATTTATCTTCTTTATATATATATATAAAGAAGAGGGATTTTAACATTAATTAGTGAATTTAACCTGAAATCATTCATGACACATTACTAGACCTTATGAAAGATCTTATACATGTAATTTACAGTGGTGTAAATTGAATTAATAGTGTTTGTTTCTATGCAAATTTACAAATTTTCTTTTATGAAGCAAATTTACCGTTTTTATTCAATAAATTCTCACAATTTTTTATGGCATTAATTATTTATCATTTATAAAATTTCTACAAAATTACAAATGTCTACAAATTTTAGCATTGCCTATATATAATTTCATACGAATGAGGGAAAAAAATCTTACAAAAATTAATAAGAAAAGAAAAGAAGAAAAGCATAAAATGTCTCCCACTATCAAAAGAAACGCAAGCATAGATTTGATAAAGAATAATTGTACCTATTTAACATAAATTAATGGAGATTGAGTTTTCACTAATAGAATCATAATAATAATAAAAAAAAATCTTCACTTATAAAACTAAGGAAATAGGAATTATTCATTAAATTTAAAGGAGGAAAAATAGAGATTTTCAATATATTGGACATGAAATAGAATCGACATGACTAATCCGATTCTCAAATCTATTAACATAAGTAATTTTGATATCAATTACATCCTATCAAATATTTTTACAATCATCAAAAATAATATCAATATTAGACTCTACTGTTTGCATTTCTGTTAGTATAAAAACCAATTGATGGGAATCCTTTTCCATAGTAATCAGACTCATCTGCCAGTTAGACAAAAGTGAATCATCAATATTGGCTTTTGTCCAACTTCTTGGTGGTTTACTCCACTTCGCATAAGTTTTAAGATTACCACATAACTTATTTCAATGATTGCCTCCTGTAAATTTACCTTGCTTGAAAATAAAATATTTTATCTATGAGGTGTATAAAAGTTTAAGAAAATATAATATTTTTTATAAAGAAAACTTACTAAATATTTTTAATGAAAGGAAACTCACTAAATTTCATTAAAAAAATAACAAAACTCAAAAAAGGAACAAAAACGACAAAAAACAAAATCATTTTTCATGCACAGAAAGACACATATTAATATATCTAGAGAAATTGGTTTTTATTGAATAGAAAAATTAAATAAAATAAAGAAAAAGGAAATACCAAATGAAAGCTAGTGGTGGCTTAATAAAAAATTAAAAAAAAAAAAAAAAAAAAAAAAAAAAACCTAAAGGAGAAGTTGAGAGAGACGGCAGCTAGAGTTTCCCCTAGATTTTTTTTTTTTCCTTAAGATGCTGCAATTTGGATTATAATCTTCTTTTTTATTTAAAGAAATTTTCAATAAATAAAAAAAGAAAATAAATAATAACAAAGGGACATCTTTGCAAAGCAAATAGAATTGGTGTTCTTTAGATGTTCCTAAAATAGAACATTTTGCCTATAGAAGGAGGCACAACCCTACTTCTCTTTATCCTAGCAAGGATTTAAAGAGGATGAGTTGGATTTGTTTCTTTTATTATTGGTTGCAAAGTTAACAATAACAACTCTTTATAAAATAATAATAATAATGAAATTAAAAATAAAATCACCTATTTCTTGTTAATGGAAGAGGGCCCTTATGTTTCCACTACAAGTTTTTCATAAGATTCGCTCTTGGCTTTGAAAACGCTTGGTCCCTAGATTTTGACTAACTCTTCAAATTAGACCACATTTCAATTCCTTCCAAAAACTCTCTCCTTTTGAAATATTTATTATTTTAGAAATTTTTTTATTTTTATTTTTTATTATTTTAGGATTCCAAAAATTTAGTATTTATTATTTTTTTAATTTTATTTATTATTTATTTTTTACTAAACATTTACATTAATTGTTTTTTTTTATTTACATTAAAATTAATAAAAAATATTTTAGTCTTTTTAATTTAAAATTATAATAATTTAATAACTTTTTTAATTTATGTGTTAAAATTTTAAATGATAAATATTTTAAAATAGAGAGAGTAGCCAATTACATTTATTAAATACCTATGAGAAAGTGTGAATCAAAAGTTTTTGTGAAAAGTGTGAATCAAAAGTTTTCGTCTGAGGTTGAAATTTATTATATGTCTTTGCCTCCTTCCAATCTAACTATTTATTATTTAGTCCTCAATCTAATTAAACTCTAATAAATTCCACTGCCAATATCATTGTAGTAAGAGATTCTTTTCTACAATGTTTATGTATTTCTTCTTTTATTAAATTAAATTAAAAAAAACTTGTATAATATTATTTTAACTTTCATATTTGAGTATGCATTCCACCATTAATTTACACTAATTTAATAATATTTTTTTCTATTTATTTCGCACTATCATGAAAAAAAAAAGATTTTCATTTTTTTTTACGTACTACAATATTTTTATCAGAAAAATCTCAATATTGAATTAAACAAAAATTGCTTACATTTTGCATATATATTCAATTCATATATGCACTCACTTAATGTAATAGAAATACATCAGATAAATTTGAGTATAAGTATCTTTTCACTAAAAAAAATAGAATCATAACTTTTAAATCAATATTTTTTAAAAATATTTACAATTATTTATTAGGTTTATGAATTTTTTTTGGGGAATAGGTTTATGAAAACTTGATAAATACACAACATAGAGAAATATTTTCCAAATTAAACATTTGTTTCCTTTATCCTTATTTAACATACAATATTTAATTTTGTAGTTTTTAACGTGTATTGAAATTTATTGGCATTTGTCGCAATTAAAAGAATATATATGAGAATGGAAGGTTTTATTTATATTTAAATTTCTCGTTTCTTTATTATTTATCTGTTAATTGAAAGTCCAACTCTATGCTGTTTGACCTTCTTGAATAAAAGAAAACAATCAAATTAATTACCACATTAATTACTGCAGCTGAGTTATCGGCGGTATGGAAGGGTCTTATGCTGGCTTGGCAACTTGGATTTAGGAACATCATTGTGGAGATGGATTCAATCCTCGTGGTGAATTGGTTGTCAAATAAAGTTAAGTGCTCCAGTGCTCAATCTAACTTGGTTGATGCTTGTGCTGAACTAATCAAGAGAGATTGGAGGATTCAAATTCAACATATATTTAGAGAAGGAAATAGAGTTGCTGACCTAATGGCGAACAAGGCGTTGGAATTTCCAAAAGATTTTCATGAGATGATTGAGTGTCCTAAATTTCTTTATCAATGTTTGCTGGGAGATATATCCTGCTGGTGTTTGCTGGCCTAGAGTTGTCAGAGTTTAAGGCTCTATTTTCCTTTGTTTAGTGGCTTGTTGCCCTCCCCAGCATAAAAAGAACTAAACAATTAAGGCTTTATTTTAGTCGTCTATATCCATCATGTAGTAGTATTACATAAAAAAAAAAAAAAAAAATAGATATTAATTGGTTTATATTTTTTGAATTTTTAGTTTATTTTATTAATAGTATAATTTATATTTTTATAAAATAAAATAAATTTTTAGTTGATTAACAGAGTATTATTTTGAATTATAAGTACATTCTCGATAAATTAATAAATTATTAATTTATTAATTAATTAATACATCTTTAAATTAATAAAATTTATGTGATTCCAATATTATTAATTTATAAAGATTTCATTATATTTATTTATAATCTAGTAGCCTTGTACATCCTTTAAGTTATGTTTTCAAATTTGACCTCATCTTAAAATCGGTAAAAGTAGAGGATCATAGGGTTAAAAATTCAATTAAAATTGAATTAAGATTGAACTAAAATATAGTAATAAATATTATTTATACTAAGTATTTGAAGATATATATGGATAACACATATTACATGATCTAAATGAATATCATATCAATTGAATACGCATTATAACGTTTATTATATGTTAAAGTAATATTTATTATATATTATGAACACTTGTTATAGAATATATTAAATTTATAAGTGACTCTCAATTTTTTTAGTTGAACCAACCATACCGGCATATGACTTAGAAAACATAACCTCTAAGACTTGTTTAACAAATCACTCTTGATAAGTGAGTAAAGATTTATGCTCTGTAACATGATCCAGTAGTCGGACGGATTGAATTTAACAAGTCTCATTAGCCACAAAAATGGAATGGGAATCAAATTAGTCTTATTTACTGGAAATTATTAATATTTTCACTACTAAAATTTGTCACAAATCTATTGAAATCCACCTCTTATTTTTACATTTATCTCATTTCTAATTACCAGTATTTAAACCCACTCAAGTAGACTCGTGCGATCACCCAACTGTCCCTGGAATTAAAAGGAGCTTTGATTAGAGTTTTGTTAGCAGTGAAAGTTGAACTCTTCTCAGTTTTCTCCTTCCCATTTCCCAGACTAATAAACCTATTAATTTCGTATATCTATTAACAGTTCAAATCCCAATGCCTATCTTTTCCCACCATTTAAGCTCTATTCTCAATGTCTGCAATGTTTTTGACCAACTCTACAGTGCTTTCTTATCTCATAATAGTCCATTTACCAATTAAATTATGCCACGTTTACAACCACATGCACTTTATTACTAAATTTACATATGTCATTTCTTCTAAAAAAGAAAAATAATCTCTCGTCAAATACCATAACCCCCCTACCGATTTAGCCAAAAAAAAAAAAAATCAGAGCATCCCGGTAATATTTTTAGTCTATTTTTTATTATAATATAAATAATTTAATTTTTTATTTTAATTTATCTTAAAAATTATATATATTTCAAAAACACCCTCTATTTTATTCTTTATATATTTTTTATTAATAAAATTATTTAAAAAACAATAACGATGAAAAAATAAAAAATAAATAAATAAGAGAAATAATAAAAACTATCTTAAGAATTATTTTCTTTTTTCTAAAATTTAAGAAAAATTTAAATTTAAAAAGTGAGATTGCAACCCTTAAAATATTTCAAGAAAGGAAAAATTTTGAAGAGGCTTTCAGAGATATAACAGTTAAACATATTCTTTAAAATATAAAAAGAGATCTTTCTTAAGAAAAAGTTTTACTTAAGAGGCTATCATGCTCTAAGGTACTTTCTTTCTAATGGTAAATTGGTAACCCATATTAGCAAAGGAGATTTTATTTTATTGGATATACAAATAATTGGCCAAAGGAAATAAAATACGGAAAAAAACATATTTAACTCTTATATTTATTTTTAAAAATTCATATACTCATAATTAATATTTATATTTATTATATTGAATTGTATGTTTGATAATCCCCCAGTAGGAAAGTAAAAAATAAAAATAAAAAAAGTTGGCACGTGACAGGCAGTGGCTCTTTATACAAAACAGAGAATAGTAACACTTTTTACATTACTAAATTTTCACCTTGTTACAGAAAAAATAAAGGACCAAAAAAAAAAAAAAGGTTGCAACGCCAAAGAGTCAGAAGTCACGTGACATAGAAAATTAGCAACCATAGCCATAGCCATAACCATAACCATGACCACAATAAGAATGGAATTTCTGGTGGTGGTGATGACCACCATAAGAAGCAGAAGATGACGACCTCACAGAAAAAACACCATTCCAGATCTCAGTAAAAGCTCTAACAATAATTCCATGGTGATATGGTGAATTCAACTGCAAGAAACAATTCAACAACTCTCTTAGATCATCTTTCGAGTATATTTCCTTCTCTAATATCATTTGCAACATCGATTGTCGGAAATCAAGATATGGGTCATCGGAATCTTTCTCTACCGCCACACTATCGCCGCCGACACGACCCAATCCTTGTACAGTTCTCTTGTCACAGAAATAAGGTGACTTGTCGGTGGTGGTAGCCGGAGAAAATGAGGTAGTTGTGTTGTCATCATAATATTGAGCAGGAGATTGATTAGTTTTTGATGAAGTGGAAGAAGAATAGTAGAGGTCCTGGTGGTGGTCGTTATAGTGCTTCCGGTAGCCGGAGTAGCTTGCGGTGGAAGTGATGGTGGTGGGTATTTTGGGCTTGGGCTTAGGGTGAAATATATTAGAAAGATTTGGTTTCTTGCAGCTGCTACAGCCTAAGTTGACTGAGACAGAGTTCAAGATTAGCCTTTTCTTGTTATTCGTAGACATTGCAACTAAGAAGGAAAGCACGAAAGATATGGTTTCTTGTCAAGTGTAAGAGAGCGAGCTAAGGGTCCTAAGGAAAGGAAGGAAAGTGAGAGTTGCGTTGTTGGAGATGAGGCATTTGACTCAATATAAATCCTTTCATGGATGGTTGTTTTACTAAGGTGGGTCCCGTATTTATTGATATTGTCACTTGTCTGTTATTGTTTATTTATCACAATATGATCTTCACCATTTATTTTTAATTCAATTAGTATTGGGATTGTAGTATAGTGAAGGTGGCTTTGATTTTGAGCATATAACTCATTAATGGATTGTCAACTCTCTTTAAGTAGATGGAAATTAGGACATCTATAATCATTAATATGATTCTCTCTCACTCTCTATCTTTCTCATTATGTGTGATACCTAATTAAGTCTATTTTTTTTTATTAGATGTGTGAAACACTGTACATGCTCGGTTTATAAATTTAAAAATAATCTCTTGAATACTTATTTTAAAAAAACGGTAATTTAGTATTTTATATTTAACTTAATTAATTAATTCATTTTAATTATTTAAAAAAATAATTAATTAGTCTATCAATTTTAGTTTCATTATATTATTTTATCTTTCAATTCAATTTATATACTTTTTTTGTTAGAATGATTAAAATGCCCTTATATATACAAAATAGAAATATTATTTACTTTTATTAATTTAATTTTTTGATTTTATATTTTTATAAAATAAAATTATATTTATTATATAACAATGACATTTTCGTTATGTTTATAAAATTTAAAAGAAAAAGTATAAAAACTGAATGGAATGATTAAATAGTCTGACGAAATAAAAAATACATGACTAATTAGTAGTTTCTCAAAAAGTATTAACAAATTAGTTAATTATATCAAACTTTATGTCTAAATAGTAATTTATCATTTTAAAAAACAATAAATTATATCTTAATTAATAAAAAATTAAACTCTCTTATCAATTAAACTAATTATATTTACATACATCTATTGAAAATTTATTTTGTTCATTTTTGTGATAAAACATAGGTGAAACTAGAAAATTCAGCAATAAGGGACAAAAAATTAAGAAATTGCTAATATGCAGAACCTGCTTTAAAAAATTTAGAAATTGCTAATGTGCAGGATCTGCTCAAAATTATTAATGTTTATTATCACGCTCCAAACCCGAGGGCACGTGACCAGTACTAGGACACGGGAAATGTATGAGGCTACCAGTGCCCGTAGTAAGCCTAACTCAAAACATATAACAGAAAGCCCAAAACTAAAAGGGCTATGGGGCCAAATGAGGTAAGCAGATCCAAATAAAACACAACATAAAAAAAAAATAAAAACTCACTGGGCCAACAACTCGTTTATTTTATAAATTACAAAAGGTTCTACTTAACAACATATTACAACTCTTAAAATACATCACTGAATATTAAACAATATATAAGTACAAAGTGTAACATTGCGGAGTTCTAGAGTTATAATTACAAATATACATATAATATATACATTTTTGAATATTCAACAATACAAACTACTGCCGAAGAGAGATTGACAGCTTACTCAGTTACGATTCTTTCACAAGCTCATTCCCTGACCTGAAAACAACGAAATGAACAGGAATGAGCGTTCGACTAAGTGAATGATACCAGCTAATATATTAAACTGGTATCCTTGAGATAGAACTCTAATGCACATGCTATGCACTATGTCATAGAGACAGACAGTTCACATCAGCAAACAAAGACGAGATACGGTCCACAATACCACTCTAATCTCAATATGGGGAGCCAATCCCCTATCCTAGCTCTCTGAATTCAATAATATGTCTCTTATATCCAAGGGGCCCGACTGTCACTGGTCTGTACCACGCAGCCCTGACCCGACTGACAGCGGCCCTGGCGATGAGTAGGCTCGGCCAGCATCCATCAGTCATAGCTCATCTTCTAAATCCATCATAATCCAAATCATAACTATAACAAATCTATAACCCTAGGTGGTACTGTATCCTCCCGACTTCCATCCATCAATCACAACCACAATATGGCACAGAATATAGAATGTTAGTTCATCATTCACAGTCAAATGTTACATGCTTATATATGCAGTAGTAGTACATAATATACATATATATACACACAGCAATGCATATGAAATAAAAACAGGTTAATACACTAGTAAGTATCACTCACCTAACTGTCGACGCTTCCGACCGGCTTCCCTTGGAAGAGCAGCCTTGGAACCAGGAAGACGCTAGACATCGACACCTTGCAACAATGGACATTGTTAGAATAAGAAACACACTTAACCAGACACCATTAAAAGACTACTGAGATTCTAGTCGAGGTCTCGACAGAATCATACAGAACCTAACAACAGGCTTGACAACTTAACAAATACTCTAAGGACTACTAAATATACAATAACTTATTTAACGACTGAAATACAAGGGTTTCAGGTTAACCTTTATAAATTTCAATCATACGGACATCGATAATCGTGCCAGAATATCGAAACAGAACCACCAGACCTCCCCACGTGCCACCGCTGCTGGTGGCGGATCTGGGAAAACTCCATACCAGCAGGTTCACCTCGATGCCAGGATCACGGAAATGGTCACCACTCTCCGCCACTCGCCCTCCAACCGCCGAAAAACACCTCCAAAGTTTCGGGTTGCGTTTTTCGATCTCTTCATCCGGTGGTCCTCAGAGGGCAAAGTGGGTACCAAAATGAAGCTCTCATCCTCAGGAGTTGAACGAGACCGACCTTGCTTGATTTGGCTGCCGGAGTCGGCCGGAATCTACAGTTGAAGTCTCGGTGGCCGGCGGTCCTTCTCTCCTCGCATACACCACCGTGCGCCATCCGATCACCACGCTGCCACCTCCCCCGAGATCGCCGGACCATCCTCTACCTAACAGTGGTGGCGGTGCTCGCCACAGCCCACCAAAACTCACCTAGCAGCCCTCTCTCTCACTCTCGGCCTCTCCCTTTCTCTCTCCTCCTTCCTCTTCGTTCCTCCCCGTTCTGCTTCTCCAAAACTCCCCATTTCACTCCCCATACTGACCAATCACATGTTTTCTTTTTTTTTTTTTCTTCTTCTTTTTACTTACTTAATACACAGTTATGTTATATATATATATATATATATACACTAAACCTTATAATATAAATATAATACTACACACATATATATACAAATTAATATAACCAATAATAATAACAACAATAATATTAACAATAACACTAACAATACTAATAATAATACGAATAATAATCATAACAATAATAATAATAATAACACATGTTTTCTTTTTTTTTTTTTTCTTCTTCTTTTTACTTACTTAATACACAGTTATGTTATATATATATATATATATATATATATATATATATATATATATATATATATATATATATATATATATATATATATATATATATATATATATATATACACTAAACCTTATAATATAAATATAATACTACACACATATATATACAAATTAATATAACCAATAATAATAACAACAATAATATTAACAATAACACTAATATTAACAATAACACTAACAATACTAATAATAATACGAATAATAATCATAACAATAATAATGATAATAACAACAATATTAACTCATAGTTATATATAATAATAATAATAATAATAATAATAATAATAATAATAATAATAATAATAAGAATAATTTATAATATACATATTATTAGAATAATTTACAACATAAACTTATATATATATATAACAATAATACTATAGTCGGTAATAATAATTCAATTAATATAATTTCTCCAGACTCCACATTAACATTTTCATAATAATATATATATATATATATATATATATATATATATATATATATATATATATATATATATATATATATATATATATATATAATACTTAAATAAAATTACCATTAATAGTATATATTCAAATAGTATGAATATTTATAATTTAATAAAATATAGATTCAATTCTTACTTTAATGAGGAAAATAATAAAAATAATACGTTTTCGTACAAAAATAGAATTTGATAAAATAAATAGAAATTCAGGGTATTTCACTTATTATTAAATAAATAATAATAATAAAATGTTCATTAATTTTATATACTTTTCTTTCCACCAAATAATAGAAAATAATACAACGTTAAATGGCTATGTGATTTCCCTATGGTCTTTCTAAGTGTTGCTATGTGCATAAACATATTAGAGGGGATGTGCCTCTTCCATCTTGGATTAAGCTCAATACCAACGATTCTGGATTGTGTAAACATAAGGGTAACATATGAACAAAATGAGGCATTATTAGTACCTTTCTTAGAAGAGGAAGTTCATCAGGCGTTATTTGAGATGCACTTTGATAAATCATTGAGTCTAGATGGTATGAACCCAACGTCCTATCAGAGGTTTTGGAGTATTGTGAAATTTGATGTTATGGTTGCTGTTCTAAGTTCAATAAATTGTGAAAATTTTATAAATGGTCTTAATGACACTAACATTGTTCTTATTCCTAAAAAGAACAATCCATAAGTTATGAGATATTTAAGGCCTAATGCCTTGCGCAATATGTTATATAAAATTGCCTCTAAGATTCTTAGAAACTGTATGAAGAAAGTTCTTCCCCCTATTGTTTCAGAGATCCAAAATGCCTTTGTTCCTGAGTGGTTGATTTATGATAATATAATGATCACTTTCGAGATAATGCATTCTCTTAAAAGAAAGAGGCAAGGCAAAGATAGTGTAGCTGCCTTGAAAATAGACATGAGCAAGGCTTATGATAGAATTTGAGTGGAGATTTTTGCAACAAATAATGTTAAAACTGGGTTTGATCTAAAATGGGTTTAGTTGGTAATGTTGTGTGTGTCTACAGTAAAGTATAAGGTGGTTCATGGCAATTCTAAAGTGGGATCAATCATTCCACCCTGTGGTCTAAGGCAGGGGTGTTATTCTATTAAAAGTGATTATAATTTTCTGGTTCATTCTAAGATTAATAATATCATATGTTTGGATTTTGATTTTTAGAGGAAGTTGTGGCAACTTAAAATTCCACCAAAAATTTTGAATTTTTTGTAGAGAGCCGCATCTCTTTGCCTTCCAACGAAGGAGTTGTCATGCTTAAAGAGAGTGAAAGTTGATATTTTTTGCCTAGTTTGTGATGCATATGCTGAAACCATTCTTCAAATTCTAGTTTCTTGTCCTAATGGTAAGAAGTATTGGAGATATAGCAAATTTGGTTTTTTCATTGGAAATATCAGTTCATTCACAGAATGGTTGAATTATTATTATTATTATTTGCTAAAGCCACAATGGAAGAATTGGTGGATGGAGCTATCTTGTGTGGAGTATTTGGTGCCTTAGAAATAAGGTGATTTGGAATAAAAAATTCAAAACTTTTACAAGTATTTATATGGTTGCTTCTTCCTTTTTAAATCAATGGAAGTCTGCGAATGAAGCTCCCCTTGATATTAGTAATTCTAGATACTCCTTTAATTGGCAAAAGCCTTTGGTCAATTCTTTTTCTGCTAACATTGATGTAGAAGTATTTGATAGTTTGAATATGTCTTTTGCTAGTTGTGTATTTCGTGACCATAATGGCAGCTTTGTGGTAGCCCTATGTTGTGAAGATGATAGGCTAGATAGATTCAATTGTTGTAGAGGTTTGT
The DNA here is from genome assembly GCA_947687605.1 of Reutealis trisperma. NCBI lineage: Eukaryota > Viridiplantae > Streptophyta > Magnoliopsida > Malpighiales > Euphorbiaceae > Reutealis > Reutealis trisperma. The sequence continues at coordinate 3,042,387 of CANTUT010000052.1, read as the reverse complement.
GGGATTCATGAGGCACTTAGTTGGTTGAAGGATTAGGGGGTTTGGGTCAGTTTCAGTACAGAGTGATGACTATCAATTACTCAAGCTATTCATGACAAAACTCTATGGCTATCAAGTTTGGGTTAGTAAATTTAGATTGCCATTCTCTTATTCAAGAAATGGGTAATGTGTTCCTTCAATTTGTTACATGATGAACAAATCAATTAGCTCATAAATTTGCAAGAGCTACTAATTCTTTATCTGATTGTGAAGTTTGGAACAAAGTTCCTCCTATTTTTGTAGTTGATGTACTCCAAATTGACATAGGTCATCTTAATTAATAATATTTTTCATATTTTAGTTTCAAAAAGTATTAGCTAGTGTCATCATAGTATTTTTTTTATCTTATTAATTTTAATTTGTTAGGGAAAAAAGAGTTATAAGCGTAGCAATAAGAAAAGAGAAAAACATCACAAATGAATTTTACATAGTGTTGTTTCTCACTAGACCTATATCCATGGTCCCTCAAATGAATAATCCACTAAATTATCAAATCAACATATTACAATTTTTGAACGGATAAAATTATAAATTCTCTCATAATATCATCACCCATCACAAAAACAAAATTACAAACCCTCTCACAATATTTACCCATGTACTTTGTGTCACTTTCAATCAATGGGTAAAAATTCCAACTCAATTATTTGGCAAAAAGCTTCACATCCTTGAACATTAGGAGAAAGCCAAAGAACCTCTCCTATAATACTCCTATTAATTATAATATTATCCATTATCAATCCTAAACTTAATAAGGATCCTTATCCAAATAGGAATAATATTAAAATAAGAATTGTACTCTATAAAGGAAATAATTTTCCACTCCATTGAATGAATATCTCTCACACGCGAAATAGAAAAAAACTATTCTTCCAAATCCTATTAGGATTTTGAGTCACAATCCTAGCAATCTCCACCTTGACTCAAAATCTCGCATTCAAGCAATCTTCAACAATTCCAATAATCTTCACCTTACTTCAAAATATCTCAGTCTTGCAATATTCAAAATCTTCAATTATCAAATCTTCATATTGGAGCTCCATCTCAATCAAAATTTCTCATACAAGTACAAATCATCATCATAACTCATCAATTGAGGAATCATCATCATCATCAATTTCCAACTCGCACTTCATCTTCTCTTGCATCTTGCATCTTCTTTGAATTCTTAAAGTCTTCTTCCAATTTCGAGCAGCGATACTCCACCTTGCTAACACATGACTCCCAATTGATGTGTCTTCACTCTTCATCATCTTCATAATCTTCAATATTTTTCTTTTTTCTAAAAAAAAAAACCCTTGAACCTCAAAACAATAACCAACAATTTTGATACCACTTGTTAGGGAAAAATAGAGCTGTAAGCGCAGTGATAAGAAAAAAGAAAAATAGCACAAATGAATTTTATGTTGTTCGGTCTCTCACTAGACTTACATTCATAGTCTATCGAAAGATAATCTACTAAATTATCAAATCAACATATTACAATTTTTGAACGGACAAAATTACAAGTCCTCTCACAACATCATCACCAATCACAAAGACACTCTACTCATGTACTTTGTGTAATTCTCAATCAATGGGTAAAAACCCAACTTAACTATTTGGTAAGAGGCTTTACATCATTGAACCTTGGGTAAAAGCCAAAGAACATCTCATATAATACTCATATTTATAATGTTACACATTACCAATCACAATTTAATAGGAATACTCATCCAAATAGAAATAATATTAAAATAAAAATTATATTTTATAAAGAAAATGATCTTTCACTCCATTAACAGAATATTTCTCACATACAAAATAAGAAAAAGATCTTCTTTCAAATTCTATAAGAATTTTGAGTCACAATCCTATTATAATCCAAATACCTCTATTGCGTTATAATAATTAGAAAACAGTTGTGCAAAGGATGATCTAAAATTATAAAATTAAAGTTTAGGATAATTAAAAGTCCGTCTAAAAGAATTCAAATTGATATAATTTTTCAATCAATTTTGGATCGTATAGGAAATTCAAAACTCAAAATTTGGTTGGAGCATTATAGTATTTAAATTTTATTCAAAAAAGTACTTCAGGTATTCAAACTTGGATTAGCTCCATTAACTTATAAGATTGATAAACTCACTCATTAATATTAAATATATAGTCCAAATAAGTTTGAGTGAGCTCTAGTTCGAATTAAAAATTATTATTTAAATATTATACACTATCAAATAAATATCTAATATTATATATATATATATATATATATATATATATATATATATGAGCCTTTTAAGTAAAATATTACCCCATTGTTCTAAAAAGGTTGTCAACTTTTTTTTCTCACACAGTTTAAAAAACATAATTAATTGTTTGCCAACTCATAAATTTTATTATTTCCTCCGTTTTAAATTAATAGTCTTTTTAGGAGAATGCACATGTATTAAGAAAGTCATTTAATTGTCATAATTGTAAGTTAAAAAGATTAAAATTTTTTTTTATTTTGATGAAAAAAATAAAAGTAATTAATATGAATATTTAATAGAAAGATAAAGAGAGGATAAAGTTGTAAAAAAATAATTAATATTTTCTTGAAATTCTAAAATTATAAATATTTTGAAACAAAATAAAATTTTTAAAGAGACAATTATTTTGAAACAGAGAGAATATATTTTTTCACTTATATTTTTGCATGTACTCATTTATTATTATTTTTATTATTAATTTTAAAAATACACATTTTTCAATTAATAAGGATAAAATAAATAAATATTTATAATTATTTTTATAGTGAATAAGTATTTTAAAATATCTTTAAAAAAATAATAGATAATTTTTTTAAAATAAAAAAAGTATTTAAAAAAACGTAAAATATTATAACACCAAATCCGGTTTAATTTACTATTTAAATTTAAATATGAATTTATTAAAATCAAATCAATATAGACTAAATTGGGAATTAGATTCGAGCAATCCACGGACAGTTTAATTTTTTATGCAAATCCACGGAAAGGAGTTGTCTTGTCGGTTTATTTTCTCATTTGTTTGGTTTAGTAAAGGCAATAAATCACGGATTAAAAAAAAAAAAAATTGTCATTTCCAATTATAATTAACAACAACTCTGCCAAATTACAAGCTGACTCGCAATATTTGGAAAAATTACAAACTTGTCTTTGTTTTTTACTTTTTCTTTTTTTTTTTTTTAATTTCTTTTCAGAATTTAGCAAAAAACAAATTTGGCTTTTATTGAGGATGATAATTACAGAACCCAGCTCTGCCAAGTCGCTTGAGTCTTAAATTGGTCCACGTATGTTGTTGCTCCTGTGAATATTAATGTTTGAGAATTGAGTGCATTTATCATGACAAATTTCATTTTTTATTTTAATTCCCACTTTTTTCCAATTTTACACAAATCGGACGGGAAATGGTATTTTCGGTGGCAGAAAAGTGAGTAACGTGTAAGAACTTGCTCTTGGAAAGAGAATAATTATGATTTTAAATAACAATTTTATGTATCATATTAATATTATACTAAATTGAATTAAAAGATTTTTTAAAAAAATTAATAAATTGATATAATTTAATAAAAAAATAAAATATAACATCTAAAATGTAATATATTAAATTAATTAATACTTAAGTAACCATGATTGTATTTAAAAAAATTTAAATTACATAAATAATAATAATAAATTAAATTCAAATTATATAATTAATAATAATAAATTAATCTTATTTTATTAATTCATGAGAGAAAAAATCATCTTATTCAATATGAATAAAGTGATAAAAAAATCACTATATATTCTAATTAAATAAAGTAAAATTAAAAAAAATAACTCATTTAGATTTTAATTGAAATATAAATAATGTAAAAAATGATATACCAATAATTTACTAATAAATATAAAATAATAGTTTTTTAAACAATATATTTATAATTTACATTAATAAAATAAAAAATAATAATATAATAATAATATTTTTTTATTAATACATTAAGTTCATATCACTAAATAACGGTCATTATATCAGTGTGTGTTTGGTAATTCATTATTGATTCATGACTAATTCCTATTGGTATAAGTGTAACATATAAATAACGTGTCAGATTTTTCAAAATTTCAAACGATATGACCATTATTTAAAATCATAGAAACAACAGCTGAAAATGGCTGCTAATACTCCGTAGGCTGAGGAGTAAACAAAGAAATCTATACAAGGAGGGGCTTGCATTTGATTAGTGAGTTGGTGAGACAATAGCTTACTAAGGCGATGATCAGTAGGTGGTATGAGAAGATGATCAGTCACATTGGAACTGAAATATGATTATTTAACTATTCACAAAATAATATTTAATTTAAGGTACAATTTATAAAAAGAGATTATTGAAGTATGAATTTTGTTTTAATAACCTATCACATAATTTTATTGTAATTTTATCTCAAAAATTTGAAAAATGGATTTGTATAAAACTATAATAGTATATAGCTTTTTTAATTAAAAAATTATTAGATGGTTAATCATCAGTTTCTTCTATTTAATTTATTCGACCTGATTAAACGTTACTATCTTCATTTAAATTATCTTTATAGGATACACTGACCATCAACCATCCCATAAGATCACCATTATCGATCTTTGATTTCAATCTGTATAAAGTTCATTCCATACGGCTAAGTCAAATATTTAGACATGTGACCAAACAAGTAATGGACATGTTTTTACCATTGCATCGTACTAGCTTCGTAGCCTTCCGTGATAAATGTTAAGGTAGTGTCGTATTTGATGTGATGAAATTTGACCCTATGCTATGACTAAAATTTTGCAATTTCATTGAATATATCTATTGACATAATCCGAGTTTTTGTTGAGTATGATATACAAATGGCATGTCGTATCTTTTTAATGTTATTTCTGGTGACATATCAAAAAATATCAAAGATATTTAATGAAATTTATCTGCATTAGCTAAATTTATTAAAAAATAAGTGACATATCGAACAAAAATATTTCGAGAAATTTTAAAGAATTTTGAAAAAAATAAAAGTGCAATTTAAAAGTTTTGATTTGAAATTTCACATATTATTGCAAAAAATCACAAACTTGATAAAAAATTATCAAATAATAAAATGCATATTTATCAATATAAGATGCATGTTCGTCAATATAATGAATATTATCATCAATGTATAACTTAGGATGAATATTGTTTTTGACTATCAAATTTTTTATCAAAATATTCTAGTAGGTAAAATAAATGATTTGAACCATACAAAATTTAACATAATATTAAAAATATTATTATAGTATGGTTAATTTATTGTTATAGTAGTCTTACAGGACAATAATTATGTGAGTATTGTATTAATTATAAGAAAATGTATTATGATATTCAAATTTACTAAGTATGAACTTGATCAAACTTATTTTTGGTGTTATTCTATTAGATTCTTAATTTCATACGAATTATATATATCACTTTATAATTTTAGGTTAAATATTGCTTATATTTGATGCATACATCAATTTAATAAAATAAGAACACATAAAATAAAATAAAAAGTATTAGTATTTTTTCACTGGATAAAAAATAGACAAAATAATCATATTAATTAAAATATCTCATCACTCATGAACTTATATAATAATGTAGGTAAAAAATTTTTATAATTTTAAGTGGTTTATAGATTTACTTTCATATTTTAATTTATAATTATTTCTCATACTTTTCATAATATTTCTCAAAATTTTATTCAATATTTTTAAGTTTAAATATTAATTTTTATATATTTTTTAAATTGATATCGATATTTTTATAATTTTGAAACCTCGATATTTATTGCTGATATCGTCCTTCTACCACGTTTCATAGACAAAATCGCTTTTACCACATTTAGATCGAGAATACGGTAAAACCGGTGCTGGTTTGATTTAAATCATAGGCTAGTAACCAGTAAAATTCTAGGGCAGTGGAAAAAGGAGTAAACAAAAACAAAACTGAAGGGAGAAGAAGACATGGGTCAGCTGAATTAGGCAGATGAAGACAGGAATAGATAGGAATGGGAAACTTCAAGAGGAAAACAAGGGGCTTCATTGAATTTGTTGTTTAACCAAAGTCTTTTCCTATTTTGTGCTTCTTTCAGTATCTGTAAGCCTCCCTTCACAAAATAGACAAAACCAAATAGAGGCCTTGACCAATATCATACATATGTCTGTCTTTTTCTTTTGTAAAATAAAAAACAAAAATATTTCCCATAATTTCAGGTTACATGCAGATATTTTAATCTTCAAACAAAATAACAGCCACAACTCTCAATCTAACTATAAAAATTTATGTAAAATGTAATAATTACTTCCGTAATGTCAAGAATCTATTATCTACTAAAGTGAAATATCTAATAAAAATATATTATATTATAAATAGATGTAGTATTCTTCTTAGCATCTCACACTAGACTACACAATAGAAAGCAATTTTCCCTTTTAACGTCTTTTATTAAATTAGTGACAACTATTTATAATATGAAAAAAATTGAATATGAGACTTTTAACTTTTTACACTTTTAAAAGAAGATAAAAAGACTGACTAGATCAGACTTGATTGATTATTAATGTTCTAATTTAACTCTATTCTTGAGAATGTTATGTTTTGGTTTAATTCTATCCATAAGAATGGTACCCGAGCATTAGGCAACTCTCTCAAAGCACTCAATTTAATCACAACATCAATCCCTTAATTTGGAGTCATTAATTATCAATAAAATATTACTCCCTACCCAATTGAACCCATAGCAAGAAGTCGGACAATGAGATAGAAAGCATATCCCTTGAGCTCTCGGTTTATTTATCGAATTTCTTACAAGATTAACTATTATTTTTTTTACATTATAAAATATATATATTATTTTTTTACATTATAAAATAGACACAAGACTATTTAAACTATTAGCTTAAATAAATAAATATTTCATTAGTGTAACATATTTGGAATGAAACATCTATTGGAATGAAACATCTAACCTTGATTAAGTAATGCCAAAAAACTATTCCCTTCATTTTTAAATACATATTTATTATTTAAAATTTCAGTATATAGATTAAGAAAGTTATTTAATTATTATAATTTTAAAGTAAAAGACTAAAATATTTTTTCTTAATTTTAATGTAAAGAAATAAAAATAATTAATATAAATATTTAGTAGAAAAATAAAATAATGATAAAATTAAAAAAAATAATAAATATTTTATTAAAATCTTAAAATGATAAATATTTTTAAATAAAAATATTTTTTTAAAATAATAAATATTTTGCAACGGAAAAGCATATTGAAAGTGCATATGGTCATGTGCATTATCATTCCACTTGGACATTATCTTGTCCATATATCGGCAGTTTTTAGTTGAAAAACTCGCATTTAAAGTATATATATCATATATAATTGTGGCTGTTAATTAAACACATTATTATTATTATTATTATTATCCAGAGTCACGGGACAATACAAGCTAATTATCAGCAGATTTTCTGCCCTGTGATATTGAGATTCTTCTTCTGGCAACTCTGATTTTATTTTATTTATAAAAAGTTTATACAAATTGGGATACGGATAATCAACTTCTTGCAACTTGTATTATTCAAATACTAGCATTCTCTTAGGCTTGAAAACCCCAATATTACGTTAAATCAATTGTACTGTTATTGGATTTTAATTTTTTTCCATTTTAAAAAAATAATTTTAAAATACATATATGTTGTTTTCCAAATAGAGCATATACTAACCTGTTTGGATTTGAATTTTCTAAAAGTGTTTTTCAATAAAATTTTGTATACTTTTTTTTTTTAAACTGCTTTTAATTAAAACTAGATAAAATGATTTTTTTTTTGAAAATAGGTTTGAAAAAACAGTTTATAAAAAAAATAAAAATCAATTAATTAAATAAATAAATAATTTAAAAATATTTTTTTAATCTCTAACAGCAATCCCAAATGCCACCAATAATAATTTACTAGTTGAAACAATCTTATCTTTTCCATCTTGCACTACATATTTCTCTTTCATAACCATTTTATTGAATAGATCCATTTGTCTAACGTTAGCTTCTATCTCAACTATTTTCATGAAAATTGAGTTTTATTAGTGACTCAAAAGCTAAGATGCTATTATGATGATAAACGACAAGCACATAAAACCTTTATGTAGTTTCTGTTTGGCTATGGTGAGAACATGAACCAGGATGGTTCCACTTCCAAAAAATCAAGTAACAACTTCAATGTGTTAGGAATTTGGATATCCTTGAACGACAAATGTCTATTCTACTATTAACTAGTGTGTTCGTGGTTCCCAGTTATACTGGAAAGATATAGCAACAGCATAAGATTATTGTCTAAGCAATTTCCAAACCTATTCTCAGTGTAAGGCAAAGTCAGTCCTACATTTTATCGAACCTCAAGCCAGAAGCCAAAATAAGATATCAGGTGGTTTTAGCCATGGCCATTGCAACGGAGAAATTATTTAGGATGGGAGAATTATATTCCCTCCCACTCACTTTGATGTGGTTCCCACCATGAGGCTCAACTCAATGTGAGTAGCAGCCAGGAGGAAGCATACACTTATCCTACCTAATAATTACTCCCATTGACAATGGTTATTGTTCATGAAATACTCGATTTGTTAATTTCATTGTTGTGCTTATTTGTACATGAAGTCATATGCATCTACTCCTATCATTAATATTAGTTTCTATTTACATCATGGATAATAAAAAAATTATAGGAGTAGAAGTGCAGGTATAAGTTTTGTAGAGATGACAAATCTTCACCCTCATAAATGACTAGTTCCACTCCATCCATCCAGTTAATAGTTGATCAAACTTGAACGCTAAAAACGTCTATGGTAACTTTATAGGGATAATAGAGACAGAAGAAGTGCGACTAAACTTATTCCCCTGGATTTGGTATTCATCAAGCTTGCAACATATTGAGTTACCCATACTGAACGCAGCCTCAGTATAAGAGAAATTATGAGTATGACCTTCCCTTTCAATTAATAGGGCAATATCTGGGACCTGCTTAGAGATCTGTAAGGAAAAATGGCATAGCAGTCACCATTAATATTTAATCTTTCCAAGCGTTTGGACCACTGCATATAGGGGGATCTTCCATTATCTATGTTAGGGTTCTTATTATGCTCAACAAACGATTCAACTGACTGGAAGACGCTCAACATTGCAAAAGCCATTGGCCAAAAAAAAAAGAAAAAAATAGCAAAGGCCAAACAAAACCTAAATATTTAGCATGATAACAAGGAACGCCCTTGTATTATTTCACACAAAACCTAAATATTAGCACAGAATACTGCATTTGCATCCGCTGTCTTTCGTTTCCTCTGATTTGACAAGGACGCTTGGAATCCATAGAATATCCAAGTCACTGCCGAAATGCAGGACTGGTAGAATGCTCGTCCAAGAAGCACTCAGGTATTGTGAAATAAAGTACTAGAGGCATGGCCGAGTAAATCAACATTTTAAGGGGGTGGGAATGAAGAGATAGCAATTAAAGGTCATAACCAGACACATGTTCCACTATCATAATGAAAAGTCCATACTTCATATGCCTAGCTCATATATGCACTCTCAACAAACAGGTTTCCACTTGCATATCCACATACAACAAAAACACATTATGCTTTTCAGTTTTCACAGTGAAATAAAAAGAGCTAAAGGCAGGATGATCAAAACAAAGAAATAAAAAAACGAAGGAAAGAACACCACTTGCCTCTTCAAACATTTGCAATGGACCCCAGTGATCAGCATCAACAAACAAAAAAGTAATTTTATCCTTATTTTCCCTCATGAATGTCCAATCCGGTGTCTTTGAAAGCTAAAATAATTAAAAAATTAGTAACAAAATAAAAAATGTTGAGATGGGGCTGTAAACTGGATGTATTTTATCACTTCCATCCAAGAATCATTTTTCTAGTAAAATCTCTTCTCAGAATTGAGTAGTTACTATAACATTACTTCTTACAAAAAATTAGGTAGAGAAACTGAACTTCTATCCTTATTTTTGAGTTTAAGAAATGTATATTTGACATAAACAAAATTTTATAGGTCCAGTGCTACAAAATCAAGTAGACTGAGGAATGAGGATATTGGCCATAATGGTACAGCAATAAATGTGTTAGGCGGTTACTAGTACCCTCAAAATATTGCTTTCTGCATGGCAACATCAACTGGAAGTACTTGACCTTTATGAGATTCAGGAAGTGCAGAAAACCTCCAAAATGGTGTGTTTAATGTTATAGAACAGGGTTTATTTAAATATCAATATAAAAAGAATGAGATAAATAATAATTATCATCAGCTGACTGATTTCCCAGTAATCACACAATCAATCACTTGAATTATAAAATATAGAAGGCGTTGGAATTTACTGGCTTGAGCTTAGCACTTGATTCTTTATCAAGGCTGCTACATACTGAGCAACCCATACTGAACCAGCCTCAGTACAACAGAAACTATGCATATGACCTTCCCTTTCAATTGATAAAGCAATGCCAGGGACCTGCTTTCCAATCTGTAAGCACAAAAGGTGAGTTAAACATGAACCTAGAGAGTCAATTTGAAGAATGTCAAACCAAGGAAAAACAGTGCATAATATCAAATTATTGGGTAGTTCTATCTCCTAGATGTACAAAAAAGGAAAAAGCAGTACAAGCTCAAATCCAGGAGGAATATGACTCTCATTGCAGTGCAGCAATATCATCACAAATATTGCTGCAAGGCTCTTCATGATTACTATATCTATTCGATGCTTTCCAAGCGTTTGTGATCCCCCGTATAGTATACAGTATCGATTCCCCGCAAGGCAAATGGTAAAATCCTATTGCGATGAATTTTGGGGAAAAGAGACTAATTAAAAGAGCAAACCTCAAAATATGAGTACTGACCACTATATTATGTGAAATTAACTGTTATTAAGATCTCATTGCCATTAACCTTGTACGTGCATAATCACAGTAATCAAGTTCCCGAAGTGGACTATTGTAGGTACCTATATTGGTCGGTTACATCACATAGGCCCAAGTAGGACATTCAGCTGCTTCTTACTTATGAAGTTAAGCAGAAGATGACCAACACTTTAGGCCAATAGAAACCTACTCAGCATGATAACTGGAGAACCCATGTGTTCCACATACCAGCTAAGACGTTCCTTATAGTATGGCCAAAATATCAAACACAATGTTCCAGAACGGACTTTATGTGATCCTATCATGTGTTAATCTTGCATCATCTTCTTCCAATTTCACCAAAGAGAGGTGGTAAATCTATGGGTTCATCATTTCTGAAACTCAGGGAGTGCTAAAGTGTTGGTGCCAAACTGTAGAAGCATGCAAATATTCCTTTGCACGTCATAGCAATCCCCTAAGCAAATAATCCCAAAGAGTAGAAGCGCAAGATAAAAAAGATAGCACTCTATAGGTTATAAAGGGATACTGTATTTCCAAATACAAGAAATTGCGAATTGATCACTCACCTCTTCAAACATTTCCAGCGGACCCCAGTGATCATCGACACCAAACAAGAATGCTATTTTACTCTGATTTTCTCTCATGAATTCCCAGTCTGGTGTTTCCGAAAGCTAACATAAAAGAATCATGGTTAAAACAATGTTGTAGACATGCTTTAGCACTCTCAAATGAAAATTGCTGTCCACTAATATATTTTGCTGGAGTAGAAGAGGCAGCATATGCTTTGTTGTACCTGTAAGTGGACATAACAATTAAATGAAATAAGCAGAGGAAGTGCAATTTTTTGAGTTTCAGATTATTTAATCTGAAGTCAGTATGGAGTGGATTGTTCCCGTTCTAATATGCACCAGATTCCTAACAATGACTTTTTCAATTAAGATTGCATCTTCTCGCACGATACAATGCAAGCAGTAGAGGTTATTAATTACTAGAAGGTCCACATGCTACATGTGTCTGACTGTATGAATATTAAACAATGTACGCAAAAAAAGAATTTTCAAATCTCAGATGATCAGCACTGAAGTAATTGTAAGTATTAGAAATTTAAGAAAGTTTCCAAAAAGAGAAGAAAAAATTTGGCAAACAACAATAAAACCACATAATCTAATGTTCCACATCCATTTGGAAGCAAATGGACAAGGTACTAATTTCATTTGGGAATAAATTCTTTAGTAAGGTTTGTTTGTGATTGAACTTTCCTGTTTGGCATACTTTATACCAGTAACTATATACTGACCGAATTTAAATAAATATTGTGTTTGCAACAAATGAATGATTGAATTTAAAATTTCATTTCCCTATAAAGCTCACATGCATTAATATAAAAAAATTAAACAATTGAGAGAGAGTTTAAGGTGTTGCTTTAATTAAATGATCATTTAAGCCTAATAAATATTGTGGTAAGTGGTACATGAATTTGTTTGCAAATTTCATCAATTTTGATAGAATTAGTCCCAACTCCCAAGTATATTGAATTCCATGAAAATAAAATTTTGAAATTCCAAATGAGTCTTTTTGATGCCTCAATCATGGCAGATATAGAATTCAAATGCACTCCATATATTTTTGTTGAATTTATTCAATCAAACACTAGGTCAAGTCATTTTCCAATAGTTTGTGAGAAGATAGAGATAAAAAAAAAAAAAATACTCTATTTGTCCTAAAATTTACTACTATACAGCATTAACATCATAAGCAAGTAAGAATACCTTTCTGAATTCTGTCAGTGCCATAAAGATCATATTCCGGAAGGTGTGGTACTGTCAATAAATGAAATATAAAATGAAAACCAATTCACAAATCCAAAACACGTAGAAATGGGATAACTAACTTTTTACAGCACCAGTTAGAAAGAAAATCAATGTTGCTACAAGTGTATGTCACTGAAGAGCTAAGCAGATTAACCAAGCAACAAAAAGTCAAATGGTTTAAAACATGCAGGCCATGAAGGCAACTCTCATCTGGAGTAGAAAAATAAGACAATACCTGCAGCAAGTGACTACAAGCAGCCTCAACAGCAGTAGTAGACCATGACATCCCAATTGAATTTGACACAATTATTCTTGAAGCGCACCTAGGTAGCACTCCCAGTGATGCTACACTTAAACTAAGCAAAGCCGACAGAATCGAGGACCTGAAATTCACAAATTCTGCCATAAAGCTCTCATGTGTAACTGGTTTATTGACAAGAGTCTAAACTGAGAAAACAGTAATATAAGTCAAAACAGAACCTATTGACAAAATAATCATGGCAGAGTGAAAAAATTATTGCCATTCCAACAACTATAAAGTAAATTAGATCGGCTAATTATATTAATTCTCACAATGTGAATAAACTACAAAGTTGACCTGATCCAGACAACAAAATAATTGAGAATATTCTCATGAGGCCATCTATTTCAATTTCCTAGATTTTTCATTATTTTTATTCTACATAGGAATCCCAAGTCCTCAGAGTATTAGGATTACTGTGTGCACAAATATGCTGGTGATATTTTATCTTTCAATAAAGAAATGATTATTAACTTTACAAAAGATTTTAGCAGCTCTGAAGCCTTGTAAGAGATTCATGATGCAACTCTAGCTCTAAGCATGAAGCTAACAGGACTAGGAGTGAGATTCTTATGGAAATTTTGTGTCAAGTTTTGAATCTTTATACTTCTTTAATCTGAAAGGCAATTTAACCAAATTTCAAATCAAATGTTCACTCTATTAAATCCTTGAAATCTTCCACTGAAAACCCTAACCAACCCCCAGATCAAGTAGCATCAGGTTTCTAAAATATTTTCCTCAAAATACTCTTCACACATACAACCAAACCCTAAATCCTTCCATTGCTGTTAAATCCCTGAAAAAGAACACTTTAAAAAAAATCTTTCCCTAGATGTCTAAAATCATTTTGGGAGTTTATTCAACCTCTATTTGCTATCCTATGTCACCAGTGAGATGAACCGTAGGAAACCTTCATCAAATAAAGAGATTTTTAGAGTATGAAGCAACCAAAAAAGAGTGAAAAAGTTAAAAGAGTAAAAAAGAAAAGGTTGGCTATTGATTCTTCATAACAACACTACACATGATTGCAAAAAGGAGGGTGAATAATGCTGCTCAAATAAAGAAAAGAGCTTTACTCTGCAATTTTCTTGATACTAGTCTGCTTCTCTGAAAGAGGGTTCAACATTAAAAATGGATAGAGTCCTATGAAATATTTAACCTACATAACCAGCAGTAAAGGTCAAGAAGCAAGTACTTTAAGTAAAAATCACATTCGAATTAGCTTGACATTGAAACTGAAATTTGCAAAGTAATCATCACCTCACGAGACCTCCTTAATGTTTCAATAGATATGTAGGCACCAATGGAATGTCCAACCTTGGAGAGAAATTGCAAATTAGTCACTAAGAATTTCAATTTGGAAACGAGAGCAGGCACCAAAACTGTGGCTGCACTCTGATTCCCTGCAATTCTAAAATAACTTAAGAAAACAACATATCATTTGTCAATAATAATACCAAGACAACAGAAATCTATTTCTCATTAACCAATCATTCAACAAAGACCAACAATGTTTAATGAGGTCAGCAATACTTTTATTAACATCCAGTACCTCTTCGGCAAAGGAAAAGATATCAATTTTTCATCAGAATCAATTCTGGTTCTTTGATGTTGGAAAACTACATGTGTTTACGATAATGTCATCAGCAGAACAAATTGCAGTTAATCCAATGTGCAGTATCATCATGAACAGAAATTTCATTGGATTTATAGTTTTGCAAATTGAAGGGGTACATGAAGAGGTTGACTTCATTTGGAAATACGATATAAATTATAAAAGAAAATGACCTGACCAGAACTATAGGAACCCCAATGCTTTTAAGCTCCTGTTCGATAAATTCCACCTGCAAAAAGTTAAATGATCAAATGGAAATCACAGTGCACAGAATGTACTAGAGAAGTGTATTGGTTTGAACCAACAAAACTGAACTGAAAAATACCACTCAGGAATGGGAAAGTCCATGAAGTCCTTGACAAGGTGATAAAATGTTTCAAATGAATGTTAAAGTTGGCATCCCAAAGAAAATTTTCTTGATATAATAGACTTACTTAAATTAAAAGATTCAAGTGAAATGCATAATTGAGACGGAATGCAATTTCAGGCCCCAACCCTCTCTTTCAAGAGGATTCGCGGCATGTCAAGCCCCGGTAAGGTTCTTCACTGTCACCCATACCAAGAGCGCACTAACCAATATATTGATTAAAATGGTCAATTAAGCTTTACATGGCAAATGAACCCAACTCACCCAGAGTCTTTGTCCCTGCAGAGCTAGGTCTCCAACCAGAAAAAAAGTTTCAAGCTCTAAAATATTACAAGTCACAAACACAAGCCCAGCAGTCAGCTGAAAACAAGGAAAGAAAGTAGAAAAGTACCTTGTGATCAATTTGTTGTTGTAAGGAGAACAACCTTCCATGCTCCCAGTTCTAACAAAAAGAAGCACACTAGTCAACTAAAAAGAAAAAAATAAAATATATACAAACTAACTGCATTGTGTGGGATGCTTTTCATCCAGTGAAACAAAACAAAACAGTTCTCTAGTTGTGCCTTTCAATGCATTCTGTGAAACAAATGGTTGATTCTTAATCTTCAAAAACTTCCTTTTTCTCCTTTAAAAAAATACAAATTCCACAGATTTTTCAGTTTCACGTATGACCTAATACAGTGAACATTTAATTTGAAATTGAGCCTTAACTCTGACTTCAGCAGCATGGCCGCGTGATACATACTACAAGATAACAATGTCCTTTTTCAATAATAACCCAAATATTAGGAAAAAAAAAAAAAAGCAAATACCTTTTTTGTGTGAGATATATGCCCAATAGCTGTTGAGCAATGCAAACAAGCCATCAATAAGAGTACCAAGTATACTTCAACATTGAATAAACCAACAAAAGAGAGAGAGCGAGAGAGAGAGAGAATGAGAATTGCCTGTAACAGATGCAGTTCCTCCAAGCAACTCATACAGTGATTCCAAAAAATCCTTATAAAATGAAACAATACCTATATTAAAATTAATCCATTTATACATAAGTCCATTTTCAAATGAAGTAAAAACCAGAAAATAAATCAACATAAACATTTAAAAAAAAAAAAAAGAAAAGAACTAACCAGGGTTTCCAGGGATAAAGAGAACATGCAGTTTAGGATCATCAGAGCAAATCTCTAGCAGCTCAGTTTTATAACTAAGTAAAAAATCATCGAAAAAGTAAATAAAGAAAACCCAATAAAGCATAAATTTCCTTAGCCAAGAGAACAATAATATTATACCTGGACACATTGCACAATCGCAAATTAACACTTCTTTTCACTTTAGGAAGCGAATTTCGAATATCCATTTCTCTTCTTTTGCAATTTGACAACAACCTGGAGCTGGAAGACAAGAAGAGATAGCAAGAATAAAGATGGAGAAACATTATTATATTGCACTGGTTAATAATATTATATTATTATTTGTTTTGCTTCAAGCAAAACAATCGTTTTATTTTAAATTAGTTTTTTATAATTATTGTTTGATGTGGGAATACGAAGATATTGCCTTTTTCCGAGTCGGATCTAATCCAGGTACAAACTCTTCTGGCATTAGAATGGGCCCAAAATATGCACGTGGCCTATGGCCTTCTTTGACAATATTTTTGGATTTAAGGCCTCAAAGGCCTCTTGCTTCTGGGTTGTCAAGTGGGCCCCATTTAATAGGAACCTTAAAATTAATTTGAATTTGAGATACGCGTCGTTTACTAGTCTTAGTTTGAACTAAGGGTATAGTCAAATTTTGGACCATTCAAACTCGAGCTCGAATTCGAGCTGAGTTTTGAATAGTTCAAACTCAAGTTTGAATTCGAATAAAATTAATAAGTTCGAGTTTAATCGAATCGAATTTGAGTTTAAATAAGTAAAAAGTTAATCGAATCAAATCAAGTCGATACAATGCCAAGTACAAGCTCAATTCCGTTTGATGAGATTTGATTATAATTGACTTGACTCATTTAGACTCTATTAATAAAATATAAAAGGTAGAATAGTAAATATATAAAAGCTTGATCAGGCTTGTTTAGATTCGATTACATTAGATTAGGTTTATTTAAGTTAGAATAGTAATATATAAAAGGTAAAATTGTAAATATCTAAAAGTTTGATTAGGCTCATATGCCTGTTGTAACGGGGGATTGATTTTGTAATTCTTATAAGGGGAAATGTGATAGATTTTGTAATTAGGTCATTTTCACTATGTTATCTTGTAATAAAGGAGGACTCTCCTCCTCGCACCTTATGTTTTCTCCTCCTCGCACAGCCCAGTTTGCTCTTTTAGCATATATAGGGGGGAGTGACTGGTGAGCCAAGTGATTGGGGAGCCAGGCACTGTTGGTTGCTTAGCTCATTGTAAGGTCCCCCCTACTTACAATGGGCGCACTGTGGTTTCTATGATGTAATGAATTACAAATCAATGAAATGAGATTGGCTTGATGTTTCCTCATGGGTTGTCCCGTTCTATTACGAATGCTTGGTTGCTAAACTATTGTTATGCTATGTTGTCGCTTTCATGCTATCATTGCTAACATTGGCCCGTTATTGATATAAATCTTACTATGCTTATGCACAGGCAACTGAACATTTGGCTAGCTTGTGATTGTTAGCAAGCGCCGCACGGTCCCAACGGTGTTACAAGAGACTGGGCCCGTGACATTTGGTATCAGAGCAATAACAAACCTTATTATTGTTTGATAGCCATGACGAAAACATCTTCGAGGATGGATGTGTTGGAAAAGCAATTTGATGAACTACTTGAAGCATGGAAAAGTAGTACGTCGAAGGATGGGCAGTCCGTAGAGCTGCCGCCGGCCTTTGGGCACCTTAGAACCATGGAAAAACGCATTGAAGCGCTTGAAAAGAAAATTGTTGATTGTGAAGCCACAGTGCTCACTTTATCCCAAGGTGGTGACTCAATTGGTGATGAGAAATTCCACCGTCTCGAAGCCACCATCAAAATTTTAGAAGGCTTAAGGCCTCGCTTGGCAAACTTGGAGGAGCTCACTCCTCGTGTTACTAATCTGGAGGGTTTAGTGCCCCGTACTAATTTTCTAGAGGGTTTAGTGCCCCGTACTAATATTTTGGAGGGTTTAGTGCCCCGTATTGATAACTTGGAGGGTTTAGTGCCCCGTATTAATATTCTGGAGGGTTTAGTGCCCCGTACTGTTATTTTGGAGGGTTTAGTGCCCCGTATTGATAACCTGGAGGGTTTAGTGCCCCGTATGAATATCTTGGAGGGTTTAGTGCCCCGTATAACTGAACTGGAGGGCTTAAGGCCCCGTTTTGCAGATTTGGAAGGTACAATAACCCGCTTGCTGGCGCTAGAGGAGATGCCTAAAGAGCTTGAGGCCTCATACAAAACTTTAGCAGAGGAATTTGACTCTGTGACAGACGATGCTAGAGAGGCAATCGTAGCAGTCCGAAATGAGTTGAAGGAATTGGAGGGCAAGGTCAATTCTCTAACGGTCAATGCAGGGAATTGCGAAGCAGGACCCGAGATAGGAAGGATGAAAATTCCTGAGCCCAAACCCTTTAATGGGATGAGGGATGCAAGGGAAGTAGATAATTTTCTTTTTGATCTTGATAATTATTTTGATGCTATTAACATTTCTTCTGATGTGAGAAAGCTAAAGTTAGCTCCAATGTACTTAACGGATGATGCAAAGGTGTGGTGGCGAACTAAAGCTGATGGGATTCGGAATGGGTTATACACAGTGGAGGCTTGGGATGACTTTAAACAAGAATTAAAATCCCAATTTTATCCGGAGAATGTAGCATACAATGCTCGATGCCAGTTGATGGAACTAAAACATACGGGGTCGGTGAAAGAATATGTTCGAAAATTTCAACGAATCATGTTGGATGTACAAGACATGGGGGAGAATGATAAATTATTTCATTTCATCCATGGGTTAAAACCTGAGGCCAAAACAGAGTTAAGGATGAAAGGCACGAAAGATCTCACCTCAGCATTAGCCGCAGCATAAAGTATTGATGACTATTCGGACAGTGCCCAGAAAAGAAAGTATCCATCTTTTGGAAACTTTGATAGAAGGCAAAATAAGTGGCCAAGGCCTTTCAGCAATGAAGGCTTCGGAATGAGATCCTCTTTTAATGGAGGGGATAAAGGAAATTCCAACTCAGGTGGGGTTGAAAATAGAGGCACAATCGAAATTGGAGACAGGAAAGGTTGGAATTTTAGGGAAGGAAATGCGAGGTCCAAAACCTCTGGTACATCTAACTCTTTTGTACAACCCCCACGAAACATAAAGGGTTTCCTATGTCGAGGACCTCATAGAGTGGGGGAGTGCCTAAATCGAGCGGCTTTGAATGCTTTGAGGGCCTTACAGGAAGAAGAAAATCATGAGACAGAAGAGGCAAAAGAGTTCGATTCGGAGGAAAATGAACAATCTGCAATGGGGGCAATGAGATTTCTTGGGGCCCTAGAGAGACAAATGGATCAATCAAAGAAACAAAAGGAGAGAGGGCTGATGTATGTCGATATTGTAATAAATGGCAAATCCTCAAGAGCCCTAGTGGATACAGGGGCTACGGATAACTTTGTGGTAGAAACTGAGGCTTCTCGCCTTCGATTAGAAATTCAGAAGGATGTGGGAAAGTTGAAAGCAGTAAACTCAAAAGCGATTGAAACAGTGGGCATATCTAGGGCAGTGGCTTATCGACTAGGCTCCTGGACTGGTCAAGTGGACTTTACAGTGGCTCCGATGGATGATTTTGATATTGTTTTGGGTTTGGATTTCTTAACGAAGTCTAGGGCCATCCCAGTCCCAGCAGCCAATTGTTTGTTGCTAATGGGGGAGCAACCTTGTGTGGTTCCCATATCCATAAGTCCTATCGCGGAGAAAAAGGTACTCTCGGCTCTCCAATTTAAGAAAGGGGTAAAGAGAAGAGAGCCAACTTATGCAGTGGTCCCCATCTTAAAAGAACAAGAAGTAGGCTTTGGGTATCCAGAAGACATCAGGGATGTGATGTTAGAATTTGAAGATATAATGCCGGAACAATTACCCAAAGCACTGCCCCCACGTCGAGATGTAGATCACAGTATTGAACTTATTCCTGGAGCAAAGCCGCCAGCTAAAGCTCCCTATAGAACGGCCCCATCGGAACTAGCAGAGTTGCAGAAACAATTGGATGAATTACTAGAAGCGGAATTCATTAGACTCTCAAAAGCTCCTTTTGGCGCCCCAGTGTTGTTCCAAAAGAAGCAAGATGGTAGCTTGAGATTGTGTGTTGATTATCGAGCTCTCAATAAAGTGACAGTACGGAACAAGTACCCAATCCCACTCATCGCAGATCTCTTTGACCAGTTGAGTCAAGCTAAGTACTTCACCAAATTAGATCTTCGATCAGGGTACCATCAAGTTCGAGTTGCGGAGGGGGACGAACCAAAGACCACATGTGTTACTCGATATGGTGCGTTTGAATTTCTTGTTATGCCTTTTGGTTTAACTAATGCTCCTGCTACTTTTTGTACTTTGATGAACCAGGTATTCCACGAATATCTAGACAAATTTGTGGTGGTTTATTTGGATGACATTGTAGTGTATAGCACTACACTGGAGGAACATCGGGAGCATTTACGATTGGTCTTTGAGAAGCTGAGACAGAATCAACTCTTTGTGAAAAGGGAAAAATGTGCTTTTGCCCAAAAGAGCATAAAATTCTTAGGGCATGTGATCGAACAAGGCCGATTGAAGATGGATCAAGCCAAAGTGAAAGCCATTCAAGAGTGGAGCATACCCACTGGTGTGACTGAACTCCGGTCATTCTTGGGATTGGCAAATTATTACAGGCGATTCATTTCAGGATACTCACAGAGGATATGGCCCCTTACAGAACTTCTGAAGAAGGGACACAGTTGGCAGTGGACAAAGGATTGCCAAGAATCCTTTGAAAACTTGAAGCAAGCTATATTGGCGGATCCAGTATTGGTGTTACCGGATATGTCAAAACCCTTTGAAATACATACTGATGCTTCAGATTTTGCTTTGGGTGGAGTATTGATGCAGGAAAAACATCTAATTGCCTTTGAGAGCAGGAAATTTAGTGAGACAGAACAGCGATACATGGCACAAGAGAAGGAATTGTTAGCAGTTATACATTGTCTTCGGGTGTGGAGACACTACATTCTGGGGTCCAAATTTGTGGTAAAGACAGATAATACGGCGGTGAGTCACTTCCTTACGCAGGCCAAATTGACACCCAAGTAAGCCCGATGGCAAGAATACTTGGCAGAATTTGATTTTCACTTCGAGTACAAGCCAGGGGTGACGAATCGAGTGGCAGATGCTCTTAGTAGAAAAGCAGAGTTGGCGGTGCTAAAACAGTTGGCTCAATTGTCGTGCAGTAGCCTAAACTCATCTATGCGCAACCAGATCCGGGAAAACTTAAATAAGGACCCGCAAGCAGTGGCACTTATGAATCTGGTAAAAGCTGGGAAGACAAGACAGTTTTGGCTGGAAGATGGGCTCCTCATGACAAACAAGCAACGGTTGTACGTCCCAAAAGCAGGAAATCTGAGAAAAATATTATTGCAGGAATGTCATGACACCTTGTGGGCAGGACACCCAGGTCGGCATCGGACACTAGCATTATTACAACAAGGGTATTACTGGCCCCAGATGGAGGAGGATACACTAGACTATACTAAAACTTGCTTAGTATGTCAACAAGATAAAGTGGATCATCAGAAAGTAGCAGGCTTGCTTGAACCACTTCCTACACCTAGTAGACCATGGGAGAGTGTTTCTCTCGATTTCATCTCTCACCTTCCAAAAGTGGAGCAATTTGACACCATTCTGGTGATAGTCGATCGGTTCTCGAAGTATACAACATTTGTCCCTATGGCTAAAACCAGTACAGCGGAGGATACTGCTCGGGCATTCTTCAAGCATGTGGTGAAGTATTGGGGTGTTCCAAAAAGTATTGTGAGTGACCGAGATTCTCGGTTTGTGGGATCTTTCTGGTCAGAACTATTTCGATTGTTGGGATCTCGGTTAGACATGTCTACCAGTTTCCATCCCCAAACAGATGGGCAAACAGAACGGTTCAATGGCCTTTTGGAGGAATATCTTCGGCACTTTGTATCCACCAATCAGAAGAATTGGATCCCTTTACTTGATGTCGCACAATTTTGCTTTAACTCACATAAAAGCTCTGCTACTAACAAAAGTGCTTTTGAGATTGTCACAGGTCAACAGCCATTATTGCCTCACACGCTAGAAGGTCCTTATACAGGCAGAAATCCAAAAGCTTATCAATTCACTTTGGAATGGAAGCAGAAGAATGACATTGCCAAAGCTCACTTGGAGAAAGCACGCAATCGCATGAAGAAATGGGCTGATCAAAAGAGACGACCAGAAAATTTTGAAGTGGGAGACTTGGTACTTGTCAAGATCAAGCCAGAGCAATTTCGCTTCCTCTACAACAGAGACCACCGCCTAGTACGAAAGTATGCAGGACCTTTTCCTATTGTTGCCAAAGTCGGGAGAGCTGCCTACAAGATTAATCCTCCATCATGGATGACAGTTCACCCAGTCTTCCATGTCAGCCAGCTTAAGCCATTCCATCCAGATGCTGTCGACTCCAAACGAACAAAAGATCGCCGTCCAGCTATCACCAGAGCACAGCCTCTCGACAAAGAAGTAGAAGAGATCCTTGAGGAGAGAGTAGTCAAGCGCCAGAGAGAGTACTTAGTGAAGTGGAAAGGCCTGTCCTCAGAAGAAAACTCCTGGGAGAAAGAAGCACACCTCCAGCCTTATGCCCACAAGATTCGAGATTTTGCTCAGAAGTCTTTATTCTACAAGAAATTAGAAGCCCTATAGTCAACGGGGTCGTTGACCGTTGGAGTGGGGGAGAATGTAACGGGGGATTGATTTTGTAATTCTTATAAGGGGAAATGTGATAGATTTTGTAATTAGGTCATTTTCACTATGTTATCTTGTAATAAAGGAGGACTCTCCTCCTCGCACCTTATGCTTTCTCCTCCTCGCACAGCCCAGTTTGCTCTTTTAGCATATATAGGGGGGAGTGACTGGTGAGCCAAGTGATTGGGGAGCCAGGCACTGTTGGTTGCTTAGCTCGTTGTAAGGTCCCCCCTACTTACAATGGGCGCACTGTGGCGTCTATGATGTAATGAATTACAAATCAATGAAATGAGATTGGCTTGATGTTTCCTCATGGGCTGTCCCGTTCTATTACGAATGCTTGGTTGCTAAACTATTGTTATGCTATGTTGTCGCTTTCATGCTATCATTGCTAACATTGGCCCGTTATTGATATAAATCTTACTATGCTTATGCACAGGTAACTGAACATTTGGCTGGCTTGTGATTGTTAGCAAGCGCCGCACGGTCCCAACGGTGTTATAAGAGACTGGGCCCGTGACACCTGTTGAATCAAGTATTATAGAGTTTAAGCTTAACTCATATAGCTATTTGAGTAGTTTGAGCTCAAGCTCGAGTTCAAACTCGACTTCACTTATATTGAGTCAATTTCAAATAATTTTCGAGTCCATTTTAAATAACTCGCGAATTGACTTGATTCACTCGCATTCTTTAAAATCAAACTCTTCAGTCTTTCGCGTTGTTTTTTTTTTTTTAAAGGAAAAATTATAAAAGTGACGGAAAACATTTATAGGATGAGTTTTGACTCAACAATATTAGAGTTGTGTTTAAAGTTGTAGGACAGCTTAATTAAAAGAATAATTAGATCTAATTAAACTTTTTATTTCTCATATATTAAGACAAATTTTGATCATTAGATTTTCACTTCAATGGTAAAAACTCAACTCATTTTAATTATTTATCATTTTGATCGAATTGAAATATAATTTGTATTTAGAATTCTAATCATATATTAATATATATAGGATTTGCGGATACTTACCAACTATAATCAATTTTATAAAATACAAGTATACTATTACAATTTAGTAAAGATGATTAAGAAACAATATCATTCAATTTGTGGATTATGCAAAGGAATCAAGGAGATACTTGCAAAGGGATTAAGCTAAACTAACCCAACTAAAATTATATTTAATTAGACAAGTTCCATATTATAAAATTAAATTAACCAAATAAAAAAAAAAAAAAAAAAGAAAGTCTTCATGTCATTGTCGTCATAACATATTATTTTGCCAGCATGTTGACTTGCTCGGGAGCTTATTTGGAGACTTCTAATGCATTATTTTATTCAGTGGAGGCCATTGGTTGGTTAAAGGGTTGACCTAACATAACGACTCAGTATGGTCGTTTTGGCATCATTTGCTTAAAAAATTAAATTGAAGGACTTGACCCTCATAATAAACGTAAAATATGGGAACCATATGGAGAGGTGAGGATATACTTTAATTCGAAAAATTAAAAAATGGCCCAACTTAATGTTCCAATAATTTGCCAATTGGTCCTAATTGAATAAAATAAGATATCTCAAATTCGGGTTTTCAGTTTATTAGTATAATAAAATTGTTTATTAATTTAAAAAGAGTTACCCTTATTATATAGCCCAAAATCTTATTTATGCCCATTTAATCTCACATGAATAAAAAAAAAAGCTTTTATTTATAAAATTATTTTTATTTTTCATTTCAATCTTTGATGATAAATATAAGGTGTAATATCAGTAAACAGTATAGTCATTTGAAAAATAATTTAATAATAAAGTATGTCTCATAATATAAAAAGTAAATCAAATGAGAGATTTAAAGATATGTTTGGTTTAACAACTGCAATTACTTAATCATAGTTTATAATAAGTGATTAATTGTTGACAGGGGTGAGCACGATTAGGAGGAATACAAATATTAGAAAATCTCCGGAATAGAACCAAATTCTGAAGATTTTTAAAATTGAATATATGGAACCATACTATGATATAATAATCTCTGTACCAAAGTATTTTAATTTTTCAAGATAGTTCGGTCCAGAAATTTGAGTCTAATAGGATAGTTCAGTACGGAAAGGGACAGAACAAAAATTTGAAGATTTTTTATTTTTAAATAATTAAAATATATGTATTTTCATCTTAAACTAATTTGTAATACCTCTAAATTTCTTAAAATTTTTATTAAATTTTTACCTTATTTATGCTTAAAATTGATTGAAAATAAACTATAATATATGATACTATAAATTTAACATTATCACCAATGAAATTATATGTTTCAATAATAAATTAATAATATTATAGTCTTAAATTTTTTAATTATGAGATTACAGATTTAATCTATTAAAAAATAGCATCAAATTTGTAAATAAAATTATTGCATTACTTAATGATTGACTTAATTAATTATATTGACCAATTAAAGAACTTGATGGAATTATCGTTACTTCAAAGTTACATAATCAAATAAATATTATTTTATTATTGCCCAAAGTTAAAAAATTTCTTATAGGCTAAAATAATTAAATATTTTTTTAGATTTTAACCATGACATATTATTAATATTAGGATTATACAAATTATTAATTTTTTATGAAATTTTAAAACAATATTAGTATTATACAAATTATTAATTTTCTTTTCAAAATTTAGCTTACATGTATAAAGTTACGATGTAATAACTAATTTGAAAATGAAATTTTATAATTAATAACAAATAAATTTTACTTATATGTTATTGAATTTCTTTAAAATGTGTTGGTAATTCAATATCAATGTGTGTATGTGTGTATATATATATATAAAAGAATCCTTTAAATTGGTTCTAATTTTAGTTTTTCAGTTCGGAATAGTTCGGTACGGTTTTTGATATTGATAACTACTAATCTCCATAACAGTAAAAAAAAAAAAAAATCGAGACGGTTCAGTTTGAAGAAAGTTAAATGGTCAACGGATAATTTAGGTTTAGATTTTTGATATAGTTCGGTATCTCCGAGTCTCGTGTTCAGCCCTAATTGGTATCTCTGAGTCTCGTGTTCAGCCCTAATTGTTAATGGCTAAACATTAATCACTTCAACATATTAATTATAATTCTGACCTTTAATTGATGAATTTTGAAACAATATTTCAATAATTGAATTTATCAAATATTCTTAATTAGCGATCCAAAACTCAAATATAAAAAATTTGTTGATTCTTTAACACGGATCATATATACATAAACCTTGTTATTCTAATTGACTCAACTTGTGCTCTAATTCATATGAGAATTTACCTCCATTATAATTCCTATATATATATATATATATATATATATATATATATATATATATATATATATATATATATATAAAGTCATATAAACTTCTAATTTCCAATCTTTTTATAGGGTGTATTTGGAATTGCTGTTAGGGGTTAAAAAAGTGTTTTTAAATTTTTTATTTAATTTATTATTTTTTATAAATTATTTTTTCAAATATGCTTCTAAAAAAATATTAATTTATATGTTTCTACTTAAAAATAATTTTTAAAAAAAATAAAAATTTTTATTGAAAAACTTCTATTAAAAAACTCAATCTCAAACTGGTCCATAATATGATTGGATAGAAAATGCATAGAATGCGGCTAATAAACATATTTACCACCATTCAAATATTATTTTTTTTCTATTTTTGTTTTATTAAGATAGGAGGAAGACAGGGGACATATATTGATAAAGGATTTAAAGAAGATTCAACATTACTGCAAAAAAAAAAAAAAAAAAAAAGCATAATAAATGAATATTTGCTTCTTAAGTTGTTATAGAAATTAATTAAAGTATCTTTGTAATTGTTTTTACTTCTTTCTACAATCCAAAATCAAAAGGAATATAAAATTCAAACAGTCCAGTCTTATATTAACAATGTTAAAAGAACCCAATCAACTATCAACTGTTTATTAATAACACTTGCCAAACAATATATATATATATATATATATATATATATATATATATAAATGGGGAGGCGATATTAGCACTCTTTAAATGATTTTTAGCACTTGTTTTTTTTTTTTTTTTTATTACTTAACTCGACTATAATATTCTTATTAATTTTTAAAAGTTAATCCATCTTTATTCTCCTTAAAATATAAATAATACTTGCCTTTTATTATTTCTCTCTAAAAAAGATTCTCCCTCAAAAAAAATTCACCTATTATTATTTCAATTTTAATAAAATAAAATAAAAAATGCATATTTTTAATATTTCAAACATACTTTCACTATATACAGAGTTGCAATAGATATTAAATCATTTGAAAATACAATGTTCCACAAAAAATTATATGAAAATGCTTAATAACTTGTATTTGAATGGAATAGATGTTTTAATTTTGAAGAATTTCAGAAAATATGAGTGTTACGATCAATAATTAATGGAAAAAACTGTTAAATGTTATTTAAAAAAAAATATGAATTCGATCTGAAAAAATAAATTTTCTATTTTTTATTTATTTTGGTTGTGTTTTTTATATTAGATAAGAAATTTGAAAATTGTTCAGTTTTAATATATATATAAATGCTTTAGAAATAATTTATATTTTGAGTTGCTATTAATTTAATATTTGAAAAATATTATAAATATGTTAAAATTTTAGTTATCTTCTATGGTTTTGAATAATTAATTATATGTGTTTGATTTGAAAGTATTGAGATTACTATAAAAAGGAAAATATTATATTCCTTTATTTATATGATAGATCAGAAATAAGAACATCCATTACAAGAAGAGAAGGGATATCTTCTCAAATCTTAAGATTTAACACAAAATTTGCTACCATTGCAAGTTTATGAGCAACAATATTCACAGATCTCCTAATAAAAGAGTAGGTTAAGTTTCTAATACCTTGAGCTAAAACCTTGTAGTCTTTGATAAGCATGCCAAATCCGCCACCTTTATTGTTGAACAATTGGCATAGTTGAACAGTAGTATAATTTTAAATTGTTATTAATAAATCTTTTATTTCTTATTCTTAGCATTTAAGAAAATAAAAGAAGCTTCTTAATAGGAATGAATTGAAAATTTTGTGGACTCAATGGTGTACAAAGTGGAATAAAAAATTGAACATATAAATTCAAAAATAGGGCTCAAAAGAAGTTTTTTTTTTTTTTTTTTTAAAAGGAAAAAAATAGTTTTTGATTTAATAATGTAAAATAATAATTAACTAAGAAAAAACAAATCAATGAAATTTTTTTTTCAACGGTAATGAAATCATCTTAAGAATTAGGATTAATTACCCCACATAACCTATAAGCTTACATATCCGAACCATTAATATCGCTTGAAGTAACATCTTATGCACATAATCTAAATGCAATTTAGATATATAGACTCTGTATTATAATCGGATACAACCTTCTCAAGCTCTTCTTTATATACAATATTATATTAGATAGTTCAACCCTATAGGGTATTTGAACTTTGGAATATTTTTATAAATAACATTTTTTTTTTCCATAATCAAAGTAAGGTAATTATTGAAAATTTAAAGACTCTAACTCTCTGAAATTGCATTTTTATTGACTTAAATATTATAATGGTCCTCAAGCATATCATTTGAGTTCTCTAAACTTTGTTAGATCGCTCATCCGTGTGTTAGGGATTGGAATATCTATAAAATTATGATTTCGAATATTAATTGAAAATAAGTTTTTAAAAAAATAATAAAATAGGAAGCAAAGAAAATTAAAATAAAAAAATTTGACTGGTGCTTCCAAGAGACGTGTTGAGTAACATGTACAAATATGGATCCACGTTTTATTTAGAAGCACGTCACTATCACCATTTTTTTTTTTTTAGTTACAACGAATTATTAAAAGTCATTATCGAAAAAGATGTCAAAAATACCCTTTTTCTTATTTGAAGATTCTAATAAGATAATTACCCGCCAAAAAGAAGAAAGCTTAATTTAATTTGGAAAAAAAAAAAAAAAAAAAGTTTGGCTGAATATGACCTCTTAATTCCGCCCTTTTATTGGGATATTGACAAAGTCAGACATGGTCGTTGCATATTATTAAGGTAGGATAACAGATGATGAGTAAATTAGCAACGTGTAAGGAGGGGAAAAGGGACATTAGAGAATTAAGTTTTGACATTTACAAAGAAATTTAACAAAGTCTAAGTCATGTGTAAGATTTGGACTTAGTTTCTAACAATTTTATTATTATCACATATGATTCAATACTACTAATAATAAAATTGTTAGAAACTTATTTGGAAGTTGAAGATTCAAATACGCTAGATTGCTAGCGGAAGTTTCGCGAGTAAATGTTATTATTATGCTCACGAATATTAGCATTTTAGTAAATTTTTTTTGATAGTTAAAATGAGGAACGAATATATTATCTCGCATTTTTAATTTAAATGTAGATATATTTAAATTTATTTTGTTATACCGAGACTCAAATTTGAAATTTTATTTAAATTGAGAGTAGATTAAATTTTTTTTTTTATAGTATAATGTAAATTTAATAAGTTGAAATAGATTAGATAATAGTGAATAATCATTATTTTAAATATTTTTCACGAAATTAGTAACAATATTTTACATTTTGAGTGACTCGAATTTAAAATTTCTCACTTTTTATATTCATTAAGTTAAACTTGTTATTACTCATTATTTTTATGTTAATATTAAATTTAATTTTTTTTTTCTAAATGAGGCTTAATGATACCAACTAATATTGGTAATAGATGAATATAATTACAACTCACAATTTTTTCTTTTTTGGAAAAGTCCATGTGTAATTTGCCACCCCTATAATGATTAGTACATAAGGTAATTGTATCTTTTCCCACAATTTTTTATTAATATGGTGAAAATTTTCATTATAATGACGGATGAAATATTTTTTACATCTTTAAAAAGGGAAAATAACAATCAAATCAAATTTAATTGGTTAAAACTTTCAATACTTTGAATTACTTAATATTGTTGGAAAAAAAATAATATTAACTAGTACAAATTATATATTTTCAAATATGAACAAGTAATCAAGTCAATTTATTTTTTTTATATTAGGCAGGGGAAATATCAAATAGAAAGTATTGTTATTTTTTAATATTTCTCATTAAATTAGTGAAAACTATTTTGTGATTTGAGAGAATCAAATTCGAAATATCTCATTTTTACATTTAAAAAAAAATGAGAAAATTAATCAGATCACACCAAATTGACTAATTATTAATTGACTAATCAAGTCAATATTGAGATGAAGCATCCCAAAACCATCTCAATTTTTTCTAGAAATATATAATCTAATAATTAAAATAAGAAAAAGAAATGAGATATATTCTCGTTTTCATATTCTAATTTTCTAAAAATAAAAAAAATAAATAGACTTGACCAGAACAGAAAATAACTGCCTCCATATTTTGAGTGGTGGAAATGACAAAACTATCCAATTAGAGAAACTCTGCAAACAGGTTATTTTACTAATCCGTCAGAAGAAGAATCCCAAGAAATCCCTTCCCTTCCTTCCCTTCACTTGCGTGTATTTTATTAATAGAAGCGTTCCTGCAAAGAAATCTCCATTTCTTTTTTCCTCTTGAATTAATTTTATTATCCACTCTTCTCTTCTTTAACCATATTTATATATATATACATATATAAAGAAGAAGAAGAGTTAGTTAATATTTATATATATATATATATATATATATATACACACACACACATACACACGTTCATTCATTTATTCATTCTTCTGTGTCCTCTGCTCTCACGTTTCTGCGAAATTTTATTCATTTCTCATTTGCAGAAAAAAAGGAAAAAAAGTTCTGTTTTTTCCCCTCTTTAAATCAATCCCATTTTGAATCTTTCTCTTACCTTGATGTTTTTATCTTTCATTGTAAACTTAATTTGTTTTTTGATCGCAGTATTTTGATTTCTTCAAACGAAAGTTTCTTCTCCAATTTGTTCTTCTATATCTTTTGCCTTTTATATATATACAGTAACAGGTCCAACTTCTTACTTTTTCTAACTTCTTTACATGGATTTGGATGTCTGCTTTTTTTTTTTTTTTTTTCCTTAACTCTTTTTTTTTTCCCCAGAATTTAATTTTAATGGTGTTATACAGGAAATTTTTGGCGGGTATTTGTTCTAGAGATCGAGGATGTTAGGAGATTTCATCACCAGATGCCTTGTGTATGTCAATTATTTATCACCAATTTGATCATTTCTTTTCTCGCTGTTGTTTTGATTCTCTGTTGTTTTTTCTTTTTTTTCTTTTTATACTATTCTGGGATTTGAATGTTCTGTGTTTTATTTATTTATTTATTTTTTAATTTGGATGATGGCAGGTTGCTTTTTGGGTATGCATACCCTGCTTTTGAATGTTTCAAATCTGTGGAGAAGAACAAAGTTCAGATTGAAGAACTTAGATTTTGGTGTCAATATTGGTAAGCCCTATGCCTTTTGTTCATTTAAAATCAGGAATTTTATGAGTTATAATTAAGATTTGAAATTAATTCTGTTTAATGTTCTCTTTAGAAATTTAATTTAATTTACTAGGTCAGGGAATTGTAATAAAATTATAAGAAAATTCTATGCTCACTAATAATTTTTTTTTCTCCAAGTTGCTATACAATAGGCTAAGGAATTCAATAGAATTGGTCAAATGATATTAACAATCTAATTGAATATCTCAAATAATACAAGGAGTCCAATTATGTCTATTTAAAATGAGAGTGTTTCATTTTTTTTTTTTAGTGAAAAATCACCATAAAAAAATCATAATATTAAAGTGAAAATGCTCATTTATTTTAAACAATTATTTATAGAAATATACATTAAAAGTGTGTTTGGTAGTCTATAATAAAATATAATATAATATAATATAATTAAATATATTTTTAATATAAACATTATACTAAAATATATTCAATTATATTATATTACATTTATCAATTACCAGCTAAAGTCATGCAGCGAAGCCTTTTTTGTATATATATGGAGGTTAGGTTTAGACTTTAAGATTGGTTTAGCCAAAGAAAAAGAAAGGACAGTAAATTAAAATGGATGATAATGAAATGTCTATAAATTGGTAATTCCAATCATGGGATTGATTCGATCCATCCATTGTGAAATGCAATAAGGGTATGGGCAATTTTGCCTCATCCACAATCTAGAGCCATCCTGTAACTAAATGAAATAGCCCTCTGCCGTATTTAGGTAAAATCTCAATTTATTTGAATTCTTTTAGATAAAATTTTCCAAACAGAGTCTTAAATTTAAAAATCCATCCCCATATATTTTGCAGGATTATTATTGCTATTCTTACCGTTTGTGAGAGGATAGCAGATATATTCATTTCATGGTAAGCAATCAAAACTCTTGTAAATTTTGTATATATTCCCATCCAGAGAAATTCTTATTTATGACTGATTTTGTGCTGATTTAATGGTGAAAGGTTGCCAATGTATGGTGAGGCAAAGCTGGCATTCTTTATCTACTTATGGTATCCAAAAACAAAGGTAGGGGAAAACCAGAAAACTTCAATGGATGAAATTTAATTCACCCAATTTCAGCCACATTGAAATGAAATGGTAAACCTTTTGATCAATACAGGGAACTGGATACATCTACGAAACCCTGTTGAGGCCTTTGGTAGCAAAGCACGAAACCGAAATCGACAGGAAGCTACTGGAGTTGAAAGCTAGAGCGTGGGATTTTGCAATCTACTACTGGCAAAATTGCACAAAATTGGGGCAGACTACATTCTTTCAAGTTCTTGAGTACTTGGCTGGTCAATCTGGAAAATTTTCAGCTGCAAGCACTAAGGTAACAAACAACCTAAACGGAAACACAAAAAATGAATTAGCTGCAAGCAACAAACTTTGATCTCCACAAGCAACAATCCCTTAACAAGCTTTATTTGTATCATTCTTTTTTAAGTTCCGTAAAAAAAAAAAAAAAGAAACAGAGTAACAGAAACAGAGTTTGGGTTTCTTGAATCTTCAATATGTAATTACTTACTAAATTGCAATATACAGAACAAATTACAAAATTAAATCAAAGCAGCAATTATCAGTCCACTAAATTTTGGTGATTAACAAACCTTGCAGAAACGGGATAACTATGAACCAAGTGCACCGCCAGTGCCAGCATGGGGACTAAATGAATCACCATCAATGAGCAAGCATCAGAACAGCAAGTGGCCACCAAGACCGCCGCCGCCGCCCAGCAGCACAATCAACCATGCAATTTCGGAATCACCAAAATTCAATCATGTTCAAGTCCAACTTGACGAACAAACAGAATATATACAGACAGTGGATCCAAGCAACGCCTCTGAAACTGATATCAATGACAAACTCCATCAAGCTCGGCTGAGGCTTCGCCGTTCAAAACCAATCCAAAATTAAAGATGGGTTGTAATTCATTTGTATAAAAACCATGTCAAATCCCCAAAAACAAAATTGAAAAAAAATTGAAAAACTTTGTAATTCTTTTCAATTTCGAATTCAATTTGATTCATTCTTTTTCTTTGTGATCTTTTGAGTCTACAAATTGTAAAAAAAAAAAAAATGGCACACAATGAAACATATAAAAACATAAAATTATTACTGAAAATTGGTTAGCCACTAGCCAGTGCTATCTATCTTTGACACGAATAGCACGGACGATCCGGTCAAAAACTCCGGTGATACTTGAAATCACATGAACACTAATGAACCTCACATGAACACTAATAAACCGAATACAAGCAGTAATAGGGTTAAGCGAAGAAAATCGGAGCCATAAACGGCGGAGAAAGTGTTGGCCTGAGGAATCCGGCGAAGAAGCCATAGGCTGGAGGTAAGCCCATGCCGCCTGCTTGACAAGACGATTACGAATGGAAATTTCGCAGGCAGAACCACAGACGGAGGCAGCGGCGGTCGGAGAGTTAACGGCGGTAGAAGGGAGAATATCCTTTAGAGAAATATATGATAAAGAGGATTTAGAAGAGGCAAGCTCGAAGTCAAGTGGTGTAGAGGAAACGGAGCCATTACCGTTAGCGAGAAGAGGAGGGAGGCTAGAGGTGTGGAGAGAGTTGGAAGGGATAGTGAGTTTAGTGGGAATCACTACGGAGGTAGAGATGGAGTTCCTGCGGCAGAGAGTTGGTGGCGGCGACTCTGCTTCAGCCATGAGAAAAAATGAGAGAGTGTAAAAGGGAGTTCTGGAAATAAGGGTGAAGAATTTATAATTGGAGAAGGGACGCGCTCTCTCTCTTTTTGGACTGCAATTATTGGGGTTAATTGCCATTGTCTTTTGCTATCTTTTTGCTATGCTTTGCTCTTTTTTATTTTATTTTATTTTATTTTTTTTTGTAATTTATCCTACGTTTGGCCAAATTAGACTTAACAATTTCAAAAGCACAGCAAAACATCAATTAATTAGGTTTAGTATATATAATTTAGATTAAATTTAATAATTTTAAAAATTTAATTAATTTATTAAATAAGTATTATTTATTTAGCTCTTTATGTATTTAATAATCTATATCAAGTGGGATTATATTATTTATTATTTTATTTTTTAAAATAATCTCATTTTTATTTTATTTTATTTTATTTTTTTTTGTAATTTATCCTACGTTTGGCCAAATTAGACTTAACAATTTCAAAAGCACAGCAAAACATCAATTAATTAGGTTTAGTATATATAATTTAGATTAAATTTAATAATTTTAAAAATTTAATTAATTTATTAAATAAGTATTATTTATTTAGCTCTTTATGTATTTAATAATCTATATCAAGTGGGATTATATTATTTATTATTTTATTTTTTAAAATAATCTCATTTTTATTTTATTTGTTAATCTATCCTACTAAATATAAGAATATAAAAATAGAATTATTTAATACTATAAATTAAAATTTGTATCAAATAAATTTTAAAATAAATAATCCTATAATTTAATTAAATTTAATAAGATTATAAATTTGTGAACCAAACAAACTATTATCACCTAAACAACAAATATAATTTTGATTGCATTGATTGTGATAATCTAAAGTTAATGTATCTCTCAATTTGGATGATTTATCTAAACTAAAATCTCTTATTTCTCTTATATTTAAAGAAATTTTTTAATTTTGTTTTAATATAAATTTTTTTTTAAAAGTCCTTTAAAAGAACAATTCCAATTAGATATATTCATTGATCGAGTTATAAACTTTAATTTAAATTGTGAATAAGACAAACTGGGAAGTTATTTAATTATAAAAACTAAACCTGTTTTCTGAAAAATATCTCTTAGAAAATTAAAAAAAAAAAAGATTTATTGTTTAGTTATAAAAATTTTGCAAATAGAAAATTACAGATAAAATTTTCTAAATTTTTCAATTTATAGGTATACTTTGGAAAACTAATTATAAGTAGTTTTCCATTTTTCACTCTTAGCAATGTTGTTTTGGGAACAATTGAAAAACACGGTACTCCATCTATGTATACATTTTCCATGCCACAATTCTTGCTATTTATTTTCTTTTCATATAGGTTTTTTTTTATATATACATATGCTAATAACAATGCTTCTGCATCATCATGTTTTACTTTTTGTACCTTAAAGTATAAATCAAATCAAATCCCAGTACTATTATCGTTTTCTTCTTAATAATTACCTTTTCATAATTTTATAGATTTTGTATTTTAAATATAGATTAAATTAAAAATATCTATGTAATTATATTATAGAATTATTAATATATTCATATTTAATAATATAATTTTAGTAAAATAAAAATTATTTAATAAACAAGTATAATAAAATATATTAAAAATAAAATTTAGAGAATAAAAAATACAGAATTAAAAATTGAAAACGAATATAATTTTCAATTCTTCGAATTTCAATTTAGAAAATAATTTTCTTTTAGCATAGGAAGGTATAATCGATTTTAAATCTATTATTTAAAAGAAGAGAATATACAATCACGATTAAACTATATCTCGGTATGCAATTTAAAAAATAAAAAATTGATAAAAAGAAAAAAATTAAAAAATAAAAATATTGTTCGCAACAAAGTAAGATAAGAATTTAAAAAAAAAAATTAACATTTTGTAAATCTATAACCGACACTTGAATAGGTCTAACACAAACTATAATTTATAGGATAATTATTACTTAAATCACTAAATTGATAAAGTTGTCACATTTTATCTAAATCAAAATTAAAATATACATAATTATATTAATTACTTATATCCTAAATTACATCCTATAAAATGTGTGTACATATAACTTTTTAGTTATATCTATTTATATTAGGAACTATATTTTGACAATTGTTTTTTATAAAATTTCACATATCTAGTTAAAATTTAAAAAAAAAAAATCCTCTCCCTGTACTCCCTCTATTTACACTTTGTCTATTAATCGATATTGGACCATCAAAACTATTAATGTTATACTTTGAATCATAAGTTTGACATATTTCAATTAATTTTTTCCTTTAATAATTGAAAAAAAAATTATTCAATGTATTTGTGAAAGTTTATGGACCCAAACACAAGTAGATTTATAAGTTGACAGATATTGAAACTCACTTTGAACAAAACCAATTAGCTTGTACTAAATCTGATACCTACTTACTTATAAAATCTTTACATATTTTTGTATTTTTTTAATATGAGATTTCTTTCCCACATTAAATTTTTATTTCATTTCTTTCTTTGATTTAACAGTATCCCTTACACATATATATCTTAATTTACAATCAAGTAGATCTACTTGAATTTATGGAAGATGAATCTTATTTAATTGACTTTGAAATAATTAACATAGATATGAAAATTAGTTCATAATTTTTTTTTATTTTTATTTATCCTTTATTAATTTTATTCTATGCCAAAAAAAAAATTATTCATTCTTAAATGATAAGAGGGAGAAACTATTTTTCCTTCAATTAATTAAAAAAATAATAATAAATATTTAAGTTCGCAGTGTTTCAAAATCAAATTAACACTTTGATTTTGAATTTTATTATTTTAATTTGGGAAGAAAATTCTGAAATTTCATTACTTTTGATATATTAAATTTTTTTAGTATTGTAATATATTAAAATAAAATATTTTTAACAAAATATATGTGATTTCAATTACTTATCATTATATAAGAAATTGAGAAATAAAATTATTATATACTCTCATCCATTTAAAATAATAATAGTAATTTTTTTTTTTCCTATTAGAAGCTAGCTAGGATTGGACATTGGACATATTTTATCAATTATTTTCCTCTCATTTTAAAAATTTTCATAAGCCACAACTTAAAATTTGGAGCTTGTATTACTATATTTAAATTAAATCCCTAAAAATGTTTCAAAAGCATTAATTAAAATTAAAAAATAAAATGCAGGGAAATTATGGTATAAAATAGAGAAAACAGGAAATATGAGGGTGCTTATGCAAATGATAAAAGACATTATGCAACAAAACCAATATTTAAAAAAAAAAATGAGACATGCAACAAACGCGTACATACACTACAATTTTTTTTTTTTAAATATCTTTAATAATTCATTGCTTTGTGTATATTCTGTCTCCCTTTATTTATTCTCCCGTCTCCTCCATGTATATTTTTCTTCTATTTGCAAGTTGCAACTTTTAATTTTTTCTTGTTGGCAAATTTAGCTCTTCAAAACTTAAAACTCTAGATTTTCTAATATTAAAAATTACTTCATTACTATTTTCTTATGAAATAAAATATATGTACATACGAGTCAGAAATATAATACATTTTTTTTATAAAATTGATCTCATGGATTCGTAAAAATATGCCTAATAATATATTAAGAGAGAGGAGAAAAAAGTTATGAGATTATTCTTTAGTGTTTATAAGAACCTCTACGAACACATATTCTTATATGGACGGATGATCATGCTTGAGGGACACATAATAATATTCTTATATGTATCCATTTTTTATAATAAAATCATATATTTATCTTATTTTATTGTCATTATCATACCGTTGCAATTAACAATTTGTTAGTATCCAAAAGTAATCCAATTAGTGGTGCCACTAGAATGACCCATTATGCCATTTTTCAAATTAAAAAAAAGGGAAAAAATAATATTATTTTCTTAATACTTTAAATATTAAGAATATGCAAATTAAATTGAAAATCAATTGATTGTTTGACAGTACAATAGGTTAAAAATTTCAAATTTAATAGTTTCTTTTTCATTAAAAATTTTCAGATATTTTCTTCGTAATATAAAATATCATTAATTAACTGATTATCTTATATATGTGATTAAAATTTCAAAAATTGTCATTTATAGTCATTTTCAATGTGTTATTAGTTGTTTTTATTCCTAATTTACAGTCAACGTAACATTTAATAATGATTGAAAAGGTTTTTACCGAATCAAATATAATGTACTATGATCAATTGATTATCAATATATTCACAATAAGTTTATAGGATTTGGGAAGACTTGTTAACAAATAGTTTAGTTATATTTGTCAATTGTCACATTCATACATTAACAAATGACTAAAGATTGAGAGGGAAAGCAGGCAGTGGTGGCAGTGGTAGCCCACAGATTTTTGCATTGCTTTGCATGGGTACTTTCCAGGAAAATAAGCCATGAAAATGGCAATTTTTACTTTCCTTCTAAATTTATTAAATAAAGAAACATATATATATATATATATATATATATATATATATATATATAGTGAATGGTGGTCAAGTTGAGCGGCTTAGACTCTTTCGTGTTTCTTTTTCTATGGTCATCTCCTCCAATGTGCTTGTCAAATTGGACAATTCATAAATTAATTTATACAATTTCAATGAATTAATTGTCTAGCAGTTCCATTTATATTTATTTCATAATAATATAAAAATAATAATTTAGAGTTGTATAGCAAAAATTAATAAATTTAAATGCGTAAACAGATCACTCTAATAAAATATAAAATTTTATAAGACAAAATAAGAAAAAGTTAAGTTATTATTTGATAAAATTGAAAATTCAATGCTGAATAATATAAGCAATATAAATTTAAAATATAAAATTTTTGAAAATTAAATCATTTATTATATTTAATATAAATTTTAAGTTAAAAATTTTGAACGTATCATTTTCAATAATTTTTAATTTAGTTGAAATTTTTAAGATATATATTAAAAATTAAAATTTTAAATTTTAAATGATCAAACACTTTCTTCCCAAAATTTTCACAATGGAATTGTGAGTGGATATGTTTGTATAATATGGAAAAGACTTGTCAAAAACCTAAACGGGGAGCAGCCAAATCTTCCTTAACAAAAAGGTTTAATCCATAAGAAGGAAACAAGACAAAAATTAGAATGATTACATTTTGGTGATCAAACAATGTCCATAGAAAATTAAAAATAAAAAGAAATATATATATATATATATATATATATATATATATTTGCTATTTTGTGGCCATGTTTCAGTTCCTAGTTCGCGTGTGGCAGTGTGCCTATCGAAAGATTCCCAACCTTTACAATGGCACAAATGACTCATGTTCTGAAAACCATACCAACATGGTTTGATTTGACCTGCCTAACCTAAATGTGTTAAATTGGTAAATCAATTTTTGTTCTATTTTTAAAATACTAAATTGAATTCTAGTGTCACACAAAATAATTTCGTATGTCATATAAAGTCCATATCTCTAATACAATAAAAGCAAAATATCTGTGCTGCATAAATGATTCTAATTTCCTTGGCAAAATAAATAAATAAATAATTCTAATTTAATTAAAAATAAACTATTCATGTTATCAAAGACAAATTATTCACGCTGATATTAAAAATTTGCAAATAAAAAAAATTATATTAAAAATTAAACCCTAACCAATAAAATGAAAAATAAACTTCCTTGCCAACAAGCTAACTCAACAAATCTCATTTTATTTTATTTTATTTATTATTTTAGTTCAATTTACAAGTATAATTGTGGATATTATTGTGATGATATTTAAGTGATATGATAAAATTGAATGTTTATCCTATCTCTATAAATAGATATTCTTATATAAATAGAACTCTATTTTTATATTTAAATTCTAGTTCCTGAAAAACTAGTATTATATTTTAAATTATAGATCCTGAAAAACTAATAATCTCTACAGTTCCTGAAAAACTAATAACAATTACAGTTCTTGAAAATCTAATAATAATTACAGTTCCCGAAAAACTAGTATTCTCTATAGTTCTTGAAAAATTTATATTATCTACAGTTCCTGAAAAATTAATCAAAATAAATAAATAAATAAAAATTGTTGAAGAATTTGTACCTTATGTTCATGAAGAACTAAGTATCCTAAATCATTGAGAAACTAGTATCTTAATTCATTAAAGAACTAATATTCTATGTTCCTGAAAAATTAAATATATTGTCTATAAGTTTTTAAAAGACTAATTTAATTATGAACACACTAGATGTTATTTAAGTGAGGAAAAGCTAAATATCTCACTATTAATGATTTTTATATTATCTAGAAAAGTTTTAAAGATAAATATGATCACTTGAAAGATATGGCACTACCACAAGCTCAATATGATTAGCTAATTCTACACCTATAAGACGTAAAATCTATTTTAGAATATAATTCAATTATATTTAAAATCACTTCACAGCTGAAATTATGCTATGATAAAATTACATGCTTCTATAGCAGCAGTATAAAAAGCGAAAAAATTTATAAATATTGTTTGTCTTCTAATGGTTGCAAAGAATAATTGCTAATGAAAAATCATCAAACAATACCCACTAGTATAACTATATTCCCTGAAATGAATACTATAAATTATTTGATAGATTATAAGAATTCTGAAAGAGTAACAACTCATATAGATGACACAACTCAATGTTGGTGATTTTATATAAACTCCTTGAATGAGTAATTTGTAAGGATTTTACAAGTTGTATATTATAATAAGTTATTTCATTATTGTTTTATCTCCAATATACATGCACAATACATTGCGTTAAATCTATAGTTCAAACATTGAACTTATAGTTCAATAATTAAAACTTGAAAGTTTGGTATAAATACCATTATGCATATCATAATATATGAGCTGCAAATTTTTAGTTTTGCCATAAATGTATTAATATCACTATCTCAATGTACAAAAATGAGTCCACAAAAAAGACTAATAATTTATTTGGATAAGGCATATTTCTCGATATTAAGAGGAAAAAAAGTATCTACAGTGCTAAAGAATGTTGAAAAATTTATTAAAAAGAAAACCTTTTAAATAATTTTAATTCACGTACAAATTAGAGTGAACCACAGCTTCAGAAAATAACACAGTTGCAACAAATTGCAACTTACTTGCCAAATGCATTGATAGATGCTACAAGAGTGATAAAGTCTTATATTATAGCTGCTAATACCCTAACAAGGGTTGTAGTTCCAATTACAAATAAAAAATCAATCAATCTCACTACACGACAGAAACATAGATATTAAATTGAAATTAATAAAAACCCAAGAAAAAGAAAAGTAGCGTCACTAATAAAATCTACTTAAGAGAAACCTCATGAAGAGGAAGATTTCAGTCAAAGAGTTGTAGTCAATTATAAGGCACAGATTGAGACAATGGAACAATTAGATCCTCCAGATATAGCTTCTGGAGTCGATGATCATATAAATGAAAATTATGAGCTCTCAATTATTTTTGTGATATAAGAGAAAGAGTTGATAGAAATTCAATTATCGTCGATGATGAATTTGTCTTAACAATAGCTTTTGCTGTTTTACTAGAAAATCTGGATCCAAAATTTATATGTATAATTAAATATTAATATAAACGTGATTGATCATAATGAAAAAAGGCAATTAAAGTAGAGCTAAATTGTTCTATCATTAACTACAATAAAAACAATTTTCTTATTATGGAAATGATCATATTCCGATACTTAATTAGCATGACAGTTAAAAAATATTTGATAAATGCCTTATAAAAATGATATTTATATGAGAGTCCCAAAAAAACTAAAGATATCACAAATGAATGCACATTAAACATGTGACATATATTTAATCAAATTGTAAAAATTCTTGTATGGATTAAAGCAATATGGACATGTGATATAATTGTTTGTTTGAGTAAATTTTTATTGAAATAAAAACATATGAATATACTATGTCCATTTGTATTCATAAAAGGCCATAAAATGGTAAATGTTATTATTGCAGTATATGCTAATAATTTAAATATCAATGCAACTGCTAACAAACTCAAATAAGTATGTACTTATTTGCAGGGATGACAATTTATACTTTACCCATAAGTACCCACCCAATCCCTACCCAATCAAAGCGGATAATATTCAAGT
Source organism: Reutealis trisperma (assembly GCA_947687605.1). Lineage (NCBI taxonomy): Eukaryota > Viridiplantae > Streptophyta > Magnoliopsida > Malpighiales > Euphorbiaceae > Reutealis > Reutealis trisperma. Next base: position 2,999,987 of record CANTUT010000052.1, on the reverse strand, counting down.
TGACTAGATAATAGGTATGGGTAAACCCATATCTGAAAAAATAGCATTGAGTTTGGGTAGGGTACGAATAGTGTAATACCCTACCTATACCCATACCCATACCCTACCCGAACTATTGAAATTATATATTTTATATAAAATTTTAATATTTTATTATTTTATGTAAAGTTTTTAGTAGTTTAGTATTTAAAATAATTCATATATTTTCCTAAATGTAAAAATATGTTCGAATTGACCTAAATGTCCTTAAATAATTTGTATTCCATTCATTAAAATTTTGTCAATTTAATAATAGATTTTTAGTAATTTAATAATTTTATTTAAATTACCAGAATATCATTTAGTTTAGTTAAATAATTTATTATACCTTATCATTTTATTGAGGACAAAAAAATCATTTTGTATCATTGATATATAAATCTTACTCTAAATTTCTCTCATTTTCTCATTTTGTTATTCTACTCATCATCTTTATTTAATTCTCTCTTTTTTGGATCTCTATTTATTTTCTCCTTAAAATCGCTCTCTTCAAACTATCTGCAAATTTTCTATTTTTAAACTCTTTAGATCTCATTTTATTTTATTTTTGGATTTTCTTTTTTACCTCCGAATTTTCTTTTCTTTTTTCTGGATATTCTTCTCTCTTTGGTTCTATAACTAAATAAGCTTTCATTAAATTAATATTGTTCTATGATTTTTTTTTTTGCTTCTCATAATTTTAAGTGTAAAAATGGCAAAGTAAAAAGTCATTTTCATATATTTGAGATGAATCTATTATTTAAATATTTCATGCTTACTATATTTAAAGTTAATATTGTTTGTGACAATTATTTATTTTCTTTATTAATAGTAATTCACTCCATTTTATCTTTACTTATTATTACATAAAATCATTGTTTAGATGCACATCTTAATATCATCTCATTAAATTCAATAACTCATTAGAACACTATACTCTTTGAAATTTTAGTATTTATAACTTTATATCAAATAATCAAATCAAATATCCTAACTATCAAGTAATCACTTATCCTAAATCACTATATTTTTTATTATATAAATTCATTTTATTTTTTAAATCAAATATTCTAAATTTACTCATATATTTAAAAATAATTTGAAAATTATTCGGGTAATGGGTTACCTGAAACAAAATGGGTCTGGGGACGGATTTGAAATTTATTATCCAAATGGGTATGGGTACGAGTATAGGTAGAAATGTACCTCTTTGAGTATAGGTAAAGGTATTATACTATACTACCAATACCTTACCCATTGTCATCCCTACCTATCTGAAAAGTGAGTTCGAGATGAAAAATTTAAAGGAAATGAAATTTATATCGGCCTGCAAATCAATTATTAAGGAATCCTAATACACCAGTCTACTTATATGGAAAAGGTATTTAAGCAATTTTGTGTGAATAAATCTTTTTCCTTAAACATATCAGTGATGGTCCTCTCACCTGAATTGAAAAGATAACCTTTTGATCTAAATAAGATAAAAAAGAGTTATTTGGTCTTAAAGTACCATATAGAAGTGTCATAGGGACACTGATATATCTTACAAATTACACTAGGCCTGAAATTGCATTTATAAGAAAAATTTCTAATTAGGTATAGCTCTGCCCTTATTAAGAGACATTAGAGTGGTGTAAAAAGTTATATTCAATGTACTATTAATATTATGATCATATTTTTATTCAAATTTGAATTTGGTCTATACGCGAATATTGATTATTTGCTTAATATCCATACTAGTAAATCTTAGACTGGCTATATATTCACTTATGGTAATACTGTAATTTTATAAAAAAAATTTATGGTCCTGAAGTAACTCATTAAAAATACTCCCATTGTGTTTTGAGGACAACGCAATTTGCATTGCACAAATTAAAGGTGGGTATATCAAGGTTGATAAAGTAAACATATAAATTTAACCCAAATTCTTATATATATATGAGCTCCAAAAGAGATATTTACCAAATTTGCTTGAGTGACAACCTAATAGACTTATGTATGAAGTCTTTATCTAGTGTGACATTTAATTAGCATTATTTTATCGATTAGTATACACCGTGTTAAAATCTGTCCTCATAAGAGAGAGCGAATTAATATATGATTATACTCTTTTTCTTTAGTCAATTTTTTGTCCTACAGGGTTTAATGAGACAATCTGTGCAATGAGAAAATAGCGCATGAAATATACTATTTTTCTTAGCTATCTTTTTTCTCACTTGATTTTTTAATAAGGTTTTTAACGAAACATATTAATAGCGCAAATAATATCCTAATGGAGTACTATAAATAAATTATTATATGTGGATATTACTTAAATATATTTAGATACACAATTTAAAAAGTTATGATGTTCATAAGGGGAAGATTTTTGTGCACTGTGCTCTTTTTCCCTTAGTATGGGTTTTGTTCTATTGGGTTTTTCAAACAAGATTTTTAATGAGACAGTATTATAGTGCAAGTTGTACAAAAATAATGTAGTTTTTTTTCATCACTAAAATTTTTTTTCCCATAGAATTTTTTATTAGTAAGGTTTTAACAATACACATTTTTTGTAATAGATATCAAAGAAAAAGTATTGTGATAATATTTAAGTAATATGATAAGATTGGATGTTTATCCTATCTGTATAGATAGATATTTTTATATAAATAAAACTCTATTTTTATTTCTATCTCTGTAACTTTTTATACTTATAAATAGGTATTACAATCAATGAAGTGTGATACAGAAATTAAATCTCTTTTTTATTTTCTATACTTGTTTTTTATTTTACAACAGATATAACCTTTTTATACTTTTTAATTTTTTTTTTTATCCATATGCATTAATTTGAAGGCAAAAATGAGATTTATTAAAATAATGATTTGCACAAAACCAAAGAAACTAGTGGGCTACTATGTTTACGTGGAATGTTTCTACTTTTTAGTATTAAAAAGGAACTCGTAGATTAAAATAGTTTATCTGTGCACAAATAAGGGCAATATAAAATTTTAATTAGAAAACCATATTAATTAGCCTACCATTATTAGAGATAACCATAAAATTTTTAATGAGACTTAAAAGAGTGGTAGAAGAATTAAGTAGGCTGGTACGGTATCTAATGTTTTTTAGCTTTTGATTTCTGTTTTTCTACACTAAAACTTGTATCTTAGAAAACGGGGTTGAAAAAATAAAGAAAAATCCATTTTTATGATTTTCCCCTTGGGACAACCTTTTTTTTTTTTTTTAATTTTCAAATATTAAATAACAAAAATAGTCATTTAAAAAAAAGACAATTAAACTGAAGCTAACACTTGTTTTTTTTCCAGAATAATCTAGAACTTAGATCGACTTTTGGTTCCAAAATTTAATTCCTCAAGAGCAAATTTAAAACAATACTAGGGTTCAATAAATTATCAAATCAAAACTGGAGGATGAAATGCAGTATAATTTGGAGGAAATCACTTCAGCTTGAGCAATTCAAAAAAAAAAAAAAAACCTTCAACTACAAAAATTAGCATGATACTCTATAGGCATGTTATATGCAATGTTTACAAATGAAGATTTTGAGGTCTTTAAAGTTTTAAAAAATTACAATCCAATCAATTTTGGAGGGGACGATATTACTTCTCCAACATCATCCTCTGCCTCATTCTTACAGCAGATCAGACTCTGGGGCCGCACCAGCAAGGATATATATAGTTACGAATTTATAGAGGAATAGCAACCAAATTCAACCGTGTATTTTGTGCCCCATGTCATTGTCCAATCTACAAATACTCATCCCACCAAGTCACCAGGTATGCAATTTTTTTTTCTTTTTCCTTTAATTTATTTGCATATGGGCCACTAAGGTCAAATAAATGTAACTCTAAATGTATTCTGTCAGCTTCTTCCAAATGCTTCTCTAGTTTCCACTCCGCAGGCAATGCGTTAGCATTTTTTAGCGGTAAATAATGGACAATGAAGTTTTCTGCTATGTGGAGATCTGAATTGCTAGGTTTAGCTCACTAGTCAAGTCAATATTTACCTCCGAGTTGAGTTTCCGCCGGACGGCACTTCAGCTATTCCTGATGGTGGGGTTTGAGCCCTAGGAGTGTAGACATCAGGGATATCAAAGTCAGCTGGAAGCATGTTCACATCACTCCATTCAACATTTGCTAAATAGAAGTCAAGGATAGCGCATTCAATTCTTGAGTACAAAAAGAGAAGGGTTAAAAGGATTGGAATAGAAAAGAGCAAAAATTTCAACCAGGATACAATCTGTCCTCCACATATCTGTAATGCTAACATCAACATCTGAAACAAACAAATAATCTGCCTCATTCTGAAAAGATACACATTCATGAAAGAATTCACACATCTGCTAGAAGTATAAAAATTATCGACAATATATTGGGTTCTATCATCGTCTCATATATCTTCACTATGAACATTGAGGACTACATCTATCAAACACAACAACCCAACCCTCGGCGCCCCCCCCCCCCCCCCCGCCCCCCCCCCCTTTTTTTTTGTTTTTTGCACCAACCACATGACAATTTGGAATTGGGACATATAAATATATATTTGGGATTACTGTTAGAGATTCTTTTAGACTTTTTTTGATTGATTTTTATTATTTTTTATAAACTATTTTTTCAAACTAGCTTTTGAAAAAAAATCAATTTACCTGCTTTTACTTAAAAGTATTTTTAAAAAGCAATTTTTAAAAAATATAAAAATTTTTGTTGAAAATCGGTTTTTTCAAACACAATGCCAAACGAGGCCTAAATAGATAGGATTTAGATGAAAAAAAAAAAACTAAGATATGATAGGTTTTAGAATTTGAGCCCAAGCAGATTGAAAGAATTTCAGAAAACAGAAAAGAAGGTTTTAATCAGCTTGTGCAAACTCAAGCAGTCATGTATACTTGGACTGAGATTCAATTTAAATGTGGACTATTTTAGCCAGATTTGCAAAACTTAATGAATGATTGAAAGCCAAAGGTTAGTATGCAAACCATTTACACACCCACCATTACTCATAAATCAATATAAAATCTCTTTTGTCAAAAAATACTTACTCGTAGAAACAGAAACTCAGCACAAGTACACTTACATCATCAGAAGGAACAATCTTCATCATTCCCCCAGCCAGCTCTTGTGAAGCATCGAGATCAAAGAATGAATTATCAATTTGTTGTACCTGAGGCTCTATACTCTTCTGGATTCGCTGCTCGTTGGTCCTCTCTTTTGCTGGGATTTCAGTAGATCCAGAACTAGAAGCATGTGGGAAACTAGTAGATGGCTCACCATTCATCTGCTCGAAATTCTCCTCAAATTGACTGTAAGGACAGGATGTATTAAAAAGGAAAGACTATTATATGATATAAGTCTCAAGACTTATATCATATGATTTTTTATTTTTTATTTTTTTTTTGAAATAAGTATGCTCGAGTGAAAACTTCAGTGAGCACAGAAAGATGGTCACACCTTACAAGGTAAACATCAATAGGACCCATTGTGCTTCTAAGGATTATTCGGTATCTCCTCTGTGGATAGTCAACAGCCTGGTGTATAAAAGCAAGTCAGTTCACGCATCAAGAACATGATATAGAACATAAAATAGTCAACTTCTCTCCCTTCCTTTCGAGATTTTTTTTTCCATTGAATTACCTCATCAGGATCAGGTACTTCCAGGGTAGTTCCATGGGGAGCTTTAATTGCTATGAGGGTTTCATTCTGGCAAAAAGAATGTTAGGAAGTCTAGCTGAAAATAACAAATGCATCATTGAGATGAATACTAAAATTCAAAAAAAGATAATAAGAAACAGAGAAACGGACAGAATATATGGACCTGAAAACAAGGTTGGCTCTTAATGTCTTCTTCAGTCACAAAAAGCCACCTGAAATTGTCGGAAAATGAATAAAAGCATTAATACCAGTGCATAAGAACCAGCTGAAATTAACTTATTGGATTGAGAGCCTATATGTAGAACATTTTACTTTTGACTGCTCTCATCTTCACTCAACTCTCGCAATTTTTCCTGCATTTCTCTGCAAAAGTTTAAGAGCATCAGCACCATCTAACAGATTCAAGACTGCAATATCAGCTGCTCTAATAAGGAAATCAACCATGTAACCTTATTTGATCATCTAGTCTCTGCTCATCCATGGAAAGCTTTTCAATTTCTGCCTGCAGGAAAAAATCACAAGATAAAAGCCTGTTCCCCTAAAGAAGCTGCAATATAATTCTCATGTCATTTTCCATGCCATTATGGACAACAGATTAGAGGATATTCCAGCATTGAACAAATATTCTGTGAACAGTCAGAAATTAAAATAAAGAGATGCAGAAAACTGAAGCAGAAGATAACAAGGGGTGGGGGGAAAAAACTCTCTGGTTTGTACAACAAAAAAATAAAAAATATCAACCTCCATGTACCTGTAATAAAGAGGCATCTCCGTCTGGTTCCCCTGGCCTTGAAGCATCAACTCCCCTAATCCACCATTCAATCAATCCTCGTATGAGTTCCCATGTAATGCAAACATTCGGTAGAATCAAATGCAAACAACAAAATATTATGAATGTTTGAGATGCTAATTGCTATCAAATTACTTCCAACGTATCCTGTTCTTTAGTTTCTTTTCAATAAGACCAATTCCTTCCAAGACATTTGTAATGTCATATATCCGTCTCTTCTGCACCTGTTACAATGAAAAACCCTCAATAAGTATAGACATATATTCAATAATGCAAGCATCCAAAAAGCAATATGATCACCTCCAAAGTTTCTGCAGCATTGTTTAGGTCAAGAATACCATCTTCAGCATGCTTAAACAGAGCAACAAATCTCTTTGTCAAAAGACCTGAAAAATGTTGGCACATGTTTGTTTATAAGCATAAATGAAAGCCTTTTAACAGCTACATAATATCACAGCTTATACATGAAAGCTTTTTAACAGCTACCTAATATCACCAGAATAAATATAATCCAGTGAGAATAATAATATTTCCAAGATTACCTAGGGAACTGTCATAACGGCAACTGCCAGAAGGTATAAGAGGAGAGGGAGAATCTGCAAGTTCACATAAATTTTAAACCATCAGGTTAGTCCGTATCTGGTGGTTGCTCAGCAGAGTAAATACCCTAAGGAATGCAAATACATTATACAAGGTTTGAAGATGCTTTATGCTGTCCAACGACCTAGCTCCAAACGCTAAGGTTTACTGAAGCTCATGTATTTGGGCAGGAAATGAAAACATATGACAAGCAATAAAATTTCATACCAATGTCTGACACTGGGGTTTGAGGCCCTGATCTATTGCCCTTTGAGGTCTTTGGTCTGTTGTATGTCCTTCCCCCCTTTGCAGAAACAGGTGTTCGGAAGGGACTATTTGATACCTCACTGCTAACCCACTCACTAGAGTCACCTCCATTTTCATCAAAACCACTCTTCCTTTTTAAAGACTGTGAAACACCAAAAGAAATATAGAATTTTGTTAAGCGGCAGGTAAAAGCCAAATAAACCATGATACTACTTTAAAAGACATAAGCAAGAACTTAAGGTACATGCACAATTATGAGACGAGGACAATAAAATATAACTCCAGTTTTAATAGTGGAAATTGGACAATGATGAAACCGTAAGCCCATGATAAATGTTTTCTAATCAGCTGATATCACAGTCAGAAGAGTTGATGCATGATAATCAGAATTCAATCAAAGCACCTTTATCATATAGAAACCAAGAATGTGGAACTATGATATTGAAAACTACCCCTACATTTCAGACAGTTTCACCTATTGGTTAAGTATACCAGTGTAATCATACTTTGGAATCCATAGAAGCTCTCCCTAATAGAAGAAAAAGAAGACTCCATTAAATTTCAATGAAAAGGCATGTGCCCCTGATCAAAGATAACAATGTGGGCTGGAAGGAAATATGTACACTTGTCTAAAACTAGATCAAATGTGGGAATATTAATAAAAAGAAAAGGAAAATTAAAAAACGACTATTGTGCTAATTGATGTCCCTTAAGAAAGCAGTGCTATTGAGACTCTACTCAATCCTTACTTCCCATACCACAAGTTCACTTGACAAGCAGCTACATTACACGAGAATCGGCCAAGTAAAATATATAGTAATTAGCAACTTATCCTCATTGGAATCCATATAAAAAATGGAGTTTCATCAAATGAAATATGCCAACTACAAATAAATTGACAATTCCAACATCCCATCAAACATTTAAAAGAAAAATAAAAAGTAAATACAATTATCAAATGATGTTCATTTAGGCTCGGCAAACAAGTAGAATAACTAGGAATCTCACTAACAATCCAAATAACTCAAATGACTTATCAGATTCCCAAATTTTCCCTCCTTTCTCACAATTTCTCAGCAACCAAACAGCATTGTAAACGAATTCACTTTCATTTCCATTCCACCCAAATTATTCCTACAACAGACACATATAATTCTCCCAAAAAAAATTAGCTCAAATGAGACATAAAATAAGTTCACTGCAAAACTAAATATACACATAAACAGATATACATATACAATTAAACAATTTCAAGTACATGAAAATAGTAAAGGAAACTCACAGGAGACCTCACAACAATACCCTCAACTTCCCGATCGGCGACTCTATTAGAACTTGGACAACTAAAACGATGATAATCATCGGGAGGAACAAACGGCGGCTTCATCGTAGCAAAAGCAAGGTGGCGTCTAGGAGGCGGCAGGATCGGGCCAGGCGGGGGAGAGGAAGCCGCCGCAGTGAGCGGACGAGTGGAGGCTCTAGCGCGGCCGGACATGGTAAAATGAAGGCAAAAAAGAAAAAGAAATTAAAGAATCTGATAGATTAAGGGAAATGGAGATCTGAGAAGGGTAGAGAAGAAAGTATAGTAGGGTTTAGAGGGAGAAAGTGGGGGTTAAGAGGAGAGAGCAGAAAACGAGGGAAAGAGAGAATTTTTAGTTTGCGATAGATGTGGAGGGAAGAATAATAATACAGGAAAAATATTATGATATTTTTTTTTTCTACTTTCTACCCCCAAAATTTGTCTTTAATTTTCATTTTAATCCTTGCAAAATTATTTAAAAAGAAACCATATATGGTTACTTTCAATTGTTATTGATTGATTGATTGATTTTTTTTTTGAAAAATATGAATTTTTCATTCATAAAAGTACATTTTAATTTATAAATGAAAATATATAAATATATATCAAAATAAGAAATTTATTTAATTTTTTTTAATAATTTTTAATTGTGTTGGTAAAACATTATAAATAATTTAAAAATATAAACATAAGAGCATTCGTTGAGAAATACACCTTTCTTCCTATAATAATAGGTTTATAGTTAATTTCATATAAATTAAAAAAATATAGTTTTTATAGTTAAAATGATATATTTTTTGTACAATACTCCTAATTAATATTAAATGGATCTCTTTCTTGTAATTTTATAATTACCACATTTAATAATATTTGTTTGATAACAATACAAAATAAATAAAGATAAAATAAAAAATTACTAAATGAATTATAATTTTAAAAAGAAAACTAGACTATATTTTAAGACGGACGTAAAATAAAAATAAACTTATAATTATGTAATAAAGAGAGTATTAAAATAAAAAAAATAGCTTGAATTTCTTTAATTATCTCCAATTATGTTAATAGAGTATTATATAATTGACGATTATGCAAGAATTATGCTCTGCTTAATATTTTTTTGTAAATCTTTTTTTTTTTTTTGAAAAATCATAAATCAATTTTTAAGCATTTGAGCAAGTTGGATTCCGTGAATATATACAACAAATTCAAAACTAATAATTTTAACTTTAAAATTTTAAAAATTCTAGAAGAATATATATAATATTTCTATTAAAAAATCCTATTAAATTTCATAAAAAGATCTAACATAATTGATAAATAAAGTAAAAGATAACAAAAATATAAATACATCCTTGTCTAAAATAGACACGCATTAATAAAACTAGAAAAGTTTATATTTATTGAATAGAAAAACAAACAAAATAAATAACAAGCAGCCATTTATTAAAAGTTTCATAAACTTAATTATCTCTAATAATTGTAGTTCAAATCATTTTTTTTTTTCTAATACTATGTGTGCTTTTATAATGGGGCTAGGAAATGAACCATTGCTTTTTATTTCATATTGCTATATTGAGCAGCATTTATAATTATGTTAGAATATAATAAATGGTTTTTATAATGAGTGTCCTAAAGATATTGCTTAAAAAAAATAAATTAGATAATTAAGGATAAAATAAATGAGTGAGAAGTAAATATTTTAATATATCATATTAAATAATAGTGATTATAATGAAATATAATTTTATCAAGATTTATATATATATTTTTTTATTCAACTCATTTTTAACCAGTACTTTTTATGACACTCGCTAAAAAATAAGGGAATTTAATCTAACTCTAATATGAAAAATTGGTTATAATTTTACCTTAACGTTAAATTAAAAATAATAATATAGTAATATTTTCATATTGATTTGAAACGTAAACACGAAATTAACCTTAAAATTTATTGTATATATCATACTACCAATTTAATATTCAATAAGAAACAATTGAATTTTTTGACTTTGTGAATTTGATATTAATGACTAGATCAATCAATTGCAATGTTAAAAGAGTTTTTTAACTTCAATTACAAGGATCAATTTAAGTTTTTAGCCTTTTAATTAATAAAAAATTTTCTTAAAATTGTGGCTTAGAGTAGAATTTCAACTGAATTTTCAAATTGGGATAAATTGATATTAAAAAATAATAATATAATTATAAAAATATGCAAATTTTAGGAAGCCTAATTAAATTATAAAATGCATATATATATATATATATATGTATGGAAGCGGAGATAAACACATTTACATAAAAGTCTCTCGCTAAATTCTTTTAATTATAAATTTATGACGGATAATATGGTTATTTATTAATTAAATAATATAATTATCTAATTATATTTAATTTAAATAATGAATGATGAATTCAATTAGAATAAAAAAAGAATAAAATAATTATTATTTAATATATAATTAATTATACTTAATATCTAATTATATTTAATTTAAATAAGGAAAGATGAATTCAATTATATTAAAAAGAATAAAATAATTATTATTTAACATATAATTAATTATATTCAATTATATACTTATATATATTATATATAAATGTATGGAAGGGATGATAAACATATTTACATAAAAGCCCCTTATTAAATTTTTTTTAATTATGAATTTATAATGGGTAATATAGTCATTTATTAATTAAATAATATAATTATCTAATTATATTTAATTTAAATAACGAATGATAAATTCAATTAGAATAAAAAAATAAATAACTATTATTTAATATATAATTAATTATATTTAATATCGTATTATATTTAATTTAAATAAGAAAAAATGAATTCAATTAGAATAAGAAAATAATAAAATACTAATTATTTAATATATAATTAATTATATTACAAATTTATAATTATAAAATTATTATAATTTAATAATTTTATTATCTAATTTAATTTAAATAAAGAAAGAACGAATTCAATTATAATAAGAAAAAAATAATTATTATTTAATATATAGTTAGTTATATTTAATTTACATAAAAAAAAGAATCAATTAGAATAATTTGTCTTTTTAATTTTTTCAAATATTACGAAGTTACAAAAATTATTTTGACATTGATTATTCGAATATTAACAAGAAAGATAAATTCTAATTTGACTTTCATTATATAAATTATTATTTTATCCCATTATAATTTTAGAATTAGTTATTTTAACTATTAGTAATAATTTGTATATTCTCAAAAAAATAACAATAGTTTGTATAAATGAATTCAATTAGAATAATTTATATTTTTATATTGTTTTGAATATTAAAAAGTTAGCAAAATTTCAATTTAATTTTGATTGTTCGAATATTAACAAATTAAGAAAATTTCAATTTGATTTTGAGAAAATCTATTATAAATTATAAAAATTAATTTTGATTTTATAAGAATATGCAGCAAAAAAAGAAAATACACTAATTGAGAGTTCATGTAATAATAATGAGTAAAATCTTATTATTTTATTATCAAATATCAAAATTTATATTTATAACGGTATATTCTTTTAAACAAAAATAAATTTGTTTGAAATTCTATAAATACTTAAATTTATTTAAAATTTTCATTGCAAAAGAGATTAATTAACCATTCTTACAAATTAATTAAATAGGAAATCAAATTTACAAAATTTTTAATTTAATAATTATATGTCACTATTATTATTTGTAATATCAAATTTAAATATTCACAAGTATTCATGTAATATAACCATTAGATAAATATTTTTTAGGCTTACGATATGATGTGATATCACATGATATAATATGATATCACATGATAAATTAATTGTATACAATTAATATTTAAATTAACATTGATGTTAAATTTATAAGTGATGCATTAATTCTAATGTGAATATATAATAAGTCTTTTATTGAAATAAAAAAAAATCAATGGATTTTATAAACTAGAGATTTATTGATATAATCATTAAATTATATATTTTTTGGGTTTATGATATAATATGATATCATATGATAATTCAATTGCATATAATTAATATTAAATTAATGTTAATGTTAAATTGACAAATAATACATTTAATTCTAATGTGAATATACAACAGGTCTTTAATTTATTAAAATAAAGAAAAAATTAATGTATTCTATAAACTTGTCAAGTTCAGTCACTGGTATAGTTTTTAAAACAATTATGCATATAAATACTAGAAAGATTGTTGACTTTGTAGAGGAAGAAAAATTAAGTTATAGTATATCAAAGAGATCAAATATATCACAACTAATAAAAATATACAATCTACATTGAAATTATAACAAAAAATAGACGTATCAATTATTAACATGAAAATTAACCCGTAATTAATACAACATAATAAAACAAAATAAATTTGAAAATTATAATAAAACATACCTATCAATTCATTTGCTTTTTTTTTTCTCTAACATATTATTGAATATAATAAGAATATCATTTCAAATTGTATGAAATGATTTACTTAAATATATTTGACTCATATTCTTTCAATATTGTAGATGTATGAAAATGTGACAAATTGTTTGAATTTAGAGTTATTGTGACAAAATATTTGATTTTATGAAAATTCATGTGTGATGTGATTTATAAGTATATGGCATGTTAAATTAATTTTAATGTACTTAATATGAATTATTACTATGAAATAAATGATTTATATGAAGTGCATTAGTATAAAATAATTTATTTTTCCTAAAATAAATTTTCATGTAAAAATGCAATTTTTAAGCATAAAATAATTTTTTGAGTATTTTAAAATAATTTTTAAATAAATGTTTTAGAGGGAATTTTACATAAAATAATAAGAAAAATATTTTATTTTTAATTACGTATAATCAGCCTAAAATTAAATAAAAAGCCCAAATACCAAAAAGCCCACTACACTAACACACTCCTAACATAGCTCATTAAGGTTAAACTCGGAAATTTCACCCAAAATCCAAATATATAAGCAAAATTTTGGCCAGCTCTTGTTAGACAGCCACCATTCTGTTATTTTTCAGTATTTTTACAGAAAAATTCTCTAAAAAATAGTCTCTCAATCAAAATTTATAAAATACCTTTCAATTTTGCGATTTCTCACTTGAATTCATAAGTTTTTCTTTCTTAACAATTTTCTATCTGATTTCTATGAAATAAATTATGAAAAAATTATTTTGAACTGGTTATTTACTGATTTTTATAGATTGAATTCTGTTTGGGTAAGTTTTTTAGAGAGAAATTTAATTCTCCAACGAAAACATAAATATTTTCATACAATTTCTCCAAAGGTGAATCCTGTAACTTAAAATTAAAATTTTTATGCATAAACATCACTAAAGGGGGTGATTTTTGCATCATTAATTTCTAAACTGATTTTTGATGTGTTTTGATGAAAAATATTAGATTAAATTAGATTTCTGCATATTTCTGTAATAACCGAAAAGTTTCAAAAAATAAAAGAATTCAAGATTTTTTTACTAGAATTTAGAAGTTGAAAAATTATATTATTATTTCAACATGTGGCTGTCGATTTGTATATGATTAGATTCTAAACTGATATTTGTTATGTTTGGATGAAAAAGAATTATTTAAATCATGTGTTTGTATATTACTGTAATAAACGGAAAGCGAGAAAAGCGCGAAAACTCATGATTTTCATTCTAAACCTCAAACTTTGGAATTTACATGCATAATTAACACCTATGGCTACCGAATCATATATGTGGATGTTCTAAACTGATATTTACTGTGATTGAATAAAAAATAATGGTTTAAACCACCTGTTTACATATTACTGTAATGATCGAAAAATACTGAAAATGAGAAATCTCATGGTTTTACACCCTAGAACCCAAAAATTGAATTTTTATGTATGAGAAATACCATATGCTGCTGATTAATGTAGATTAATATTCTAAAATGATTTTTTTTCATGTTTACATGAAAAAATCCTGATTCAAACCATATTTTCTACATATTACTGTAATAGATGAAAAGTAAGAAAAGTAAGAAAAATTCAATTTTTTCTTTGATGATGCATTTGGCCTACCATGGGATTTTTATCCTAATGTCTATAATTTTTATGCAATTTATTTTGATGATTATTGACATGTATATATATATGATAAATGACAAAATTGCATGATAGTTGAAGGAATGACTATAAATGAGCTTAAAGGTACTTTGGCATATTTAAGGTATCTTAACCTTATATTGTGATTAGAATGTGAGTGTGATTGGGAAATGTGGGACTAGATTTCATGATGACTTGATGATGAATAAATGGTCATGAGTCGAAGAGGTGATTGATTGAATGAATGGATCATAAAAGTTAAGCATGACACTTGAAAGGTTAAGTGACTAGTTGATATGTATGGAAGTGTTAAGTATATTAAGATGATTGTTAAAGTGAATTTATATTAAGGTATTGATATTGTGTGGAACTTAAAAAGGTATTGACATGATTGTAATGTGTTTTTATATGGGTCCATAAAGGCTAAGTGTACAAGACTTTTAAAGTCAACATGTGATGTGCAAGTGATGAGTACACTTATATATATAACTCTAAATATATGTGAATGTTATATGTGCATGGGGTAGCTATGGGATAGGATAGCATCATGATTAAATAAATACTAAGTATTAAATTAAATATTATATTAGAGTTTAAGGAGCTTTAAAGGTTTAAAAGGGCTATGTGTACTAGGAGCAAAGGAACTACATGGTGAGTAAATGCCGTATTTATGCTACAAGTGTGAGTACACATTATGTTCAAGTTACAAGTACAAGTTATCATATTATGTGAACTTTTAATATCTTGAAACCCAAGTTCCTTTCTATTTTAATGATTTCTTTGCAAGCTTGAGTTACTAAATGACATTTGGTTCAAAACTATTTTTTTATTACTCAACTACAATAAAGAACTTTTGTAATTATTGCTCTAACTTATATTCTTTTTGGAACTACACTATTATCTGTCATTTGTTTGATAAGTTAAACACCTACAATGCTACTGTTACTTTTATATGTTATAAATTATGTTATGAGTTATGTGTGAACATGGCAACAACCTTCACTTTACATGTTATGAGTTATGTGTGAACATGGCAGCAGTATTTACTTTACATGTTATGAGTTATGTGTGGACAAGGTAGCAACTTTCACTCTATATTATATTACGAGTGGACAAGATAGCAGTCTTCACTTTATATTATGTTATAAACGGACAAGGCAGTAGTATCCATTCTATACGTTATGAGTTATAAGTTGATTTCTATAAACCTTGTTAAATTGCAAGCCATAAACTGTGAATCATAAATTTTGAATGATGAGCTATGAAATCTTTTAAGAGATATATGTTATTGTATAAGTCGTATAGTTTACTTATTGAGATCATCTATCTCACTCTTTTTTTTTTCTTATGTGGTTCCAGGTGAACATTATGAGAAGGCAAGATGATCACTCAAGTTACCTACTCCGTTTGGGAAATTCTCTTGTCAAAGTTATAATAATACCATGCTATGATGAGTCTTTAGACACTCCAGGAGTTGTTATGGGAACTTTACTTTAAGATATTATGTTGGAGAATTTACTTGGAATCTTATCATTATTTTCTTATGAATTGTAATAAAGTATATTTTTAACTTCTGCAACTTAAGGTTTTTCCTTTATAAAAGGTTTTATTAAGTTAAGATATGAGATTCGGTACGATCCTAGGCAATTTTTGCATATGTATGAGTGGGTTCTACAAGCGCGAATGACCTTATGTCTCTCTAAGTTCTAAAATCGTCATGTCTTAAAAGTTGGGATGTGACAGAAAAGTAGTTATAATATTATTTTTAAGAATAATTTATGAGATGTGGTGGCTGAAGAGTCAAGATTTGCCCCAAACCTTGCATCATTTATGAAATTAGTTTATGTAAAGTATTTGGATGCATTAAGGAAATGGTTGGTGATAACCAATAATGACACAAATACAAAAATGAGTGATAATGGTTTGAATATGGGTAGGCTTTTATGAAATTAAGGTTTGATTTTAAGGGGTTGGTATCAAAGAAAAAATGATAGTAGTTCGAATGTGGATAGGCTTTTAATGGAATTAATATCTGACTTTAAGGGGTTGGTATCAGATATATCATAGCAAAATTATGAAATAATGTGAGTGCCGATATAGATTAAAATGACCAAAATTATGGTTAAATCGTTTTTAACCAATCGGACATGTACTCATGAAAACCTTTTATAAAATGACCAAAAATAAAAAATAAATAATTTTTGTTCAACCAGTTGAATTGTAAATCGATGACCTATCTAGTTCGGTTTTTAAAATAATGGTACATATAGACATTGGAAAGATTGATGTTGATTTTCTAAAGGAATAAAAATTAAGTTATAATGTGTTGAAAAGATCAAAGTTTATCAAAATTCATAAAAACATACGACCTATATTGAAATTATGAGAAAATACTAGACTTACTAAGTATTAGCACGAAAATCAACTTATAATTAATAATTAGGCAACATAATAATAACAAAATAAATTAGAAAATTATAATAAAATGTATCTATCAATTCATTTACTTTCTTTTATTTAACATATTGTAAAATATAAAAATATTATTTAAAATTGTAAAAAATGATTTATTAAGATATCCTTGACTCATCTTCTTTTAATATTGTGTATGTGTTACATTTTAAAGTATATTCATATATTTATATAGAATCTATAATTATTTTGTGTCATTATTCTAATTATATTAAACATGTATGATTATATAATTTAGATAATATTTATTGTGTATAATTATATTTTTAGAATTGGTTAATTTATAATTTATTTTTAATCTACTGCCATCAGCAGTACATATTCTTTTAGTAGTTTTTTTCATAATATATAATTGGCACTAATCATTATTGAATACAATTATTATCAGCACCAAAATCAGCTAATGCAGTAGTTATCAAATGAAAATCATTATTAATGACCATATTAATCAAAATAATCTATTTATGGTAATTAATATAAGTAATACTGTTAATAGAATCATTTAAAGATATAACTTATTTTTCTTTTAATTTAGAAGTTATTGCTTGGATATGATTTATTTGAAAATCATGATTTATTTGATGTTTTAATAATCCTTTTTTTATAAAAGTATTATCTTGTTTTAATTGAAAAATTTTTTTTTAGTAATGTTTATTTTTCTTGTAAATTTTGTAAAGAAGAGTTTTTAAATTTTTAGAACTATTAAACCTATTAAAAATATCTTTTAACCTATAACTATCATTTTGTTTTATTTGTTCACTATTTACTATTTAATTTTAAAAGATACTCTTTTTTTTTAATATCATGATCTTCTATTTTATCTATACATTCTAAAAATATAACATTAATACTTGGTAAAGAAGAAAAGTCATTATCATTTATAATTTTATTAATATTAGGTGAAAATTTGTTATTTTCTAAAAAAGAAGGAATATTATCTTTAATATCTATAACACCTAAAACGCTGTATACTCTTATATGAAATAATTATTCTTCAATTTTAAGCAAAAAATAATTATTCCATGAAATTATTATTCTTCAATTTTGTGGAATGCATATTCTATGATGAATTAAAGAAATACTATTCCACAACTTAAAAATAACATATTTTTTTAATTAACTATTTTAAATTTACTTCATAACATCCTCTATTATCCACCCACCCACCACTACCACCATCACCCGCCACCACCGGCTACAGCCACCCGCCACCACCACTCACCACCCATCACTACCACTATCACCAACACTACATATATATCAATATATATGTTGGAAATATGACTTTCATAGCAAACTCAAATAAATTTCAGCAAGTTTTAAATAAATTTCACTAACTAATTTAAGAGAAAATAGCCAACTCAAACACTTTCTTTCTTTAACTTTTCATTAACATTAGGCTGCTTATATAGCAACAAATTACAAATAGAAACACGCAACTTCTTACCTAACATATCAACTATAGCTGATATACTGATATGATCACTATAATTAAACAAATCTCCCTAAATTAAGGAGAGACAACTAACAAAGATAACACACCATATTTTTAGGATTACAAAAAAAACAAAAATATTATTTCAAAGTCTCTAGTAAAACCTCATTACTTCAACAATATATGATATTTAGTTATAATTTTATTAAAAAAATAGTTAACCTAAATTCATCAACCAAAGAGTGGACTAAAAATTATCTAGGGATAGCTATTATATTCCCACTTATTCTATTTCATAGGAATTATTACTCTGTTCCATATTTATTCCATTTCATGAACCAAGCATGCTCCATTCTCTTCCCTTCCCACAAACACAAGACTCCTTTCATAAGCATTATATATCACGGATATTCAATCGTACCAACATTGATAATTTATGAATGCCCTGCAGTAATTCAACATGGACATGAATAATCTGTCTATACTAACTGGCAGAAGAAGATCAAATGCAACTATCCATATGTATACACCACAAATGTGCATTCCCAGTGCACAAAGCTTCCTGGTTTGCAAAAGTGGGGGGAGAGTCGTCAGTTGCACACAGCCTTTCCCCTTCTTTCTGCAGTGGTGCTGTTACCTGTGACACCCTCCTATACACTGTATAACTCGGGTAACCAAAATCATACAATCTAAATAAAATCCACAGTTTGCTATTGGATTAGTAGCCAAATATATAGCCGAGTGCTAGCCTATTCCTATTGAATTTTGAGTGCTATTTGAGTTACCGATAAGCAACTAGTCAACAAAGATAAACAAAAAGCAATAATATTTTAAACAACCTATAGGCACACAAAGCATCACCAACATGAAAAGTAAAAAAATTTACTCCGTATTAGAATCAACATGAAAATTTATACATGACAATGGAGAAGTGCTCAATGGTATTGAAGAATTACAACAGACCTCCAATCTACCACGAAATTGTTCTTCACTGGTTTTTAACAAAGCTCGTAGAGGGAAATACACACCTTTTTCTACACAAGATTGGTGTCTTGGCTTAATCCTATTCTCTAAACTAAATGAAAAGTACTGAGGAAACTCTTTGAGCTCCTTCAAATCTCTTCCCATTTCCACCACAAAATAATTCAATTTTGGCTCAATATTGTCTTTTATACTGTAATTAAACAGTGGAGGAAACCTCCTAAACATGGAAATGGCATCTGTATAAGGAAATCCCATTTTCTCAAAGTATTCAATTCTCGGTAATAGTTTGTCCTCCACACTACACGAAAGTAGATATGTATGCTTGTTTACCTCTTCTATGCCAATGCTTTGAAGGAAGTAAAGGGTAGGTCGCAGCCGGTGTTTGACACTGGAAACGAGCAATCTGGGCCGTCGATTTATTACTCGCTTAACATCGGAACCGTTAACGCGAGCTTCTCGGAGAAGGAACGTGAAGATGGACATAATGGTGGATGCATTAGAAGTAAGAATTTCCGGGCACATGGAAACAATCCGGCGGAATTCGACGGCGGTGAAGTTCATAGAGGTAAAGAAATCGACAATCGATTTAATGTCTGAGAGGGAGGCTGAGAGGATGATCGGACAGTGATGGTCGACGAGGAAGAATATGTCAAGACCAATTGAATCAAGGTAAAGCATTTTCTCTTGAAAATCGGCATGAGGTGGTGCTGATGGAGGTGATGGAGAAGGATTATTAAGAGGTTCAGAAATGGGATTTATTTCAGTCGACTTAGGGGGCTTAGGAGGGAGGGAGACAGTGTTTGTTTTGGAAGAAAATGAGGGAAAATGGAGGGTTCTTGAGCAAGAAAGTGAAGAAAAATCATAGTGGGAAGAAGGAAAATTATGGGTTTTGGTTTTAGGGTAAGGAAAAGAAGATTTATGGCTAGAGAAAAAATGGAGCTTCTCTTGCATTGTTACATTGTTCTGGTACATACAAACAGAAAAATAAAGAAACTTTTGTGGTGGGTAAGGATAAGGCTTCAAGATTGTGCTAATGCAAATGCTATCTTCTGAATCATTCCATAGAGTAGAAATTGTTAAGCCTAATTTTAGGTGGGCTGGGCCAAAAACCCAATCACTTATATACATATAAACCCAAATCCACCTATAACCTAAAAATCTTACCTTTCTCTCTGGATATTATCTTCACCTACCATTTCTCTACCTTAGACTTTTGAAGTGATAGTGTAATAGTAACCAGTGAAGCCAGAGAGAGAAAGGGGTTAGCTTTGTCTAAAAGAAGAAGAAATGGCTTGCTCTGCTACCTCAACCACCGGTCTTATCTCCTCAATCGCTGCCACTACCAAATCCATGGCTTCTTCTATCTCAAAACCCTCTCAAACCCTTAATCTCCCCAATTCCTTCCTCGGCAATCGCAAGCCAATCCAATCTCGCGCTGCCCCTCGATCTATCTCATTGAATCGTGGGTCTCACTCGAGGAAGAGCTTCGTTGTGAAGGCCAGTGTGAGTTAATTTTTTTTCTAGATTCAAAAAATTGTTTGATTTTGAGTGGTAATTATTATTTGCATTTTGGTAATAGAACTCTCTAATGTAGTTTCTTTTTTCTTTTTTTTTTTTGTGTTTGTTTTTGTTGCAGGGTGTACTTCCGCTTGTTGGAAATAAAGCACCAGATTTTGAAGCTGAGGCTGTTTTTGATCAGGAGTTCATTAAGGCAAGTTTAATAGTAGTGTGGCTAGTGATTGTTTCTGCAACTATCAAGCTACTGTTTCAAAAATGGTGCTTGGATGTTATACTACGTACAGGCATATCTATTTTTACAGAAATGTTTTTAATGTGAAAGAACTTTGAGCTTTAAATGTTTACATTAACTAGTTACTTACTATGAATATCATAAATTTCGTAGTAACTCATTTTGTCATGTGATTGGACTTTCTATGAATTCTGCCCTTAGTGTCTAACTGGGTTATGTTATGTTTTAGTCTTTATTATAGGTTGTCAAATTTTAATTTGTCAGGGATGATGGTTTTCTGGCCCATTTAAGCTACATTGTGAAAGCTACTGAGAAGATGGATAATGTTCTTATCGCCTCATTGTTGCCATTACCTTTTGCTTATTTTATTATATTTTTACTGATTTGCTGTTGTTCAGGTTAAACTCTCGGAATATATTGGGAAGAAATATGTGATTCTGTTCTTCTATCCATTGGACTTCACATTTGTTTGCCCCACAGGTATGCTCTCATTAAACAAAACTTAAGTAGAAATTTAGGTGACGGTGGATGCTAATTGTTATTTTTCATTCTTGAACCCTCTTGTGTGCAGAGATCACTGCTTTCAGTGACCGTCATGGTGAGTTTGAGAAGCTAAACACTGAAATATTGGGTGTTTCAGTTGACAGTGTGGTAAGTTTCTTTTCAAGAAGAAAAACATTACAAGGACTTTTATTATTTCATCTGGCAATGATAGTAGTGTTGTATTTTTCCGTTAATTTATCTAACACATTGCATGTTATGTGTGTATGCTCATTGAGAATATGGCTTTAAAAACACTTTTGATAATGACTCTAGATTGAGTGGAATTCAGGTGTATCGATACATGTATTTTTCTATCTCATTAAATGGCCCTTGAAAAACTCATTTAGAATATGGTTCTGAACAGAGTGGAGCATCTGTGCATGTCCCCATATGTGGGATATATTTTTCGTGTTTCTCTCCCCCCACCTCTTCAACTTAGCTTGAGTAACTTATCCATTTATTGCTTGATGTAAGAATAAAGATATCAGTCACTGACGTTTAAAATTTATTTTCTTTTTTATGTTTTAATCAGCAGTTCAAATGATAAGCTATATTGAATGTCAAAAATGGAGAAAATACAGAGGATTGGATTAAAAAGGAACTAGGAAATGATACTGTGAAAACTTTTAAAATTAATTTGCTCATAACTTCATCAATTTTTCTTTAAAGTTCATAAATTTTGTGACCCCAGGATTAGTTGTGGTTTTTTATTGATGGACCATTTGTGAATGATAGCTATTTAATGCTTTTATCTTCTTTAGTAATTAATACATATTTTGCAATTACAAGTACAAAGCAGATGGTATATGCATTGCCTTTTGACAGCTCATAATTGTCTTAGGCTTAAATTCTGAAATATCTTGTTTATCCTGATTCTCTTATGTTACTCTCTTGTAGTTTTCCCACCTCGCGTGGGTTCAAACTGATAGGAAGTCAGGTGGTCTTGGAGATTTGAATTATCCCTTGATATCTGATGTCACCAAATCAATTTCAAAATCTTATGGGGTGCTAATCCCTGATCAGGTATATTTGTCTAATCTCACGCTGAAAGAGCATTGTGGTTTTTGTTTCCTTTCTTTTTCCTTGTACAGTTCTTTTCACAGCTTTGTGAGTGCTTGCACACATAAAACACACTCATTTTCATGCAATATTAGTATTTTGTTTCATACCTTTATTGGCGCATTCCAAATATATGGTTCTTCAGAAATATTGTCAAGTCAAGCAACAACATCAAATTCATTCAGTTATTCCAGATTCTATTTAATATGTTGGATCAATGTTCTCTCAAGTCTTACTCTTAATTAATTATAGGTGCCCCGTGCCCCCCTCATTTTGCATGGTGCTTATGACACCTATTTCATACTTTTTCACTTAGAGCAATTGGTTTTAATGTCAGGGAATTGCTTTGAGAGGATTATTCATTATTGACAAGGAAGGAGTTATCCAGCACTCCACCATTAACAATCTTGCCATTGGGCGTAGTGTTGATGAGACATTGAGAACACTCCAGGTGATCATGATTCACGATGACATGACTAAAATTATCTAAAATTGAATGATAATATATTGAGATTTATGTTAGTTTAATGATCTGATTGGTTATTTTTCTATTCGTTTATACTTGCATCAGGCATTGCAATATGTGCAAGAAAATCCAGATGAAGTTTGCCCAGCAGGGTGGAAGCCTGGGGAGAAGTCCATGAAGCCAGACCCAAAGCTAAGCAAGGAGTACTTTGCAGCAATATAGAGAATTTCATATCAATTTCGGGGTAGGTGGATGTAAATTTTTTTTTTTTTTTTTGGTTGTTGATTTTTCATGTAATTTCTCTATGGAAGAGTTTTGAGGAGAAGTTTCTGGAATAAGTGTTTTGGAGAACTTGCATCGGTTGTTTTTGTTAATGGATTAATGCAGTAAACGAAATGGCTTCACTTTCTTCCTTGTTTATATTCCCAACCCCAAATTTGAATTCTTTCCCTCCATAAACCCTACTTTGGATTATGATGATGAATTTTTTTTTTTTTTGAAACAAGATGCATATATACATATCAGTTAAGGATAAGATATTCTCCTTTATAAAATCACTATGATTTTATAAAAGCATGTTAATCTATATAATTACCCGCAAGTTAATTATTATGAAATTGTTAATAATTAATAAAAACTAAATGATGTCTTAGGCCTAATTTTGGGTTAATAAAAAAAAAGCATTGAATGAATTTAGGGAAAATTATGCCAAACACTTTTTTTAATTATTTTAAAAATATCCTTTTATTTTTTTTATTTTTAAAAATACATTTTTATGTACTTATAATATTTTTATGATATGTTTTTAATATACTTATGAAAGTGAAATATTTTTAAAAAAGAAAAACTTAATGTCTAAGAATATTTTGTATTTTCAGCATTTGTGTAAAAATCCCATGAATTATTGAGGCCCAATGGCTCCAGTTTAACTTCGCTTTTAACGATATTTTCTAAATAACCATCTTAGATGATATTTTACTAACATGCACTTGGATGATAGTATTTTTACAGCAAAATCAAAGGTAGGTGCTAACCAGTGACGTATTACAATTGATAAATAATAATAATAAGTTTCTTGATGCTATAATAATCCTGGATCTCTGTTTAATCAAACAAAATCAAGAGCGTTGGATTTGCTTACCGCATTATAGTTTGACCAGCTAACAATCTTAATCAGCACTACATTAGTTGGTTTTATACCTAAGAAATCAAAAAGTTTTGATTAACAAAATTAAACTTTATTAATTAACAAGAAGACCGTGTGACTCACATGTAAACACCAGCTTGAATCCAACAGTGATTAATTATTAATTATTATAAATTTATAACATTGTAGGCTATTTCTAATCCTTCATAACAAAACAGGGAAACGATTATTCTCCCTAATGTCGTTTGTTGAACTGTTGATAATTAATTAATTAATAGCATAATTTACTAATAAATTTGCTATATATATATATATATATATATACTATGTCTCCATGTGTTATACATGAAACACTTTTCAATTCGAGTCTAATTTAGAGAAAAAATTTTCTATTTAAGGCTCCGTGAAATAATTTTTTTTTTGAAAAATATTTTTTAAAGAAAACATTTTCTGAAAAAATATTTTTCAAAAAAAATGATTTTCTATTGTTTAATCACAATATTAAAAATTAGTTAAAAATATTAAAAATTTTAATTTTATAAGACTAAACTTTTTTTTTTTTAGGCTAAGACTATAAACATATTTAAACTTATAAAAATTTTATATTTTTAGAATTTTATTGTTAAATATGATAAAAATACATAAAAATAATAAATTTCATGATTACTGGTTATTGATAGTAATTATTGGTGGTTGCCGAAATCAGCAGTGATCATCTGTGATATCTAGTAATGAGTATGAGTGATCATCATATTAATAAATTTATATTTATATTTTTTTATTATAATAAATTTGTCAAAATCTAAAAAATAACTTCTCACTTTAAAAAAGAAGAAGTCATTTCTTTAAAAATGACCTAATTTTTTATTTATCAAAAAAATATTTTTTGTTGATTAATTTTTTAAAATATTCCCAATGCTAAAAAATACGAAAAATGTTTTTTGCAAAATAAATGGAGACTAGATTTATCTTCTTAGTTAGACGGCGAATCCATAATCAGGCCTATTCACTTCGAAATAACCTCGTAATTTGATTATATATACAAATATTAAAAATAAATATTTATTGAGATGGCAAAATTTTTTTTCTCTAAAAAAAGAGTTTATATTTTCGAATTCTTATATTATGGATTCAGATCTACCTTACATCATAGATTTAGATCCAAAGTTTTAATTACTATATACGTAACAAAATTATCAATAATACTAGTTAGAGTAGTTGGTTAATGTATGAATCTTATTTTCTTTTTTCGAGGTCGTGCGTTCAAATATCAGAAGTAGCTTTTTTGCCATTAGTTTTTCTTTTTTTCTTTTTTGTTTGTAATATTTGCAATTAAAATTATATTAATAGTTAAATTTTTTATTTGTTTAATTATTCTAATTAAATTTACATTTATTTTATGAGAAAAAATTATATTAATAGTTGAATTTTTTATAAATATTTATTTATTTATTTCTATGAAATTATCAATTTAATTTTTTATTTATATTGAATTTGAAAAACTAATTGAGTTATTAAATATTATTTTATATTTGTTTAGGTAAATTATTTAATGCATCAAATAAAATTCACTTTCTATAAATTTAGATAATATATATATATATATATAAATTAATTATAAAATAATATTAATTTTTTTTTTATGATTATAAACTAATATATCAAAATTTATAAATCATAGATGATAAGTTCATCAATTATAAAATATAAGTTCATAATATATAAAACATAAATTCATCATTTTTAAAGAATATATTTTATTCTCTTATTAGTATAATTGATAAATTTATAATTTACAAATAATGAACTTACACCATATATTTGATAAATATATAAGTAATACTTAGTGAATATATTGATTATATTGTTTTGAATTCTACTCGATCGAGATAACAAAACTAATTATTGATTATTAAAAAAAATAATTTAGTATTAATTTATAATCATAAATCTAACAATAAAAAATAATAAATTTGTATATGATATTTGGTAAATCTAAACATTATATTTAATGAACCTGATAATTATATGTGATGAATTTAAACTTTAAATCTAATAAGCTTCAAAATTATATATGAAATATTAAAAAATAAAAATTATAAATATGATGAATGAATAAAATTAAATTATGGAATAATTAAATTATGAATTTGACAATAAAAGATAATGAATTTGCATGTAATATATCTAATAAATATGATAGTTATATGTAATGAA
The DNA here is from genome assembly GCA_947687605.1 of Reutealis trisperma. Lineage (NCBI taxonomy): Eukaryota > Viridiplantae > Streptophyta > Magnoliopsida > Malpighiales > Euphorbiaceae > Reutealis > Reutealis trisperma. Next base: position 2,973,209 of record CANTUT010000052.1, on the reverse strand, counting down.
CTTAAATGTTATATCTAATGAACTTAAATATTATATCTAATGAATCTAAACTTTAAATATAATAAACCTTTTAATTATATATGAAATATTAAATAGTGAAAATTATAAATATGAGAAATAAATAAAATTAAATTATAAAATAATTAAATTATGAATATGATGGTAAAAGATAATAAATTTATATGTAATATATTTAATGAATATGATAATGCCAACCTGTCATTTGAATATTTTTATTACATATATAATATTTATTATATATCTTAGAACCATAATACTATATCATCCCATATCTATAGTATAAATTGCCTTATATTTCTCTAATGGAAAATAAGCCCTCCGGTAATTATGGACTTGACCATTTTTATGCCTCCGTTTCTAGAAACATAGTAGTACAAAATGGTTTTTTTTTTTTTTTTTTAAAGTATTGAGAGAAATTTAAATCTAATATATCATTCAAATCATAAATATTTGTGTGAAAAAAAATGAGGTTGACTTTCAAACCGAAAGAATAGTCAGTTTTGGACAGCCAGTTGGTCAGTAAAGAAAGGGTTTTCACAAAAGGGCATTGTTATTTTCCTGGTCAATTAAAGCAGTAATCAAAGTAAATATTCTGTTTACCCCAGCTTAATTTGAATATGAATCCCACATATAATGTTGAAATTGAAATTTGAAATGATATTGTAATTGACCAATTGAGATAAATTAAATTTCAGTTTTATATATTCAATTTTCTTTAATAATTAATTTTTCTAATTGATTTAATATTTTATCATCATGCTTAATAATATGTCCAATTATTATGTATTGCTTGATTTCCTTTCATAAATTTCCAATTATGTTATAACTCATCAAGTTTTATTTTTTTACGTAATAATTAGAAAATAAATAACTTTTTTTAAGATAAAATAATAATATTTATATTTATATATACTTAATAAAAACTACCTTATTTAGGAAATTTTTGTTGTGTCAATTAACTCTTAAAAATTAATTTTATATGAAATCATCTTATTAATTTTTTTTATATCATTATATTTTTATATTTTCAATTAAAATTTAAACATATTAATACATATAATATTTTTTTATTATTTTTTCTACCGGCCCATGTATAATAAACTTACTTTATCCATGCATATTTTCATATGTTGATATTCAAACCTACCCAAAGGCCGTAGAAGGTACCAAAGCTATCAAATCTACAAGTCATAGAATATCATTACTCTAATGAAGAATTAATTTGGTATTTATTATTATAAAAAATAAATTTTAAATAAAAAATTAGAAAAGTTATTTTGCATTAATGATATTGATTTAAAAAATTATAAATGGATGACGACAATAGTGGTGATTGTGATAATGATAATAATATTTTAGGTATTAAATATCATTTTTTAATTTTTAATGAATTTTTGAAAAGAAATGGGATAGATGATTAATTGATTTAAAGGAATTAAAGTTGAGAATCTGATTTTCATTAATTAGATTAGTTTTTCAAAAAGAAAAAATTATTTTGTTAATTAGGTTAACTCTCATTAATAAATTAGTAATTTATCTAACATTTTATAAGGATAGAAATGCAAAACTAGTCTTGTTATAGCGATAAAATTGAAATCCATCAAAAAAAAAAATTGTTGAAAAATGGCAAAAGAAAATTCAATTTCAGTCCTTTTAACGTTTTGATCAATGCCCAATGGTAGCCAAAAGAAACACAAACAAAAGGCTTAAATGTGGTCAGTCAATTTTGTATTGTAGTTAGACAAGGTCTGGCAAGAAAAACGCAAGGTGGGTTCCATGAAAGTATTTCAATGCTAAGAAATAATAAAAATAAAACCCAAAGATTAACCAGTAAAATAAATTCCCTCTACTATTTATTGGAATTCTATTCTTGAAACTAACACTTTCAAAATAATTTTTAAATACACAAGTCAAACATAAAAAAATATCTTGACCTATTTAGAAAGTAAGAACAACATGGCTGAAGAGAAAAAAATAAATAATAAAAGGAATATCATATATAGTATGTATCCAGTTCCAAATTTTCAATAATCAATGGCGTATTACTGATATGTATGGATAATACACGTTCGCAATTTTGACTTTGTACAAATTCCCTTGTAGTTAATGCTTTTAGATCAACAAAACAAAGACTACCATAAAAGAGCTCTGAAATTTTAATTGATTCCTTCTTTTCCTTTCTCAGTTTTCACAAAAAGGGTAAGAGACGTTTCTTTTCCCTACAAACATTGTATACATCTGAGACACATTGTATTCTGCTGGCCCTGTTCCAAAAAGAAAACCCCACCCTTAAAAAAAAAATACCTTCCTGTGCCCCAGATGTACGGTATTCTACACCGTACATAAAGAAACCGTATATACTGACTAGGCCCAAAAAATAAAAAAAAACCTCAAAATCACCATCCATATACTTCTTGCTACGATGTAGCAACTCCTGATCCAGGCACATAATTTAGTCTATCAACTTCCTCCCATACCAGTTTTGATGTTAGTTCATCGTATTCAGGTTCGTATTCCTGCCATATACGTACAAAAACACTAAAAATTAGTATTTACACAATATATATATATATATATGAACTCTCACTTAAACAAGTCTTAAAAAAAGAAAAAAAAACTGGTAAACAAGTCTAACTTTGATTCTTCGAAGAAGTAACCTTTTCTGAAATTTTAAGCTAAATTAGACCATAGTTTATAAATATATGTACATGGAAAGGAACAATTTACCTCAAGTTGTCTGACCAGTTGTTTGGCAGTTGGTGCAGAAACTATAATACGACGTGCAGTGGGGGATATAAAGCCCTCATCAACGGCCTTATCAATAAAAGACAATAATGAATTATAGAATCCATCAACATTCAAGAGACCCACCTGCAAATATATATTTTTTTTAAAAAATTAAAAAAAAAAATTAATTTAGTATAGAACTTAATCATTGATTAAACTATAACATCAAAGTCTCAACACCTAATTAAACAACTAGTAAAAGTAACCTAACATACACAACAAGCATCTTCTTTTGACCAGCAATTTTTTGCACTTTGTTTTTGCCCCCTTTCTCCTCTCTCCCATTCAAATGGAGAAAAAACCATTTTAATCAATTAATTAACAAAATCATGAATCATGATTATGATTAGAAAAAAGAGAAAAGCATATCTTATCTTTCCATGTGAATCCATTAGAGTACCACATGATTTGATTCGTTGATGCTTCTCCCTTAATTATCTATCAAAATTGATTGACCAAGAAATAAAAAACAAGAAAAATATATGGAAAGGTAACTACTTTTTCTTTATTTATTTTTTTCTTTTCTTTTCTTTTTCAAGTACATGACATGGAACACAAACAAAAGAGCCGTGTATTCAAGAAACACGACATATCAAACATGTTCCATCATCAAGCTATTAAGCTTTAGAGACTATCAACAAATATTTTAACATGTGAATTTAGTATTATTATTAGTTCCAACTTCCAATTCCAGACCATAAAACATGACATCATGTCTACACAACAATAGGAGTTTTATCATATTAAAGGGATCGAAGAATATAGCATTTAAAATTCAGTTGCAAGAACCCATTACAATTCCATTGGTAGTTCAAAGGATACATACCATATTAATTATCTTTGATTCCCTTAATCAGATACTATAGCATTTTTATTTCTTTTTTGTTTTTAATAATTTGTGGGGTGCGGGAGAGACACATTGGACATAGTTGTTTCTTAGGATTCCCTCCCCCCCTACTCAAAGTCCTTTCTTTAGTTTTACAATTTCTTCAAAGTTTTTGAAGCTTCTAATTCTTATAATTATGGAGTTGATTTCTTAATTAAAGCAATATATACATGGGCACATTACATTCTTCTACAAACTACGAAATTTACCTCTTAAAGCTTTAGGACGATTTAAGAGGATGATAATAATTGTAGCAAATGATTGTCGAAAGAAAATTAGATCTATTGTAATAATCATTCCATATCTTGTGGGGATTTCCTTTAGTTTAACCTCAACTCAACACAAGATTACATTAAATTCAAGTAGAAAATGGAGCAAGTGGGAGAAAATTTTCTTACAGGCTTGCGATGAATACCGAGCTGAGCCCATGTAATGACTTCCAGCAATTCTTCGAGAGTGCCATAGCCCCCTGCCATTAATAAATGTCACATGTCAAGAAATTAATAAAATTATCATGTATGGTTATACATTAAATAACTCGTCATTTATTTAGTAATGATTTGTGAATCATATCTAAGGCCCACCATAAAAGAAATTAATAGAAAAAACCCTTACCAGGAAGGGCAATGAAGGCATCAGCTTGACGCGCCATTTCAGCTTTTCTTTGATGCATATCAGAGACAGCTCTCACTTCTCCAACAGTCTGACCAATTATCTGAATTCAGATATCTTATGTTACTAACCCTTTATTAAATCTTTTCATCAAGCAATGCCCAAAACAAAACACTTGACACTGATCAAGAAACAAATTCTCACTAATTATTAATTAAATAATTCATTAATTGCCTAAGTATATTATATTGTCCTCTAAAGGACTTGAAAGACAAAATAAATGCAGCCATAGACATTGAATCCTCTAACAGAAGTACTCTCCATTTATATAGGCTTTGTACCTGAATCCTAGCAAAGATGAAATTATTGCCCAAAATAATGTAAAAAAGCCAAAAGAAAATTTCCTATGTACTAGAGAATCAACTCACCTCTCTGGGCATAAGTGTCCTTGGAATTACCCTGCAAAACAAACACAAACCATAAATAAAGATTAAGAACAATAGAGCACGTGAAAATTTTGAATAAGGGCAACAAGGTCCTCTTAAAAATAAAGTGGTGATTGTTGAGTGGTGACTGGTGACCCCCCATCCCCAGAGCTAAACTATTCATGAACATGATCTTTTTCTTGAAAGAAAGAAGAAAGCTTACTCTAATCACTGCCTTTAAAAAGTTTACATACTTTTCTGTCGAAGCTTTTCAGTATTTTTCTTCCTAACTAGAAGACACAGTATTGGACTGACATTGCAAGGACCAAAACCGAATTCACTTTACCCAGCCTACTAAAAGACCACTTTTTTTTTTTTTTGTTTTTTTGTTTTTTAACTTCTACTAAAAGACCTTCTTCTACATTAGCTACTAAACACTTTTAGATATTGTACCATAAAGCCAGACCACCATAAAAATTGATAATCAAGGGATTAGTACATGCTCACACTCCCTACAAACACCAAATTATTACTTATAGAAAAAAAATTTTCCCTTTTTGTTAATTGAACAAAATTTGAATTGAGCAATTGATTTCAGCATTTATAAGGGATTTTATTTTTTTTATTTTTTTATCAGTTAATTTTCAATTGAGAAATAAACTGAGATTAAAATTTGCCTATAAGAAATGATAATTCCACTTTATAAAAAATTGGGAAACTTGCATTGCTTAAGCAAATGGTAAAATAATAATGAATGGAACAAACCCATTTCAAAGTCCCGAGAGAGAAGGTAACTACCATGAGAGGAAAAAAAATAATGCTTGTCTTTTGGAAAAATCCCTTTTCTTTTTTCTTTACAATTTTCTTGACATTCTAAGAAAAGGACAGAAAGTGAATGAGAAAGTTAGAGAGAGAAAGACACTAACCCTAGGACATGGCGCCCACCATCATGAACTGCCTGAGAAACAAGACCCATCAATCCCACGCTCCCACCCCCATAGACCAAATCAATCCTTCTCTCCACCTTCAAAAATCATCGAAAAACAAACCCATCAACATGTGTCATAAAATCCAATCATCAACCACACAAATTAAATAACATTATTATTATATCTTAAAAAATTAAATTAATTACATGGCAACAACAGTAATAATAAGATTCAAGTGGATAGATAGAAGAAGAAACTGTAATAGTAATAAGAGCCCCAAGTGAAACAAACATAGTTGAAGAATACCCATAAACAAAAATCATGGAGGTTTGTTCCTTGAAGTACCCAATTGCTTAAAAAAAAAAAAAAAAAGAACATGCTTAAAAGGAGTCATGATACCAAGATAGCACGTTTGGTTCCCCAGAAAAGAGCAAGAAATTTTATATTAATTTTTCTTGCATTGTTGTGAAGAAATTCTTTAAAAAAACAATTGGGTTTTTATTTTTAATAAAATTGCAAAACCAAAAACAAAGGATCATGCAAGAAAGCTGCTCAACTGACAGGCAGGTTACAGCTAGCACCCTCTCATGCCAAACATAAACCCTAAAACCTTTCTTCTCTCCCACCTTATCAGCATAATTAAAACCCAAACAATCATAAGCCCACGTTGAGACCTTGTTTCTTGCAACTTGCAGCATCAATACAATTAGAAAACAAAAATAATAATCGCTTTGAAATCAAAATTATATATATATATATATATATATATATATATATATATATATATAGCAATTTTTATAAGATAAATAAAAAAAAGAAAAAAAAACACATTTTTATTTAGTTCAGTGACCATCTCAAAAAAAATCAATGACAGAAACTTATAAAAGAAAAATGAAAATGAAGAGGGAATTTCATTGCACCCATTAAAAAACTTAAACTACCATAGAAATCATATATAAACCCAAATAGGATTTTTAAAAATATCCAAAAAACAAAAATTTCCAACAATGGATCAGAAATAACAAATGGGTATGGGATTTCTAAAGCCCAGAAACAAAAACAAAAACATAAATGGGTTTAGATTGGAATTCTCATAATAGAAAGAAAGAAAGAAAGAAAGAACAAGAGATTCAAATATATATAGAAAATAGTATATGTTATATATTATTACCAATTCTTTGCCCAACTCAACAGCAGCATCTTGATAGCTGGCTTTCTTGCCTGAACTACTCCCACAAAATACACAAATTCTCTGAAACCTAGACTTATTATTAGTTTCTTCCATATTCATATTGTGTTTCTCTTTGTTTTCTTTGTCTGTGAGTTTATTGAAATTGATGGGTCTCCAAGAACAAATGAGAGGGTTGGGAATGAGAACTAAGTGAGTATTTGTTTATAAATATAGAAAATTCCCACAAACTAGCAATAACTCCTTACCCAAGCAATTGGCTTTTTTAAAAAATAAAAATAAAAATAAAAATCAATTTTAGATTTTTTTTAATTAAAAAGTAAAATATGAGTTTTCATATAGAGACAAAAGGTATGTATATATTATATAAATATATCATTGAATGAAGGGTAGTTTCTAGAATTATAAAATTATAAAATATTTTATAAAATCCCACTGGCAAATACTAAAATTAGCGGAATGAAGTTTTGCTACAGTGTTTCGCACGCTTATAAAACTGATGCTTGTTAACTATGGTTGTCTGCCACCTGGTTAAAATCATAAATCAGGAAATGCAATCTTTTTTTTCCATTGGTTGAGGTGAACCATCCACGTGAACACGTGTCAACTGCTTCAGAGTGACGGTTTGCATTTTTTTTTTTATTGTGTAGTATTGTTGATTGTATGCGAAATACTGAATAACTTCTCAGTAATTCGATAATTAACCATTAATTAATCAATATAAATTCATTGTTCTTTTTATTAATTTGATTGTTTTTTTTTTTCTGTTGCCTCTTTTTACAGGATTATCATCGCAACATAATTTAATAAAATAAATTTCTCATATAATATGTATATTAAAAATATATTTTATTATATATATTATATTATATTATAACTTATCAAATATATTCTAAGAAATATAAATAAAATAATTTTTTATTATATTTAATTTAATTATTATTTTTATTAATATTGAATTATAATCAATATGTAGTTATACAATGTGTCATATCTTTTTATAGGAAAACAAGGTTCCAAAAGATAAAAATAAAATAAAATAAAATATATACTAAGCAGCCAAATGACAATAAAAAGTTTGTTATATAATTATTGATGTGCTATAAGATAAGTATTGATCTTAAGTATACTGTTAGGCAATTTATCAACCTTCCAAACTTGTAAAATATATGGATTAGAAAGCCTAAATGATATATTTGGAACATTACTCTCATACTTAAATTAGAAAAATTGTGGTTTCAAATAAATAAAAAAAATTTGAAATATTTCAGAATATGTTACTCGTCTTTCAAAGAGAAAGAAACTATTTACAAAAGGTAATATATGGATTCAAGTCCCTTTTAAAAATGATTTTTACGTTGCAGTGTTATTATTAGAGAATGATTTGGAGAATATCTTATCTGATCGTTATATGAAATTTTGGACTTTTGAGTTCTAATTAGATAATAGAGATGAGAGAGAAATTACTTTCTAACGGTGTTCACAGTTCAATTGGGCAAACTATAGGTTTAAGTAGGGCGATCTGTCTATATTAATATGTAACAATTATAATAATTGACAAAAAAAAAATTTGAGATGTTTTATTTTGATGGTAACATGTATTATATTTCGTGAAGCAGATAACATGGGCTTAAATTCTCTTAAATTCTAGAATTGATACTCTTTTAGCAGCACATCGTTCTAAATTCAAATTATTTAGTTGGCATTGTATACACATTCGAACTAAGAAAGAAATAATTCTTTTATAGTTTGATTTTGAAATTTAAATTGAATAAATACATTTGTCATTTATGGGGCTAACTTTAGGATTAAACTAATATAAAAAAAATGGTAAAATGATATATTTGATATTTAAATTTGGTAAAATTTATTAATTGAGTGTTTGAACTTGTAATAGTTTTAATTAAATTTTGTAACCTATAAAAAAATTTCAATTAGGTGTTATTAGCAAGTTACCAAATGGTAATCTTATATAAATTACAAAAAGATTCTTAAAAAATTACAAAATGATTAAAAAATTTTAAAATTCTTGCAATTAAGTCATCTTTTTTCATATTTTTCCATCGAATTTAAAATTTTTATATCTTCACAAATTTAATTATTTTTTGTTCACATATATTTCAATTTAAGATACAACAAAAAAATAATTAAATTTATAATGAAGATGAAGATATTCAAATTTTTAATTTAGTTCACAAATTTAATTATTTTTTGTTCACAAATATTCAATCTAATATACAATAAAAAATAATTAAATTTGTAATGAATATGAAGATATTCAAATTTTTAACTTAGTTTACAAATTTAATTATTTTTTGTTCACAAATATTCAATGTAAGATACAATAAAAAATAAATATGTTTATTTATTTAAAAATCATTCAAAATTTAATTATTTTTTTGCTTTAAAAATTTTCAATCTAAATTCCAAATTTCAAATAAATTTATACTTATTATTTTTTTATTCATGTACTTAATTTTAATTCAAGATTTCTTTGTTTATTAGAGGTGGATATATTAATAAGAAATAGTAATCGTGAAAAATTTAAAATGACATATTCGATAGAAAATATGAAGAAGATGGTTTAGTTGTAAGAATTTTAAAATTTTTGGATCATTTTGTAAGTTTTTAAGGATATTTTTATAATTTATATAAGATTACCGGTTGGCAACCTGCTAATAACACTTTATTAAAATTTTCTTACAAGTTGCAATATTTAATTGAAACTTTTGCAAGTTCAAATACTCAATTGATAAATTTTGCTAAATTGAAACACTAAAAACATCATTTTACCATAAAAAAATATCAATACTTTTTTACTAAAAAATAAGTCATATAGGTAAATTTATTTATTTATTAGTTATTTGCCGTATGAGACAATAATATGCTCATTATTTTGAGTTTATGATCAAATTCAAATTATGCATGTTAAACCAAATAAAGGAGAGTGCATAACCGTACAAGGGAGTTTCTGTACCGTTGTACAACCTCTGACGAATTTGTTAAGTTATTTTTCTTCCACAAAATTCTTTTTATTTTCACTCAACTGTAAGAGTAGTTTGGAACTTCAAATTTTCTGAATTTTTAAGGACTTCTTCAGTTTTTTAAACCTAAATTTGATTGTCTATATATAGATCATAATTCTTATAAGTTTTTTTTATTAATTTTTCTACCTCAAATTCTTCGTAATTTTTTTTTAAAAGATTTTTATGAGTTTTTCTTAGAAGTTTTGCAATATAGGAATTCAAGATTAAAAACTTGGAACTTCCCTCAATTCAAATTCATTTAAGGGTTATTTCTTAAACTCTCTTCTTCATTATTAATTTTTAATAATAGTTTAATTAATTTTTTCTTTAAGTTTATTTATTGAATTGGTTTCTTTTCTTTATACCATGAGTAATTAATTTTTTTTTTTCAATGATTTAAATGTAATCCTTTAAATTAGGGAGTCTGAGTATAGGATTCGAAAATATCAAATTGTTCTGAAAAATTTAACTGAAAATATCCCTTGATGGTTTTATTTTCTCTGAACTGAACAATGCTGAATTTTTTTTTTTTTTTTTTTTACGTTTATGGATATTAATAGTTATCTATACCAAACCACGCTAAACTGTCTGAACCGAAAACCAAAACCAGTTAACCGATTTAAAGAATTCTTTGTATATATGTACACACATATATTTTGATATTGAATTAACAATATATTTTAAGAAAATTCAATGATATATAAGTAAAATTCAATTTTTATTAATTAGAAAATTTCATTTTTAAATTAATTATTTCATTGCAACTTTGTAAATGCAAGGTAAATTTACAAAAAAAAACTAATAATTTGTATAACACTAATATTAGTTTAAAATTTCATAAAAATTTAATATTCTGAATAGTACTAATATTAATAATAAGTCATTTTTAAAATCCAAAAGGAAAATAATTTAATTATTTTATCGTATGAGAAATTTGTTAATTTTGTGCAATTATAAAACAATATCCATTTGATTATACAACTTCGAAAGCATTACTAATTTTATCAATTTCTTTAATTGGTCAATTTAATTAAGTCAATCATTAATCAATGCAATGATTTTATATAGAAATTTGATGCAAGTTTTTTTAATGGATTTAAATTTGTAATCTCACAATTTATAAACATAAGACCATTATATTATTAATTTCTATCATATCATATATTATAATTGATTGTCAATCAATTTTAAGCATTTAATTTTTATAATTTTAATCATAAATAAAGTAAAACAATAATTTAAACTTGTAGTATGTCATTAGAGATTTGAAATGATAGGTTGTATGTAAAAAAATGGACTTATTATTTCACCAAAATGGTTTATTATTTCAAAACTCTTTTTTCACTAAAATAGTTTATGTCTAGTTGAAGTTACAAATAAAACTACAAAATCCAATTAAATTATAGAAATCAATTGAAGTAATAAAAACAGATCGAGTGAACTTATAGAAATCAATCAATTGAAATTATATAAATCCATCAATTAATATATAAGAAGATATATTGAACTTAATTAAATTTATTGATCAATTGATTTAATAGAAATTTTTTAATAAAAATGTAATTTTTTACTTTTGACTAAAAAATATATGTTTTCTATTTATTCCACTCTTTGTCACTATTTGCTTGAGTCAATATAGCATGTTCGTTAAAAAAAAAATAATTGTAGTTGTTTTGTGAGTTTAAATGGTATTGAGTTATAATAGTATAAGAAATTTCAATTGATATATGTTGGACTGACGCTAGGGTTTAAGTAAGTTTAAGGCCTCCGAAGTCCGAAACAAGCCTCAAACCAGAAATCTCTAAATAAACTACACATAATCTTAATTACATAAAATATTTCATGTAGGAAGTTTGTAAATCCGGAAATAAAATTAACATGCCACGTATTACCATTACCACTTATCCAATATTTCAAATACTAATTAGTCCGGAATTAATCAATTACAATCCACGTAAGGAAATTCAGAATTTTCTAAATTCATAATAATTACATGAACATAAAGATTAATTTATTTAATAATATATTCATAATTTTGAACTATTTATATGATAATAAATTTAGACATCTTATTATTTCACATTACGAAATAAATTAAGAAATTAATCAATTGTAAAAACATAAAAGAAAAAATTTAACTTAGAAGGATTCAATTGAATTGTTATTATAAAAATAGAGGGTCAAAACATAATTATAATAAAATAAAAACAAAAACAAAAACAAAACTACATCTTTTTAGGGTTAGGGTTATTTATTCACTTAACCTAGCGATATAAGTATAGTATTATCATCTTTCACTTCATTTTAGATTTAGAATAGAATGGAAGAGAGAAGATGGTGCAAGGTGTTCTTCATTGCTAACTTTAATTCAAAAGCTAAGTTTTCTATCTCTGTTTGATAAATATTATTTTTCTTTTCTGTTTCTATAATTTTTTTTTGAGTTTTCAATTGATTTTTGTTTTGTGTTTATTGTTTATTTCCTAAAATTAATAAATTCATATATTCTATTTTCTTGTTGTTTTAATTCCTTGGATTTTTCATTCTCTTAATTATTTCTTGATATTTTAGGTTTAGAAATGCAGAAGTTCAAGTCTTGCTTGATGGTTTCTATGATTGCAAAAGAAATTGGTAGTTTGGTTGATTTAGAAGCTAGATCTACCGCTTTATTAATTTATGGTTCTAAAATTTTTTATTTAAGTTCTAATTTTCTAATTAATTTTTAGTTATTATTTTTTTATTCTTTTACTTCATTTTAATCCTACATTTTGAATGTTTTTCACAAATGGTAAGGTTCAATGATGGTAAACAGTTATCTTGGAAAGATAAAAAAAAAAAAAAAAAAACCAAAAAGAGAGAGGGAGAGATTCGATGAATGAGATGAAGAAGATGTCTTGTTTGCCATAATTCTAAAATTTATGGTTCATTTGTAATTTTTCTAGGCAATAGCTTGTGATTATTTTTATTATTTAGGATAAAAATACAATTTGCTAGATAAATTGGTATGTAATAATATTTGTTTATTTTTCTACATAGAAATATATATTTTTAATTATTTAAAAATAAAATTTTTTTGAATTTCCATTTTGTTTTACTCTATACCGAACCATCGCATTAAAACTAAGTCTTTATACCAAACCATCCCTTAAAATCGAGATGATTCGATAAGGAGATTTTTATCTTACCATTCAATTATGGATATTTAATTATAAAAATCTTTGAAATTCAGCTTAATTTTGGAGATTTTCCTATATCAGGATTCCCTTGGATCATCCTCAGCCTTGTTTTGAATTGTCTACCATCATCCAGGTTTGATTGATTGGGAGTTAACTTTTAGAATTAATCTTTTGTATTAGAGTTTAATGCTTCTAATTAATTAGCTATTAATTAAATGAATTAAAAATATTATGTAAATTAACGAGAATGAAAATATAATATTAGTTTGTTGAGATATTAGATTTATAGTATATATTATTTCAAGATAAAAACACTCATTTGCAGTTATTAAAAACTTAGAGATAAGTTTTATCTTGTCTATTTTAATTTACTCTCTTTTTGTTTCAAAATATTAATCAATTTTATAAATAATAAAATAATTCATAATTTTAATACTTATCAATTATTCCTCATAAGATCGATGATATTTTACTGATACATTATAATGATATGTGCACTTGTAGATTTACCGCGATAGTCTATATAAATTTATATGAAATTTATAAATATACAGTGATCTAAAAATTAAATAAATGGATAAGATAATTTCATATAAATTTAATTTTTAATGTAATATTTATAAAAATATCTAAGAAAGACATATGAATAATGTATAAATTTTAATTCATTTGACTTTAATTTATGATAAAATATAATGATTTCCCATCTTTGTATCCTTATTATAATAATTGTAATCAAACGGATTCCTTTCATAATAAGTTTGCAAATTTTTAATTTTCGCATTCTTCTATTTCAATCTTCTAATTAATTCTTTTGCGTTTCTTCTTGTCTTATTCACAAAGCATGCAGCTCTCGTGTAAATCCCCCAGTTTTCTGGGTCCACCTGCTATTTGTTAAAAGTAAAACATATTATATTTATATAAAATATATAAATCTTTGTACATAATTTATTTGTTTTTTAATAGAAAATATTTAAGAAAACATGTAATTTAACAAATTTTAATCATTTGCATGAATAATTATCGGATCATTGAATTGAGTTAAGATAAAAGTGACCCTCCTTATAATATTGGAAAGCAGCAATAGGTTAAATTAGAATGTAGATTTTGCATATATATATATATATTTATTTATTTATTGAGTTAAAAATATATTAAATAAAAAAATATATTGATATTTTTCATTAAAAAAATTAATAAATTAAAATATCTTATCATTCATTTATTATAATATATGAAATAATACTGGTTAATACTATCAAGTGATTAACAGGCTTATATAACTAAGCCGTGAGAGAAATTTACACATTTAGTATAGACAAAATTTTTTCCAAACTGTTACATAAATCTAACTTGTGATTTTTAGAGTCGATGTTATATTACTGTTATTGAAATTATCATTAAAAAATAATTTGTCAAAAATATTAATTAAATGTCAATAAAATCTATTTTTAAACTGAATTTCATATATTTTTGGCCGAAGGTAATCAAGACTGTTTGATCAGCAACATATTACCTTAGTAATGACCAAATTTAGGAGCAGCATAACATGTAATTGAACAAACAGCTAATCATTTGGCAAAAAAAAAAAAAAAAAACAAACAGCTAATCAGAAAAATAGAAAAAACAACGAAAAAGAACAGAAAAAATCATATAATTATCTTATATACAAAAGTTAAGCCAAGAAGAGTTCTAATTGTATCGAATCTCAAATCATAAAAGTAATGTGAAAAAAATATTTTACATTTATAAGTATTTGTATGTTGTGTACAGCGTAATGGGGTAATGTTAATATGTATATAACCAAGATTTTGAAAACCATACTGAAGGTCGAATCGATTTTTTTGTTGGTTTGTGGTATGATAAGTTTGATCAGTTGATTGGGATTTTCCAATTTAATCACTCTGTCCTTTTATCTTTTTTAAAAATTTTCAATTTTCTTAAATCCAAAATGGCGTAATTTTATATAAATTTTAGTTCGGCTGATTCAATAATTTTTTAGTTTTTTTTGGTTTGAATTGATATTTTTAGTTCATGAATCATTTGATTTTTGTAATTTAAAAAATAAATTAAATAAAAAAAAATCAACAATTGCTTTTTTTAAATTTTTTATTTTCAGCTGCAAAAATTAATATGTAGTTATTAGTTATTGAATACTAATAATAATCTAGTTGAATTTTTAGTTTTAGTTGAAAATAATATGCAGCTAAAATTATAATTTTGTTGAATATATATCATTATTTTCAAAATAAACTGAAAATTCAACTAAATTATTATTATTATTCAATAATTAATGGCTATATATTAATTTTTTAAGTTGAAAATAACAAATTAAAAAAGAAAAATAATTATTGAATTTTTTAATTAATTTTATTTTTTAATACTTTAAGCAATGATTGAGTTTTATTGATAATTTTATTAATGAATTTAATATATAAGCATCAATAATTTTTTCAATAAATTTAATTTATGAATTTAATGGATTAATTTTATTAGTGAAAATTATGATTATTTTTTTAAATAATTGTTAAATAAGAATAAAAATAAAAAAATGAGATCCTAACAGTGGAATTAACACCATTAAAATTAAAAAATTTTTAAAATTAAATCAAAAGAAAAAATATACAATTAAATCATTAATATTTAAAATGGCTTAACAAGTTTAATTGTCCAATATCATATATTTTTTATGTACCTTTTTTCTAATAAATATTATAACTCTATACAAATAAAAAAATAAATTCAAATAAATGATAAATTTGTACGGATTAATATAAAATATAAATTGAATTATTTTTGGAGGTGGAATTGACAATGGATTTCGGAAATGAGAAATGAAAGCAATTGGCAGCGATTAGAAAGCAAAGGAATTGATCCATTGGGAAGAGGAGTGGTTGTAAAATGTAATCATAACCATTTTTGCTTGAATTCTGCTTCTTTGATTGATTGATGTGTTTCCTTTTATTTATTTATTTATTTTGATGCATACAATTCGATACAGAATTTATGGATAAATCCCTGGATTGACACCTTCTCTTATTTGTGAAAATAAATCTTTTCCTTCAACAATTAGATTATGTTTGATCATAGAGAAAATAAGGAAGAAAAAAAAATAAGAGAGAAAAATAAAAAAGAAAATCACCTTTCAAACAAAATAAATTTTATTTTTTATTCTATATTTTTTTTTCATTTTAGAAAAAAAATAAAAATAAAATATAAAAAAAATAAAATAAAAATAAAAATTATTTTTCATTCATTCAAACAAGAAGAAGAAAAATAACGAAGAAAAATAAAATTTATTTTTTCTCTTCATTTTCTATCTTTCTTAAGGGAAATTCTGAAATATAGACTTAAAGAATATATTATATATTAGTAAATAGTAACTTATTTATAAAAATTACTAGTTGGACTTCACTTGCTCTGCAGGCATGTCTAATTTAAATTCTGTTATATTATTAATAGTTGCAAATTTATAAATATTAAAATGTTATTTTAAATGCATTTATAAATAAAAAAAACATTTATTTATATTAGGTTTATGAAATTAGTAGATTATTATCTTTATCCATATAGTGATTTATTGTCAATTGACAAAAAATTATTGTTTTAATTATAAAAAAATAAAATTTATGAAAAATTATAAAGTTATAATGACAAAAATATTATATCATATTATCGCACGATGTAACTAATTGTATATTCACCATTTTTTATCTTTATTTATGATGTAAAATTTTATAATAAATATTATCACGGATGATTTAATGTTTATTCTCTTTTCTTGGATTTTCTATCTTACGTTTCATCCTTTTTTTAGTGCTGCTTACGCCTTTTTTAAGGGTTATCCCCAATGGCAGAAGCTACCGGTGAAAATATCCACTTTCTTTGTTCTCTTTATACTTTTTATTAGTTTCAGTTTATATACTGCTGTGTGATTTTTATATGTGTATTTTAGCTTCCTAGTTTTGAGATTTTGATAAGTAATGTTAGTCACTTTTATCTTCTGCAGTGGCGATTCTATTTCTACGTATAACATTGTCTAGCTTATTTATCACAGTATTCTTTATTTTATGAAGACTTGAATTATTCAATGATAAGTGAGAGAAATTATGCCTAGCATAGCCTTGAAAGGTTCAATTTGAGCGTTTACGGTGTTTATAATTAAGTATAATTAGTGAGGATATTTTTGTCATACCAATTGTGGCACTTTTTTTATATATATATATATATATATATATATAGGTAATATATAAAGAATATATATATATATATTTTGACACCAGGTAATATATAAAGACTATTAAATAGTCTGTTGAATAATATTTTTTATCTTTAACTAATAATATAGTTAACGGCAAAATTACAATTAAGCAGAATTAGTAAAGATATTTTATCACATCAATAAGCCAGAGCAACAATGCAACGCAAGCTACACAGCAACAACAACACTTTTCATTTTAATATATCTTATTAAATTTAAAAAATGCAAATTTAAATTTCTTACTTTTTAAACTATTAAAGATAATAAAAATCAAGCTACATTTTATAAATGATATTGAAGAATAAAATTATCTAAATTTATATAAGTATATGGTGTAGCTCATAATCATGTTGACATTATCTCAATCTATTTAATTATTTTGTAGCTCATAAACTTATATGGTCTTGTTAGGCATTTAAGGGGGCCTAGCTAGAAACACACATGAGCCAGGGTCGTAATTAGGACACAAGTGAATGTTTTGACCCCAACTCATTTGAAAGCATGTATTGTATTTCTATATAATTAGTTTAACTTTTTAATTAATACTTTTAAATTTTTAATTAGTTCTCTCAAAATTATTTTTTTTTTAAATGTTAAAATTATTTGCTAGTTCTTATTTTATAAATATGAAATATCAATGGAAGTTTGTTTGATAAAAAAATATATTTTTATGAAAATATAATTAATTATTATTTTTTAGAATAAAAATTATTAAAAAAATTAGAAAAAGATTGTATGATTTCATTATCCATCTGACCCAACAGTGATGCATGGGCCTATGAAATAACATCCGTGATCTACTCCTACGAAAAGGTCACAAAGTGTTCTCAGAGAACAAAAGTTCTATTCAGCTACGGCTTTTACTTTGCCGACAAAGTTGTTTATCAACTGCCACGTGGTAAATCTCAAAAAGCATAAAGTTATTGTCAACCGTTGGATCCTGATCTCTAATCTCTTGTTTGGATTAAAGTAAAATAAAGGAGGAAAGAAAATGTGAATAGAAAATAAATAGATATTCTAATTTTCCCCTGTTTGGGTACGAAGGAAAAATAGAGGGTGGAAATAAAATAAAATTCATTTTACTCTCTTTATTTTTCTCTTATTCAAACACGATGAAGGAAAAAAAAATTCTTTTTTTCTCCTTATTTCTAGGGACATAAATAAGCCGAATAGCCTAAAATTTTAGCTTGTTTAGGGTTAGTTTGATTTTTTTTTGAATTCGAGTTCGAGCTTAAGGTTTGAATAGAATTTAAAAATTATATTCAAACTTGACTCGTTTAAAACTCAAGCTCAATTGGAGCTCGATTCATTAATAAATTATAATTTAGCTAAACTCGGATTTATCTCATTATGAAACTTGTTTTTAAATTATTAAAATAATTAATTTTCTAAATATTTATTTATAATAAAATAACTATAATAAAAATATATAAAACTAATATAAAATAAAAAATATCTAATTAGTAAACAATGCAATAATAAAATTGAGCATAATATGTATTACAAATATATTAATTAATAAAAAAATATTTTATATAATATTAAAATATTAGATTATATTAATAAAAAATATATATATTTTAGTCAATTTACATTAGCAAAAAGTTGATAGAAATGTTAAAATATATTTTTTGGCATGTCAAAATTATTAAGTTAATAATAATAATAATAAAAAAAAAACTATTTACAAACCTATTAATATAGCTATTTGTTAATTTTTTTACGAGCTTATAATTAAATTGTTCATAAATCCAATCGAATTGAGTTTTACGTTACTAAAGCACTACTCATTTATTTATCAAATTTTAAAACAAAACTCAAATTTAATTCATTTATAAAATGAGTTGAATATAAATAAATTTTTATTAAATTCAATACCAAACTACTCACAAATAATTTGATTGATTTCCACTCGTAATTATTTTCTTCCTCTTTAAAAAAGATATCCAAACATAAGGTAAGTGGGGAATGTGTATCTAATGATGAACAGAGAGCCCAATATAAAAAGTGGACGCACGTGCGACCAGCCGCCGGCAAAATAACCGACGGGAACAGAGAAAGTGACATGTTGCGACGCTGTCTGGGATCAGACATATGGAAGAAAATATGTCTGAATTATTGTTTATTGAATGCAGATGACGTGTCAGTGCGTGGTTGGTTCTGTCAGATACAGAAACGCTTTTGTCTTAATAATAATACGTAATTACGAAATAGTCCCTGTTATATTGTATGGAAATGGATGTTGTGCTCTCGATATCTGCGGAACCAGTCGCCGCCTACAGAGCCTATACTATCGTTATAACACAATTCTCGACGGTTAGGTTAGTTTCAATTTTTTACTAAAGGTGATTATTATCAATTTCAAATATGTAATTATATATTATCAAATATTGAGTATTTAATGAAATTTAAAATATTTTTATTAATAATTAAATAAAAATTTAATAATTTTTGTGAAAGTTAATAAAAATTTTCGTATTTTTGCTGACAATTATTATTTATATTTAATGAAAAATCAGAAAAATAATTTAATAATTCAATCTTACATAAAATATATTTGATTGTAAAATTTAAAATCTAATGTTATAAAATATATAAATTATGAATATATTAATTACTAATTAATATTTTTAAATTTTCAATGAAAATAAATAAATTTAGAAATGAGTGCAATTCGTAATATAATATTTTGTTTAAATAGAAAAGGTAAAGTTGACCAAAAAAAAAAAAGAAATTGAGACTTGTATTCGAAAAAGAAAAATTTTAAATATGAACATAAATTCACGTATCTGACTTTACCCATAATTTTTACTTATTAATGAGAGTAATTATGTTAATAAAAACACTTATTAACAATTAAGATGATACATAAAAATAACAAAAAAACCAAACATAAAGGAATAAACATGCTCAATAATGATAAAAATAAAAAGATAGTTGTGATTTATAAAAAATAAGAAAGACAAATCAAAATAATAAAAAAAAATTTAATTAAAATTTTAAGTCCATGTTCTTTTCTTCAATGAAACATTTTTAATTAAATTTTTATTTTTTAGGTTTATATTATTAATATTTCATTCTTTTTATGAAACTTCAAGTTTGTTAATAATAGTAAATTGTAGATTATCATATACATAAAAAATAATAAAATAAATAATATTATTGAAATGCATATAAATTTAATATACGATATATATAATATAAATATAAATATAAGTCGTTGACATGTAAAAATAAAGAAAATATAATTAAAACTAATAAAAAATCCATAAAAAAATACCACATCCCATATAAAAAGATTAATCTTTTTGAACGAATGTGAGATATTTATATTATGAAGCGAATAGGAATATGAGAAAATAATAGATTCATAAACATGTATTTATAATAAAGCTATTTATTACAATAATTATTAAAATATGAATTATAATCACAATTTCTATTTGTATTATGCTTTTTCTTAGCTTTTAATATAATTCATTTTTTTAATTATGATACCAAAAGTAATATACTAAACCAGATAATTTAAGAATAAGATGATCATTTTTGTCTTTTATATTAAAAATCATGTCTTTCACGGGTAATTCAAAAGTTTTACATCTTAAAAGGTTAAGAGACTTTTATATATAGTGTAGTATATATTGTAAATAAATAGATAATAAAGCTAATTATATATAGTCTGGTTGGTTTTCTTATATTTTTCAAGAGATGTGGAAAATAAGGAAAACTTAGATTAAAGTCTCCCAATCTAAAGTTGTCGACATTAATTTTAATGAGAGGGTTATCCTTTGTTATATAGCATATTTTGGCCCATTAAATTTCCATTGTAAACAAAAAAAAAAAAAGATAGTATGAATATAGAAAATAATTTTTATTTTTTAAATATTATTTTTAAAAATATATTTTTTATGGACTATTATATATAAAAAATATATAATAAAATGATAAATTATTATGGTCCAGGACAATTATAATGGTTGATCATACGTATATACACGATTTGTTTAATCAATTGATGAGATACTTTTATAAATTATACATTTATCAATTAATCAATTAAATCGGTTTTTATCTGTTTGCTTTATTGGTTAGTCTAAATTCTTTATAATCAATTTAGGATGGCAATGGGGCAGGGGCGGGGAACCATTCCCATCTCCATCCCCACCTTAGCGGGAAATTTCCATCTCCGTTACTGCCTTATATACGTAGACAATTTAATCTCCATCCCCATCTCCACAGGGATATCCGTTCTTATTTAAATTTTTTCTTACTAAATTTATATATATTTATATAATTCATAAATTATATATATATATATATATATATATATATATATATATATATATATATATATATATATATATATATATATATATATATATATATATATATATATATATATATATATATATATTCAAACCCACAAAACATTAACCAAATAAAATTAAAATGTAAATATTCTTAATACATTAAAAATATTTTGCAATTTTTTTAGTAAAATATTAAAAATTCAGTATATATAAATATGAGAATACTTAAATAGATTTATTCTAATAATTACTAATTATATTATGGGGTAATTATGTAAGTTATTACTGATTATATTAGGAGTAATTATGTAATGATATTATCGGATCCCCACGGGGATGAGAATGAGGATCCCCGTAGGGTGGGGAATACACTCCCCATCCATGTTAATGAAAAAGAATTTTCCTCATCACTGTCTCCATTGAGAGAAAAATCGAGAAATTTCCGTTTTGTACGGGGCAAATCCCAAAGAGAATGGAGATTCTCTACTTTATTGCTATCTCTATAATCAGTTAAATTTGATTTATATTAATTAATTAATTTAAATTTATTTTAAAGTTAAATTCTTTGATAGTTATCATTTTTAATGAAAACTTATATTTTATTATTGTTTAGGGCTATTCTTATAAAGTCAAACAATGAATATTTTTCATAACTTTTATTCTATTTAAGTTAAATTTTTAAAGTTAATTATAGATGTAGCATATTGAAAGATCAAGTTAAAATTTCATAAAAATGATAAAAAATTTTAATTAAAAAGCAAATTAAGGCGTTATTAAAATAATATTTTCATAAATAATAAGTCTAATTATAAGTTATTTTTATTAATAAAACTAATTTAAATCAAGACATATACTATACTTTCAAGGTATATATTAATTAAAAATTTGTGTGTGATACATTGCTTCAAGATATTTGGCAATGTTATTTTATTGTTCTATCCAAAAATTATCTTTAGTTTTTTTAGTGTAGGGAAAACGTGCATGAGAGCATAGTGGACAGCCAGATCTTAACCTCTATTTATTTATGGAAACAAATCTTAACCTTAGATATTCACATGATTTAATTAGAAGTTTATGATGTTACATCATCCAATCCTTTTTTGAAGGATATGATCTCCGAGAATCACTGAATAGTTAAATACTCTTTTGACATCGTCATAGCTTCAGTCATCCATTAAATTTTCCTCTTAAAAAAATAAAAATATTTGGTTATCCATAAAATGTTTATTCTCTGTCAATCTAGTTAAGGATTCAAGATATTGTTATTATTAAAATTGATTGATATTAAAATTTCCCTCTTGATACTTAAGAAAAAAAAATCAATAATAATAATAATAATAATAATAGAAAGATTTCATTTTATGTGGGATAACTAAAAAAAAAATATTAATTAGACGTGATCTGATTAATTTTTTTATTGACTTTAAAGATGTGAAAAGCAAGAAATTTCATGTTCGAATATCTCAAAATCACAAATAACTGTCACTAATTTGATGAGAGATATTAAAAAAAAAGATTACCCTCTATTTTATTGTGTTATCTAGTGTATTTTTGTTAAGTATTCTCTTTTTTTATAATTTTCTTGCTTGTATGTAGATGAGTTAATGAAGTAATTTTCAAGTTCTTAATATGGATGTACTATTTTTTAAATTAATTAGAAAATATACAATTCATGTATTAGAGATGAGGATAATTCATTTTTAATTTGGGAAATTGATTGGATGGATATATTTCATTTTTTTTTTTAAATTTAGTTCACTGTGATTTTGATAGTAAAACAACTTATTTCTCACTCCTTTAAATAAGATGAAAAAATCAATCAGATCACACATGATTGATGATGGTATTTAATTTTCCTTCTAAAAAAACTCAAATTTTGATTTATGAAAAATTGAATCAATCTGACTTAATATTCAGCCAAAAATATAAAGGACAATAATAATACGACTTCCATTAAACGTTATTAAAAAAAATATTTATCTGTAAGAGATTATTTAAAAAAGAAAAGAAAAGAAAAGAGTAAGAGTATAATTTGATTGCAAATAAGGCATGAGATTCTATATTTTAATATAAGCAATGAATGGCGTTGAATATATGATAACCTAATACAGGATTATGAGTAGAATATTATTGTTAAGAAATCTGAAATCTCTTTCTAAATTGAATAGATGATGCATGAAAATTCTCTTAAATTAGTCATATGATGTAATGTAACAGCAGACAGTCAATAATGGAAATTTAATTAGTATCTGCAAATCCAAGTAAAGCTACTTCAAATATTTGATTTTCTTCAAGTTAGACTTTGTGAATTAATTAATTATATATGAGGCACCTAACTGAAGTCTAGCATGGGATGAAACAATTAAAAATGCCTTATTTTATCTAGTTTGTAAATATTATTCCCAGGAGATTTTTTCCTTTTTTTTAAAAAAAAAAAATAGTTTGTTGTTTTTTTACCTTGCACTTGAATGTTAATAGCTGATATGATAGTAATTATAATAATAACTAATGGATGGATATCATATATTATTACTTCTTAGAAAATTAATATTACACATTATAGCTTCATAATTTTGTGTTTTTATAAGAGTTTGAAGTTTATAAATTTTATTTTATAATTTTATAGATAAATTTATAATAAATTGTTTAGTTAACTTGTTTTATAATAGTTTTGGGGGTCAATGTGGTTTTATACTCTAAAATTTTCCATTAAGTAAAGAAAAACATCAAAATATACCTTTATATATATTTTGTAGTTATAAAATTAATAAATTATTGTCTCTCTTTTTGGTATTTTTTAATAAAAACTCAAATTAAATATTTTTTATTTTTCACCTATTTTTATCAAAAACAAATAAAAATTTCAATATAATAAAAAATATATTTTTATTATAAATAAAAATGTTATACACTATGAAAGAATATATAACATTTCATTTTAATTATTTTGAAATGCATATATAATTTTTGACTTAAAATATAATTTTTTATATTATTGAATTATATACATATTTTTTAAAATTTTTAAAAGAAAAATTACAAATAAAAAAATTATCTTAATTATGTACCAAAATTAATTTTGTATCTAATTAGATAAACAAGAAAAAATTATTGACTAATTTGATTTTTTATTTATAATCGAGGGTGTTTTAATAAAATTGACTATTGAAAATTATATTGAATAACAATAAAGAATTTTTTTTAATAAAATACATGTAAAAGATTATTTAATTCATTTTTCAATAAGTAATAATAAACTTGTTAATTGAATTAAATATAAAGGACTAAATATTAGGCAATTTTGGCCAAAATTTTGTAATTATAAACAACTTTAATAGTTTGGATATAACTGCTTATTTTCAAAGGATAGGGTATAATTATAAAATCCAAAAGGTTCAATAAACCTTTATTTTTTCGTTTTCTTCCTCATTTTTTAAGGAAAAATTTTGAAAATATTTTCATTTGTTTGATTTCTCAATTCTCTAACTTTAATCGACTTTTACAATTATTTTTTTAAATAAACACTATTTCGTGAAATTATTTTATATGTGAATACATAAATATTTTTGAACTTTAATCACTTAAATATACATTTTAAAGAAATATTATATTTTAAATTTAAAAATTGGATGAAAATTGTTGGATTCACTGTTTGTCAGACTTTTGGCCCATTTCCTATAAGGGTCCCGCCATGCTCCAGCTCCTAAGGAGGTGTTCTTGAGTTTGGGCAAGTCGGATTTGAGTCCGACCCAACAAATTTGGATTCTTGAAATAATATGACTCGAACCGAATTTAGATATTTTTATATTATATTTTTAGCAATTAAAAATTATTCTACAGTTGTCGTTAGCCATTAAATTAACAACAATTAATGAATAATTAACAACCCATAATCATCTTTGGCCTTTTGAGTAGTTTCAACACCACTTTTACTACTAAATTTCTTAGCTATACACATCAATTTCCAAAGCCAATAACTTTAGTTCATAACTCACCATAAACACTTGTTGAAGAAATTTTAATCACATTTTTTAGTTCCCTTAATTCTATCTTTGATACAATAACATCAAAACACCAATCTTATGTATGTGTGCTAAAAATACTTGGCCAATAATAGGTTTTACTTGATATAATAACCTTATAGAATACAACGGAACATGTCATCATAATAAAAATGCATACAATCCACTGTGGTTCAGATTTTAAGACCCATTTTCGGACCAATTTGTGAAGGGAGGAAAATTTTAGTATTTTGGTTAGATTAAGGTAATGTTTAGCAGAAAATAATATAACTAGTCTGAAATTCATATTGTTATTATAATTGTTAGCAATTGGTGATCGCTAACGACCTAGGCAAAAGGATCATCATTAGAGCATTTTAATGTTTTCTCGCTAATATAAAATACAAGACAAATGATGCGCTTGAAGCGAATTTTGATTTTTTCACACATTGTTAGGCGATTATCGATATCTATTAAGCAAAAAATTAGACGGCCCATACGATATGTTTTAAAGATTACTTCAATACTTAAGTCAATAAAATTATAATTTTTACAAATTAAAAATCTTAGAGTGTTTATCCATCTTATAGAGAAAAGAATACAATTTATATAAATGTCATGAAGATTAGATTTTCTAAAAAATAAACTTTCCATGGCTATCTTACAATTGAAGAAAGACTCCTTTTAATAATACTTTAGTAGGCTATGGATTCTTTGGACGAGTTTCTAACTCACATAAAATGACCGGTCCAAAAAAATATGTAATAAGAAAAAATGTTTTTTTTTCCTTTTGCATTCAAATAATAAATAAAAAAAATGATTAAAGAATTATTTGTTCATTCGATAAATACTTTAGAGAAAATAAGAGTTATAAGTTAGCGATAAAAAAAGATTAAAAATAGTACAAGTAATTTTTATATGGTTCATAGATCAACGTTTATAATCTTTTAGAGATAATATGTTAAGTTAATATATAATAATTTTTGAATGGATAAAATTACAAATTTTTTTATAATATCATCACAAATGACACTTTATTCATACATTTTATAACACACTACTTGAACAATTATTGATACTGTAATTTAACTCAATTATTATACAAAAAAAAAAAAAAATTCCAACTCAATTACTGAGCAAGAGGCTTAATTCAACTATTAACTCTCTAATTCAACAATTGACCTCATTCTCATATTGAGTAAAACAAGGAGCATAAGTTTCTTTTATAGCCATACAAAGTTTTGCTTGCCAAACAATTAAATTAACATCAAATTAAATTATTATTTTTTTTAATTACCAAACATATTACTTCATAACTAAATATATTGATTTATGATCTCAACATCACAAATACATATGAAATACATATGGCAAATTTGTTGTACAATGCAAGGACATGTGTCTCTTCTCATTCATACACTTGTCTTATTTTTTTCCAATTAGCCTATACAAGTAAATTTATCAAACAAATGGAGATACAAGTGGCGATCTCTGTATTTAGAAGGATTTGTTGAAATGGAACTCTCTGAATAAGGGTAATTTTAATAATTTTAAATATTACACATATCATTAGTGAATTCCTTTAATTTAAGATTGAGGAGAAAGTGAAAAAAAAGTTATTTAATATTTTTCTTTAAAAAAAGTGTTGTTTTTTTTTTTTTTTTTTTCAAACATTTAGGTATCTGTAAGTTACTCTATTAGACGTTTTAATATTAAATTTACTAATATTATTAATAGGGAGTTTTTTAAGTTACTTTATTTTAAAATAAAGTAAAATATTTTATCTTAAATAACCAGTAGAATAGTGTTAAATAATTAATATAATTAAATTATAGTGCTAAATAATCAATATAATTAAAATATTTAAATTATTATAATTAAATTAACTTGCTATTATATATTTCTAATTAAAAATAAAAAATATTAATATGTATACACTTACAAAATTTATGAAAAAAGTAGTTTAATTCATAAAAAATATAAAAAAATTATGATTTTTTGTAAGAAAGTCATTTTTTTATAATTGTGAAATTATTTTTCTTTTTCATTAAATTAGAAACTTTTTCATGAAGTTATTATAGAAAATAAGTCATATTTTGTAAAATTAAATTTTTTTTGCAACTAAGAGAAATTATAAAAAATAGTTTTATTTAAGAAAAAAAAAGTATAAGAATTTATGTAAGAGAGTTTTTTTTTCGTAATTACAAAATTTTTTTTCGTTAATTTAGAAATTTTTTTGTAAAATTATTATTTTGCACAAGTCATATTTTCATAAAACTAATTTTTTTTTACAATTAATAAAAATTAGGAAAAAATAGTTTTGTTTAACGAAAAAAAGATTGTGATATTTCGTAAAAGAGCCTTTTATAGTAATGATGAAATTATTTTTCTTTTTCGTTAATTTAAGAATTTTTTATTATTTTACATAAAAAGGGTCAAAATTTGGTAAAATCATAATTTTTTGCACCTTATAAGAATTATGAAAAAATCTTTTAATATACAAAAAAGTATAAAGAGATATTTATTGTAAGATAGTAATTTTTTAATAATAAAAAAATTTGTTATTTTTTCATTAATTTAGCTATTTGTTCGTAACTTATTAATTTACACAATATGAGCTAAAATTTTGAAAAATCATAATTTTTTTTTGCAACTAATAAGAATTGAAAAAAATTCTTTAATATAAAATAAAGTATAAATATATTGTAATTTTTTTGAAAGATAACAATTTTTTTTTTGTAATTATGATTTTTTTTTTGTTAATTCAGTCATTTCATTTGTAACTTATTAATTTCAAAAAAATGAGTCAAAATTTTTATAAAATTATAATATTTTTCGCAATATATTTATATAAAGTTGTTGATTATGCAAAATGAGTAATTTTTTTATAAAATTACAATTTTATTCATAAATGTGAAAATTAATTATTTTCTTAATAAAATTTTACCAATTTTATTAATGTAAGGTATACGTTTGAATTATTTTTATTTTATATATGAAGAATTGATGATAGATATAAATTTGTATATTGTATTTATATTTATAGAATTTATTTATTTCTATTTGGCATTATTTTTAATAAAATAATCTTCGTACCCGAGTTCAAATTAAATCAAATGACACTATTTAAAGCAATGAAATTTAATTTTGAATTAAAACATGAACACCTTTCAAGAAATTTACTTAAGTTTCAGTAGTTCATAAAAATTATTTATAAAAAATAATTAATTTAATTTTTTATTAAACTCAATCAATTTAGTTAACAATTATAATAGAGTATAATATATTTGAACTTAGTTTGATCCGTTTATTATCTAGTCGAGTTTCAATTTGATTTCATTAAAGTTAAATTTGTATTTAATACTTTGCAAATACACTGAGCTTAAGTAACTTACAAGTAGGCTTCAGAGTTAGTAAATTTGATATGATCTGATATTGTCACATCTATTTTAGTTTGAGTGTTAATCGTAGTCTTTACAATTTGTGTAATGGCATTAATAATTTTATATTTTTTTTAATTTTTCTAACTTTTAAATTTTCAAATGACAAATCAAAATCAAAGTCGTGTTTACTATCACGTTTTTAATTTTTTAATTTTCTACTTATATGTTTATAATTTACTATTTGACCATTCATTTATTCAATAAATATACATATATTTAATATTTTTCAATACTTATGTTTCATCATCTTGTGATTCAACAAAAACGATATTTTTAATTAAATTTTAAGATTTTATATGTTATATTACTTTAAAATAATAATATGTTTATTTTGAATTCATTTATATGTATTTGCTTTTTAATTTGATTAAATTTTAGTTAATTATTGTTGTAAAAAACAAATTAAAAAAAAATTAACTTTTATTTAATGTCATATTTTTATATTTCAGCAATACATATTTAGTTTTTAATTTTGTTTATTTCAAATTTATTAAAGTAAAAATTTTTAAAGAATACTTATTGAAATAGAAAGCTCATTTGACATGGAAAATTAAGAATTTAAATGTTTAAAAATTCGATAATATTTAAAATTTTATTTAACTATTTTTTTAGTTTAACGGTTGAATGGATTGTCTTGTTATAATCTAATATAATTTAATGGTTAATAAATAAAATAGATTTACTTAATAAAAAATAAAATAACCATAAAAGTCATCATTATTAATATTTGATAATTCCGCGTATAATTAAGAAAATACTTTCTTGTAAAATGCATTTGAACGTATTCTCAAGCCTACCATTAATTTGGTTTCTTCTTTAGCATACTACAAAAACTGTATATATAACTCCAGCAATTTGACAAGCCATGATCACACAAAAACTTCCATGGCTGCAATTTCTTATTCTCTTCTTTCCCTTTTGATTGTCTGCTCTGTTTCCACATTTACATCACCATCCACTATCACAATCCCTCTCACTCCTTCCACCAAATACCCATCTTCAGATCAACTGAAAATCCTCAATCACTTTGCTTCTCTTTCTCTCTCCAGAGTCCACCATCTCAAATCCCCTGTCTTCTCACGCAGCTATGGCGCCTATTCAATCCCTTTGAGTTTTGGAACTCCGCCGCAAACCGTGCAGTTTTTGATGGACACTGGTAGCAGTCTTGTTTGGTTTCCTTGTACTTCTAGCTATCATTGCGACGATTGTAAAGACATTGATATAACAAAAATCCCCAAATTTATACCCAAACTTTCTTCTTCTTCCAAGTTTTTAGATTGCAAAAATCCCAAATGTAAATGGATTTTTGGATCCAATGTGAAGTCTGATTGCAATCAATGCCATCCGAGTAACAAAAATTGCACTGAACGATGGCCTTAGGTACACACCATTTGCAAAAAAAATTTCTTATTGTTTACTCTCCCGCAATTTTGATGACGCTCCGGTGAGCAGCGACCTTATTTTGGACATGGGTCCTGTTTCTGGTGAGACCGATGGCCTTAGGTACACACCATTTGCAAAGAATCCGGCAAATCCGGCAAAACCAGCGTTTAGACAATATTACTATGTAATGCTGAGAAAAATTGTCGTCGGCAACAGGAAAGCTAAAATTCCGTATAAGTTCTTGATGGCAGGATCTGACGGAAATGGAGGGACTATAGTGGACTCTGGCACAACTTTCACGGTCATGGAAAGGCCAGTTCTTGAGCTAATAGCCAAAGAATTTGAAAAGCAAATGGCTAATTATACAATAGCCAGAAATGTGCAAAAAGAGACCTGTTCAAGGCCATGTTTCAATTTTTCAGGCAAGAAATCGGTGCGTGTACCGGAATTGATATTTCAGTTCAAAGGTGGTGCTAAGATGAAACTGCCTTATTCTAGTTATTTTGTTCACCTTGATCCTTTGGATGTGGGTTGTTTAACAATTATGAGTTACAATGCGACTACAGATGATAACGACACCGGCACCGGGCCGGCAATTATCTTGGGAAGTTTTCAGCAGCAGAATTACTATGTAGAGAATGATTTAACGAACGAAAGATTTGGATTTAAAAAACAGAGTTGTGCATGACAAGGCAATTACAGGAAAGTGGTCGTTCCTGTTATTGCAGCAACCTGAGACAATTAATGTACCAAATAAAGAAATAAAGAATGGCTCTAAATTAATGTTTTAAAATTCAATTCTTTTATTTTTGATATTAACAATAAGAAAGAAAATTTTAACATCAGGATTTTACAAAGGAGTGTGTCCTATTCTTAACTCTGTTTATCTATCTTATTTTCAAACTTCGACTTGATTAAAAGTTCCTGATAAGTTTTTCTTTAAGTTGAGTCTTATAGATAGTTGCTAAGAAAAATTCAAAATCTCTATATAATTCTATTATTTTAAGATGTGAATAGTCATGGGCCTGTATTCTGTGTGAATTTTTTGATAATATATTTTTATTTAGTTTATAATATTTTTAAAAATATTTTAAAATATATAAATTATTATTAAATTTAAATATTATCTTATAATAATTTTAAATATTAATATAAATAAAATAGATAGTTAAATTTATTATATATGAGTCAACTAAAAGTACAATAAAAATATATTAAGTATATTAATTTATTTAAATTTATATATATATAAATTTTTACTTCTAAAATGACGAGAAGTAAGAGATTTCAAATTTAAATATTCTATATCATAAATAATTATCATTAATTTAATAATAATAATAATAATAATTAGTCAGGAATGTGTAAGAAGATTATTTCTATTATATAGCTTATTTAGATTTTTTGGGGTGTTTTTTGTCCCTAGTATAACAAAAATATAAATTTTTATTTAATATCTTAACCTAATAATAAAGTGATATTACTTTAAAAGTGAAGGTAAGAGAGTTTAAGTGAAATAAAATATTTTAAAAATTACTAAAGAAGTAACATTGTTATTTTATTAGGATATTACTTAGTATAAAATAAGTAAATTAATAAAGTAAAATTTTTTAGGAAGTGAAAAATTTTTACTTGTTTGATCGTCGTTATTAACAAAAAGTTTATGGAAAGTAATATGTCTACTTTTTAAATTTAGGATAAGTACATTTTTCTTAGAAAAGTTAAAAAAAATTAGAATTTTTTAGTTGAAGTAAACATAAATTAGCAATCTATAAAGATGAAGTGGGTGTATTTAATCTCTCTTTGTAGCAAATTAGCAATCGTCTACCTTCCACACTAGGATTTACGTATGATAAAATCTACTGATTTTATTTTTACTTATGATGATAAATTGTATTGATCAAAATAATTAAATACAAGCATCCAGTGTAATTATAATGTACAGTTAGACTACCAAGTAGAATTAAAAATTTTAATGTGTTATATTACAATTTATAAAAGTAGATATTTTATCATTTAATTATTGATGTAATTTTCTTTTGCTAAATAATTATTGATGTAATTTTGTCCATCATACTTTAATTTGATTAATTTTCTCACTTTTTAGTAGTGAAAACTAAGAGATATTAAATTTTATTTTATTTTTATTCATGATTATAATAGGAATTTTTCACTAATTTATTTAGAATTGTTGAACGAGATGATTATTATTTATGTAGCCTAGAAAATATAACTCATAATATTTTTTCAATTCATTTAAACTCTAATTAAAAAAAAAAAAAAAGAAGAAGAAGATACGTTGAAGGGAATGAATGTTTTATCATGTTAGTCGATTTACTTTGGGCCTTTGGCAAAAAAAAACAAAGATTTATTTTTGGGCCCCCTTATAGGGCT
Organism: Reutealis trisperma; assembly: GCA_947687605.1. Classification (NCBI taxonomy): domain Eukaryota; kingdom Viridiplantae; phylum Streptophyta; class Magnoliopsida; order Malpighiales; family Euphorbiaceae; genus Reutealis; species Reutealis trisperma. Next base: position 2,940,369 of record CANTUT010000052.1, on the reverse strand, counting down.
TGTAGTTTAGGGCTTTCCATGGGCAAACCCAAATCTCCTTATTCTTCTAAACCCACCAAACACGTATGTTCGTTTCAGTTTCATCCATAGGAGATTTAGTCGGTGTTCAGTTTTGTAAATTAATCTTTGAAAGAAAAAATTTATGAGTAAATTATTATTTAATCTCTCGATTTTGACTCAATTTATATTAAGATCCTTTTATTTTACGAATGCATTTTCTAATTTAATTTTGTCTAACACTTTGATCTTTCCGTCCATTTTACCATTAAATATTTATGAAAAGACTAAAATACTTTTCAATTATTTTTAAATTTTCCATCCGACGCATAAAATACCCTTCGGTTTTTTAAATATTAATTGATATTTTTTCAGATTAGTCATGGAGCATTTCTAAGTCATGAAACATTCCTCAAAAAAAGTATTACATTAATTAACTTAATCTCCCTTCTTCTAGCCGTCTAGCTGCAGTGAGAATTCCCAGCCATATAGTTGAAGAAAAAAGAGAATCGTCGATTGGTGGAATGTCAAGGTAAATTGTGAAAGCAAAGTGGTTCTTAAGTCTACGTAACTTGTTGACCAATGTCCACCATTTCATGCACTTCGAAATAAGAAGAAAAACAAGATGAGATTCTCAACAAGTGGAGTACCCACGTGCAGAAAGAGGAAGGTGGAGGATATGAACCAACGACGGCGCGAAAGGAAGAATCATTAGAACTCCATTCTTCGTTGTCCTCCAAAACCTTCTCTTAAACCACCGAATTCTTAGATTCTTTAACTGGTATTTAACCCAAATCCTTATCTCCAACACAAAGAACCCCCTAAATCGAAATCATCATATGATATTCTCTTACAAATTAAGCAACTAATTTCAATTTTAATTTGTAATTTTATCACTAAAAATTCATATCCAATCATTCTCTTTCGTCGATGATTTCAATCACAACTACACTCTTTCTACAAAACAGAGACTTCACGGTTTTGCAATATGCTTTATAAAGTAGTTCCTTTTTACGCCTCCTCACAAATCCACCACAACTCCAAAAACAATCCCTATAATTATTGTTTTTAAATTCAAGAAACCTCAACAAATAACCAGTCTCCTTAACTACAACAAAGTGCAGAGCCATAAGCCGTTGTTTGCTTCTTAACTTGCTTTCAAAAAGATTGAAATGGGAGTACAAATCAAAATTCGGCAATACAAAGAAATGAGTAGGCAGGTTGGTAAAGGAAAGCATGGTTGAGGAATCGATTCCTTGGCTGTGTGTGAGGAAGTGAGGGAGAGACGATGACTAAGTGAGGAAGAGAGGGTGAGAGATGATGATGAGATCTGAGTGGAGAGAGATGGAGGAAAGAGAGAGAGGGGAAAGGTAGAGATCTGAGTGGGAAAGAGGGGAGGGTATTTTAGTCTTCAAAAATAATTTTTTTTTGTTTTTAATTATTTTTTTAATTTTTAATAGAATATGTAAAAAAGTGGATGGAAGAATCAAAGTGTTAGACAGAATTAAAATTAAATGATATAATCATTAATTTCCCAAAATAAGATTTTTGTGTAAATTATGTTAAAATTGAGGAACTAAATAATAATTTATTTAAAATTTATTGTAAAATCAATTATTAAATTTATTTTATTAATTTAAAATTTAACATATATATTTAAACCCTGAGCCGAGGGTGATTCCATTTATTCATCTTATTAAACTAGTCTACTTAAAAGAAAGTGTTTGCAGGGGATAAGTCTTTTCTCTTAGAGAAAATCTTGTGAACGAATCTCCTTCTTCAGCACTTCCCAGTCAACGTTGTGTATATATATATATATATATATATATATATATATATATATATATATATATATATAGAAAATTAAAAAAATAAAAAATTAATTTATATAAATTAAATTTTATAACAATCAATGACAGCATTTCGAGAATTTATTTTTCAAAAAAAAAACTCTTTTTTAAAATTTTATTATTACTATTATTATTTTAATTGTAGGCTTTCGATTAAATTTACTTGCGAGTATTAGGAATTGTACCCAAAGACTATGGGTACGTCTAAAATTGTTGTTATAATAAAAAAGCACTTTTAAAATATTTTTAATTTGGTTAATTGATTTTTATTATTTTTTATAAATTATTTTTTTAAATTTACTTTTGAAAAGTAATTTTAAAAAGTATAAATTTCTTTTTATTAAAAAGACATTTTTTTGGAACTTGATCTCAAAATTACAAGGTTAATTATTTGACAAAATCACAAGGTTCACGAGACCTTCTGGTTTTGGAATCTATATAAAAATGTAACGCTTTTAAGGGTCCCACCACAATTCAACTCTCTTTGGGGATTCTTGAAATATATGACTCAAGACTTCATATTTAGGTAATATTTATATTGTTAAACAATGTTTTTAAAATTCCGTGAAAAAAATTGTTTTTAAAATTGTTACGTACTACTCTATAATCATTAAATTAATTGCAACGAAATTTAAATTTGGTATTTAATTATAAAAATTTCAAATGAAATATTTGAAAATAATTTTAATTAAGATAAAAAAAATCAGATTTGATGAATTATTTTGTTTAATTTATTGATGAGTAGCATTTGGTATAAAATTAACAAATTTACGGTGAAATACTTAATTTATGATAAAAAAGTATCCGATTTGATGTTTATATCTGCGAATTATTTATTAAATTTACCGCTGAGTAATTCTATTTATATTGAGTTATTGTACAGTTCATTGACTAATATTTCTTATAAAAAATTAATAAACAATATAATTTCCAAAGAAACAGTCATCAGAACAATGAAGTACTTGGCCTAAGATCAAAAGGTCTCAGGTTGGATTTTTAGGTTTGTCCATTATTTGTTTAATTTGTTGATGAATAGTTATGCTATTGTAATGTTCATGAACTTGTATTGTAATTTAATATTTCTTGAAAAAAAAATTAATAAATAATAAAATTTTTAAACACAATATATTGCAGTTGAACCACACACATTATATCTTTTTTGAAGTGTATCTGGGATCATATTATCACGTAATCGTGATAACAAAAACTAGAAAAATTATTAATAACTAAAAACTAATGCCCACGTAATCGTGATTTGCTTTGTAGTCTTAGCTCAATGATAAATGCTTCGTAATCAAGATTATTTGAGTCAATTAGTACTTATTGAGATTAAGACTCTATGAGTTCACAAATATAAATCAACAATGTATGTTTAAGTTACACAAAGTGTTTCATAAAATTGAAAATTAAATATTAAATAATGCAAATATATAAATTTTAAATTAGTATAAAATATTTAAAAATTTAATCATTTATTATATTCAGTGTAATTTTTAAATTAAAAATTTTAGTTATAATTTTGATTAATTATTAATTTAATTGAAATCTTAAAATAAGTATTATTAACCAATTTAAAATATTAAAAATTTTAATTTTAAGTATTGAATCAAATTATCATATATTAGTTAGAAGAGGAAAAATCGATTATGAATTTATTATCTTAGAAAATATATATTTAGAGCACCTTAGGTACGATATAATGAGATGTAATGTAATATAATCAAATGAATTTCTAATATAAATTCATATTAGAAATTCATTTGATCATATTACATTACATCTTATTATAGCCTACCAAAGACACCATTACTGTTAGACTATCTTTCAGCGTGCACTAATTGAACTAAGTCTTAAAATCTTATAATTATATTTTTTTTATTTAAATATTAATTGTCTTAGTTTAATTATAATGATAAATAACCGCAACTATGATAAGAACAATAACATGAAATCGTCACACTCACGTTATTTTTTACCCCACGAGAACGGCAATTATATCCTCAAGAAAAATACCATATTCTCAAGCTTACCGTTACCTTAGTTGCTTCTTCTATAAGACTACAATAAAACAACAATCTTTTTCATTAGCATACTACAAAAACTGTATATATCACTTCTTTATCAATTCGCTAAGCCAGCACTCAGAAACTTCCATGGCTGCAATTTCTTATTCTCTTCTTTCTCTTTTCTTTCTCTGCTCTGTTTTCCCATTTACATCATCATCCATTATCACAATCCCTCTTTCTCCTTCCACCAAGCACCCTTCTTCAGATCCATGGAAAATCCTCAATCACTTAGCTTCTCTTTCTCTTTCCAGAGCCCACCATCTCAAATCCCCCAAAACCAATTTCTCTTCTATAATCAAAACCCCACTATTCTCACGCAGCTATGGCGGCTATTCAATGTCTTTGAGTTTCGGAACTCCGCCGCAAACTGTCAAGTTTGTAATGGACACTGGTAGCAGTCTTGTTTGGTTTCCTTGTACCACTCGCTATCTTTGTGCCAATTGTAATTTCCCAAAAACTGATATAACAAAAATCCCCAAATTTATACCTAAACTTTCTTCTTCTTCTAAGCTTTTGGGCTGCAAAAATCCCAAATGTGAATGGATTTTTGGATCCAATGTTCAGTCTCAATGCCATCAATGTGACCCCAGTAACCAAAATTGTACTGAATCTTGTCCTCCATATATTATTCAGTACGGTTTAGGATCTACGGCTGGTCGTTTACTGTCTGAAACTCTTGATTTCCCCAATAAGACTGTCTCCGATTTTGCGGTCGGTTGCTCCCTTCTCTCCATCCGCCAACCGGAAGGAATTGCCGGCTTTGGTCGCAGTCCCGAGTCTCTCCCTCTTCAATTGGGTCTTAAAAGATTTTCTTATTGTTTAGTCTCCCGCCGTTTTGATGACACTCCGGTGAGCAGCGACCTTGTTTTGGATATGGTTTCTGTTTCTGGTAAGACTCAAGGCCTTAGTTACACGCCGTTTGCAAAGAATCCGGTCGAGTCAAACGCAGCATTTAAAGAATATTACTATTTAATGCTGAGAAAAATTATCGTCGGCGACCGGAAAGTTAAAATCCCGTATAATTTGTTGGTGCCGGGATCTGACGGAAATGGGGGGACTATAGTTGACTCTGGCTCAACTTTCACATTCATGGAAGGGCCAGTTTTTGAACTAATAGCCAAAGAATTTGAAAAGCAAATGGCTAATTATACCATAGCCAGTGATGTGGAAAAACAGACCGGTTTAAGGCCGTGTTTCGATATTTCACGCGAGAAATCGGTTGTCGTACCAGAGTTGATATTTCAGTTCAAAGGTGGTGCGAAGATGCAACTGCCTTTGTCTAATTATTTTGCGTTTGTTGATTTGGGTGTCATTTGTTTAACAATTGTGAGTGATAATGCGGCTGCTCCGGTTGGTAAAGGTGGCGGCGGGCCGGCGATTATTTTGGGAAATTTTCAGCAGCAGAATTTTTATATAGAGTATGATTTAGAGAATGAAAGATTTGGATTTAAAAAACAGAGCTGTGTATGAGCTGGTTATTATTATTATTTTTTTTTCGCTTACATTAAATAAAATAATTTGAGGGTCAATGCAATCAATGCTTATTGCATTGACAACGCAAATAACAAGGGGATGTAGAGGTGGCGGCGGCGGCGGCGGCGGCAGCGTTGGAGACAGCGGTGGCTAAAATTGTGGGTGTAATGAAGACTGCAGAGGATATAGTAAAGTTGGCAGCAAGATCTTGATCTACTTTTTTCTATAATGATTGTAGAGAAAAAGTTGACAAAAGTAATATATAATTGTAGGTTTTAAGCAAAGGATTTTGTTCATCATTGTTAATTACCATTTGAAAAACAACCTTTCCATAGACTTATTTTATGGCAAATTAAGGTATATTTTTATATGAATTATGACTTTTTTTTTTCTCCTGGTCATACTAGCCGTTATATACTCTTTTTTTATTTTGTAACGTATAAACACTGTTTTACAAAATCATAATAATCTTATAAATTTATATAATTCACACATATTTTTTCTATAAACAATATAAGATTCTGAAAGAATAGTTACTCTTAAAGTTAAGATTACGTATCTACAATTATCAATTATTTTTATAGACAGAATTTGTCTTCTTTTAATTTAATATTGACTACTTTTCTTTCTTCACCTGTTATTCTTATAAATAAATTATAACTAAAATTACGGGGCCTGCTACAGTGCCTTTAATACACTAATACTATATTTGATAGGATGTAGTGAGATATAATGTAATGTAATTAAATAAATTTTTAATATAAATTTACATGAAAAATTTATTTAATTACACTACATTATGTTTCATTACGGTCTGTCTACCAAATGCACTCACTACATTACGTTTTATTATAGTCTGTTTATCAAACGCACTCTAAGAGTACGTTTGATAGATCGTAATGAGACGTAATATAATACAATTAAATAAATTTTTAATATAAAATTATATTAAAAATTAATTTAATTATATTATATTATATCTTATTACAGTATACCAAATGCACCCTAAAATCACAATACCTTTATCATTATAAGTTCTTAGATCTTTAATCATTGACTTTTTAAAATGATTAATTAGTATTTAAAAATAATTAAAACATTTTGACATATCAACAAATAACATATTAAAATCACATAATCCAATAATAAATGTTATATAATAATAATTTTTAATATTTTAATTATTTAAATTTTCAATGAATTTTATAATTTTCTAAACTAACTTTGCAATTTTTTTATTACGTTAACTCTTTTTTTAGATTAAAAATTACAAGATCCAATATAAAAATTATAGAAATAGCTAAAAAATTATGTAAGCAAAATATAAAATTTATATAAAAATTTAGATTGTGTTATTTTGCAAAGGATCAAAATAATTTCATCTTCTATTTTGTAATATAAGTATCATATTATATAATTTTTCGTGGATTAACATTAAATAGGCCGAATTCTCAAAAAATAAAAAAATAAATAGGCCGATAGTACAAATTGTAATATATATTGTTAAAGAATAGGCAACCAAAAATTTTATATTAATTATTTAGTTTATGTATTTTTTCAATAAATGTTTATAATTTGCATTAAGACTATTATCATATATTATTTTTTTAAGAAAAAAAATTATATGATGTAATTGTAAGAGTTATAGAAGTTATTGTAAAAATTATAAAAGAAATTATTAGATTTTCATATAAATTTGATTATATAATTTTTCAAATAACTTTAATTTTCTCAACTAATTTTACAATTTAACTATCATTTTATGAAGCTATTGTAAAATAGAAGATGAAATTATTAGGTCCTTTGAAAAATAATATAATCTAAATTTTTATATAAATTTTTATATTTATTTATATAATTTTTTCAATTTTTCTATATATTCTTATATTGAGTCTTATAGTTTTTATTTTGAAAAAATAGTCAAAGTAATCAATAAATTACAAATTTAATTTAAAGAATCATAAAATTCATTGAAAAATTAAATAATTAAAATATTAAATATGATTATATAATTTTATTAGTATATTTTATAACTATTATTATTGGATTATGCAATATGTTACCTTTGTAAAGAAGGTTTTACTATTTTTCAGATGTTATATAACTGTCTTAAAAAGATTAGTTAGCAGTTGAAATTTCTAACTATTAAATTTCAAATTTAATTTTTTTATGACATTATTATAATTTTAGTATTTTAAAGACACTGTAGAAAGCACTATGCACCTACATCGCTCGCTACCATAAATAAGGTTGAATTTTATGTTTTGCATTTAAAGAGGTTAGTGACATGCATTTATGAAAAATACCATTCATTATCAAGACTAATATATGCACTATTGCAATTTAATTACTTCTTCTCTATTTATAATTTTGTACAATTCATTGTCAATGGCAACTTGCATAAACTACATTTTCAGGTCAATAAAAAACAAATCTTTAATATAGTCACTGTTTAAGTATTTATATGGTGCTAAAAGCTTGTTTAGAATTGAATTTTTCAAAAGTGTTTTCCAATAAGAATTTTTATATATTTTTAAAAATTATTTTTAAATAGAAATAAATAAATTGATAATTTTTGCGATAGTAAGTTTGAAAAAGTAGTTTATAAAAAATAATAAAAATCAATTAATTAAATAGAAAATTCTAAACCTTCTAACAGTAATTTCAAATTCACTCAAAATATGTTAGACATATATGTCAACATCCATAGAGGTTTTGCTTCCTATTTTTTCAAGCTTAATTCTTTAATTTGTTTTTTCTAAATGCAAATTAAACATGGAAAGGAAATTTTTATTCTTAGCAAGCCAACCATAATAGCACATAATTATATATATGATCACCTTTTTGAATGCTGGTCGGGTTGAGCCTCTCATGTCCTTTAGCATAAGGTTTTACCATTGAAACAAATACTCAGTGATATAAAAACACATAAAATAAAGGGCATCGATTATATCTTTTTATTAAAAAAATACAAAAAATTATATTAACTAAAATATTTCATCACTTATTAGTTTGAATTTATGAAATAAGACTGTACAATTAATATAGGCAACAATTTTTTTTTTTTTTTAATTTTACGTTCAGTTGCTTATAATTTGGAAATTTTTTTTCGGTAGATTCCATTTAAAAACACAATTTGAAAGATTTTAGTTAGTATATTGGAGGCATTATTTAATTCGAATTTGATTTTATTATATATATATATATATATATATATATATATATATATATATATATATATATATATATATATATATATATATATATATATATATATATATATATATATATATATATATATATATATATATATATTCTAGAGGATTGAAGGCATTCGACAGGCATATCTATATTAGTGGATTAAATTGTTTATGAGTGCAAAATTTTACGATATTAGTAAATTTAACAGAGCCAAAACTACAATGATGAGGACAAATTTTACGATATATAGGGTGGAGATAAGGCTACTATAACCACCCATCCATTGTGCATAATTTCAGCTCCAGTTTTATCGTAATATACGTATCATACATTGCTGCAGAAAAAGGCAATGCATGGGGATGGCCTGCACCCCAAAACAAAAAAAAAAAATGTTAGTGGAAGCAATAAGTATGTGCCAAAATTGTATTGATGTTGCTACTTATAACGGTACAAGGTCTAATAAAAAAAAAATAATTTTAGTATTTTTTTTTAATTATTATGAATTTTAATTTTATATAAAGCTTGCTAATAAAAAATTAAATTTATATAAAGTTACTTCATCAATTTTTTATTGACGCCATTATATTTTTGTTGGTTTCAATTAAAAATTTATATGAACTAATATATATAATGTCATTTTATTATTTTGCAACTTGCACATGTATAATGAATTATATTTTATATTTTTTTGTATTAAATATTCAAAATTATCAAAATATAATATTTAAATTTATAAAAAATAATTTATTTAAGTTAAAATAATTTTAAAAAAATACAAGTTAAATAAAATAATAATAAAAACTTGCGCAAAGCACTAGCCCAAAACTAGTTTTATAAATAAAATACATTTTTAACTTTTGTATTTTCTATTGTTAATTTATTTTTGAACAAAATCATGTCTAATTTTATTGATATAGAATACTGAGCCAAAAAAAATTTTTTTTTTAGGTTTCTACGATCTGCGTCAATAAATTTATTTTGCCGGTTAAATATATAAGAAAATATAAGAGTTAAAAATTATTTTCTGAAATTATCAAAATTAAAAATTTATAATATATATATATATATATATATATATATATATATATATATATATATATATATATATATATATATATATATATATATATATATATATATATATATATATATATATATATATATATATATATATATATATAATTAAATATAAAAATAAAAACTTAAGTGCATATATATAAATGGATATCCATCTCTTGAAATTATTTATGGAGACGGAGGAGTAGTAGCTGCTTATATTCTCTTATATACCCATAGTGCCTAAATACATGCAATAGGTGAAGGGTCCTTTTCTTCACCAAGAAGCAAACACGATGTGGGAATAGGAAGAAAAAAGAAACAAAAAAGCTAATTAAAAAGGGGGTGATGAAATATAGGAACATCACAATCAACTCAAGTCCCACTACTGAAAGAGCTCTCAACAAAGGAAAAAGAGCAAAGTATATAAATATATAAGAATATGGTTTTATTTATTTTAACAAAAAAAAAATTAAATAAAAAGTGGGAACATGGGAGTGAATAAAAACAAAAGAAAATGGGAACCAAAGCACATGGGCTAGGAATTGGAAAAAATAAAATTTATAATTATTATGAAGTTGGATTGTAATTTGGAATCTCTACAACTCATCACTTTCCATTATTATTAGATTAAAAAGAGTGTATTGTAACCCCCTCCAAAAAAAAAAAAAAAAAAGAAGTGTATTGGGGCTAAGTGAGTGTGAGCCATTCACTTTTTTTTTTTTTTTGTTTGTTTGTCTTTAGATTTTTAATTGGTGGGTGAGTGGGTTGGTTTGGTTTCTTCTATCTCTTTCTCTCATTTGCTTTTCTTATGTCTAATACCTAATTGAAATTGTTTTGTTAAGTTGACAATTAGAGAAATAACCGTTGCTTACCTCAATCAATTACCTAACCACGGCTTTGTTGTGTCATGTGGTTGGGGCGATTTGGCGTTATAGATAAGAGTTTGGGGTAGTTCATAACCAGTATTAATGAATATTTCTAATTAGTGTATAAATCTATTTATTTAGGATAATTAACGGTATATTTCTAATTAGTTTATTTTTTTAGAATTTCTCAATTTTTCTATTCTATAAATTTTATTTTGTATAAATATATCAGTTTATTCCTATAATAAAGGAACACAATATAGCATACAATAATAAATAATGGTTTATAATCTTATGTTTCTTCTTTTTTATTTTAAGTTGGTATCAGAACCTTTATTTTAAATTTTTTTTTGCTCGAGTTTCTTAATTTACTAGTTTTGATAATAGAAAAAAAAAAAAAGGAAAGTATAATGATCCAATTTTTCTTCCATAAATTATTATTTATCATTTTTCTCATCAATAATTTTGTTTTGTAAAGCCACCTTATCATTAAAAATCATGTCATTCAACCTCTTTTTTGTTTCATATTTCATTTTTGGCTATTTTCTTATTTTAACTTTACCTAGCTTTATATTTTAATGTTATTCTATTAGCCTCTCATTCTTGGCTTCTTTCTTTATTGTGGATTTTTTTCTTACTTTAGTTTGACCTAATTCATAATCACACATCTGCTGCACTGAATACTATCAATAATGAACCTTTCATTTACCACATCTATTCTAATTTTTTTTGGCCATTTGGAGAAATCATTTTTACGTCCAACCACAGTATCATTTCTTATTTGATTTCATGGCATTTGTGTCATTATCTTTTCATTTTGTTAACACTTCGCTTATGCATTTGATTCAAAGTGATTTTTGGAGATTTTGAATATTATAGTGTCATATGACACTCGTGCCCCTTATTTTGTTACTTTGTTAGCTTTTTGCTTAAGCGTTTAATTCAAAGTAGTTCTTAGAGAATTTAAACGTTTTACTTTCACTTTTTTGGGTTATATTGACGTGGTTTTGATCCTATAATCAATTTCAAGAGTGTGCTCACATGCAAATACTTTGCATTTGGGGCAATTCGCCAATATCAATGTCATGACCCACCTTTTTAGCCGTGACAGTCCTAGAGTTGAGGGAAACATAAAGTCACCTAAATCCGTAGAACCCATTTCACTTATACTCCCTTCACCATACATCATGTAGAATTTATCCCAAGATCGTAACCTTATTAACTTCCCTTGTTACCTATTACTTGCTTATGATTTCCTTGTTAACTTATAATATCATTTATGAACACAATACAAATAACTTTTTAAATTGAATCTCATATCATTAATCAAATATTCATTACATCATGGAGCTCTACTGATGATCTTCATAATCAAGAGTCGCAACATCGAGACTTAATAGAGCAACTTCCAAGCGGAGGATGAGGCTTGGAATTTTACTTCACTAGCTTATTGACTTTACTTGAAAATTTAACCAATTAAAATATGAGACATGCTTAGTGAGTATGAGGTGAGTACAATGATTAATTTCAGGAAGGGCTCTTTATAACAATAGAATGTTTTTAATCAATATCAATATTATGGTTCAATTTCTCATTTAAAAAGGAAATAGTATCTTTAGCAGAAATAACATTCTCTTGGGAGCAAAATGCTTCCCGCACATATAAATTCAAGAGTGGCAGCCTAAGCCTTGCTCACTTACACATATCATATGACGTAAGACTGATAAGGTCTTACGGTTAGGCATTCCCCCCTAACGGAGGTTGGGTACTCTCACCCTACCCACAAGCTTATATTAAGTGCACAGGATCTGATATATTTCCTCACATCAGAAAGGGGATTTCTGCTTATAAATAGACATTTAATAGGAAGTTTCATATAAAATTCATGTCAAGGAATTCAATGACTATAATACAATTTTGGTATGATAGGTTCACAATAGTCAATTGTCATCAACAAGCATCATATCAATGGTCCAATGTTCAATAAGCAATTCAAGCTTATTAATGAATCAAGAAGCATCATATCAAATGGTTCGATATTGAATGAGCAGTTCAAACTTATCAAGGAATTGAACACTTCAATGATTATGATTTGAACAATAAAGGTTCAAAACATATAAAAAAAGGCATGTTATATTATTACGTACTTACCTTGGACTCCTTTGCTGTTATTTACATTTACTCTGATGCTAGTAGTGCTCCTCACACTCTTGTACAATATTCTTGTTATTAGACTCTACACATTATATTTCAACGACATATCAATCACTTTCTTGTCATAACATTTGCTTAACTTAGCTCAACTTAGCTTAACTTACTAATACTTTTATCTCGTTCATTATAGCATAACTTATTACTTTTAAAGTCATGATATACGATACATATATTTATTACTAAACTTAACATTTCTCTAGTTGTTTTCCAATAGCTCACTCAAGGAGAATAATTCCCTTTCTTCCATTCAACTTCCATATTGGTCAATTAGAACCAATTAAGCTAATCTCCAATACTAAAGAGAGCTAATTTTACTTCCGCCAACCATTACATAAATGAACCTAGTTTATTAATCTTAGGGAAAATCATTTCTATCAATTAAATTTCAACATTCACATTACACAAATCATATAACACCATTCTTAAACTTGATTTTTCTCTTTAATTTCATAAGTCCAAATTCAATTTCCAAAATCCTCAATTTTCCATAAACCCTAGAATTTGAGAATATCATCAATTCTTCATTAAATTTCTAAATTGCTCATAAATTCCTCAAATTAACATAACATAAAACTCGTGTAATCCTTCAATTATCAATATCTAATATTAAAACATCAAGTTTCCTTTTCAAACTATGTTATGCCTCTAAGATGTTTAAATCTTAAACCAAGCTTCTAAAGTTCATTTCAATACTTCTAAATCATGATTCTTTATCTATAATAAGCATAGTTGTACTTAATTGAAATTTAGAATTTTCCTTAGTCATTCTCTACCATGGCTGATTTCTATATATAATATACAAGAGGCATCCAAATAACTAAAACATAAGAAAATTTAAGCTTAAGGTATGGAAAAGAGTAGATAAATAGAATCCCTCACCTTGATTGGCTTCATTTAGCAACACTCTTATTGCAAATAGGTAGAGAGAGTTGTAGAGAGAGATGGGGGATCTTGGTGTAGAAAGAGGAGTGAATTGTGATTTTCCAACATAATTTCTGCATATATCTATTGGTTCAATGGTGAGGATTAATCAAGTTAAATCCAATGGCTAACATTTGATCTAGATAAATGGTTAAGATTGATTAAGATGGGTGGCTAAGATTACATCAAGGTGGATGGCTATGATTGCTTCCATAAAGGTGATGATTATCATTAAGTGGTGAGGTGTCCCAAGGAAGGATCTAGATGCATAAGTGGAAAAATGAAAGTTTCATTTGGTGTAGATTTTAATTTAGTCAACTTTGATGGCAAGTTAATCACACGCCTATAATTCATTCTCTACAACATCTTTTGTCTTTTATTTTGGCCAATCACCTTTTCCCATAACTCTACATATTTTATAACTCTTTGGCTTGCTGGTTAACTTCCCACGGGTGAAACTTTAGTCGTGTCTCTACTTGTGTGAAGCTATTGGATAAATTTCTTAATTGTCCTTATCACACAGCTGGAAACCCAGCTGTGTGACCACTTGTGGCCTAGAGTTTCTTACCCTTTTTCAATAATACAACTTGTCTTTAGATATCCCATACCTATGATATAAGTGCTTAAACCTTTGACAAACACTTTAATTGGTAGCACAACATTACTAACCGATTTCCTTTCATTATTCCCTTAGCATTGTTCAAGTATGTAGCTTTTTGCTTAAGCATTTGATTCAAAGTGGTTCTTAGAGTATTTGGATGTTTTACTCTCACTTTTTTAGATTATATTGACGTGGTTTAGATCCCAGAATCAGTTTTAAGAGAGTGCTCACATGCAAATACTTTGCATTTGGAGCAATTTACCAATATCAAATTTCAATATCGTTTGATTTTTCATGAAGATATGATATTATGTCAATATTTATTAAGATGTTGTTTCTCTTTGTTCTATGAAAATCTTTCTGAAGAGATTTATATGCAGCATTCTCCTGATAGGTTTTCAAAAGTCAGTATACAAACTCAACATTGTTTCGAGGCAACACTCTTGAGTTTGAGGATGGGAGGTGGAGTGTTAATGTATATTCCTAATTAGTGTATAAATCTACCTATTTAGGATAATTAGCGGTATTTAGGACCTCTCAATCTTCCTATTCTATAATTTTTATTTTGTATAAAGATATAAGTTTATTTTTATACTAAAGAAATACAATATAACATACAATAATAAACAATACTTTATGATCTTATATTTCTTCTTCTTTATTTTAAGTAGCAGGAAATAGGGATTGACATTCTCTATCTTGAGCTAACTTTGGGTGTTATTTAAAACATTTGGGGGTACATTTGGACTAACAATTGCTATTAACTGCTGGTAACTGGTGAGTTTGAGGGTCACCAAATATATGTAGATCCAATCATAATCTTATAATAAGAACAAGAGATCTTTCTCGATCAATCCTTTTGCCTCCTCATTCTTCAAGAATCTGAAAGATTTTTTTTTAAAGTTTGAATTTGTTCATTTAGAATTTGGGCTCTTATACTTCATTTTTATTTGCTTTATTTTTTATTTTATTTATTTTTCCCTCTCTTTTGTTTTTTATTCCCTTCTGTTATAAATTTCAGTTTTCAATATTTTAGTCATAATTTTCAATTGCTAATAAAATATATCATAATTTTGACAAAAAAAGACCAATTGAGTAGACTTCTATGTGAACCGGTAACTGGGTGAGCTGATAAAAGAGAGTAGTAGGTTTGTTATCTATTCCTACTTGAGAACAACTTTGTAGGTGTCCTAACTCTACCAAACGCACCACCAAAAGAGGATACATCTAAGCATCTATATTTTAGTCCTACTCCAACTCTTCCTCTAAAATAGCAATTTTACTAGGAAGAAGAATGGCTAAAGATATGTAATTTATTCACATACTTTTAATACATTTTCTCTAAAATAAGATTACTGACTTTAGCATTAGAATGTGACTGTTGGGCATACCCAGAGCTTTCATCCATTATCTAAAGAAGTATTTTTAGGTCTTCTAGGTCTAGAGTTGGATTTGGTTCAACCATCATAGGTCATTGAACAAAATCTAATTCAAAGGTTATCAATTGTTGTAGCTAGAGTAGACTGTGGTATTCCTTTCTATAAGAGGCATTTTTTTTAATACAAGCCATTTTACACTTTAATTGATGCAAAGTGGTTGGGTTGGTGCTCTACGCTTTTCTACATATTTTTTAAATTTTCAAAAATAGAACCTTCCCATCCATACCTATGATTAAATGAAAAAAATTAGGGTAGCAAGAGAAGGAAAAGCTAAAAAATCAAACATAATGCTTTACTAGATTGAAGATCTTCAGAAGAGCTCATTTCAACTTTTAGGTGAAACACAAGGTATTTTTTCAATAAAATAGGTTGAATATCATGAAGTTTTTCTTTTTTCCTAAATCAAGAAACATGGTTTGGTGTTGCTTTTCAATGGGAGAAAGATTTTCGAAAGCATCAAAATTTTTAGTGGTATTATACCAGGTTGAAGAGAAAGAGAGAGGGTCAATGGAAGTCACCATTGAGAATTTCTTCTTCCATATGTGTAAACACTTAGGAATATTCGAAAAAATGGTGTTAAAATGGGCCTTGAAATGCTAGTGATTTGAATTTTTTGGCTAGAATATTTGTACAAACTTTGAAATATATTGAAGATGAGCTTAATGTTATTTTCTTTGGCCACGACAATTGAAGCTAGTAATAGGCACCACGAATTTGGGGTTAATTGGCTAGGAGAAAAGCCATACCTACAAAGAATTTCAATATAGAATAGGTGAAAAGAAAAAAAGAAGACTCGCTTTGAATTGATCTTCATATAAAATGCACAAGTTAGGAGAAAGTCTGATATTGGCTTGCATTACAGAATCAAGGAGAGTCAAGATATACTTCTTAGGGATTCCGCAGAACAAGTGAATATTTCTTAGAGAGCTATGAGAAAAAACAATATAGATTTAGGTCACCCTCACCATTGGGTTATTAGAGGAAGGGGTTTATTTTTGCCAATAGCACTACTAGCTAAGACTAGTGCGCGAAGTAAAAAATCTATGGATGAACCAAAAAAAAAAAAAAAAAAACACAAATCTATGAACTTTGGAAAAAAAGGAAAAATATACTTGGAGTAACTAAAGATGGGGGCCTTGCAATTGAAAGGGCATATTAGTAAAGGTTTTTGAAAATTAAAACATAGATATAGAGGTAATGTTAAAACCCTAGAGGACGTTTAGGGATTTTATCTCTTAGAAAAATGCTTTTTTTTTTTTTTTAATTTGAAAATTGAAGATAATGATGGTGCATTAGGCTCTAGAAAGAAATAAGAAGACTATTAGGCTTGAGCAGAGTACAAGGTGAACAAGTGATTAGGTGAGCTAATAAAAATGAGTACTATGTATGTTATCTATTTCTACTTAGAAACAACTTTGTAGGTGTCCTAACTCCCCTAGCTATGCCACTAGACAACGATACTAGGAAGCATCTATATCCTATTCCTACTCCAACTTTTCTCTAAAATAGCAATTAGACTAGGGAGAAGATCAAGGTGTGTGTGTGTATAAACACAAAGTTACGCAATTCATTATCATACTTTTAATACTTTTCTCTAAAACATGATTATTGACTTGAGCATCGGAGTATGACTACTGGGTAAAATCGAGCTTTCATCCATTATTTGAAGAAGTATTTGCAGATCCTTTGGATCTAAAGTGAAATTTGGTTCAACTGTGAATCTAAAGTGGAATTTGGTTCAACCATCATGGTTCATCATAAAATCTAATTCAAAGGTTGTCAATTAATGCAATGAATGTGAATTGTGATATTCTTTTTGCAATGGACTGTAATGAATTTTTTAAGAGCTCAATAGTACAAATATATTATAATTTGTATGAGATTCTTTTTTTTTTTTTTTTTAATTCAAGCGGAGCCAATATTGATTTTTTAATGGGTTGAATATATAAATTTCTAAAAAATCATAATTTTGTTTATTATTTTATAAATTTAGCAAGCTCAAAATGACAATTATCAAAGTGAGAATATATATATATATATATATATATATATATATATATATATATATATATATATATATATATATATATATATATATATATATATATATATATATATATATATATATATATATATTTATTGAATTTAGGATAAGAAAGAGTTTACCTATCCAAATAAAATAAAATAATCATATTTATCTTCAACGTGACTATGTTACATCGGTGTACGTGAATATTATGAGAATTCATCATTTAATTATAGGTCCGACTTGCATGCTAAGATTTTTTTTTTTTTTTTGCCAAAGACTTGCACACTAAAATATAACCAAATAATAAGTAAATATATAATAAATATATATCATTTGGATATTAATTCATATTCAATTTCTTAGCTGGATTAATAGTAAGAATAAAGATCTTTCTCAACTGAATTTCATCGTTGAAGGGGTTAAAGTATTATTATTATCAGAAATTCAACTTATCTACATTAAAAGGGAAGTAAATATGCTGGCTCACTCTCTTGCTAAGCCTAGTTTATTATGCAATAAATCGGCCATTTAGTATAACATTCTTTCTATTTATGTATTGAATCATTATGTAATAGATATTTTTCAACTCAAAATAAACCAATGAGTTTATTTTTCTTAAAAAAGTAAAAAATATTCAATTTCTCTCTTATATATATATAATTATAGGTCTTACCTGGCACTTTCCATTTTCAGAAGTCTATTGGTTTTATTGTTATGATTTTTAGTTTTAGAATCTCATCTTTGTTTTATTCTTCAAGATATAATGATTATCAAGACATTTATAGGAATCACATTTAGTTTTCATCTCTCCACTCTCTTTAGGAACCCAATAGGCCTAATGAATGGGGTACAGAGTTATGATGACTGCTTAGAAAAAAAATATATTATAATTTCACATTTAATTTTCATCACCACTCTCTTTCTTTCTTTTCTTTCTTCCTTTTATTTTTTTATATTCAAAGAAAATTTAAATCTAAATATATTATTATCTCACTGCTAAACATAGTTTAAGTGTGTGAGAAGAAAACCTGTTTTATATTATTTTGAGAAATCTGTTTTATATATATATCATTGTTTTAATTTCAATAGTTGAATACTAGCATTACAATATATATATGGCATTAGAGGGAGAAATCAAATTAACTTTAGTTTATTTGAAATGGAAATTTAAATATACATATATATAGCGTGCCTATTTTTAATATGGAATTAAATTAAACTAAGCCAAATTAAATAAAAAAAATTACATTCTTTAGTTTGTTTTCTTTAAATTATTTATACTAAACAAGCCCTTTAGTTTTTACATATATTTTTGTTAAAATCATATTAAATATTGTTTTCTACATATTTTACACAGACACATAATATGTAGTTAGAAAGGAGATAATTTTTATTGGTAAAATTGAATCCTTCTACTCATTTTCTAGTCTTACATTTAATGTCCACCATTTTTTTTACTATACAGAGTAAAGTATCATACAAATATTGGAATATTTTTTTTTATTATTTCTATTGGTATGAAATCCCTATTAAATCTGCATTTTCTCAAAATAAAAAGATTAAATGAGAGAGAGAGAGAGAGAGAGAGAGAGGGGGGGGGGGGGGGGGGGGAGAGGGGTTGTTGGATGTTGGTCGGTGTGGGTGTGGGTGTGAGAGAACAAAATGCAATAGAGAAAATTCAAAAGGTAATTGACAGTGCAAAAAATCAGGTACTCAAAGTTCAATTTTTCACTGTCTGTATTCATAAGTAGACAAAGAATTGGATTATTTTCTTTTCTATCTCTTTTTTTCTTTTTCTCAACTTTTGTTTTATCTCCAATCTTGTTCTTGAAGCAATGGGAGAGACTATTTTCCTAATCCCCATCATAAGTACCCATTCTTTGGTTGGAAAAAAAAAAAAAAAACATAAGTATCCATTTGAGGTTGTCTTATTTAGCAAAAATCTTTATTTTATAGTAAGAGAATACAAACAATAGAGTTTTGATTAATGATTTCAAAAAATTTGTACATGTACTTACTAATAAGCTACTTAGTAATAGTTATTCTAAAAAAGAAAAAGAAAGCTACTTGATTAATTGAATGATCACATGTGATATCAATTTGATCAAATAAGATGATTTGGATTAGATCTTTGATATTGGATTTGGATGATAGACACTTGCAAAGATAAAAATAATAGTTAAGAGAGCCAGCCCTTATATTTGGCAAAAAGTCTTTGACATTCAAATTAATAAAAGGCTTCGTCAGTAGCTACTAGAGAAGAATATTTCTCTTCTTAAGCAGAATAGTTCGAGAGTTTTTTAGTGAAAAAAATTAGATGAGAGAGAAGCATAGTTCAAACTATTTAAATCAAGTGTTGATCATTTCTTTTTATAAACCTTTGCATGGTTAGGGCACGTGACAGTGGTCCTAAAGAAAGAAAATATTTCCAGAGAAAATGTTTCTTGACATGTCTTGCCTCTGATTGGTATGGTAGGTACACAAGCAATAGGAAGCAGGATCTGTGGACATATCCCTTGTTATATAGCAAGTTAGTTGGTTGTGTTAGGTGGTAAGAGGGCATTGCCTGATGGTTCTCCTTTATTTGACTTAGGTGGGCTGATGTTGTACTTCATAACATCAGCTACAATTTAGTAGTTTGTTGAGCAAGTTATTTGAGTGAGGCCAAAGTCAATGGGAAGTAGAGCTGAGTACGAGACTCAAAGATACTGAATCACACCGAAAATCCGAATCGAGAATATCCATAATTGAAAATATCCGTTAATTATTTGACGTTTTTCGAATTGAACCATCCTGAAATTTTTTTTTTTGGTACAATTCTAGAGATTAGTAATATCCGTACCAAAAACCATACCAAATCATATCAAACTATCTCGAACCAAAAAGCCGAAATTAAAACCAATTTAAAGGATTATATATATATATATATATATATATATATATATATATATATATATATATATAATTTTTTAGTTAATTAATTACAGGGACATTCTAGAAAACTATTTATAATATAAGTTTTGTGCAACAATTTAGAATAGTGAAGAAAATTGATTTGAAAAACTATTAAATCTTATTGCTATACTTAGTTAAATCTAATTCTATAGGATGAGATGAAAGATTTAGACATTAGTTGTTAAATTTGGAAATTTATTACCTGAAAATATGTTATTTGACAAGTCAAGCATAAATAAAAAATATCGTATTTGAAAAAGATTTAGGAATTGGTTCAAAGAAGTCATTACTAAATAATACAAGTTTACATATATTTTTAGTTTCACATATTATGTGACAATCATTTTGAGAAATTATTCCTTAATAGGTCAATGAGATCTCTATGTAAGTGATAGTTCAGCTGTATAATTGGTTAAATGAAAAATCAAACTTTAATTTGCTCGATTCCTTATAAAAATTAGATGCTAAATTCTAGGTAAAACTTGCAAGTGATCTTTTTTTTTTCTTATTAATCGGTAAAGGCTAAATTAGGCCTCCCTATATTTAATTTCTGGCTCCGTCACTGTATATATATATATATATATATATATATATATATATATATATATATATATATATATATATATATATATATATATATATATATATAAACACTTTGATATTGAATTAGCAACACATTTTAAGAAAATTTAATAATGTATAAGTAAAATTTATTTTTTATTAATTATGAAATTTTATTTTTCAAATTAGTTATTACATTGCAACTTTATAAATGTAAGCTAAATTTTGAAAAAAAAATTAATAATATATAAGTAAAATTTATTTTTTATTAATTATGAAATTTTATTTTCAAATTTATTATTACATTGCAACTTTATAAGTGGGAGCTAAATTTTGAAAATAAAATTAATAATTTGTATAATACTAATATTATTTTAAAATTTCATAAAAATTTAATAATTTGTATAATCCTAATATTAATAATATATCATCGTTAAAATCCAAAAAAAAAAATTAATTATTTTATCCTATGACAAATTTTTTAACTTTGGGCAATAATAAAACAATATCCATTTAATTATACAATTTTGAAGCAATGATAATTCCATCAAATTATTTAATTGGTCAATATAATTAATTAAGTCAATCATTAAGTAATGCAATAATTTTATATACAAATTTGATGCTTTTTTTTAATGGATTTAAATTTATAATCTCACAATTCAAAAACTCAAGACCATTATATTATTAATTTATTATTCAGCCATATAATTTCATTAGTGATAATGCTAAATTTATAGTATCATATATTATAGTTTATTGATAGTCAATTTTAAGCATTAATTTTTATAATTTTAATCATAAATAAGGTAAAAATATAAAAAAAATTCAAGAAATTTTAGGTATTACAAATTAGTTTAAGATGAAAATATATATATTTTAATTATTTAAAAATAAAAAATTTCCAAATCTCTGTTTCGTACTAACCCATTCTCAAAAAATTGAAATGATTTAGTATGAAAATTATTATATCACGGTACAGTTTCAGAAATTCAATTTTAGGAATTTTCAAAATTCAATTCAGTTCTAAAGATTTTTCAATTTCTGAATTCCCCCGAACCATACTCACTTCTACCCGGATGCTTCGTCTCTCTTGAATGTTAGGATCTTCTCCTTTTAGGCTTAATATTGATGGGCCTTTTCTTAGGTTTTAGTTCTTCCTCTAGGGTTCTTGGGATACTTGGTCAAAATAAGCTTGGGTTGTCTCTAAGCCTATAATGTTTTTTGGTTATTTTTATCCCTTATCAACATAACAGAAGTAAGAGTTAAAAATTTTAAATAATTCATTATTTATGATAAGAGCTTAAATATTAGAGAGTTAAATAGTTGTTCAGAATTTTTTTTTTTTTGAATGCTTAAAAAGAGTATTTCATAATTAAATTTTATATTTTTATCACATAAGATACCCAATTATTTTTATCTCTTTTGTACTATTCAAGAACGGTAACTGAATTTTTATTAGAATCATTTTCACAATCGAGAGATTTTAATTTCTGTTAAATTTACAAAAAATATATATATATATTTTTTATATTTTCCAAGATCTACACGGTTAATGAATTACATTTTAAAAATGAAAGATCTCAACGTCCATTTTGAATTTCATGATTACAATATAAAGTAAATAAAATTCATCATTCACATCCAAATTAACTTGAGAGGATTTTTAAATTCTGAAGTAAAACTTACATAAACAACACCAATAATAATTAAGGTTTATATATATACATAGAAATACAGATCTTGCTCCACTCATATTAATGCTTAATTAAAAGTTCCCAAACCACATATTAATTAGTAATAATAATAATTAACAACAACAAAAACCATCCCTTAATTATATCACAACAAACATTATAGTACTCACCAATATTTTAATTAACAGTATATTTAAAGTTCAGCCAGTTTTATTCCGAGCACTATGTTGTTCCGCAGTACGAACACTAGGAGAGTAATCGTGGTGTTCGTGACCATAATCTCTATGAATTATAGGAGAAACATCGTCATCGGAGTCGACTAGGCGCCGGCCACCATTCCAATCTTCAGATTTATGCCTTTCAACAGCTAAGTCTTTCCCATTTCTGGCGAAGCAAGATCCCACCATCATCAAGGCTAGAGCAACCACTAGAATCCTCATATATTCGAATTTTATTTTTTCTATTTTCTGATCTGTTGCCAAAATCAAATGAAGTTAGTAATGATGAATTGCTTAATATTGGTAACTAATTAAAGAATTTCTTACCCAAGTAATTAAGAGCAAAGACTTGGTTTTAGTGGATGTTTATATAGAGGGGGTGTCTATGGCTTATCTTATGATATTATACATATATATATATATATGTATATATTTTGTAATGGGTTGTCCACCAAATTTTATATTTATATATGGATCGGAGCTATAATAATTGTATGGGTTGACCATACAAAATCATTTTTAATGTGATTAAATGATGGATTTTTGAGAAATTTTTGCCCATTTTATTGGGGACAATTTATCTCCAAATTGGCAATGACAAAGCAAACATGACTATTATTTTTCATCACAAAATTGATTATTAAATAATGGCTTGAATATTAAAATAATTAACTTTTGTTTTTTTCCGAATATAATAAGAATTCTATTTTTTATTAGACTAAATACATAGAGTTTTTTTTTTTTTAATAAATCTTTTAATAGTAAGAAAGGAAATGTTGTTGACACAAAACCATGAAGGCTAGGAAGAAATCAACTTAGGTTGTAGAATTCATTTGCAAATAAATTGTTTTTGAAATTTATTTGTAAATGAATTCTATTTTTTGAAGGATATAACTGATGTACTCAATAATGAATTTTGATTTTAAGTATACGGATAGATGATCTTCATTATCTATAAAATAAAAGTTAGAAGGTATAGGCGATGTGCTTAGAAAATTACTTTGATGCCTACTCCCTCCATTCTGAAAAAAGTGGCAATTAAAAAAAAATCATCATTTTAAAATAATAATAATTTTATCATAAGTTGTCAAAAATACTCATATTAATTACAGTATAAATTAAGAAAATATCTCTCATACTTAAAAAATGGAAAGATAAATTAGTTATTTTACTATTTTTTTTATTAGGTTGCTAAATGATTATTTATTTATGAATAAAACTAACATAGTGATTTAAGAGAGCTATAGCTTCTAGAGTTTCAAGAATTATCTTACCTTGATTAGATGATTATTTATAGAAGCATCTAATGATACGAATTCTTATTGGAATTGAGTTTAATAGAAGCTGAGCAAGATATGGATTTATTGCTGTCGAGTTGTACTTAGATTACGAAAAAATGGCGAGCTGGTGAAGTGATCTAAAAGCAATGTTTAAAGGTTCAGCCGATTCGTATACGGACAAGCTCATTGCTAGCTTGAAGTAAGCTGTTCGTATTGGGGTATAACAATAACTTAGAATATGGAATTCAATTGAATTTCATTTGATAGTGTTTGAAACAAATTTGGAATTGGATATTCATTAACCTTATTTCCTAAATTACCTTATAAAAACTCAAAGAAAAATACCTAAATAAAATTGATTATCCAATTCTAGATAATTAATTCACTACCAAACTAATGTCAGAAATTTGATAAAATTTTGTACAAGTGTTTATATATATATATATATATACACACACTTATGTTTTCATCTCCGTTACTCATATAATTGCTAACGATCATATATATATATATATATATATATATATATATATATATATATATATATATATATATATATATATATGTATATATATATTTGGATCTTTTAACCAACATTAGCCAACTGCATTTTTTTAACAAACAACTTTAAACATGTACCTAATATAAACCATGATTTTTTTTTAGATTACTTTATTTTAAAACAAAGTAACTTACTTTATTTGCGAAAAAAGATAATTTTTTTACGAAAAATTATAATTTTATTTATATTTTTTCATAAATTAAACAATTTTTTCGCAATTTTACTTAATTGTGAAAAAAGTTCTAATTTTAGGAAAATATAATTTTTTTTGTAATATGATTTATTTTATATAAAATAATAATTTTATGAGAAAAATAATTTTATAATTATAAAAAAGTTATTTTTTTTTAAAAAATACAATCTTTTTATAAAAAGTATCGTATAAGCAAATTTTTTATATTACTTTGTTTTAAAAAAGTGTCAAAATTTTTTTTTTATGGCCAATAGGATAGTTATAAATAATAAATATAATAAAAATATTTAAAGTATTATAATTAAATTAATTTGCTATTATATTTCACTAATTAAAAATGAAAAATACTATAATGATTAAGGTAGTATTTTAAATTTATATATCTATAAACTTTATAAAAAAATAATCTAATTTACGAAAAAATAAGAAGATTATAATTTTTTATTAGAAAGCCATTTTTTTCATAATTAAGAAATTATTTTTCTTTTTTGTAAAATTATTATTTTGTGTAAAATAAATCATATTACAAAACAAATTATATTTTCATAAAATTAGAATTTTTTTTCGCAATTAAGTAAAATTGTGAAAAAATAGTTTGATTTATGAAAAAATATGAATAAAATTATAAATTTTTGTAAAAAAATAATTTTCTTTCGTAACAAAGTAGGTTATTTTGTTTTAAAATAAAGTAACCTAAGAAACTCCCGACAAATCACATATATTAAACATAGATATTGTCAAATATATGTTAAGCACACGTATTAAACTTATATATATTCTCTCTGTTTCATAATAATAGATGTTTTAGGAAAAATTTTGCTTCAAATTAATTATCTTTTTATGAGTTCTATATAACATTTATTACATTTTTTTCAATTTTACTCTTATCTCCAACTTTGTTTCCTCTTCCATTTTTTATGCAATATTATTATATTTAATGATAAAATAAAAGTATATTTATTCATCTTAATAAAAATTGAAGTTATTTATTATTTTTCTTAATATGTATACAATTTTCTAAAATAACTATTATTATGAGACGGATGAAATATTAGTTATTAAGCGGATAAAAGTTTTCATAATAACTGTTAGAATATAGATAATATCATCAACAAATAAATGCTAATAAGTAAAACATAAATTATTAAGTTCCATATCCAAAAAAAAAAAAAAAAAACTAACTAACTAATAAAATAGCAAAGTTAATTATCTCAAAATCCATTCAACACGATACAACATACATATTATTAAAAAAAAAAAAAAATCAGTACAAATCCCAACTTGACAATCTTTCATATATTTTCATTTTTAGCTAGAATTATTGATTTGATGATAATAAAAATATATATATGTTTAATTATTCTAACCCAAGTAATTAAGACTAAAGATTTAAGATGCATTTGATAAGCCGTAATAAGATATAATGTAATCAAATAAATTTTTAATGTAAATTTAATAAAAATTTATTTAATTGCATTATATTATATCTCATTACAGCCTACTAAATACACTATTAGTGGAGGAAAAGGACATATAATAGATGTCTACATAGAGAGGGTGTATCTAGGGCTTATCTTATGATGTTCACAATAATAATATATAATATAAATTTTGCATAATATAATGTATAATATATGATAAATTTTGTGATGGGTTCTCCACCAAATTTATATATGGAGCTATAATTGCATGGATTGACCATATAAAGTCATTTTTAATATGATTAAATGATGGATTTTGAGAAATTTTTGTCCATGTTGGGGACAATTTATCTCCAAATTGGCAAAGAAAAAGCAAAAAAAAAAAAAAAATTATATATATATATATATATATATATATATTCATCACAAAATTGATTATTAAATAATAATAATAACAACAACATTGAATATTAAAGCAGTTAAGTTTAGTTTACAAATATAATAAGGATTCTATTTTTTTATAACGTGTGAAGCACGTTAATCTCCATTACGCCTTGTTAAAACTCATTAGAAATATAAATATTTATTCTAAATTTTTACTTTTTCTTTATTAAAGTTTTAATAATCAGTGTTTTGTTATTTAAATATAAAATGATATAAAACTTTTTAAATAAATAATATGAGGTCAAAATTTTATTAGTCGACTTTTAAAATTATCATTGAGTAATATTTATATAATTTGATTATTAAATTCATTTTAATTGTTGAATCCAAGTTAAATTAAATTTTCATATGAAAAACATAAAAATTTAATGAAAATATAATTATACACAACAAATATTATTTAAGTTGTATAATCGTACATATTTAATATAATTAAAATGATGACACAAATTAATTATAGATTCTACATAAATATATAAATATATTTTAAAAGGCAATACATATATAATATTAAAATATTAAAAGAAGATTCAAGCATATCTAAATAAATCATTTTTTATAATTTTAAATGATATTCTTATATTTAACAGTATGTTAGAGAAAAGAAAGTAAATGAATTGATAGATACATTTTATTATAATTTTCTAATTTATTTTGTTATTGTTATGTTGATTAATTATTAATTATAGGTCGATTTTCATGTTAATATTTGTTACATCTATTTTTTTCTTATAGTGTTAATATAGGTTGTATGTTTTGATTAATTTTGATAAACTTTAATTTATTTAACACATTATAACTTAATTTCTATTCTTTCAGAAAATCAATAACAATTTTTCTAATGTATTTTTATAAATTTAATATCAATATTAATTCAATATTAATTGTATTCAATTAATTTGTCATGTGATATCATATTATATTGATTACTCTATATTTTTAGAGTTATTTTAATTGTTTAAACTTAAATTTTAGCTCAATTCTCAAGAATGCAATAATATTATTACATATTTTTAGAAATAAATAGTTCTACAATTTATAAATAAATTATAACATATTTTAAGTATTTTTATTTTATTTTTGCAGATCAAAATGATGCAGTAAAAATAATGATGCAAGCAATGATTCAAGTTTTCAATCCATAAGAAATAAATTCAATGGTTGGTGGCTAAAATTCAATGGTTGGTAGCCAACCTAACCATTTTTGAATATTGATGAAGGTATTCAATGGTTGGTGGCCAACCTAACCATCAATGTTGAATTTTGATGCAAAAATTTTAATGGAACTTGAATTCTTCCACCAAACATGTCTATAAATACCATGCTTGGCAAAGGGAAAGAGCATCAAAGAAAATCCATAAAAAATATGTAGAGAGATTTCCATATGTTTTCTTAGAGTAGATTAGTTTTATTTTTTATTTTGATCAAGAGGAGGAGTTTTTGGAAGTTTGAGTTCATCAAAGATTGTATCCTAAAACAAGTTCTCTCTAAACTCTATTCTTGAATTTAATTATAAATTATTATTATGTTTATTATTTTTGTTGTTAATTTAATTGTTTTTTCTCTTTTAATTATGAATAGCTAAATTTA
This sequence comes from Reutealis trisperma, assembly GCA_947687605.1. Classification (NCBI taxonomy): domain Eukaryota; kingdom Viridiplantae; phylum Streptophyta; class Magnoliopsida; order Malpighiales; family Euphorbiaceae; genus Reutealis; species Reutealis trisperma. Next base: position 2,911,732 of record CANTUT010000052.1, on the reverse strand, counting down.
TTTTTCTAGGATTTAGATATAATCTTTTGATTTGCATATGATTATTTATATTTAATTGATTGGGTTGATTGTTGGAATTAATCTTTTATCTTATAATTTAATGCTTGTAATTAATTGGCCATTAATTGCATGATTTAAGATATTATGTGAAGTAGCGAGAGTGGAAACACAATATTTTTTCATTAGGATAATTGACCTAGGGAATGTATTGCTTAGAGATAAGAATACTCCTTTGTGATTTTTAAAAGGATTTCCATAAAACTTAATGGGTTTGTGTTAATTGCTTATGATCACGAGAGTAGACGTAAGGTTAATATAAACACACATGTTGTATCTTGAGATAGAACATCATATAATTTAGGGAAATCTAATCATTAATTCCAACAAAAATAATCCATTTAAAGATTATAAAGAAATCATATGTGATCAAATGATGAATTCTAAATCCTAGACTTTTAATTTTATTTTCATATTTATCATCATTTATTTACTTGAACTTTACTTTAGCTTAAAATATGACTTCTCATAATTGATTTTCTAAATAATAGAATATTCAATATTTTTGGTACTTGTCAACCCTTCCTCGTGGGATCAACACTTATTTCATTACTATATTACTTGTTCACGACCTGTGCACTTGCAGAAATCGTGCAACAAGTTTTTGGCGCCGTTGCCGGGGAAGGCAATTTTTGACAATATCAATAGGTTGATATACTCTATTACTTTAGATTTATTTATATATTTTTTAAATTTTGCAAATTTTTTTTAAATTTTATAAAAAAAAAAAAAGAAAAGAACAAAAAAAAAAAAAAAGGAGAAAGATGGCTTTCCACAACTTGTAATGGTGGAATGGAGGAGTAATGCTAAATATAGCAGCAAACATGTATGGTGAGGATAGTTTTAGTAAGTTAAATACTAAAATCGATACATTGGTTAACTTAATTGATAAACTTGATACAAATAGTTTATTTAATTCATGTTTGAATTGTGATATGTGTGGAGGTAATCATTTGAATTATGAGTGCCAATATGCAGAGCAGGTACAATTTTTCCCAAATTATAACAGGTATGAGAATTATCCATATTCCAACATAAACAACTCAGGATGGAGTGACTATTCAAGCTTTTCATGGGAAAACCAATGCGATCAAGGTAACAATTCATGGTATCCTTATCAATATGATTTTCAAGATCATGCACCATTTGAGGAGCACAGACCATCTTATGAAGCAGCATTGGAAAGATTCATAAACGCTACTCATGAACGATGTGAAAGATTGGAAGATAGGATGAGTCAATGGACTAGCCACAATACAAATTTTGATGTACAAATAGAACAATTTGCTAGTCCATTAGATGCTCAAGGCCATGGTAACCTAACAAGTCAAATTGAAGAATATTCTAGAGATCAATGTTTGACAATTTCTTTGAGTGATGATGAGATGATTGATAAAGCAGATACTTCAAGCAAACAAGAAAAAAAGGAAGAAGTTGAGATCAATTTGCCCAATAAATATTCTTCTCTTATGGATGATATCAGCAGAGTAGTTGAAATTACTGGGGAAATTAAAGAGGTATTTGAAAAAGAGAACTCAAAAGAAGCTCTTTCAGTTTGTTTGGTGAAAACAACACCAAATATGACAGACCATAAAGAATATCAATTTGATGACTTGGAAGAAAAGAAGAAGCATTCACCACCATTAACTGAGCACTCACCAACTCTTGATTCAACACCACTGCCTTCTTATCTCAATTTCTTGAGAAAATTCAGAGCAAGAAAAAGAGTTCTTTTGAAAGCTTTTGGAAATTATGAGCCTAATTGTGAAATATTAAATAATTCTTGTCTTAACCTTTTTCCATGCAGGATCAAATTAAGCTGGCTTGACTCATTAAAATTGGTAAAAGTCTATCTTTCCACAATTATCGAGATGATATACTTTGTGTATTATCCTCCATGATGAAGATCTAGCTATAGTCAAGCTAAAGACTATAAATTAAGCGCTTTTGGGAGGCAACCCAAATTTCTAACTTTTTACTTCTTTTTAATTTCTTTTGTTCTTTTGCTTGTTTCATTCTATTTTAATTTTGCTTTAGTGTTGTTTGTGAGTTATTAAATACCTTATTAGGAGGAAACCCAAGTTTTCTCTTTATTAGGTTTCTTTTATTTCTGTTTAGTTATTTCGTTGTAAGTTTTCTCTTTCATTTTCTTAACTAAGTTAATCAGATATGGAAGCATCTCTTACAGTACTAAAAAATAGGTTTCCAACTCTTCCCCAAGATGTCCTCAGGAAAATTGATGAACTCAGGAAAATTGATGAACGCAGACTAGAAAGAATGAAGGCATTTAGGCATCTGAATCTTCCTAAGGATATTCGCTGGATCATAGAAGCCAAAGTACGATTGGCAGGTGAGCTTGATGACTCATTTATTAAATGTTTGCCAGGTACGGGGAGAAGTTCTTACTCAAAGAAGAGGAGAGCTAAGAGAATGGGAGTCTGCTACAAGTGTGCAAGATGGAATTGCAACACACGCTGTAGAAATATTGGATTTGCATCTATAAATCGAGAAGACAAAATTAAATTCATAAAGGATGGACTGAGTAAGGAGTCTATAGATAATATCTTACAGACTCTTGAGATGCATCCTTGTGGACAAGTTCAACGCACTCTTTTAGATTTATGGGAACTATTCAAAGAAGAGAAGCAGCGTTACAGTCTAGGGAATCTGACGATAAAAGACCCTGTTTGCCAGTTAATAAGAAAACTAGATGGGAAACATATCCTCAACTCATAGAAGGCGTATAAGCGGTTACTGGACGTAAAACCAGAGGAAGATGTGAGCCAAAATCACAACTACTGTTTATAATCAGGTGTATCACTAACTTTTTTTATTTTTCAATGCATTATTTTTTCTACATCTTGCAATATTTTTTTGACTTTTTAGCATCTAGGTTTTATTTTCCTGCATATTTTTCTATTATCGACAACTTTTTAGTCTTTCAATGTCTACTTTTAGCTTTTTAATATTTTCTTTTTGACTTTTGTACACATGCTGCAGATTTTTCTACTTTTGTTAGCTTTTTAGTCTTTCAATGTTTGTTTCTTTTTAGTTTTTCAAATATTTCTTTTGACATTTGTACACGCAGCATTGATTATTTTTGTTTTTATTATCATTTTTGTTTTTATACTTTTTCTGTCAATAATTATTTTATCCCATTGAACTGTTCTTTTACTCTTCTAGTTTCTTTATATGCACATTCATTATTGTCAATATGCACACAACCCTTTTCGAGAGATTTGTGAGAGAAAATGGCAGAATCCTCAACACACAAATTCAAAACTATTTGTGTCTTTTGTAGTCCAAACTCTGGTAAGAAAAGAGAGTACTTGATAGCAGCTAATGAACTTGGTAGGATTTTAGTTGAACGAAAAATTGATTTGGTGTTTGAGGGAGGTAGTTTAGGGTTAAGGGGTTGTGTCGCAAGTTCTGCATATATTAGAGGTAGTAAAGTCTTAGAAGTAGTTCTAAAGGCTTTGGCTCGAAATAAACAAATCACTGGTGGAACTATAGGTAATGAGTTACAGGTCAATAGCATGTATGAACGAATGACATACATGAATCTCAATGCTGATATTTTTATCACATTACCTGGTGGTTTAGAAACATTTGAAGATATTTTCACCATTGTATCTTAGACACAATTAACTGTTCTTCAGAAGCCATTGGGATTACTTAATGTTGATAGTTTTTATAATAGTTTGTTATCTTTTCTTGATCATGCTGTGGAACAGGGTTTTATGACACCAGCGAGTCGACGCATCTTAGTCTCTGCTTCAACTATTGATCAATTAATTGATCAACTGCAAAACTTTAAATCCAAACCTGATCCATTGATGGCGTAGGTAGTTTGGCACCCTAGGGCTAGTAGCAGTAAAAAGCGAGGACTATATCTGAATCTCCGGTTATAATTTCCCTAACTCTTGTAATTTTTTTTATCGCATTTTTTTGTTTTGTGTGTGTGTGTGTTTTTTTTTGTTGCACTTGATCAAGCGAAGTTTTAAATTTGATTCACTAAATGTAAGATGGCTAAGTAAATAGTTACTTTTGTACTCTTGATACGCATCTTAAATTTATGTGATTTTCCTTTTCAAAAAAAAAAAAAAAACTAACTAGCTAGCTAACTAAATAACTAACTCAAGAGTTATTCATACAAGATAGCTGAGTAAAGAGTACTTTTTGTGCTTTTGATACGCATCTGTATTTTTTTTTCTTTTTTTTTTCTAGTTTCCAAAATTAAAAAAAAAATTAAAAAAAATAAAAAAAACAAAAATAAAAAAAAATATATAATGTTTTCTTTTTGTATGATTAGTTTCTCATGCTTGCTTTTAGTGTTGTTTCAAGATATTTTACAGGAAACAAGGAAGTGAAATGCATATCTTGCTTATAATTTGGAATCCACTTTTCTACAAGAGGGAGTATTTTCTTTTTTTTGGTTTGTTTCTTTGACATTGAGAACAATATCCATTGCAAGTTTGGAGGAGATTTAGTTTGGTTTTTTTGTTTTCAGTAATTTCTTTCATGTTTTGATGAATAAATTTAAAATTTTTTACTCTTTTATTAATAAAATATACTTGTGTTAAATAAATTGATGAAAGGTCAATGATAGATTATAATTGATATTTATGGACAATTTATTAAAGTATTTCAGGTTGAGCAATTATTTTGGGTAAGAAATTAACTTTTATTAAGATTATGTTTTGTTTTGCTTTGCATTATATTGATTGCATTGAATTTGTGTATACTTACTTAGAGAGGGTTTCTACATATTTTTATCTTCATTTGCCTCACCTATCTTAGAACATGTTTTTGCAAACTTTTGAGGCGAAATTTTGAATTCATTTTGAAAGAGATATATGATTTAGGCATTGTTTGTTTAGCCTGTTACTTGTATCTACCCTTATTTTAATTTTTTTCTCTAGTTTACCCCTTTGTGCCTTGATAATTTTAGCTTTCTTTTCTTTGTTAATTAACCTTAATTGTTATCTTTCACCCTGTTTGTGATATAATTTTGTCAAGTTTACATTTTAATGAAGAAAAGGGAATTATTGAAGTTTTAAAAGAAAATAAGGATTTCTAATAACTGAGAGTTTATTCATTATAAAAGACCACTTTCTGCTTAAAATAAGTTTGGGGGAAAGCAAGAAAATAGAACCAATAAAAGTTAGTAATTCTTGCTTGTCTTTAGAATAATGTTGTTGGCGAAAAAAAAAAAAAAAGAACAAGAAGAAGAAGAGGTGGGTTTAAAAGAAGAAAACATTGAAAAAGAATAGTGCTTAAGATGAAAATGATCATTCATTAATATAATTCCTTTATTTGAGCTATTGATTTTGTAAACTTGGCATAATTATTTTACTTTTGTTTATTTAGCTTGTTCTTTGTTTAGCCAAAAATACCTTGTGTTAGCCCCATTACAACCCTAGTCAAGACCTATTGATTTCTTTTAATTTGTGAATTCCATTAGTGGAGATTGTTTGCTTTAATATGCTTATGAGATTTGTACATCTATTTTATATCATTTGATAGAGGCATTTAAAGATATCAGTGTGTATATGCCTATCTGAAGTGCAACAATTTCTTTGCTATTGATTTAATGCATGGTTATTCAGGGCATGATTAAGATGAGGATTATTTTGAACCTGAGATAGAAGTTTGACTTGTAATACTATTGATATGTTGTTTGTGAATATTAATTTCTTGAGACCTTTGAAAAATTATTCAAACTAAGCATAAGAAGATTAAATTTCCTTTTTGAAATAAATATTTGAAGGTTTAGAGTTTTATAGGTGTTTGTGGGTATCACCACTGGAAGCCCTCACGAGACTATAACTCGTCCTCTATGGGACACCTAGGGGTTTAAAGGCTTGTTGCATACGCTAAATGCAATCGTAATTTCCTACGAAAGTGGACTAGTTTAGGTTTTGAATTTTCTTTTGCTTGAGGACAAGCAAAAACTTAAGTTTGGGGGTGTGATTACTCTATATTTTTAGAGTTATTTTAATTGTTTAAACTTAAATTTTAGCTCAATTCTCAAGAATGCAATAATATTATTACATATTTTTAGAAATAAATAGTTCTACAATTTATAAATAAATTATAACATATTTTAAGTATTTTTATTTTATTTTTGCAGATCAAAATGATACAGTAAAAATAATGATGCAAGCAATGATTCAAGTTTTCAATCCATGAGAAATAAATTCAATGTTGAATTTTGATGTAAGAATTTTAATGGAACTTGAATTCTTCCACCAAACATGTCTATAAATACCATGCTTGGCAAATGGAAAGAGTATCAAAGAAAATCCATAAAAAATATATAGAGAGATTTTCATATGTTTTCTTAGAGTAGATTAGTTTTATTTTTTATTTTGATCAAGAGGAGGAGTTTTTGGAAGCTTGAGTTCATCAAAAATTGTATCCCAAAACAAGTTCTCTCTAAACTCTATTCTTGAATTTAATTATAAATTATTATTATGTTTATTATTTTTGTTGTTAATTTAATTGTTTTTTCTCTTTTAATTATGAATAGCTAAATTTATTTTTCTAGGATTTAGATATAATCTTTTGATTTGCATATGATTATTTATATTTAATTGATTGGGTTGATTGTTGGAATTAATCTTTTATCTTAGAATTTAATGCTTGTAATTAATTGGCCATTAATTGCATGATTTAAGATATTGTATGAAGTAGCGAGAGTGGAAACACAATATTATTTCATTAGGATAATTGACCTAGGGAATGTATTGCTTAGAGATAAGAATACTCATTTGTGATTTTTAAAAGGATTTCCATAAAACTTAATGGGTTTGTGTTAATTGCTTATGATCACGAGAGTAGACGTAAGGTTAATATAAACACACATGTTGTATCTTGAGAGAGAACATCATATAATTTAGGGAAATCTAATCATTAATTCTAGCAAAAATAATCCATTTAAAGGTTATAAAGAAATCATATGTGATCAAATGATGAATTCTAAATCCTAGACTTTTAATCTTTTTTTCATATTTATCATCATTTATTTATTTGAACTTTACTTTAACTTAAAATACGACTTCTCATAATTGATTTTCTAAATAATAGAATATTCAATATTTTTGGTACTTGTCAACCCTTCCTCGTGGGATCGACACTTATTTCACTACTATATTACTTGTTTACGACCTGTGCACTTGCAGAAATCGCGCAACATATATCATGTAATATCATATTATATCATAAGCCCAAAAAAATTTATTTAATTATTATATCACATGAATACTTGTGAATATTTTAAATTTGATGTTATAAATAATAACAGTGATATATAATCACTAAATTAAAAATTTTGTAACTCTGATTTCTTATTTAATTAATTTTTAAGAATGATTAATTATTCTCTTTTGTAATTTAAATTTTAAGTAAATTTAAATGTTTATAAAATCATAAACAAATTGATTTTTTTAGAAGAATATACCATTATAAATAGAGATTTTGATATTTAATAACAAAATAATAAGATTTTGCTCATTGTTATTAAATAAACTCTCAATTATTATATTTTATTTTTCTGCTCCGTCTTCTTATAAAATCAAAAGTAATTTTTGTAATCTACAAATTATTACTAATAATTAAAATAATTAATTTTAAAATTTATGATGGGATAAGATAATAATTTACAAAATGAAAATCAAATTAGAATTTTTTTAACTTGTTAATATTCGAATAATGAAAGTCAAAATAATTTTTTTTACTTTATATATATATATATATATATATATATATATATATATATATATATATATATATATATATATATATATATTATTCTAATTAAATTCTTTTTTATTTGAATTAAATATAATTAACTATATATTAAATAATAATTATTTTATTCTCTTCTTACTCTAATTAAATTCATTTTTTATTTAAATTAAATTAGATAATTAAATTATTAAATTATAATAACTATATAATTATAAATTTGTAATATAATTACTTATATATTAAATAATAATCATTAATTTATTATTTTTCTTATTTTAATTAAATATAGTTAATTATATATTAAATAATAATTATTTTATTCTTTCTTTATTTTAATTGAAGTCACCTTTTTTTTATTTAAGTTAATTATAATTAGATATTAAACATAATTGATTATATATTAAATAATATTATTTTCTTATTCTAATTGAATTCATAATTTATTATATAAATTAAATATAATTAGATAATTATAATTATTTAATTAATAAATGACCATATTAAATAATATAATTAATTATACATTAAATAATAATAATTTTATTATTTTCTTATTCTAATTGAATTCATTATTTTTCTTATTTAAATTAAATATAATTAGATATTAAATATAATTAATTATATATTAAATAATAATTGTTATATTCTTTTCTTATTCTAATTGAATTTATCTTTCCTTATTTAAGTTAATTGTAATTAGATATTAAATATAATTAATTATATATTAACTAATAATTATTTTATTATTTCTTACTCTAATTGAATTCAATATTTGTTATATAAATTAAATATAATTAGATAATTATATTATTTAATAATAAATGACTATATTGCCAATCATAAAAGTGTATAGACTTATCTTGTATACCAAACCAATGAGTGATGATATATTTTATTAAATATGACTTTTTATATATATTTTATCCAGTAAAAGGACATAGATACCATTTTTTATATATTTCATTGGATTGATTTATACTTCCGGTGTAGATAAAAATTATCTGCCGGTATGTATAGAATTTCCTTGATGTAGTCGTCCCTAGGGTGAGAACAATATATAAAGCGAAAATTTAAAAAAGTAACATGAATTTTGCGTTTTTGTAAATATCTTATTTGTAAAAGTGGAAACATGTGATATTTTTTGAATTTTTTTCTAAATAATAATTAATAATAGGTTCCATTATAATGTATCAGATGTCATGTTTTTAATTTTTATTTCATTTGAGTTCATTATCACATCAGTTAAAACAGAGTGTCAGGTAGGGATGTTAGAGAGTTGGATTTCAGGTGAATTTTGCAAAACTCGAATTCGATCCGTCTAAAAAATAAAATATCCATCCTGTTACTCACTCTGCTTCGAGTCGGGGCAAGTCATATAGCGAGATGGTATAGTGTTTGTATTTCTTTTTTTATTTTTTCTCTTCAATTTTTTTTTATTATTTTCTCATATACATATATCCATTTATATATTTTTATATACGTAGACAATATAATTTATATTTCACATAAAACATGAATTATAAATTAAATACATATAACATTTTTAAAAAATCATATATATAATTAGATTGGATTTGGATGGATTATGTCATTATCTGAACCCGACCCATACCCGATTCAGGTATAAAATAAAAAATTTGCTTCATCCCATTTCCTAAACAAGGCGAGCGCCCTGCAAATAGATAAAATTATCATCCCTAATGTTCGTACCTACCTCTTAATTATATTCCTAATGGAGTTAATCACAGATATGATTTTATAAAAAAAAAAATCACAGTCTCTTATTTGCAAAAGCGCGAAATCATAAAATATGTTTTTAAACTTAATTTCATTATATATATATATATATATATATATATATATATATATATATATATATATATATATATATATATATATATATATATATATATATATATATATATATATATATATATATATATATATATATATATATATATATATATATATATATAAATTGGACTTGATCAAAGCTTGCTAGGACTAATTAACAATTCCAGAAAAAGACATATTTGGCTTCTGAGATGTTCCCAAATAAAGTCTTAGGGTTTCGAATAACTTTAAGATAATTCATTACTTAAATAATTACTAAATTATTTGAAAATATTTGCGCAAATTTAAATATAAGTACATAGTTGTTTATAAATCAATACGTATTATATTCAAAGAGATCATATATTAAAAAATTAAAATAAAAAATACTAAAAAAAGTTGAATAATTTAAAAGTTGTCCAATTCTCCAAATACAACATATAGATATATTATATTAATAAGTTCAATTACATAACTCCTAATATTATGCATCTAACTTAAAAGAAAAATGTTAAAAATTGTTAAGTTTAAAAGAACATATCACAAGTCATTGAAAGCATACATTTATCAATTATAAATTGAATAAAGATTTATATTATAGATAAAAAATTAAATAAGAAAATTCTTATACTTAAACATTCAACATCATCATCATCATCATCATCATTATTATCATAAATAGTAACCATCATAACTAATGATGTCGAACTATTTATTTGACAATTAGACGAACACATTAACAAAGTAAAGAAAATTTTTCTCTAAAAGAAATTTTTGATAAGTTTATTAATTTTGATAAATGAGAAAACTAATAAAATTTTCTTAAATCACGTATTCTTCTTTTTAAAATTTGCAAGAGATTATGTACACTTAATAATGAAACCCATTATGTTTCACACAAAAAAGTGTAGTTGTTTTTCTTATTATGTGATCCTTGTTTATTTATATGTTTTTATTTATATGCTTATATTTATTTTAAAATCCTAATGGGTCATATACTATAATATCATAAGTTAGCGCACTCAATTCTAGTCCAAATATTATTTATATTGACTTGTGTATTTATGCATGTTTATTTATAAGGCATGGGGATAGGTAAAATCCAATAGTTTGAGTAAAGTATGAGTTTACCCATACCTATTATTCAATCAACTCGGGTGTTACTTACTTTAATTGGATAGGATTCAAATGAGTACTCATGAGTAGGGTGCAAATTGCCATCTCTACATCAATTAACTATCAATAACTATGAGTCAATCTTTTTTTTCAACTCCCAAATAAATACTCACCAAATTTTGAGAGAAATAAATCAAAAGGGAAAACAAATGAAAGAAGAATTATAGAATTACAAGGAAATAGGAGCGATAAGCAAAGCAGCAGCAGAGCAAAGGATCTAGGCAGTAACAATCACTATTTTTGATTTGAGAAGCAATGATTGCTATTTTTGATATGGGTTGTGGCGAAGCAGATAATCTGAAGCAAGAAGGATGAAAGAGAGAGGAAAAGAAAAGAGAGAGAGAAAGGATGGCATGGGGCGAGCTTTCTAGGTTAGAAAGAGAGAGACATGTCCTTCGATGGCTGCTTGTTGATGGTTGTGGAGAAAGAGGGGAAAGGCAGAGAGAAGTATATTTTGGACAACAAAAATTATTTTTTTTTTATGTTTAATTTTATTTTTAAATTTTTTAACAAATTTTTAAAAAAATGGATGGAATGACTAAGTGGTAGAAGAACTAAATTGAGAAATGTATTCGTTAGTTTCTCAAAATAAAAAGATTTTAATATGAATTCTGTCAAAATTGAGGGACTAAAAGTGATTTACCCTTTTATTTATTACCTTTAGTTTCTTATTCTTTGCATATTTTGTCCTTTAAAATTTTTATTTTTAGTCTCTAATTTCATAATTTTTAACCTTTTTATTTGTTTTTATATTTAACTCTTAACTTTATAAATTCATTTTATTTTTACCCTTTTTATTTTTTATAATTTACTGATAAAACAAAATTTCACTCCTCACTTAAATTTCTATTCTGGCCACTAGCCATAGAAGTTATCATTATACCATGAATCATTCACAAAATAGTTTCCATGTAGACCATTTGATCAGAGCTAGATCAAATGAAGTATATTAGGCTGGATCTCCTGGATTGAGCTTGAGAACTTGGTGCTTGCAAAAGAAGGAACAATGGTTAGGAGGGGTTAGGCTTTGTGTCTAGCAAAGAGTCTCTGACATTCAAGTCAGCAAAAGATTGCTTGTGGTATCTGATGGGAAGGAGACTTATATTCTTTGGGACTTGAGAGCTTTTTAGTAAGAGAAATGAGATGAGAGAGATGTAGAGTTCCAATTACTTGAATCAATTATTTATTTTTTTTCGTATGCCTTGACAATAGGGGTTAGGTGACAGTTGTTTAGAAAGTTGAAAGGCATGTCTTGCCTTTACCCTGCCATTGATTGATATGGGCCACTTGCTAGCAGTGGAGCAAGGTAGATTGAGTACTGTCTTTTTGTCAGTTGATACAATGTGATTGGAGAGAGAATGTATTAGGTGATGGCCACGCTGCTTGAGGACGTGCATGTTCTGACACCCTATGGACGTATAGTACTATGTGACACTTATTATTGTTGGAAAATTTGCCCTACCAACTTCCTGCTAGAATGATTTAACGAAAACAAAAGGTGTATAAAAAATGCTCTAGATGGACAGGTTTAAGAGGCCATCCATATGAGCTTGGCTCATATGGGCTTCTTTGGTGGGCCTAACCCCTACTTGAATGTTAGAATGGGTTGTAGGCCTTAATTTACTTAGGGCTATTTAATATTAGGACTGTTTTTATTCCTCGATACCATTAATCAAATATTTATCAAAATGGCCAAATTGGTGAATAAGGGGAAAATTACACCAATTGTCACTTTTTAAACTTTTTTTCAAAAATATCCCATTGTTTTTAATATTATACAAAAAATACTTATTTTTTTTTTATGTTTTCAAAAATACCTCTTTTATATATATACTTATAATATACATTTGGTATACATTGATGCTATATTTTTTGATAAAAATAATATATTTTTAGTATACATCTGATATACCAAAAATATACCAAAAATATATAAATATCTAATGCCATTTTTTCTATATAAATAATATATATCTGATATACCAAAAATAAATATTTGATATACAAAAATATATATCTGATATACAATGATATACATTTGATATACTAATGGTATACAAAATTTTTGAAAAATTTTTCTCGTTGCTGTTGACAGGCGTTGACCGACGTAAATGGTCTTCAATGGGTTAGGTTTTCATACTAGAGGATGCTCTCAGTCTCAGAAATCTGAAAATGTCATCAAAACGCTCTAATTCTCTCTAATTTGATTGGATCGACGTTGAAAAAATTATAATATCGATTTTTCGGCGAGTCTTATTCTTCTTCCAGCTGCAATGAAACAAGGCATTGTTGATCTTGAAATGAAACTTGAAGTTCAAGGAGTTGATTGTAACTGATGTCACTCTCATTGGTCGCCGGAGTTGGCCGGAAAAAGAAAAATAAGTTTTGGCCGAAACTTTTATCATTCAAAACATCAATATACATCTACCAAATGCCAAAAATAACATCACCAATAGATTCCTTAGGTCTAAAAACCTTAGGAAGAAATATTTTTTTCTGTTTAATAAGCATCGTAATAGGCTGTCGGAGTTTCGTCGGAATTTTCTCTCCTCTGTTAATATTAATAAAAAATGAGGGATTTTTGAAAATAGAAATTTTAAAAAAGCATTTATGAAATGGGAGTGCACATGTGAGAATATATATATATATATATATATATATATATTTTAGGGTAGTTGTGTAGAAAGCCAATGAATAAGTGTGCAATATTTTTATCCTTTTCAACTCCTCAATATCCAACCGCTTCAATTTCAACAATACTGTTCAACTTATCACTCCATAACACATTATCACAATTATCACTACATTTTTTAGCATTGTGGATTTTTGAATCGATGGAGAAAATTTGGAGGCCAAAATCTCCATATAGCATAGCAAGGCAACAAAAATTAGCTAAAATAAAATCTAAAGTCTAAACCAAAAGGCTGTAAATTGTAAATCCATACAATTTTTCATTTTTAACTATGAAAACGTTCATAGTGATCATGCTATAACTATTTTTCTTAATTACGAGAATGCAAATCCATACAATTAAGAAAAATTGCTCCAACTTATCATGTTTTATTTATTTTTTTTTCATATTTAACATTGAAATACAATAATTTATATATATATATATATATATATATATATATACACAAACGGAAAAAGAAGAACGTGCCATCTCGTTTCTGAGTTCCGTCCATCCCCGTTAGAGAAATGATGCCACATTGCTTTGCCTCCGCGGCACATTATCCGTTTGCCCAGCAGAGACAAACGCGAATTTCAAAACACCAAAAGAAAACGTTGAAAGTTCGTTGTCTCGTGAAACAAACCACCAAACGGCCAAACATTGCGCGCGGACCACCCCATCCTCGCTAAAATCTTCCCAACTCGAAAAGCACATTACAAAACAAACTCCAATTCTCACTCCTAAACGCACAACAAAACGATCAATTAAACTGCACGCAACCGCCAAAATTTTTTAGATCTGCCATTCTCTCTCTCTCTTTTTGTTCGTTCGGGTTCTCGGATCTCTCACCATGTGGCGTTCTTTCTGGCGATCCATCGATCGCTTCTCTATCCAACACTTCAAGTACGCCGTTTTTAATTTATAAGCTTCGTTCTCTATAGATGTTGAGATTAATCTGTTTAAGAAATTTGTTATCAAAATGAATTTGCTGATTTTGTTGTTATGTAGGATTTACCTGATGGGATTAATCTGTTTTGTTGAGAATTTTATGATTTTGTTGCTGAGAATTAATCTGTGGAGAAGTTTCAAGTCTGGCTGCATTTTGAGTTTTGCAGAAAAATTTAGTGGAGTATGAGCTGAATTTGCCAGGTCAGCTGGTGTATGAAGTGATTTAGGTTCTTCAATAGGTGTCATCACTCTGTCCACAGCATACCTAAAAGGGTTAATGAATTAATCAAATTTTGTTCAATGATATTTATGGTTAACTGAATTCCTTTGGTTTAAGTGATGCTGGTTGGTGTGTTACAAGACAAAGAGGAAGGGGAGGAGAAAAAGGAGGGAGGGAGGGAGGGGGGGAGAGAAACAGAAAGAGCCTAAACTAACGATGCATTTGCTTCATTGTACAAAAATAACACTTCTGCAACTGTACCCTTTTTTTTTTTTTTCAAGGGGGGACACTTTTTCCTATCGTTATACCTAGTATATTGTTTAGAGTGGAAATAAATAATCCATATAGCCGACCCCAATTAGTTTAATTTTGGGATTAAGTTTGAGCTGAGTTTAGTATACCTAGCATATTGTTGTTTTCCTTGTTGTCCTCCTCCTTCTCTTCGTCATTATTATTATTATTGATATTCAATCTTTCTGTGGACCCAGATACGTGATTAATGAATTGCGCGGGGTTCAAGTTGTGGATAAGCATAACAGGGTAACTTAAGTCACCTCTTTATAATTTCGTATAATTTGTTGATGTAGTCCGTGATTTTTTGTTTCTACAAATCATCAACTGAATCCCTCCTGTCTTTCCTTTCAGGAATTAATTGTAGATCTTCTGCAGTCCATAGTAGAGATTGTTACATATGGCGATCGACAAGATCCACTTATTTTTGAGTATGAAATGCTTATAACAACTCCTCTTCCTTGTGGCTTGCTTCTTGGTATTTTGAAGGTATTGAAAAAGCTATTTTTCCACTTCTGCAGATGTTTTATGGAACACCAAGTTTTGGCGGAGTTTGTTCGTGTGCTAAAGATAAGCAGAAATTCAAGAATTGAGGCACCACTACTTCAGTATCTTAGTATAATGATCCAAAACATGGATAGTGAACACGCAGTTTGTAAGCTGTGAAGTATCTATTACTATGAATTACATTACATGTAGTTTTTGTAATTAACAAATTTTTTGCTGGTTACTTGAGTGCTTGTTCTTGAATTTAGTATATTGATACATTTGATGATTCTATACGCAGACTACTGTTTGAGCAATGACTACATCAACAACATTATAGCACATCAATACCAATTTGATGGGGGAGATCTAGCTCCATATTATATATCATTTTTGAGGTTGAGCTACTCCTTCTTTGAAACTAACTTTGTTGAAATTCATCTGCTAGTTGCATTATCATAAATGTTGCTTCTCTTGTTTGTTTAACTTCACTAATAGAAGTGGCAGTTCATTCTCTTGACTAATAATAATGACCTATTTTTGTTCTTGAATCAGAGCAGTGAGCAACAAAATAAACAGAGACACACTTTGTCTTCTTGTAAAGGTTCAGGGGGTAAGTTGAATTTATGCATATGATACTTCTCTTCATATTTTGATTCATCATTTGCCTTTGAGACCATGATTTAGAGCGAAATGCTTTCATACTTTATAAAGCAGTAAAGAATGTGTTTTATGATGGCTAAGAAAAGAAGTTTACAGGGTTGAGACCTTTGATAATCACACCATAATTAAGCTTACACTAATGAAGTCAGATTAGAAAAGTGATTTTAATTAAATTGCTACTGCAAAATTTATAAGCTCCATTCCTCGTGTTGTAATTATAGGAGACTGTTGCTAGGTATGGCTTGTTGGTAGTTGATAACTATCTGGGCCTTGTAACTTGTTCTGTACTCAAAGCAATCACTCTCTCTCTCTTCCGCTCTCCCAACTAAAAAATACTTTTGCTTAGACTGTGGCTGCATGTGGTTAATTTGATTAGTTATCTGAGAATGCTAGGAGTTTCAAGCCCTGAGTTTGGATCTGGGCAATGGGTGATGAAGCCTAAGGGAGGGGCAGGGTGTGGCTATTCCCCTTTCTGCTGCCAAGTCAGTGGTGCAAAGAAAGGCAGAGCAGGCTTTTGCTGCTATTGGTTTAATTAAGAGGGGAAAAAAGATGTTTGGATTTTGTCCATTTTGAAACTATGTTACATGATCAAGTGCATCTGTCTGGTGTATCATGTGTGTTACACTTTTATGCCTTTGTCAAACACGGTTAATAAGCTGTATGTGGGCTTACTTAGAAAAGTGCACGGTTCATATGCATGCACACATATGTATGCTTGCATCTTTATATTGGGATCAAAATATATCAGAGCTGCAAGAATTCATTCTCACATTCGTGCATGCGCGCGCGCTGAATTTTAGCTATGGCCTCAAGTAACTCTTTCTATCATTTGTTTCCTCTGATGCAGGATACTGTAGTGTCTTTTCCTCTGTATACTGAGGCTCTTAAATTTGCTCAGCATGGGGAAAAGATGATTCAGACAGCTGTGCGTGCATTAACTCTGAATATATATAATGGTATTTTACCGTTTAAAGTTTTGTGCTACATAGCAGAAGAGGGTCATGTGTAGCTTGTAACAGAATTATTTTGATTTGCAGTTAGTGACAATATGGTTTATCTGTTTGTTTCAACTCCTCCAGCTTCGAAGTACTTCTCGGACTTGGTTCATGGCTTGAAAAAGCAATGCATTCATCTAGACAGCCTTGTCCTTTCTACAGAGTATTTTTCTTTCTTTATCTTAGAGCAGTTATGTGATTTAACGATAGTTCTGAGATAGTCGTAAGCAAAGTATCTGTATGAGAAGAAACTGGTCAACCTTGATGCAGGGATACAAGCACTAATCAAAGAAGAAAGGAACTACTTGTGGAAACTGATAAAATTGTTGACGATCTGTACTACTTTAAGGATATTCTTTGTGTTGGTGAATCTAGTTTGAGTGAAGTGGTTACCCAGAATCTTCTCAACTTGTTTATATTTCCCATATTGCTTCCATTACTTCAGCTGAGGCAGAATGATGTGAGATATTATTCCCCTTAACTCATCATTTACATTTTTATTTTGAACTTTGTGAAATTCTTTCTGGGAATACTTTAAAATGTAGACATGTAGTTATATCTTATGTCTTGCATTTCTCCTACAATATAGGGGGCTGGTACTTTGTCAGGAAGCATTTTTAAACTTGCTTTTTAGTATGAAAACTGAACTAATGGAGTGTGTTAATCATAGAATAAACACCCCCTAGATCTTCTGTCTCCACCATAATGAGTTACCTATGGGAATTATTACGAATCCAAATCATCATAGGGGGCCTTGGAAGATGTGTGGAGAAAGTTCCAATTTTGGCATGTTAAGTAACATTTATTTGAAAATTTTCTGCATTCAGCATTTAATTTTACATATTTCTTTTATTACAGGGTTCAAATCTCTCTGCCATTACTTCTCTGTACATAGTTTCTCTTCTTCTTCAAGTTGTTGGTGGAAAAGATATTATTAACTCTGTGGCTGAAATTGTTCTATACCATTTTATGTCAAGCCTGAGGGATTCTAGTGAAGGCATTACAGAAAATTCGTTTTCTAACCATTTGAATAATGTGGAACAATTGATCTGTTGTGGTTCTGAGTCGGAAAGAGCAGAAAACATCAGTGGAAATCTTTCCAGCGAGCTTATATCATCCAATCCTCATTCTGTAAATGGCTCTGTGGATGATAATGTATGTCCAGAAAGGTTTGTAGATTTTATATGTATTTCTTGTTCATGATATAAATGAGAGTATATATCTCGAGGAAATTGACATTCTCCACTTATAAGATTAAGTGCAGTTGCAACTTGTTTATCTTGCAGTTATTAACTAGAAATAGGATTCTTGGATCCTAGCTGAAATCCTGCACAAGTGTAGGAATTTGGTGGCAATTTAGTTGAATTTTAGCTCCTTATTGATGGATCAAAATATCTTAGATGTTTTTAGATATAGCCATATCCCATTTATTTTATGAATAAATGCACAATAGTGGTATGTTAATGTCGGTGAAAGAAGGAAATTTCACAAGTAATTTTGGTGATAGAGGAAAAAGGGAAGTTAGAATCAGAGTAAAGTTGTCCATATTTGGAAGCTTGCTGAAAATAATTTGTGGGACAATATCCATTTCATAGGAGTGTAGACAGAGAGCAATTCTAATGGTCAAAGTTTACAATTCTTCCTTTCTGCAAGGGATTAAATTGTATGTAGGGTGTAATTTCAGCAGGCAGATTGTAGTGTATGGGCATGGCTGAGGACTTGAGAAGAGGCTGGCAGTACTTCATCAGGCGTGTTTGATCTTATGCTGGTGTTTCACTATTCTGCAGTTCCAGTAAAACTCTTCTAGTGCCTATGAACTTTTGAAGAATGTGACTGGCTTTGAACCTCATTCAACCATGTATCTTTTTCCATATAATAGAAGCATCACAGGCAACATATCTAACATCAGATGTTTTCAGTTCATTGAGATTTTAGATTTATTCATGGTGATTGATATCTTAACAGTTCCAGAGGAAAAAAGATGAGCAGTGTTTTAAGCTACATTTATTTAATATGGTATCTAAGGGAGATAAGGTTCATTATGCTGTGTTTGATATCCAGATGAAGTGCACTGCAGGCTAATATATTCTTTTTTCTGTATTACATTAGTATTGTGTGTCCTTGTGCTTATCATAAAATTGTTTTTGATGCAGGAATGGAATAATGGGATTTATTTTGTCTGACAATCACAGCCTCTTGCTAGCATCTCTATTTTTATTGCTTACTTTAGCAGAAAGTAGAGGTATCATTTATTTGCTGGTTTTAATATTATACAGGTTTAGTACTAATAAATGAAATAATACATTTTAATGTTATTGAATTTTTTCTTGGGTACAGAGGTTGAGTATTTACTGGCTTCTATGATCGGACTAAGTGCTATGCAGCATGGGATGGTAAATAATTGCACATGTTTTGCTTGGGATTTAAATTCATCAGCATGTCTATTTTTAGGTTTTCTAATAATAATTTCAAATGAAAATGTAACAATTTCTCCTTCATGTTCTCTTGCAATGTCCCTTTTGACTTTCACATTGGCCATTGGGAACTGCGAAGCAAGTTATGCTTTCAGTTGCATTTTCGCCCCTTTTTCAATTCAAGGGGGACACAAGCGTTTGAAATCATGACCTCCTTTGCTCTAAGCAAGCATTTGATTACTGTGCCTCATGGTAAAAAAACTGTCTTTTGAGTGCCAGATCAGATAAGGTCTTCTTTTCTTTTATCCATTGCACATGTTGGCTGCTGCATTGTTAAGCTGTTAATTATTTTGTTATAATTGGCATCTGCTGGGATGATATCCAGAGTTTTACCGTCTGATTTGATAATATGCATGATGCTTGTGCCTCCTAGTTAGTGGTTGGTTCTTGTAGAAGGTTTTCTTTGTACTGGGCTAAACACATACATAATCTCCCTTGATATTACTTTTGAAAATGGCTTTTTTCTTAGTTAATAGTTATTTTCAATTTACAGAATTGAGTTTAAGGTAGAGCTGTTATAGAGTCGAGCTGACTCGATACAATGTATAGAGCTCAACCTGATTAAAAAATTTGAGGCTTGAAAGTCAACTCAAGCTCAATTGAGTTGTAGAATCCATTCTCGAGCTTGACTCAATGGAAATATTTGGAATATTCGACTCAAATTGGTTTGGCTTGATTAATATTAAAAATCTATATAAGTTTCTTTATTAATCTCAAGTTAATACTAGGATAAACTCGAATGAACTTGATTTAATAATTTATTATTTAAATATTGTATAATGAAGTTTATTAAATATAGATACTCGATTAAGCTTGAGAGCCACTCAACTTGGCCCAAATTGCTGCTAGAGTTTGAGTTTTATTTGATTGAAATCAAGTAGAATTTGAATATTTTGTAACTCAAGTTAGAGTAGAGGATAATTTTATAACCAAGTGCACACTTTTAAATAAAAAATATATAAAATACATATGTGAGAAATATAATTTTAAAAATTGTGGGGGGCCAATACATATTTTCAAAAAAAATTATGTAAGAAAGATGTGTAAAAAATATAATCATAGTCCCCTCAAGCTCTGGCTTGGTTCTGTCCTTGAGTAGTTCATGAGTAACTTTGTTCAATTACACCCCTAGTTTTAGGTGTCTTGCATTTGTACAATTACCATGAGCATATTTGGTTGCACAAATTTTTTGCACTGCACTCTGCTTAAAAGCAATAGCTAACTTCTACTCTTCCAATGTTTATCATCATCTCTGCTGAATTCATTTCCTGAGCCTGTACTCAACATCCAATTTCATCAAGCCTGTCTTGCTTCATGCCAATAAGATTTGGTGAATGTTTTCGGCTGGCTTTCCACCACCTAATATGATCCTTCTTCTTTACCTGGCTATTGTATCTGCAGTGTGATGTCCAAAAACAATATATCCTTTATGCATTCTTGAAAACTGTTAACTCAAGGTTGAGTTGTTTAGCTGCATACCTGGAAGACTAACTTGAGATTACGATGTCATTATTAATAACCGATGTTCGAGTCTAGCAATTCCTTGACAAACCAGTGGATTTTTTATTTCCTTCCATCTCTTTAATTCTTCTATGTTTTCCCTGGTTTTCAGTCTAATATTTTTGATATATTCATTTCCAGGATCATGGCAACTCACCTTCGCTAATAGTTGATGGAAGTATCTTTATAACATTTATGCCACAGGTATATGTAATGCCTGATAGTTCCCTTTTATATTTTTTATGGTCTTTTAGTAACAGTATGTGTGTACCATACTACTTTCTACGGCCTTCCCAATTATATGTTAAACTATCTCTAGCTTTACCTGACCCATTACTTTGTCCGTCCTGGTTCTGTGGGGCTTTCATTGTCATGATGAACTTCTTAATATGTCTTTTACAGATTTTAAATGCATTATTGAAGCTTTTAGCTAGTGACCCGCCGATCTCTATTCAAATACAATGGCATATAGGATGGTTCTTGCAGAAGCTACTAGTTTTACAAGGAAAGAGCCTTGATCATCATAATTTGCTCTTGTTTAATGTAAGGATTCAGCTGATTATAATCATATACTGTTATATTTAATGTTGGTCTCATATTAGCAGGACTTTTGCTTGAATAAAATGGATGGTGTTTCTTGCTTTGCTTGTTTGACTGATTAGACTAGGTGGAACTCTGCATAATTTTATTACTTTCTGCTTTCCACACCTGGGAACATTCTCCAGAGGTTTATTTAGCATTCAAAAGTTCTTAGTAGGCTCTAATAGTTTTTCATCAAGACAATGAGTTGTGGTTGCATATCCCAAGGTGCATGGAAAGTTATGATATGCAATATAGTTTCCAGCGCAGATTTCATTACTTGCTCATCAAAATTATTGATATCAAATCTGTGTCTGAGCAACAGAATAATCCAGGGTATAGTTGCTATTGCTGCATTTTTTGTGTCCCACATTTAATGACAATAGGAAGGCTAGTTTGCTGGCTAGATTTTAGTGGAGTATGATTAAACCAATGGTTGGAGACTGGAGGAGCAGGATTACTATTCTAAAATTTTGTAGTATTGATACATAAAATGTCTTGCTCTATTTGTACATCTCAGATTAGCATTCATGAATACTGATGGCAGTCAACAACGAAGCAGAAGAATATTTGCAATCATGATCAAGAAAGGGGGAAGAAAATTGCTGATTCTGTGGATCTGAAGCAAATAAAGTTTGAAAGAGAATGCTAACTGTTGGAAAATATAATCCCACATGGGAAAAGTATACGAATATAAAGTGGAATATATGTGGAGTAGATTGGGCTTTAGCACAAGCCAATTGGTTTTGTGCAATATGAGATTCCAGTCCCACTTATATGGCCATTGATATTGTTTGGCCCAACACTCTCAAGGCCCATGGATTTTCTACATGGTATCAGAGCTGAAGATGGCCCAATAGCCGGGTGATTCTGAGCTCGAATTTAAAGACTTGGAGTTTGGGTTAGCTAGAGGAGTCTAGATCCGTTTGTTGACCTAGGGCCTCCATGAATAGGCCTAGGTGTGTTTGTGATGAGCCTCCAAGAGTAGACCCATCTTTGACAAGTGATAACTGGTCCAGGCCTAGTTACACTTGAGGGAAAATGTTGGAAAATATAATTCCACATGGGAAAAGTATAAGAATATAAAGTGGAATATATGTGGAGTAGATTGGGCCTTAACACAAGCCAATTGGTTTTGTGCAATATGAGGTTCCAACCCCACTTATATGGCCATTGATATCGTTTGGTCCAACACTCTCAAGACCCATGGATTTTCTACACTAATATTGAGGGTACATTAGGAAGAAAAATTTATTATAATCAGAAACTCACCAACCTTGGCCAACATTCCTGCAAATTGATGACGGGACCTCTGGTAATGAACCATCTTTGACGATCATCAGCTGCGAAATGGAGAAATTTTTTGGTACTTTACGTATCTAAGGCAACTTTATGACAGAATAATTTAGGAAGCAGTATCCCATTGCCCACTCATGTTTGGAAATCTTCTATTTATTTCTTAGCTCATTTTCAGCTTTGATGGTATTTCCTTTTATGGTGATACCTCTGCCAATTAGGCTCCACACATGGTACTTATCATGGGGTTAGGCGTGTTGATGCTTGTACTCCGACTTGGTTTTTGTATTGAGTTATCCAAGATTTCACCTTGTCCATTAGAAGTTCAGGGATGATCCTTTGAGGTTTTTATTTTTTTATTTTTTCACAGACTATCTAAACATTATACATAATGAAATAGAACTCAAGTTATATCGCTTTTAACAACATTCTGAAATTTAATCTTGCACTCGAAGAAGCAAAAAAAAAAAAAATCACCATTTACCTTGCAATGATTGCTTATTGACCTTGCTTTACAATTGTCCCAATCTTTCTAAAGGTTTATATTTTTTAGTTCCCATTGACAGACCTCATATGAGAAGTCCCGTGAACGCTTTCAGAAAGAACTTGATGGATGTTGGTTTGATAATGTCCTGGACACTTTGAGAAATGAATGGGCCAGCTGTAAAAAAGGTAGCTATTAATTGCCTAGAGCTGAATATCCTAGGTTGTAGTCTTCTGTTAGGATTTGGTGGTCTTTTGTAATTGTACTGTATGGTCACCAAAATGAGATACAAAAAGATGAAATGGAAGCGATTCTTGATTGAATATTTTATGCGGAACAATTTTCCTAGACTTATCTCATCTGCTTTGACCTCATGTACAGCTCTTGAGAAACCATCTGAATCCAAGGATCCTTTTTTCCTACTAGAGCTTGCTGTTTGCCTGCAAATTACTGATGGTATGGCACATTTCCACACTAATTGTGTACATCTCTTTCGGTTTGCAAATTTTCTTCACAAGATGCAATGACGTGGCAGATTACTTTACACCCTTCCCATTCTTTCAGGAGTAATTAACATTATTTATAACTTGCAGGCAGTGCAACATCTTCTTACGTTTCTTGGCAGAGAATGGTTGATGTAGTGAAGGTTTGTATCAGTTATTTTTTTAGATTGTCATGCAAGCAATGCTATTAATTTTGATGGATGTTTTATTTGTACATTGCCATCAAGTTCACATATAACCACTCCTGGCCAGCATTCTGCAAGTTTTTGGTCTGCTTTTAATCTAGATTTACCATACTTGTATTTCTATTTGGTGTTTGCTTATGCATTTGTTTATTCTTACCATACTTCATGTGGTAAATTGTTGTATGCAGCAAATGCCTCCTATTGTTATTTCGGCATTTATTTTTTGTTTGCCTTCTGACTGTATGATGAAATTTTTTGCATCTTTATGCTGTTTTTATTTCTCTGTACAATTGTTCCCTCCATTGTATGGAATATAGAACTCATAATTATTACATGCAGGGTTTCATTCTCCATCTTCAGTTGAAGGCTTTTATTCGCAAAGGAGAATTGCTTGAACAACCCTTGTTAGGTCCTCTGAGCAGTCCTGTTAATTCTGGAAGCACCCATGCTTCAGATCTTTCATCTGCAAGCTTTGGGTCAGAGATTTCCTTAGGTTGGGCATCATTAAACTTTTAATTCTGTCTGATTTATGCTCCCGAAAAAAGTCTTCACTCTTTGCAAAATATTTGCAGGATCTGGGATCCCTTGCAGGATTGCCTTTTCAAATGCTGGAATCAGAGATATTTACATGATACCTGTGGCAAGAGGAACATCTGGGAAATTTCTTCTTGTGGAAAAACATCCCTTCCGTAGTCAACGGGGAGTCGTAATTGCAATTGCTCCATTGGCAGCATTAAGTGTAAGTCTTGACTTTATGAAACTTGAACTTCTGCAAGGCAAATGTTAATGATATCCTTGAACCCATGTTTCAGGAATGTGTTGATTTAGATCTGACTAGATCAATGAAATTGTTTAAGGAATCAATGTGCCAACCATGGTTGGCCTTAGCAAATATTGTTCAAGCACTAAATTTTATTTATTAGGGTTATGGCTGGAGTGCGTTGTGCCATTGGAACATGCAATGCCAGGATTTAGAAAAGAGCCACATATGCGTACCTAGTGAATTTATAATATCATGCAGGCTAGTATCAGAACTATGCAAAGTCATGCATTGTGCCAATGCTTCTGGCCAAAAATCTGTCTAAATATCTCTTAGGATGGTGGACAGGAGAATGAAGAGGACATCAAAATTTGCTGCAATAGTCCCACTTGGAAAAATAATTTGCAGTGCTTTAATGAGAAGTGCACTGCAGGTATGAGGAAAATGTGAGCCCTTTTTTTTTTTTTTTCAAAAAACTAATGTTTTTGTAAAAATTTAGGTAGTTATGCAAAGCTCAATAGATTATAAAGATATTCTTGAAATAAAGAAGTAATATCTATCTCCTTAGAGTCATCCCTATCCAAGTGATGGATAATCTCTACATTCAGAAAATCACACAGACAAAAAAAAAAAAAAGCATGGTACAACTAATTTAGATGTCATATATGAGAGAATATCATTTCAGAATCTGGGTTCAATGTAGTGACACAAGTTTCAAGGAGAACAAGGGAGAAAACAATTGAAGCCATTGAGGTTGATAGACCTACAATATCTTATATGGTGGGAAGTGCTGGCTACTGTTGATACCTCTATAGGCTTGTATTTAGTGAAAGTTTTAAAAATATTTGCTCTACTCCATTCATGGAGATGATGGATGCTGAGAACTGGCTGGAATTCTAAGGGGTGAATTTTTGGCCATGTTGAAGTTTATACATGAATGCTGGAGAGTAGACTGTGGAAGCCTAGGGTGTTCATTGAGTGGTGGCCCTATCACACAATTCAAAAATTCTCTTTGTTCTTTTTTTCATCCTTTTCTGAGATCATGACAGAATATTAGATGTTCTTCAGTAAAATTTCGGAATATGTTATTGGAGCTCAATTACTTGTTATTGGCACACCCAACAGTGGAAACTTCACTTTTATCTGAATGCCAATATCAAGTTGTGGAAATGCAAATAGTTCTACATAGTGGTCATATAAATTAACCATACATCAATAGAAATCTGCAAATGAACCATGAATTTCTAATTTCAGTATTGATATTGTTGATATCTGTCCTTTCAGATTTCAAGAGGTAAAGCTTGTAGCCAATACCTCTGATCATGTTTCCTTCCGCTCCATAAGCATTATTCACTTACATTAATGGAAGTTGCTATTCTGGCTACTTAAAGGAAAACTGCAGTTGTACTGTTGCAAGGACAATAATGACTGATGCTTGTAAATACAATTTCTGTGGAAAAACTTTGCTAGTGCAACTAAAAGCAGGATGTATGATTTGACTGCAACAAAACAGGCGATACATTGAGGATGGTTAAGGGGAGTGCGCTGCACAATTTTTTTTTTTTTTATTTAGAAATAATGAATGATTATACTTTTGAGTTGTGAGTTGGTATAAAATTGAAGCCTGTAGGCATGAAGAAACAACACCAGGCAATGAATGAGGACTTGATGTAAGTTCAAATTTAATAAAATATATGAATACAATATAGCAGATTCTTCCAAAGAGTTTTGTAATTTACTGCAATGTTCCGGATATGTTTTCAGCTTGGGATTAAGGCTTAGTTGTTGTTGTTGTTGTATTCAGGATATATTTCCAGTGAATTGGGATTTAATGGATGTAAGTTTTTGCCAGATATTTACTGTCCATTCATGGTGGTGTTGTTGAACACTGCTATTCATGGGTCTATTGGTCTTTCCCTGATAATTTTTCATGGATTCCATTACCTCTATGTTCGGCACGGTTCTCTGTACTGTGATGCTTATATTCACATCATTAAATTTCCTGTTGTGCTTGGCAGTGTCCCATTGGTATAGGAAAGTTTAGTGATCTCATTATTATATTTAATTGCTTGTTTTTACTTGAATATATCAAGGATGTTGGAAAAGGTGCTACTCTGAACATTCTCTTTCTTCCACTTGAAACAGCCAAAGATAGATGAGGATCATCCTACATGGTTGCATCTCAGGATAAGAGACTTTGACCCAAGGTTAAATGGAAGTAAAACCAGGGGCTACAACTCGAAGGGCACCAATCATGTTGCAGATGGGAGATGGACTCTAGGTTTTCCAAATGCAAAAGCATGCGAGGCTGCTCGATTGACCATACTCGAGGAAACTAATAAGCAGAGATCTTCTGTCAGGACTGCACTTGCTTCGCTACTTTGAAGACCAATCAGATGGTTCTGGTGAGGGAAGCTCCGATTCAAGAGTTTGTAGGTAGGTTAACTAATCTCTCTCTCTCTCTCTCTGTGTTTTCATTTTCCTTTGAAAATTTTGTTGTTGTAACATAGATAGGAAACCTCTGCATAGTAAAGCTGAGTGAAAAATACCATTTGCGATAACAATGTTGTTGTTTTGTCCCTTATGTAATATGTTTAGAATGTGTAATAATTAACTGCAAAGCAAGTTTATCTAGTATTGAACATGTAACAGAAAATATAGTATTGAATATGTAATAGAAAGTAAGTATAAACAAAGACATAATTTCTTTCACCATCTAAAAGTTGATACATCTAGTAGTCTTGAAGCTTCAGAGTATCTCCTAAGCGAAAGGCCATCTCAAACAAGTTAATTGCATTTATATTTTCTTTCCGCTTTATTATTTATTTATTTTCGGCTACAATTTCTTTTCAAGTATTTTAGATTGTACTTGTTGGCATTGATAGGCTCTGTACCTATTTACGTTTTCTAGATAAGATATGACGACAACTTTTGGTTAGCAAGAAAAACATTTTCTTTAATTAAACTAACAATATATAAAAGGTAGTTTTTTCATAGGTGAAATGATTTAGCATCTTTCCATATGAAATGGGCAATTGATGCTTTAAAAGCCAAGAAATGAAACTGGAGAAGATAAGCCTCTACCTGGTAGACAATCCCAGTGTTTGGTTGCTTTAGTTGAAGTAAGAAGGACAAAGGTACAATTGCATGCTGGACATTTTAGGCTGAATTTAGCTAAATTATTTATCAGCCCCTCTGTTATTTTTCTGTGTCTGTATCCATAAATTGATAGTCATGCATGGAGTACTGTGTTTGCTGACCATTTACCAGTGTTCAATTATTGCTAGGTGACTTGTTAGAAATGAAAAACACTCCCTTGCTTTAATTTATTTTGGGTAATTCTTTTGTTTTTTTTTTCGCCAAATTATTTTGGGTAATTCAAGGATTTAGAGAATTACAAAACTACATAACACAGACTTAATTTGGTGTTCCTATACCATGGTCCAGCTCATAATTAAGAAGGAAACAAGTCAATTTGATGCAAAAATTTACTTTATAATCAATGAATATTGGTTCAATAGTATTAGAGTTGTTTTCAGGGATCTGAATGTGAGATTGTCTCTAGCAACTCACTAGATTCTGGCAATGATCAATGAATGATTGTAGAACTTACTCATAAGTCATGAGTAAAGCTTTTCCAACTCAAGGTTGTTTCATTTCTGGGCATTTATGTAAGCCTAAATGAAAAATTTTATTAATTTAGTACATATTTATAACTTAATTAGTTTATAATTATAGGCTGATTAGGGCTGGTATTCTTTTTAAGTTTTGTAAATCAATAATGTAGTGGGCTTATGCATATAGATAAATAACCATACAAATGAGCTCCGATACTGAAGCGCTGGAGGATATCTTCCATTATGTAAGGACATATAATTAGTACTTTTTAATTAAGAAATCCCGTCGATGGATATAGGAAACGCAGAGTTATCTCTATTATTATATAACTGATCGAGCTCTGCCAATTACAGAGTAATAAAGCAAGAAATTATTCACCTCTGACAATCCAGTGGATGGAATTTGGGGTTAAAAAAGGAACTAAATCCTGATTATGAAGCTTTTTTAATTAAAGGAAAGATACTTAATATGTAATTAAGCATAAAAATAAGGCAAACTTTTGGGAAAAGAAGTGAGTGGTACGTAATTCCATCACCTTTACATAAACAAGGCTGTCATGTCAAAATTAGAGCAACTTTTTTCTCCATGAAACCTTTAAAGTCTGCCACCCAGCCCAAAACTATTTATAAACACTAAATTAATATATATATTAATTCAAAAACTATTCTCTCTCTCTCTCTATCTCTCTTAGATATTGCTTTCACCCACATGGCCACGTCTAATAGACCAGAGATGCTTATTTGAAGCTTAAAAGCATAAAATGAGCGTCACTTTTGAGTAGATAATGCCATATTTTACTTTTAATATTGCTTTTATGAGAGACTAGTTGCTTTACTTTAAGCAAAAGAGAAAAAGATACAAACTCAGCAATAACCAGTGTGTGTAAGAGATGGTACTATATATATATATATATATATATATACACAATACAATTTATATACTCTCCCATCTATAATACTATACAATGCGTTTCCACACAAAAAAAGAAACTAAAGGGTTTGATGGTGAGGGAAGAGAAAAGATATATAATCCTAACTTTCACTTTAATACACTTTTAATATATAATACATATTGGATTGTATCAGTCATATTTTCATATTAAATTATATATCTATCGAGATTTATTAAATCTCTTCTCTGAATGAGCTAGATAAGCCTTATAATGTACATCTATATTTGCAAGTTACCTCTTCAATACTAATTCTGCAAGAATTAAGCTTTTGACTAATAAAATTATTAAGAGTAATATCATATTGATTGGGAATGAATAATATATGATGAAAACCTATCATCTAATTGGCTAGTTCTAATTATTTAAATTATGATAGTGCTCAATATACCAATATATATTTTATGTGTATTTATATTCTTAACACTCTCTTATATTTGTCTTCTTTTCCCATTCATAAAAATTAACATGATACCAGAGTAGGTTTGGTCCAATTTCTTTATTTTCTGGTTTTCTGTCTGAATGTTCAGTTTCAGCGGTCCAGTCCGTTGTTGCGCTGCGTTTTAGGGGGAGTGTTTGAATTTCTTTTCTGATTTCTCGAGTTGGATGTCCAGTCCCAACTGGCTCAGTTTCTAATCCAAGTGACAATTGGATCTTCATTTCCAATGTCACTTTAGGGGGAGTTCAGTTTCTAGTCTAAGCGACAATTGGATATTTATTCTCAATTGTCACTTGAGATGGAATATTAAGAGTAATCCCACATTGATTGAAAATAAATAATATAAGTAGTTAATATATGATGAGAGTTTATTATCTAATTGACTAATTCTAGTCATTTAAATTATGATATAGCCCAATATACCAATATGTATTTTATGTGTTTATATTCTTAATATTCTCCTATATTTGTCTAATATATTGGATACTATCATAATCTAAATGACTAAAAATAGCTAATTAAATGATAGGCCTCACCATATATTATTCATTCTCAATTAATGTGAGACTACTCTTAATATTCTCCTCAAGTGACAATTAGGAATGAATATCCAATTGTCACTTGGACTAGAAATTGGACCGGCTAGAACTAGACATCTAGCTCGGGAAACCAAGAAAGAAATTTAAACACTTCTCCTGAAACGCAGTGACAATATCGGATCGGACCGCTGGGATTGAATATCCAGACGAGAAATCAGGAAATTAATAAATCAGACCAAACCTGCTATGATACTAAATTAATTTTTATGAAAGGACAAATATAAGAGAGTATTAAGAACAAAAATACACATAACACATATTGATATATTGAGCATTATCATAATTTAAATGATTAGAACTAGTCAATTAGATGATAGGCTCTCACCATATATTAATCATTCCCAATCAATGTGAGATCACTCTTAATAAAGATTATATATAAAGAGCAAAACTAAATCTTTATATATATATATATATATATATATATAGAGAGAGAGAGAGAGAGAGAGAGAGAGAGAGAGCAAGTAACAGTTAGGAAAGGCTTTTGTTACAGTTATTCTTTATATTTAAAACAAAGTTAACCGTTATTGGTGAGAAAAGAGAAAGAGAAAAGATGAAAGAGAGAGTATGGGTTAGAGGGGACTTAGCTAGGGTGTGTCCTAAGCGACTATATATATTCCTTCTATCTTTCATTCAAACACTCCTTTTGTGGCATTTGCAGAATTGCTTTGTTTGTTCAAATTATTTGGGTGCGCTTTGTATGTCTTTTTAGGCCAACAAAGATATAACCTTTTTGACTGGCATTTGGTGACTGATGAGAAAGAATAAACTCTCTCCCTCCCTACTTTTACTTGTTTTTGGATTATTTGTTGTTGTTGATCACCAAAAATACTACTATATAGCTACGACTAGTTGGGTCCTACTCACATATACACATTTTGTGCTGCATGCCTTTGTTTGCACTCTCTATATATCAAATACACTATTCGACTCATAGGTGTATTATAATTAGTTACACACCCATTTTCACTTATAATTTGATTTGATGGAAACAAGGCAATTTTTCTTAATTTGCATTAAAGAATTTGTAATAATAGGGTGTTTGTCTTGTAGAGTAGAAAGTTATGAATTTAAATTTTAAAGTTTTTAATGTATTTATATAAATATATATGAAAAGAAGGCACATACACAAAGGCAGTGGAATTTGAAACATTCCCAACGATGACAATCCCCTTGTTTTTTTCATGTCATGTCATATACAAATGCTCTTTTCTTGGAGTTCACTACAAAAGAAAGAAAAATATTAACGTTCTTTCTTTCTAGTTGTTTGGAATTGGCTGGTAGTTATAGCTATGGACTACTCTCTAGTTGTTCATAAACAACATAAATGTGTGACTATATAAAGAGCTTTTTTATTTAGATTAAGTTTCTCTTTTCTTCTCTTTTGAGTTTTGATTCCTCTAACCCCATAATTTCTTTTTTTTCTTTTGTGACCTTTACTTTTGAAGGAGACATTGAGACTGAAAGTATTAGCAGTAAACACTGATTTTTGAAACAGGTAAAAGTCGAAGATGATTGAGGAATGAAAGGTAGATCTCTCGTTTGCTGTGTAACCAAAATTATATAATTTGTTTATAATGAAATGCATATAGATTATAAGATGAGCATTAGTATTAGTATTGGTAGTAGTATAGTGGTGTAGCTCTCCTTTCTATGCAAAGGCACGCTAGGGGGAATATAAGACCAGCAGGGACCTAACATGGGCCACAACAAAGCAAATTTAAAACATCCACCTTAATTCTCATTTACTCTGTAATTAAACAAGAAACAAGAACTTAACTAATATGGACTGAGGCTTTTTGACCTCTCACATGATCAGTAGTGTAATGTGTGTGAGATATAATAGTAAGCGTCTATTTTCAAAATTATCATAATTTTAAGGTGTATACGTATTTTTTTTTTTATTCTGTATGTTTATACATTTCAAAAGAAAAACTTACGTTGGAAAGTAAGAGTTCAACTAACCGTGTTTATAAATTTATTGTTTAAAAGTTTATTAACCGTGTTTATATTTTTTTTGACTTCAAACTAGAAGTATATATATGGACCCAAGAAAAAGTGGCTCTTGTCGTTTAAGGGTTTTTTTTTATAAGTATAATTTGAATTTTGTTAATTAATGACGCTTTCTTTTGATAATTAGTAGTATTATTTAATTGTTGCTTTTAGAATGATATGGTATGAATCTCGTGTTCTTCCATTAGAAATTAGAATATATAATATTAATTGAGAGAAATTTTTAAGTAGACCGAGTCTATCATATTATTTATAAACTAAATTAATAAAAATATGTAATGACATATTAATTAATTAATTATAAATTATTAATTGATATGGTTTATTTCTATTGAATTAATTTATGAGTGATTTGTCATCATTAATTGATGTGTCATATTTTTATTAGTTTAATTTATGAGTGACGTCGTATATTTAATGCACCTAAAAATTTTTCATTGGTTAAATAGTTTTGAGGATAAGTCAATATACATATATATATATATATATAGAGAGAGAGAGAGAGAGAGAGAGAGGTAATGTTTTAGAAGCTCAACTAAATCATATGATAATATATAGAGAAGCGATATTGGTACTTTCAAAATAATTTCTAGCGGTACTCTTTTTGTGAAAATTTTTTATTTAAACAGATTTTCTTACTCTTTTGTATTTAAAAAAAATAATAATATCACTGTCACTTTATTTACTCATGCAAAGAAAAAAAAAAAGTCTTCAACTTTTTTACTCTGGAAAAAAAAATACAAATTTTAAAATTTTAAAAAAACCAAAATTTAAAGTCATTCAATTATAAAAAAAAAAAATTCATCTTGATATAATCTTAGAAAAGAAAGAAAATTTTTACTATAAAAAAAAGAAAATTATCTTGATATAATCTCATAAAAGAAAGAAAATTATTGCCTATACTAAGAGTATAAACTTATCTTATACAACAAATTAATGAATGATGAGATATTTCTTCAAATATGACTCTTTTATATATTTTTTGCCTAGTACCATTGTTTGCTTTTTGTGTTCTTATTTCATTGGATTAATATATACAACATGTCTAAGCAAGAATTATCTAGAAAAGAAAATCTCTCTTTAACTAAATTAAAATTTTTCCATTCGGATAATTCTTACCTATATTAGGTATATACACCAATCCAATGAGATATAAACATATAGAATAAAAAGGATACTGGTGTTTTTCACTGGGTAAAATATACAAAAGAGTCATATTTAATAAAATATTTTATCACTCATTAGTTTAATGTATAAAATAAGTCTATATACTAAGTGTAGGTAAAAATTTTTTTTTTTTTTTTTTTATTCTCTTCTCCATCATTATCCCTTCAATTTCTGCAAAAATTATTATAGTAAATTACTTTAATATTTGAGCCTTAATTAGCCTCCTTTTTAATTTTTCACTAAACCATGGCCATTGACTCACCATAACTACCACTTTTCCGGATCGAATATAAAGGATTAATCTGCATGATATTAATTTCACTGAACAACCCATTTTCAAGAACCCTAAGTGCTATGCTTCTTGATAACTTACTCAACTTAATTTTAATTAAACCTTGCTTGTTTCACAGTGTAAATAAACCCTCCAACACTGAGTTCGACTCATATATTTTCTCCGAGTGAAGTCTATTTATCTTTCCCATTAAAACTACTCTTCAAAACCTGTGGGACTCCGTACTAAGCTGCCTTTTCTTTTCCGCAGGTTTTGCTTCCAGCGATAATATTATATGAGCAACTCATGCAATTTCTTTTTTGGTGATAATTGAATGACTTTAAATTTTCAGTTTTTTTTTTTTTTTGGAATTGAAAAAATTGTAATTTTTTTTTTCAGAATAAAAAGTTAAATATAAAGACTTTTTTCTTTGTATGAGTAAATAAAGAGAGAGATATTATAATTTTTTTTTAAATATAAAAAGGAAAGATAGTCTATTTAAGTAAAAGAATTCTTAGGAGGAGTACTGTTATAAACTATTTTGGGAATGACAATATCGTCTCCTTCATCATGTGGAATTTTTACATTTAGCGTTATTCTTATTCTGTTATGTATACAATGAACAGTAAATGTTAAATAATAATAATAATGCAAGGGTTGAAAGTTAATTAAAAAAATATATATGTATATAAAGATAAATTTTACAATGGCCTAAAAAAACTGGCCCTGAAAAATCTTTTATTTTAGAGCTCAATTTCGATAAAAAAATACTTAACTCAAGTTTTATATAGATAGCAACCTAGCTAGACTTTATATATTATTTTTAAACTTCATTTTCTTTCAATGTGGGATTATGATATCACAATGCCAAGTTATTCAAGCTTCTCAAGCAAGCACAGCATGCCAAGGTACATGCGGCTTGTTACAAATTTAGCAAAATATATAAAATTGACTTATAGTTCTATTTCAAGACAATAAATAAAAGTAGTAAAAAATAATACCTAAACATCCATTAATTTTCTGATACAATGACTATAACACCATCTATAAACAATGTATAATAATATTTCAAATTGTTAAGTCTCTATCCATTAAAAAAAAAAAAATTATTTTAAGAATAGACATTAGAATTCAAATCTCATCGATAAAATTAATGTTAAATAAGAGAGAAAATAAAGCAAACTACTAATCGTAAGTGTATATATATATATATATATATATATATATATATATATATATATATATAACATGAACTCCTAATAAGAAAAAAAAAAAAAAAAAAAAAAAGCAAACCCACCAAACAATGGCCTTGACCCCTTGGACTAGGGGAGTTCGTTATAACATATGTTCTCAATTGATGATTTGTTTGCTCATTTTTGAAGGGAAGAAAAAGAGAGATAGAGAGGGTTCAAAAGCTCTAATAACTTTATAAAATAATGGAGAAAGAGAGAGAGAGAGAGAGAGAGAGAGAGAGAGAGAGAGCAAATTTAGAAAAGAAAAAAGAAGGAAAAGGGAAATGAGGGAATGTTTTGTGGGTTCTTAATCCCCATGCAATATATCTATATATGTATGTAATATATAGCTTATATTATATAAATGAAAATAAAAATAAAAATGGAATAAAATAAGTAAATGGAAAGGCTTTATTCCCTGTCTTAGAGTCCGGAAGAAAATCGTACACAGTTCCCGATTCCTTGAGACATTTAGTCCCCATTCTCTTTTCATTTCAGAGACTTTGGAGCTTGCACCTGAAAAAGATATCTCATATTACTATTATTATTCTTCTCTCACTGATCATTATTTCCTTTTAATTTAATTACCCAGTCTAAATTATTACATTAATCACAATTTTTAATTTGCCCATTCTTTTCATTGCTACAAGTTATTAATAACCAGAGATTTTTCTAGTATTGAGAAGAAATTCAAAACCTGATTAATTGTACAAGTTGTATATATATATTTATCACTTTTTTTAGTATTGGAAAGAAATTCAAATATATATATATATATATATATATATATATATATATATGACTTTCATTGTCAGGGTTTGAACTCTTATAAATTTCTATACACTAGGACATAGTTAAATACTCAAATATTCAATTACTAGCTAGTTAATAGTTGAAACCCAAGCACTACCTATAACAACAATAAGTATAGGCTTTTAAATTATTTACTGATTTGATATACTTTCATGTGGGTAATTAGTTGGGTTTAATTGAGATTATACATTTTTATTTTATGTTCTTAAAAGTAGTAATGGGTTTCAAAGGGTTAAAAGAAAGTTGATTATGTTAGGATTTGTTGTGCACTTAGGGAGATAATTTTTAGGTTAGATAGGTTAAAATTAATGTTATTTAATATGTATTTTGCCTAAAAGAGAGAGACCCACTTAGGAAAACCATATAAATATTTATATGTTTTTATGATCAAAGCCAAAGAAAGAGAGAGAGAGTTGGCAAAAGCTGAATTGCCTTTGATACTGGCGCAATTCGTCCCTCTTGTCAGCACATGCATTCCACTTTCCACTACAAATTCGACTTTGGACCCCAAAATTTTACCTCACCTACAAGAAAGGCATTGCCCCATCCTTCCATATATTTCTCTCCCTCCTCTTATTTGCTATCTTAATTTGATCTCCTCCAATCCACTCTACCAACCAACATAACATCACAATCCCAAAACATCGAACCCTAACAAAACCACCCAAAAAATAACTATGAACCTAAAATCTCTACTGACCCATCTTTGATCTCTTGAACCCATTTATTAACTTTTTTGTTTTTCCTCTATCAAGCTGAGTTCGAAAAAATGAGAGCAGGAGGTTGCACAGTCCAACAAGCTCTAACAGCAGAGGCAGCAACTGTTGTTAAACAAGCTGTAACTTTAGCTAGACGGCGTGGCCATGCTCAAGTTACTCCTCTTCATGTTGCTAACACCATGCTTGCTTCTTCTACTGGATTATTAAGAACAGCTTGTCTTCAGTCCCACTCTCACCCTCTTCAGTGCAAAGCCTTAGAGCTATGTTTCAACGTTGCTCTTAATCGTCTTCCAGCTTCAACTTCAAGCCCTATGTTAGGTACTCATTCCCAACACCAATACCCATCAATCTCTAATGCCTTAGTTGCTGCTTTTAAAAGAGCTCAAGCTCACCAGCGTCGCGGCTCTATTGAAAACCAGCAGCAACCTCTTCTGGCTGTGAAAATAGAGCTGGAACAACTTATAATTTCCATTTTAGATGATCCTAGTGTTAGTAGAGTCATGAGAGAAGCCGGTTTTTCGAGTACTCAAGTTAAAAGCAATGTTGAACAAGCTGTTTCTTTAGAAATTTGTTCTCAAAGTACTACTCCTCCACCTTCTTCTTTAAGTAGTAAGTCCAAAGAAAACAACAACAATAATAATAGTAATCTTTCAATAACTCCAAAAACAATTAGCAAACCAATTAGAAATGAAGATGTTACAAGTGTTATAGAGAGTTTGATGAACAAAAGAAAAAGAAGTACTGTGATTGTTGGAGAGTGTATTAGTAGTTTAGAAAGTGTTGTTAAGGGCGTAATGGATAAGATTATTAAAGGAGATGTTCCTGAAATTTTAAGGGAAGTGAAATTTTTACCATTTTCAATTTCTTCTTTTGGTCAACTCTCTAGAGTAGAGGTTGACCATAAGCTTGAAGAAGTTAAAGGGCTTGTTAGGAGCTATTTGAGCAAAGGGGTCATCTTAAATTTGGGAGATCTTAAATGGGTTATAGAGAACCGAGATTTAATGGAATACATGATCATGGAAATTGGGAAATTATTGGGTTTTTGTGGAAATGGAGAAAATAATAATGGGAAATTTTGGATTTTGGGAATTGCAACTTTCCAAACATACATGAAATGTAAATCAAACCATCCATCACTAGAGACTGTTTGGGGTCTTCATCCTATTACAATTCCTGCAGGCAGCTTACGCTTAAGTCTTATCACCAACAGGTAAAGTTCGACATAATTGTTACTTTTTTTTTATTTTTTTCTTTGGATGGATTAGAATTCCTTTTCTTCTCAATTAAGGAAAAAGAATCACTGTTTATACATTTTTTTTTCTTTTTAGTTTTTTTTTTATTAATTCATCATGAATAGATGAAAAGAAATCCTGAATAAAGTTCTTCTTTAATTCCTTTTTTTTTTTTTTTTTTTCTTTTGGTGACTTAAAATTTAAGTTTTCTTCCTATTTGCAAGATCGTGAAAAAGAAAAAGTATATATAACGATGAAACTTTAGCAAAATTTTTATTTTATGTGCTAAAATGAGATTTGAATTTTTCCCATCTATAAAGCATTAATTTTCATTTTTCCTTTTCTTTTGGCTTTTATTTTTCAAAGTATAGCTATGGGGAAAAATAATATATACTTCAATAATTTAACTGTTTTTTCTTTATAAAGGCTATAATTTATAATAACTTGATTAAATTTTGGCTTTTTCAGTGATATACAAAGTCAGTCCATAAGCAATACCAAAGCAGATCAAAATTGCTGGATTATACTTGAAAGTGAAGATCAAGAAAAGCAACTCTCTTGTTGTCCTGATTGTACAGCCAAGTTTGAAAATGAAGCTAGAAGCTTACAAATCAGTAGCACTTGTAATAGTGACACCACCACGACTTCTACCCTTCCTGCATGGCTTCAACAATGCAAAAATGAGAACAAAAGACTTAACTGCAATGATCAGGTAATTAATTAATTGATACATTTTTTTTTTATTAATTAGACAATTATCATTGCAGTTCAAACTTGCAATCTCACAATATACTAAAGACGATTCTAAAATTACTTGGCCAAAACTGATCACATCAGACATTGACTATTCTTGTTATTTGTGTTATTTCTTTCTAATTTATCAGGATTGTGTCTCCATGAAAGATCTTTGCAAAAAATGGAACTCAATTTGCAATTCAATTCACCAACCACCCTATTCTTCTGAAAAAACAATCACATTCTCTTCCCTGTCACCTTCTTCTTCTACTTCTGCTTTCTCTTATGAACATCAATACGTTAATTTGCACCAAACCCATTATCATCATCAAGACTGGCCAATGGTTGAACCAAAGCAGCAATCATGGAGAGACCGAGACCGCCATTTTTGGAATGAACCCAGTTTGAGAATGTATTTTCCAGAGCATACAGATTATCTCAAACATCCATTTTCGTCGAATCCAAATTCTACTCCAAACTCAACTTCTTCAAGTGACTTCATGGAAATGGAGTATCTCCACAAGTTCAAAGAGCTGAATGCTGAGAACTTGAAAACCTTGTGCAATTCATTGGAGAAAAAGGTTCCATGGCAGAAAGATATAATCCAAGAAATCGCGAGCACAATCTTACAATGCAGGTCAGGCATTGTAAGAAGAAAAGGGAAAGCAAGAAATAGTACAATTAGTGAAGTTGCTAAAGAAGAAACTTGGTTATTCTTTCAAGGCGTTGACATGGAAGCTAAAGAGATAATAGCGAAAGAATTAGCTAGATTAGTGTTTGGATCTCTAAATAATTTCATTTCAATTGCGCTGAGCAGCTTTTCATCAACAAGAACAGCAGACTCAACAGAAGATTGTAGAAACAAGAGATCAAGAGATGAACAAAGTTGCAGCTATATAGAAAGATTTGCTGAGGCATTATCAAGAAACCCACATAGAGTTTTCTTGATAGAAGATGTTGAACAAGCAGATTATTGCTCGCAAATGGGATTCAAAAGAGCGATTGAAAGTGGAAAAATAAGCAAAAATAATGGGGAAGAAGTTTTTCTTGGCGATGCCATTATCATTTTGAGTTGTGAAAGCTTCAGTTCAAGATCAAGAGCTTGTTCTCCTCCAATTAAACAGAAAACAAATGGTTCTCAAGATCAAGAAGAGAAAGGTTCTGGTTCTGGTTCAAAGGAGGAGACAATGATAAGCCCTTGTGTTCCATTGGATTTGAATATCTCCATTGAAGATGACAGCACTGAGGATGAATCAATTGATGACATTGGTCTTATTGAATCTGTTGATAGAAGGATTATCTTCAAGATTCCTGAGTTATAATTAATTAGGAAATATTTTTTCTTTTTCTTTATATGGTTTTCTTCTTCTTCTTCTTTTTTTAAGTTGTTTAATTAATTAACTAGTTTTTTTTTTTAGATTTTTAATTTCATATATAGGATTAATTTCTAGGGGCTAGAGTTGAAGGGGAAAAAAGTTGCTTCTTTTATGTAAAATCACATTGTATATTATCGTCCAGTAGTTATCTTCATGTAATACCTTTGTTTTTTTTTTTCATCGTTAACTTTTGTCACAATTTTTATTTTTAATTTTTCCTTCACAAGAAGATGTGTGTATATATACATACCTTAAATTTTCATATTTCTTGTTTTCTTTTGAAGATCCTTGCACTTTTTTTCCACCAATTTATGCATGGATCCAAGTGCAATCGTGCATGAAAGAAAACTAGCTTTTGATCGGACAATGTGGGATATTTCAAGTATTTCAAGTATTTTACTATGTGAATTTAGTCTATAAGTGACATAATAAACTCAGCTTATTTAAAAATTTTCTATAAAGAGTATTTTTCATTGAAATTTGAAAAATTAATGCTAAAATACACTTTTTTTTTCATTTTTAATGTTGTAGTAATTCGCTATATATATTTACCTATTTATTTATTTTTTTACTTTCTAGTAAATTCTTTTAAAAAAATCTTGTTAAATACATAATTTTTTTTTGATAAGTCAAGGCCACATATTAATATGAAAAGATGTCCACAAATTATAAAAAGAAAACTTAGGCCAATACTGCACAGAGAAGGTCAAAGGGGAGCAAAATACAAAAAAAAAAGAAAAAACGATACATGAAGAAACTAAAAACAATCAAAACTAACAAATAAAATTACAGCCAAACAACTATAACACTTATCCTTTGAACTCCTTGTTTTGCAAGACAATCAGTTAAGGAGTTTGTTTCTTTGAAAGAGTGGACAAAACTGATCAATTTAATAGCGAGTAGAGCGTTTTCCATCGGATTAAATAAATTTTGAACCTTCTAAGGTTTATAAATTATGTGGCTATTCATTCAACTGACAACAACTTGTGAATCTAATTCTGACACAGCGTAAATAAAAAGGATAAATCCAATTTAGAGTTTTCAAAATATGACTGAATTATTTGATATGTTAAACAGGCTAAAATAAGAGTCTAAATAGAGGGTCCGAAACCCTAGATATAAAACTGCTATAAATGGCGAGATTACAATATTACCATAAATCAAAATAGGAAACTAAATAAGATGAATGCTATAAACGATGTCTAAAACAGAGCTAAATATTAAGACTTATGACAGAAATATAAAGTTTTCATGAATAGACTAACTGCCATTTTAGGTGTCCAAACAAAGGAATTTGGCCGAAAAACGACGTCACTCATCGCCAAAAGCAATGACTTTGAGCCGGTGGCCTGTTTCCTTTTGAATCGCACATTTATAAGACCCAAAATCGCAGTTAGCCCGAGTTAGTATTTTTTGTACTTGGGTTGCTGCTTACCCCAACGGCTTAGGAATCTCTCTGAAATAGCCTCCACGTCAAATTCGAAAATGAAAGAGCAGGTGTTGATTATTTGATTATTAGCTGTCAAAAGTAGAGCTTATGATTATTCAAATCTCAACAGCATTAAAATTTCCTTTCAATACTAATTACTTCCTCAATAGTGTTATTTATATCAACATGTTGTATTTTGTAATTTAACCATCTTGGAAGACACCAAATATGGGTGATAAAGAATAAAATTAGCCTCTAATAATCAAAAAACACATGCACATAAGAGATTTCCATTTTTTTTTTCCCTTATAAATAGGTAAAGAAATGGTTTCTAAGTCCTCACATCTAGACTGTCTCTATTTTTCTCTCCTAATAACCTATCAACTTAGACATAGGAGACTCTCCTCCAGGTCAGCCATAGTGAGCCCCCTAATCCTACTTTTCTTTATCTATAGGTCAAACCCCTTATTTTTGAATCTAAGATATTTCAAGTGATATTTTGAGACTGTCAACGTCAATCCAAATATATTTTTTATATATTTCTCATGCCTTAAATTTAATTTTGTACTATTTTGTACTATTACTTGTTAAAATACAATGCGAATATGTTAACATCTTTTCATGCATAAATTATTTGCAATAATTATGCATCATAAATGCTAAACTATAATTATAACTGATATATAATTAATTCTGCATCTCAAATATTGTCACTTTGCATGTGCATTGTTGCTGATATCAATACTCTGAAAGTAAATTATTTTTATAAAATAGATTTCAAATGAATTCATTATTTTTGCGGGGGAGTAAGAGTCCCACAAATTTCACAAAAATTTTACGTAATTTGATTAAAATTCATTGCTTGAATGACGCACTTGATTTGAGTTCACAACATGCTCTATTTGTAAAGACATTGCTATATTATTCTCTATTGCAGTATTAAATATAAATTATTAATGTCTATTAGGACTTCTCATGAACTCATGATGCATAGGATTATTCTATAAAACTTACCTTATAGCCCGAATGAGCATCTCACATGAATTTGTGATTCATAAATCATGCATCTCCTATTTAATTTCTAAATATTCTCATGTAATTATTATTTGTGGTAGGAAAGATTGGATAAGTCATCATTACTTTGGTGAGAATAATAGTGCTTGACTTGGGAAAAAGCATTATGTAATTCAGTTTGTGAGCCGCATGCAACTTAAAGACCTAGTGAACTTTAGTAAAAGACCGCAAAGCATAAAATCTTTATCATAACGAGGCACCTAAAGACCTATTGAATTCTACATGAAAGTATGAGAGGCACATAAAGACCTAGTGAACTCTAGGCAAAAGATCATGAGGCATAAAATCCTTATCATAGCGAGGCACCTAAAGACCTAATAAACTTTAGGCGAATTCCAAGAGGTACCTAAAAGATTTAGTGAACTTTAGATAAAAGTTTTAGAAGCACCTAAAAACCTAGTGAACTCAAGATAAAAATCCAAAAGACATCAAAAGACTTAGTGAACTCTAGGCAAAATTTGCTAGACACTAAAAGGCCTAATGAACTCTAGGTAAAGACTTGCGAGGCATATTATTATTATCTTAAATCCTTTATAGATGAGGTGTGTTATCAAAAGATCGTTATTCGAGGCAGATTTCTAAAGTCTTTTATCAGTGAGGCATATTATTATCTTAAATCATCTATCGATAAAACATATTATCAGAAGACTTTTGTGCAACGTGGATTTCTAAAGTTGTCTATCAACAAGGCATACTATTATTTTAAGTTCTCAATTGATAAGGCATATTATTAGAAGATCTTTTTGTGAGGTAGATTTCTAGTTTTCTCTATGAATAAGGTATATTATTATCTAAGTCTTTTATCAATGAGGCATATTATTTGAAGACCTCTAAGTGAGGCTGATTTTTAAAATCCTCTATCGACAAGACATATGAATATCAAAGTCTTCTACTAGCAAGTCAATATTATTATATGAGTCCTATATTAGCAAGACATATTATTCTATTTGACCTACGAGCAAGGCAAGTATTCTTAAGACCTTTATCAGCAAAGCATGTTATTATCATATAAATCCTTTATCAGCAAGTCACATTATTATCATATAAGTTCTCTATAAGTAAGTCATGTTATTATCATATAAGTCTTCTATTAGCAAGGCACGTTTTATCATATAAATCTTTTATTAGCAAGACACACTATTATTATATAAGTCCCATATCAAAGATATATTATTATTATTTACACTTACATTGGTTGCACATATTAACCAAAACCTCTATTAGCGAGGCATATTATTTAAAGACCTCTAAAAAGGGATAAACTTGAAGCTATTTGGATAATTTTGAAGCTATATAGAATTGAAGACTCCAAGCTATTTGGATCAACTTGAAGCCATTTGGATAATTTTGAAGATATA
Source organism: Reutealis trisperma (assembly GCA_947687605.1). Lineage (NCBI taxonomy): Eukaryota > Viridiplantae > Streptophyta > Magnoliopsida > Malpighiales > Euphorbiaceae > Reutealis > Reutealis trisperma. The sequence goes on along the minus strand of CANTUT010000052.1, from coordinate 2,867,835 downwards.
CGAAATTGAAGACTCAAAGGTATTTGGATAATTGAAACTATTTGGAAGACTTGAAATTATTTGGAATCTATAAGTTCACATATCTTAGCATTGAAGACTAGACTTAAAGATCTTAGAAATATAAGACCACACGACAATATGGTAATAATCATTTAATGATCATTTACATGCTCTATATGCAAGCCAACAATATAGCTCACATCCCTATTCAGGCGTCCAGTTGCCTTTATTCCAAACTCCTTAGTTCGCATCTCCACCCAGGTATCCATTTACCTCCATATTGAACTCGTTAACTTGCATCTCTCTTCAAGCATCTATCTACCCTTGCATCAAGTTCTTTAGCTCTCCTTTATAGCACTGAGCTCCTCTGCTTGCCTTTGTAGCACCGAGCTCCTACGTTTACCACTCTAACATTGAGCCCCTCTGCTCACCCCTCTAAGACCGAACTCCTTAATTTGTCTTTCAATTTTGAGATTGTTAGCTCACCTCTGCATTTAGGCACCTGACTACCTCCACATCGAACTTCTCTGCTCGCATCTCTATTTAGGCATCTAGCTGCCTAGATATCGAGTTTGTCAGCTTGCCTATCTATTTAAACATCTAGTTGCCTCTCCACAACTCACTTCTCTATTCAGGCTTCCAACTACTTACAAATCGAGCTCTTCAGCTTGCCTCTCTATTCAAGTGCCCAACTATCTCAACATTAAGCTCCTTGGCTCTCCTCTATATTCAGGCATCCAGTTGCCTCTAGATAGAGTACCACAGCTTGCTTCTATATCAACCTTCATTTTGACTCCTTTATCTAAAGTATTCATAAATCTCATTATAATTATATTATTTATCTACTCCTTTAATTAGCCCACACCTCGATATGCTCAAATAATACTAGAGAGTGGGAGACTTCTAACAACGAATAAAATTGGCCTCCAATAGTCTAAGGATACATGCACATAGGGGTTCCCATGTTTTCCTATAAATAGGTAAAGAAATGACCTCTAGATCCCCACTGCAAGACTCTCTTTCTAGATCCTCTCTATTTTTCTCCACTAGTCTACTAATTTAAGCATTCGAGACTATCTTCTGATTGAGCCTCTGGAGTGCCTATGATCCTGCTTTTCTTTGTCTACAGGTCTTACTCTTCACTCTTGCACCATGGAAACTAAAAAGCTAATTTATTCCTCTTGAATGGGGTACTCAATTATCCCACCATGATTATGTTGTTTGTAATGGCTCAATTTTATATATATATATATATATCATGATTATTGTAATTAATTTATAAATCATAGGCATCAACATTTACACCTTTTCCTTGTAAATCATCATCTTCTTATATAGGCTTTTGTGGGTGGGGCAGGCAGGTATCTTTTAATAAATCAAATCACATCAATTTAAATTAAAAAATGACACAGGAAAATCGGATGCTTCCTAGTAGGATATCCTAGTTGTAGTAAGTAACTAATTAGACAAATCAAAAAGAAAACACATTAATTGTGCTTATGGAATATAAAATTGATTAATAAAAATATTAAAATTCTTAAGCAATATACAATTTTAAATAAAAATAAAATCTAACACAATCAATTAATAAAAATTAAGTAATTAGGAAGTAAAATATTTGAAATCTCTATATAGAATCTTTAAATTTGAATCTCATGAAAATAGAATTGGAATGTTTCTGAGAGGGAAAAAAAATTATCAGTAGACTTCGTAAATGTCAAAAATTAAAAACAAAATGATTGAATACTTTGAAGGTTTAATCTAAATAATAAATAGGTACATTCTTCAGCTTGATCAGTAAAATTCCCAATTCACTCATCTCCCCTCTTTGTAATTTGTAAACATTAAAAAAATTATTAATTAATTAACATCTCAAGTGCATAAGCAATGAAATTATTTTGGTGAATATATTGGTATATTAATTAGCTGTAGTAACAAAATCTTTATTCTAGTCTATATGTAAATAGTATATGAAGCACATTGAATGGGTTTTTGAGATAATACTGTTTTGAGGTCAAAGGTGAATAAGAGGGCCCTTATGAATTGAAAGTGATGTTTATATTTCCATGTGCATAAAGAGAGAACACTAACAACAGTGCTTATACAAGTCTTTTATATATAGATTAAAGTCTATTTCTATTCCAGAGTCTAAAATTATTATTGGGTACTAATATATATGAGTTTACCTTGTTGATCAAATGTAGCTTTTATATTGAAACTAATTTCAAATCCTTAAACAAAGACAAAAGAATCTTAATGCATAAATAGTTTTAGGAAAATACCTATTTACATTGGGTGTATATACTCAACCAATAAAATGATAAAACAAAAATACACACAATAGATTTGGGTATGAGTGTCTTTTCATAAGGAAAAGAAAGGATAAAAACATAAATTTGTTGGTAAAGATAGTCATGAGTGAACATTCTGTCACTCCTAAATATTTGTTTAATCAACCCATTTTTAGCTGTTGGAATATTTCATCTTGGATAAGTGAAATTCAATTGAAACTTGTAGTTTTGAATGTTCAATTTTATAAACTATATATAAGATGCTTAATTAAATGATTGAATTTCAAAGTTATTGATTTTCTTTCTGTTGTATTTTGGGTTGCATTATAATAATTAAAATATAAATTATTATTTTAATTTAGTTATATTATTAAAGAAATTAGATAAAGAAAATAAAATTAACTAGATTTAGTTCATTTATTTTTTTTAAAATATAAATCTTTTAACCATGCATATTATATATTTTTATCTAAATTTTTGATATATTAGTAATTTTTCTATACTTATATATATTTGTAATATATATTGTATATGTATATCTTGTATTTTAATTATATATGTAATAAGTGTGCACATTTTTAATTAATTTAAAATTAATTAGACTTAAATTATAAAATGAGATGATATGATTAAAATTCTCTATATATTTAGGTTGAAAATTTTTGTTGAAGTAAAAAAAAAAAAAAAAGGGAAGAGGAGTTTGAGAAAGAAATAAGAATTTGTAGAGGAATAATTAATGTCAAGAAAGGATAGTAAGATTAAGGTATGATTCAAAACGTAAGAGTTGTGCAAAGGAGAAGCAACTTTTGTGCTTTAGAAGGGAAAAGCAAAATCTTCCCTAAGAAATATCAAAAGAAAGCACTACTTTTCATGCTTTGTAATTGTGATGCGTTTTTGTAAAAAGAATAAACTTTTCTTTCTTTCTTTGATTTTTGTAACCCAACATTCTCATCTTTGGAAAGCATTGGAAAGTTGTGGTATAATAAGGGCTCAAAATAAACTAAAGTGAATGATTAAAATAGAACATTATTTTTTAAAAAAAATTAATTACTTAATTAATTATATGACCTTAGTTTTAGAAATTTTTTTTTGTTATATATCAAGTAATTTTTTAAAAAATTTTTGTCTATGCCAAATAATTCTTTTATAAGAAGTCACCTTATTAATTTTTTTGCACAGACATTATATTTTTGTAGATTACAATTAAAATTTATGCAGACTAATATATTTAATATATATTTTTTAGAGTATTAAGATATTTTATTTATATTAATATTCAAAATAATTTAAATAAAAGTATGCGTGAAATGCAAACTCTTGACTAGTTAATTAATTATTTAAATTTTCTTTATTAAAAAAAAAAAAAAAAAAAAAGACATACATAGATAAGCATCTCTTCTTTAAACCTTAAAGATGTTACTACTTTAGAATCACAAAAAGATTGATTATCTCTTGACAACTTTAAATTAAATTAAAATCCATAGGCATATATAAGAAGGGAATTTGTCGCTTCTTCAATTCTTGCTTTTTACTAATGCAATAATATTTATTTACAGGACAAAAGTTGTGTTTGATGAGTTGCTCAGTTGCAATCTTTCTCTTCTTTTGAACTAAATCCAGCTTAATTGTAATATTCTCTTTTCTACTTTTCACTCATCTCTGTCTCTTTTTTAAAGCTTTTTACCAATTCTCTAAAAGGAAGAAGCCTCTACCTTAGACTGCTTTTTATTTTTTTAAATTACTTCATCTTTTTTTTTTTTTTTTTTTTAAATTTTCGCAATATCTTCTTGTAGATGAGGTGGCAACATTTACTTCAATTATTCGTCACGCTCTCAATAGTGTAGTTCTATGGTTAATTTTTTAGGTGTATTCAATATGCATAAAAATAATGCATTTTTAGTCAATTAGGTATTATATGATTAATCTTCTCATTATTTTTAGAAGTGTTAAAAAAATTATCACATATCGAAAATAAATAACAATATAAAGAGTCTTATAACAAACTTGAGTTTTAAAATTAAATTTGAGTTTTTAATATGGTATCAGAATCTTAACTAAATTCCTTTTTTGCACGTATGCCTTCTTGCATTTGTCATATGAACCGCCTATGCCAAATTCTAAATTTGTTGATCTTGTATTCGTGTCATGAATTAGTTGAGTATAACACATGTCAATGGAAAGTGTTAGAGAAATTATTCCACATTAAACATAAATAACAATACAGAAGATCTTATAACATGTTAAACCTTTCAAACTTAATACTTGAGTTTTAATGTTGGATTTGGGTTCTTAATAAAAGTTATGTGAAATGGAATATTTCATATTCAAGTTTTTCAAATTATAAATAATTGTTATCAATTCAGTGATTATATAATCTAGTTTGTGTTGCAGAAATTGACACCGGATTAGAGCAAAATCGCAGCTAATAATTTGAGAAAAATAATAATAAAGATTTATGGACACACAGATTTTACGTGAAAAACCCCCAAACAAATTAAGGTAAAAACCACGGGCAAAAATAGAAGAATTTCACTATGAGAATAATAGGAATTACAATCTCTCTATTTATAAAGGAGAAACAATTTTAATTCTCTCTTTATAATAGGAAATTAATCACTCTAACTCTCTAAATATTTTCTCTCTAACTCTCTAATTTTTTCTCAAAATGGGATGGAATTAGGCCTTATCTTCATGGCTATTTATAGCCATCCAAGAAACAAAAAATTCAAACCAATTAGTTGTTAATTGGTTGGCTTCCATTTCCTTTTTTTGTGTGCTATTTTATTTCAAAATTTGGTGCCTCTTTTGTTGACAATTAACTAAATTTGGTGCATCTTTTGTTGACAATCTCCCACTTGAAGATTTGATTGAGGATCAATTAATCTTCACACCGTTCTCTCTATCTTGCCATTTCCATGTTGCTTACGTCTCTGCTAGGCCACTGGAGGATCGACACCAAATAAACTTGTCAGTATTGATTGCCTTTGTCATAAAATCTGCCAGGTTATCTTTCATATGAATTTTCTGCATATCCACTGTTCCTTCTTCCACTTTCTCACGAACGAAATGGTATTGAACTCGAATGTGCTTTGTCTTTGACTGAAAAGTTGGATTCCTTGCAAGATGCAAGGCACTCTGACTGTCACAAAACAAAGAAATCTTTTCCTGTTTGTGCCCGAGTTCTTCCATTATCATTTTCAACCAGATTGCTTCTTTACTGGCTTGTGTAGCTGCTATATACTCTGCTTCTGTTGTTGATGTAGCTACAACTGACTGCAGTTTTGAAACCCAGCTTACTGCTCCTCCAGCAAGAATAAACACATAATCTGTAGTGGATTTACTTTTATCCAAATCACCTGCATAATCTGAGTCAACATATCCTCTGACAGTAAAATCTAATCCTCCATAACATAATGCAGCATCTGAGGTCCCTTTAATATATCTCAAGACCCTTTTCACAGCATTCCAATGCTCTCTACCAGGATTCGCCATGTATCTACTAACCACTCCCACTGCATGTGCAATGTCTGGTCTTGTACAAATCATAGCAAACATTAAACTTTCCATTGCTGATGCATACGGTACTCGAGACATCTCCATCCTCTCTGCTTCACTGCTAGGACTCATCTTGGAGGATAACTTGAAATTAACAGGAAGTGGGGTAGAAATTGGCTTACAATCTTGCATGTTAAAGCATCATAAGATCTTCTTCAAATAATTCTTTTGAGAAAGCCAAATCTTCCTATTATTTCTGTCTCGGTGAATTTGCATCCCTAGAATCTTGTTTGCCGGTCCCAAGTCCTTCATTTCAAACTCCCTAGCCAATTGAGCCTTTAGTTCTCTGATATGATCTTTGTTGGGGCCTGCTACCAACATGTCATCAACATACAACAGTAGAATGATGAAATCATTATCTCCAAACCTCTTGAAATAGGCACAAGGGTCTGCATTTAATCTGCTGTATCCAAGGCTCATGATGAAGGAATCAAATCTCTTATACCAACACCTCGGCGCCTGTTTGAGACCATATAGAGATTTGTTCAACCTACAAACCAAGTTCTCCTTTCCATGTTCTTCAAATCCTTCTGGTTGGAGCATATAAATTTTTTCTTCAAGATCTCCATGAAGAAAAGCAGTTTTCACATCTAACTGCTCTAGGTGTAGGTCGAGAGTAGCACACATTGCCAGAACTACTCGGACTGTATTAAGTCGAACTACAGGTGAAAATATCTCATTGAAGCCTATACCTTCTTTTTGAGCATACCCTTTTACCACCAGTCTTGCACGATACCGTTCTACTTGGTCATCACTATTTCGTTTGATCTTGAAGACCCATTTATTGCCAATAGGCCTTCTTCCTTGTGGTAACTGCACAAGCTCCCAAGTCTTGTTCTTATGAAGAGCTTCCATTTCCTCCTACATTGCTGCCATCCACTGAGATGCATCTGAACTATTCATTGCTTCTTGGAGAGTTAATGGCTCCCCTTCCTCTGTTAGAAGACAGTATGCAACATTACTCTCCATAAAAAAATCAGACTGCCAAGCTGGTGTTTTTCTTTCACGAGTTGACCGTCGAACTTCTGTAGTTTCAAACTCAACTGGTTCTCGTTCCTCAATTTCTGGTATTACTTCAGAAGAATCCTTTGAATCAGACTCTTTTTCCACCTGTACCATTGTAGTTTCTAGACCTTCATTTGAACTGTTACTATCACCTTTCTCTTGCAGCTTCCCTTCTGCAATTATCACATCCCTGCTGATGACGACCTTATGGGTAGTGGGATCCCATAGGCGATACCCCTTTACTCCATCAGCATAACCCAGAAATATGTATTTTCTGGATTTTGGATCTAACTTTGTAGTTTCTTGAGTGTTGTACATCACGTACACAGGACTTCCAAATACATGGAGGTTTGAATAATTAGCAGGCTTTCCCATCCATATTTCTATCGGTGTTTTCAACTCAATTGCAGTTGATGGTGACTGATTGATCACATAACAAGCGGTGTTGATTGCTTCTGCCCAAAATATTTTTTCTAGACCAGGAGCTCCCAACATGGCCCTTGTTCTTTTTAACAGGGTTCTGTTCATCCGCTCTGCCACTCCATTTTGTTGAGGAGTGTATGCCGTAGTAAACTGCCTCTTAATGCCTTCTTGATTACAAAACTCAGCAAACTCATTGCTGGTATATTCTCCTCTATTATCTGTCCTCAAACACTTGATCTTTTTCCCAGATTCAAGTTCTACCTGCGCTTTGAATGCTTTGAAAACACATCTCCCTTCCCCTTGATAGGAAATACCCAACATCTCCTAGAATAATCATCTATGAAGGACACAAAGTACTTCGCTCCTCCCAGAGATGTAACTGGTGCTTGCCATACATCAGAGTGATCTAATTCTAGAACTTTCTTGCTTCTAGAATTTGATGTGTTGAATTTTAACCTGTGCTGCTTACTTGTCACACAATACTCACAAAAAGGTAAAGACACCTTAGTGAGTCTCGGAAGTAGATTTTGTTCTACAAGAGTTTTCATTCCTTGCTCAGACATATGCCCAAGTTTCTGATGTCACATTGTTGTAGATCTTTCAGTTGAACTGCTTGAAGCAACAGATGCTTCTCCTTCTTGTAGAGTCTCTCCCATCAATATATACAAATTTGCAGCCATTTTCTGTCCTTTCATAAGTACAAGCGCACCACGGATTATTTTCTTAGTCCCATTCTGGGTTTCGATCCTACACCTAAGATCATCTAGTTGTCCTTCAGACAATAAATTCTCTTGCGAGCCCTCTACATGTCGCACGTTTTGAATAGTGCGAATTGTACTATCATACATCTTCAACTTGATGGTTCTAATACCGACAATCTTCAAGGCATGATTATTTACTGTGTACACAGATCCTCCTGAGATAGGTTCATAATGATGGAATCACTCTCTCCGAGAGGTCATATGAAATGAGGCTCCAGAGTCAATGAGCCATACATCAGCAAATCTTTTTCTGCCTTCTGAAGTCATCGCTGCTTCACAACACAAAGCTTCACCTTCATTTGAGGTAGATGTTATATTTCCATAAGGACTAGAATTTTTATTTAAACTCCAGCAATCCTTCTTCAGGTGACCCTTCTTGCCACAATGGTAGCACTTCATGTTCTTCTTACTTTTTGATTTGGACCTACCATGATTTTGGCTCCCACTTGAGCCATGTTCCATTGATCTCCCTCTCATCACCATTAGCGCCTCCGCTTGCTGTGAACTGGCCAATCTGTCTTGCTTATTTTTGTGCTGATTTTCTTCTTCCAGAATAGCAGCTGCAATATTATCGAAAACTAGATTGTCTGTATTGTTTGTTAGATTGATGATGAGTTGATCATATGAATCTGGTAGACTTTGAAGTAGAAGTTCAGCACTCTCTTGTGACTCTATTTTATAACTCAGTGATGTGAGTTGAGAAAACAGAGTATTCAAGGTGTTAATGTGCTCCGTCACTGAAGTAGATTCTAACATCCGTAGAGTGTATAATTTCCTCTTAAGAAAAATCTTGTTGTGAAGTGACTTGGCCTCGTATAATTTTTCGAGATGATCCCAAATCTCTTTTGTCGTTTTTTTCTCCTCTATGCTAGACAATATCTCATCTGCAACTACCAGATGAAAATTTGCTACAGCATTCCCATCCATCTCATTCCATTTGTTGTTATCTGTGATCTTCGCCGGCCTATTGCTAATGGCCGCCAGGCAATTATCTTTTCTCAAGATAGCCTTCATCTTTAATTTCCACAGTGAGAAATTTCTCCCGTTAAATTTTTCAATATCAAATTTTGCTGCCATTGCTTCTATCACGAACTTTTGAGCAAATCTAGCTCCCACTATTTCACGTAAATAGTAACTATATACTAGAATAGTGACCGTAGTCCATGAACAATACACCAGGTAAGTTCTCAGGAAAGAGAGGTGGGTCACAATGGACACACTTAAATACCAAGTCTTTCCTTAGCTAGAACTTTTCCTAGACATGTATTTTCACACTACCACACTTATTTCCAACTTACCCATGAATAGTGCCAAATTGTATAGTACCTCAGAGTACTATTCGCAATAATAATTTTCCAAGAAAAATTTTATGATGTGGAAGATCAGTTAAAACTGCAACCACAGAGCATACTCTTATTTTTCAAGAAAAATTAAAACCAATAGCTCTAATACCACTTGTTGCGAAAATTGACACCGGATTAGAGCAAAATCGCAGCTAATAATTTGAGAAAAATAATAATAAAGATTTATGGACACACAGATTTTACGTGGAAAACCCCCAAACAAATTAAGGTAAAAACCACGGGTAAAGATAGAAGAATTTCACTATGAGAATAATAGGAATTACAATATCTCTATTTATAAAGGAGAAACAATTTTAATTCTCTCTTTATAATAGGAAATTAATTACTCTAACTCTCTAAATATTTTCTCTCTAACTCTCTAATTTTTTCTCAAAATGGGATGGAATTAGGCCTTGTCTTCATGGCTATTTATAGCCGTCCAAGAAACAAAAAATTCAAACCAATTAGTTGTTAATTGGTTGGCTTCCATTTTCTTTTTTTGTGTGCTATTTTATTTCAAAATTTGGTGCCTATTTTGTTGACAATTAACTAAATTTAGTGCATCTTTTGTTGACAGTTTGTTTCTGTTGGATATTTCTCTATAAAAAAATAATAATAATAATACTTTTATGTATATATATATATATATATATATATATATATATATATATATATATATATATATATATATATATATATATATATATATATATATATATATATATATATATAAACAAATAGAACCTATTAGCTAATCGAATATGTAAAAATGAATGATGCTCATTGTTTTGGAAACCAAATATATATCGGATTGGTTAAAGTATAAATTGGTTCAACAATCAGTTTGATCCATCTTATTTTTATGTTTTACTTTATTTTTCATTAATTCTTGATTGTCCTTCTTAATTATTGTAGCATAAATATGATAAACTATAACTAAAAGAAGCATATATATTTATAGAAGATAGTGGCGGTGAGTGGTGATAAATATGATTTATTGAAACAAAACAAATTAAAAGTGTTCCCCAAGTATATGGAGTTAATCTTTGTTTAATTAATCTTTAATTGAAAGATTTGTTAGTACCCTTAATTCACTTTTCTATGTAAGATTATCTGATTTGATATCCCCAATAGGAAACACTAGCTAAGTTATTTAATCAACAAGTGAGATATATATATATATATATATATATATATATATATATATATATATATATATGGAATCTAATTTTTCCCTCAAAAGCAGGAAGGAAGATAAAGTTAGTGCATGATTTAAGAAAAGAAAATTGTACATAAAAAATAAATTAAAATTATATGTTAATTAATTAAATAATTGCAGAAAGTGGGTGTCCCTTTTAAAGCAAAAGCTCTTCTCTTTTTTCACTCCTTGTGTATTTAACCCTTCTCAGCCTTTCTCAACTCACCTTGCTATAGTTTAGATAATTTTATTTATTTTACTTTTTGTACATTCACCTTTTCTTTTACCTCTCCGTGTAATACGTTTTATACTAGCGTAAATGGAAAAAGAAAATATATCTCAATTATACATATTAGTATTTATGTATAAAAAAAATATTAATTATTATATATTATCTTTTAAAAAAAGGTATATAAAAATATAAAAGAATGGTGGGAAGGTATATATAACATAGAAATAGAACAATTTTAGTGTGCCACGCCACCGAGAAACACATGGACGGCATTTTACTCTCATCATATATATATATATATATATATATATATATATATATATATATATATATATATATATATATATATATATATATATATATTTCTGAAGTTTGCCCTAATTAATAATATCGTCACTCTTTTTGAAAAATTAATTTAATAGTTCTTAAAATTTATTTTTATCAATAAATTAGTCTTTCATCTAAAATTTTAAATTTTCCCATTAAAATTTAATAAATAACTAAATTAACTCTCATATATAGCATGATTAAATGCTTACCAACAAATTTGCGATCTTGCACGTGAAGCAGCAACAAGAATTTTTTGATTGATGATTGCTTGATAGAATAATTGTATATAAAGAAAAGATTTTAAGAATATTTATAACATGTTTGTGCATGTTTGGTGACAAGTATGGAAAGCTTAATAGAAGTGTTAAATACTTTCTCTTATTACCTTCTATCTTTTTATTATGATACATAAATTATATTAGAAGGAATATAAGAAGTAAAAAAAAAAAAAGAGGATATTGAGCACTCCTCATAATCCATTTGAAACAAAATTCATTCATAAAAGGTTGTGAAATTTATTTCAAATTTCATATTTTAAAAAAGTTATATGCTTGAAATTTTAAAAAATGTAAATTTAAATTTTATGAATTCAATTTCATAGAAATAAATATAACTAAACAAAATTTCATTAAGATAAGTAAAATTTCAAATAAATTTCATAAAAACTAATATTAAAGATAAAAATAACCATTTTTCTTAATCTTTTGTTCGCACTCTCTTTTCTCTTTCATTTCTTTCTCTCTCCTCTCCCGTCTCTCTCTCTCTCTCTCCTCTCTTTCTTTCTTCCTCCTTTTTTCTCTTTTATGTTTCTTATCTCTTTCTTTTCTTATTACCCGCTCTTTCTATTACTTATTTTTTTTTTCAACTAATTTTTTATTGTATTTATGAATTGCATATTGCTTATAAATATAAAATATAATTACTTTTTAGTTGTTTCAATTTTCTAATTATATTTATTATACTAACATTATTTTAATGAATAAGAAAAAATAACTCAATTATAAATTTGTTTCAAATATAAAAACATAAAATTCAATTAAATTTTATATTTTAAATTGTATCTTTCACAATATAAAAATTAATTTGTAAATAAATTCTACTTAGAATTCAATTTCAAATAAATTTCACATTTATAGTCCATTTGTTCTAAACGAGCTGTTAAGTGTAAATATAAATTTATTATACTTTTTTTTTAAAAAAAAAAATTGGGTTCAATTAATCTAATAAAAATTTTATGTTCTAATTTGTAAAATTAATTTTGCACCCAATTGAATATTGAAAAAAAAAAACAAAAGAAATATTTGGCGATTGTTGGTTCCATAGCAGTGACTTTTAACTACCCAAATATGCTAAACAATGAAACCCAATTCCTAGTATTAAAGTTCATGGACTTATATGTGGACATATAAGTGAGCAAGTGTTGGAATTTATTTGTACAAAACTAATTAGCTTGTACCATATCCAACACCAACTCACTTATAAATAATTTATATACTTTGTTATTATTCGATTTGAGATTCATTTCCCAACACACCTCCTCAAGTACAACCGAGCTTAGCTCGTGATCAACATCAACAAACCGGTTAATACTTGCTTACAAATGAACCGGCTGATATCTTTTTTTCAACTTCGGTCTGGACTGGAATCATCACCAGTCCAACAACATGAGCTTGAACATGGGTCTTAGGATCCAACCCATTTGGATATGAAACTCTAATACAATATTAAAGTCTATAGACCCGTACATATATGGGCTTATAAGTGAGCAAGTGTTGGAATCCACTTATACAAAACCAATTGGCTTGTATTAGATCTAATACCTACTCACTTATAAATTCATTATATATTTTGTTATTATTCGATACGGATTCATTTTCCAACACTTAGCATTTTTGCAAAACAGTGCATGCCACTGGTCCAGAGCCAAAACTTTTTCCTCCACTTTCGAAACCCCCAAACATAAAGCCCAAAGGTGCAATAGTATAAGCCTCCTTGCCAGACACAAATGGTGGCAAAGATGATATCAACACCATGTGAAAACCCCCTCTAGCAATGCTAGCACCTCAAACAACAATTCTGACACCTATAGCAATTGTCGTTTGTGTCTCTTTGATGTTGAATGCGGGCTCTTTCTGACTGTTAATTTCCTTGAATTAAAAAAAAAAAAAAAAACTTAATTCATTGTCATATAATGATTTTTTTAGTGGAATTCGACAAGATTGCCTAGAAGTCTATGACAAGCTTAAAAGCTTAATATGTGAAAGTGAACTTGTTCTTGTTTGACTGAAGGAGCAATGCAAGACGATGATATTGCTTCTTCAAAAAATCATGGTTGTTGAAGCGGTAGTTGACTTGCAAGATTGCATACCAATTGTGGTAGTTCTTAATGCATTTATTGGCGAACAAGAGAACATCAATGACTAAGATTTGATCTGAGCACAGCTATAGATTTTGCATATAAGAAAGGGATGGAAAAGAGAGAAAATAGGGAGGGGCTATTCTAGGTATAAAAATCTTATTTTCTTCTTTTTTATTATTATTTACTCCTTTCATCTCATTTTGTTTAGGATATGCTTTGCACAAAATTCAAAAGTGTATTAAATAGTATGTTATTGTTTATTTTGTACCCTTTATTAAATATAATTAAATTTTATTTTCTTGAAAAGTTGAATTAATATTCAAAGATAAAATATGTATAACATTAAAAAAATATTAAAAAATACTAGAAATGAGATATACTTTTTAGAACATCTAAAAAAAATGTTCCAAATATAATAGGAAGAAAAGAGTTTTTTTTTTTTAACGAAATTCAATTAAAAAACTACACATAATGATTTATTTATTGACGAAAACAGAATCTATTATATTACTTTCTTAAAAAAATTAACATTTATCAAGTTTATACACTAATAATAATTTACACTACATAAATTTATCAAATCATAATTACTATTATTTTAATATTATATTTTGTAATTTGAATTTGTCATACATGATTATAATTAGTCGAGAATAACCGTAAGTCTCTCTCTCTCTATATATATATATATATAGTTTTTGTCAAAACGTGCTCTACACGTTAATTTTTCTTAAAACTCATTATAATATATTATTTCCATTATGAAAAAAGTAGTCATTAAAAAAGTTAGTTTTATTCATAAATAAGTAGCCATTTAGCAACCCAATAAAAAAAATGATAAAATGGCTAATCTAACATTCTATTTCCCAAGTATGAAATATGTTTCTCTAATTTTCTGCAATTAATAGTGGTCTTTTTGATAACTTATAATAAAATTATTACTATTTTAAAAATAGTGATTTTTTCTTAATGGTCACTTTTTTCAAAATGAAAAGAGTAATTCATAAAAATTAAAGTGTTAAATAAAATTAATCTTTAAATAAATTTTAATATTACATCAAACTAATTAATTATACTTAATCAATTTATGAGCTATTTGATATTGTGTTAATAAGCAACCAAAACCACGTACCAACAATTATCCATAACTCTTTGCTAAAAATTGATTTTTCAAATAATTTAGTACAAATTAAAATTTTTAAATTTGAGAAAATTAAATATTTATGAAATTTGGCAAATAAAATATTTAAATATAATTTAAGTAATGTACATAATACACAAAATATAAAAATTTTAAATTTTTTTTTTAATAAATACAAGTTTTAATCCATATGTAAAAAAATAAAAATTTAATTAAATTTGAGAATTTCTGAATCTAAGTTTTTAGAAGTTTAACTTTAATATAATCATTTATTTAAATAGATGAAATTCGAAGTTAACTCGATTAAAATCAAATTAATTTTAAGTATACAATCAATGTCACTATAAAATAAAGTGACACTAAATCTAGTAAATTAGAAAAACAATGGGATGCTTCTAATCTATTCTCATTATTTTTCTTTCTCATTTCTTGTTCTATTTCTAGTAAAAGATTTTTTATAATAAAAACAAGCAGTGGATCCTTGACCAAACACGCGCTATGTAATAGCTCATTCATTTTTTTTGTAATACGGGGGATATATATATATATATATAACTTTATAGTTTACAAATGATTTTTTTCATATTTTAATATTCCAATCTTATATAATATTTTTCAAAATTTTATTCAATATTTTCAAATATAGATATCAATTTTCATTTTTTTAAATTGATATCAATATTTCAGTGAATATCAATATTTTAATCGAGTTTTTCAGAATTTTAAAACTTGATATTGAACTCCTTGCTTTCACTTATGTCATTTTTGGGCTTTCGTTTAATAGAAATTGAAAAAAGGAATAAGCTGGCATAAGATAAATGAAATTTATTTAACTTGATTGAGATTTATTATTTATTATTTTGCTTATATATAATCCTTTTTACTATGAAGAAAGAAAAACAAAATATCATTAAAGTTTCAAAATTTTAGGTGAATTGAACTTGAGTTTTAAAATTTTAAGATTTTAGATTTAACTATTATTATTATTATAGGCTTGAATTGTGAGGCTAAGTTAAAATTTGAGCTTAATTAATTATTTATTATTATTATAAAAATTAAGATGGTATTATAAGTCAGTTTTCACATACTATTTTACCTTCTTGATCTGATTAAAGGATTTATAATAAATGAGGAAAAAAAAACTTTATTTATAGAGTGGCTGCAAAAATATCAATAAGAGAGGAGCTTATTAGGCTAACTCTTACCAACAAGACTAACTCTTAGGATTAATTCATAATTATTTTGACCCCACTTGAGTTGGGTTATATATATATATATATATATATCGCTTGAGTTGGGTTTTCTTGCATATAATTTGCAAAATTGATTACTACCAAGCAATGTGTATTTTTTTTCTCTATTTATCGTAGCAAAACTAAATTATATAAAACACAATTAATGTTTAGTCTTCTTTTATTTTTAATAAAAACAATATTTGTATTAGCACATTAAATTACACAAAACACAATGTTTAATCTTTTTTTTTTTTTTCATTTTCAATAAAAACACACACACATATATATATATATATGTGTGTCATTCATCTAAAATTAAGAATCTAATATAATAATACAAATAATAAATTTGATAAGTGAACATAATTATTGTCTTGCGAGACCTATAAAAGTAGCAAACTAATCACACTATATAATAATATTTTTAATAACACATTTAATTTTTATTGGTTTAAATTAAATCATTCATTTCACCTACTAGAAGATTTTGATAGCAATTTGTTAGCTAGAAATAATATTCATCCTAAATTATCTATTGATAATGATATTCATCATGTCAGTGAACATGTATTCTATATTAATGAGCGTGCATTTTATTCTTCGATAGCTTTTAACTAATTTGTGGTAATTCTTTGCAATTATATGTGAAATTTTCAATTGAAATATTTGAATTGTGTTTTTTTTTTTTTTTGAAATTCCTCGAAATTTCTCCAAATATTGTTTTACTTCACTCAATGTTTCATGTTTTTTTATAAAATTTGGCTGATATAAATATATTTTGTAAATATCACCAATATTTCTTGATATATCAATATATTATTAGAAATAATGTCAAAAAGATATGATATATTTTAAATATCACACTCCATGAAAACTCAATATATGTAAGAAATACGAAATTTTTGTATATGAATTAAAGCAGGCCATCAACTCTACCTAATCCAATCTTGAATCTACAATAGTTCTTTTGATTTTGTCCGTGTCAAAACAACCAAGAAAAGGAAATTTCCTTTTTAAATTATGAATTGATTTTAAGCATTAGAAAAACAACGCATCCGTATAATGACAAGGAAAAGCATGAGTATTAATTGGAGAAAAAGCATAGAGATATGCAATAGAAACACCGATGAAGTTTTGGTGCAGTGATACTGTTAAGAATTAATCGCATATTAAAAAAATATATTAAAAATGTATAGATATATAATATTTGAATTTGACTATCTAATTAATTAGATTTAAAATTTTAATAATGGTTAATACAAACTTATTAAACCCAATTCATTTGTGAGTTTAACTTACACCCATTCAAATTACATTTATCGTTTTAATTTAATTTTTATCATGATATTAAAGCAGGTCCAGCTCGGTTTAATTTCATTCACCCGATGTTATTCTAAATATCCAGTCTCAGCAGTCCAGAGTCCGGTATTGCCACTACATTCAAATTTCAATTTCAGGGGGAAGAATTTAATTTCAAGTGGTCAACTGAGTATCAGAGTCAAATCTTAATTGTCATTTGAGGAGAAGTATTAATAATTAATCTCACATTGAAAAAATACACTAAAAATATATGGGTATATAATGATTTGAGTTTAACTATCTAATTGATTAAGTCTAACTTTTTAATTATTAACCCAATTAATTTGTGAGTTTAATTTATACTCATTCAAGTCACTTCTACTTTTTCGATTCAACTGAAATCGTCTTAGGGATGTGAGATTTTGAGTTCAAATTTCCATTAAAATGAAAATTACAATTGTGATCTGCATATATATATAAAGTATGAATGCCTCTAGGATGGAAAAGAAATTAATGAAAATGCAGCTAGTTGCAGAAAGAGCAAAGAAAAGAGACGAAAGAGATTTTCATAGTTCTAAGAGCACTGAAGATTGGATTATTTGTGGATCTGATCCATGGATGTGGTGAATAGTGATAATGTTGGTGTAAGTGAGAAAGAGATTGAGATTGTATTTCATCATGGGGGATAAGATATTTAGAAGTAGAAGATAATACCTTAATTTTTTGGAAAATTATTCTATATAAATATGAAATTCAGTTTTATAAATTCACTAAGATTTGATTGTTTATATTAAAAAATAAATATCATATTAAATAATAATAAAATATATAAAGAACTTGCAAGTGAGTGAGTATTAGATCTAATATAAATCAATTGATTTTGTATAAATAGCCTCTGACATTTGTATACTTATAAGCATATACTTATAAACGCACGTACGTATAGGCCTATATATAGACTTTAATAATTTGTGCATGCAAAGTGTACTACATCTTAATTTCTTATTACATACAATACATTTTGATAATTCTCATATTCTTTTAAACTTGAAATAACAGTATGTTTGACAAGTGAAACTAAATAGTTAATAAAAAAATATATAAAGACCGAAATATTAATGTATTATAATTTTTTAAAATAAAAAGTGGACTAATGTGTTAGACCTAAACTCATGGGGAAAATAATAATTCACCCTAACTCAATTGATTTTATTCCTATCCAAGTTTATCCCGTTTAGCTAGCTGACCTTTGTATTACTTTTCTCATATGAACTCCTTTTTTTTTTTTTCCTACCCAATTGATGAATTTATTTTTTTATCTTATTTTTTAGCACTAGAAAGAGAGAGAGGAATCGATTTTAGATTTATTAATTAGAAGAATTTGTACTTGCCACTAGACTATATTTTAGTGTATACCACTCAAATTTGGACTTACAAATCATATAAACAACTCTAATATTATTGAGTTAAAACTAATTAATACCAAAATCTAAATAATATTAAAAGACAAATATTTGATGCTAATAAGAATAAGTAGCAATACCACTTATGCATAAAACTCTCATGATATAATTTTTTTTTATAATAATATAATAAATCTTTAGTAGCATCATTAATATGTTGTTACATGTATTTTCTATTATTTATTATTTTTAATCATAAGAATTAAATAATGTTAAATTAATGTTGTTAATTCAATATTTATTGTGAAAGCCAAGTGCAAGTCTCACCAATAAAATTAATGATTAAAAAAATTATGAAAAATAATGTGAATAAATTTTTTTTCTCAAACATCTGTACATGTTCCCATGTATATATTATATGTTAATTAAATGATAAAGTTCCTGTTAAGATTCTTGATATTCCTTTACCTATCTTAGGAGATTATGGGATTGTAATTAAGGCATTTGATTTGTATAATTAAAGGGATGTGATTGAGGGATAAAAGCCTTAATTTAGGATTATTTCCATGTATCTCTCTATATATTCTGCTATAAGAATAGCTAAAGAAATAAGATCAATTTTATCATATTTTCTGTTGCGCGATTTCTGCAAGTGCACAGGTCATGAACAAGTAATATAGTAGTGAAATAAGTGTCGATCCCACGAGAAAGGGTTGACAAGTACCAAAACTATTGAATATTCTATTATTTAGAAAATTAATTATGAGAAGTCGTATTTTAAGATAAAGTAAAGTTCAAGTAAATAAATGATGATAATATGAAATAAGATTAAAGGTCTAGGATTTAGAATTCATCAATTGATTACCTATGATTACTTTATATTTTTTTAGATTGGATTATTTTTGTTGGAATTAATGATTAGATTTCCCTAAATTATAAGATGTTCTCTCTCAAGATACAACATGTATGCTCATATTAATCTTATGTCTACTCTCGTGATCATAAGCAATTAACACAAACCCATTAAGTTTTATGGAAATCCTTTAACAATCACAAAGGAGTATTCTTATCTCTAAGCAATACATTTCCTAAGTCAATTATCCTAATGAACTAATATTGTACTTCCACTCTCGCTACTTCACATAATATCTTAAATCATGCGATTAATGGCCAGTTAATTACAAGCATTAAATTCTAAGATAAAAGATTAATTCCAACAATCAATTAAATATAAATAATCATATGCAAATCAAAAGATTACATCTAAATCCTAGAAAATAAAATTAGCTATTCATAATTAAAAGAAAAGAAACAATTAAATTAACAATAAAAATAATAAACATAATAATAACTTATAATTAAATTCAAGAATAGAGTTTAGAGAGAACTTGTTTTGAGATACAATCTTTGATAAACTTGAGCTCCAAAAACTCCTCCTCTTGATAAAAATAACATAAACAAAAAAGAAACCTAATCTACTTTTTTTCTCTCTAAATATTTTTTTGATGGATTTCTTTTGATGCCATTTCCCTTTGCCAAACATGGTATTTATAGACATGTTTGGTGGAAGAATTCAAGTTCCATTAAAATTCTTACATCAAAAATTCAACATTAATGGTTAGATTGGCCACCAACCATTGAATTCCTTCATCAATATTTGGCTACCAACCATTGAATTTTGGCCACCAACCATTGAATTTCTTTATCAATATTCAAAAATGGTTAGGTTGCCGACCAACCATTGAATTTATTTTTCATAGATTGAAAACTTGAATCATTACTTGTATCATTATTTTTACTGCATCATTTTGATCTGCAAAAATAAAATAAAAATACTTAAAATATGTTATAATTTATTTATAAATTGTAGAACTATTTATTTCTAAAAATAAGTAATAATATTATTGCATTCTCGAGAATTGAGCTAAAATTTAAGTTTAAACAATTAAAATAACTCTAAAAATATAGAGTTATCATTTTCAAGATGGTATCAGAGCCTATTCTGATCCACTATTTGTTTGTTTTTTTTTTCTTCATCTTCCTTAATCTTGTGAGTGTATTAAGCAATCAAAATGAGTGAAAAAATATTGAAACATCAGCTCCCAGATCAATTCATGTTATTGTCCAATCTGAAGGAGTTTTTAAAGCAGGAATTACTCTTGATGAATCAAACTATGACATATGGTCTCAACTAATAGAAATGCAAATTGCTGAAAGAGACAAAATCTCTTACATTCGAGGCAAAAGTAAACCACCTGCAGAATCATATAAAGGATACGAAAAATGGTATGTTGAAAATCAAAAAGTTAAAAGGTGGCTATTAATGTCCATGACTCCAGAAATTATGAGGCATTATCTACGCCTACCCACTGCCTATGAAATCTGGAATGCATTGTCAAAAGAATTATATGATGGAAGTGATGAATTACAAATTTTCACCTTGAATCAAAAGGATTTTTCAGCAAAACAAAATGGTAGAACTCTCTTTATATATTACGAAGAATTGACTAAAATTTTTTGGGAATTGAACCATCGAGATAAAGTAATTATGAATGATCCAGATGATGTCAAAGCTTACCGCAAGTACATTAAGTGATTACGAGTACATATTTTTCTTGTTGAATTAGATGAGGATTTTCATCAAATCCAACGAGAAATTTTGCGCAAAGACCCAATGCCTAATCTAGAAGAGTGCTACTCATTAGTTCGACAGGAAGGTGTGCATCATACCACCTTCAAAGGCGATTTAGGAGCAACAGAATCCAGTGCTATGGTGGCTAAAAGCCATTTCACCCAAAGTCAATAAAAATATAAAGCAACCAATGGCATTGACAAGTCCTCCCTCAAATGCACTCATTGCAATAAACTAGATCACACCAAAAATGGTTGTTTTGAGCTGATAGGATATCTAGAATGGTGGAATCAGAATCACTCAAAGAAAAATCAAAAAAGGGCTTCTATGGCAGCAGTTGTTGAAACTAAGATCGAAGAGGCTAGTATTGAACACACTTCCGCTTTGGTAATGTCTGCAAACAATGGGTAAAGTGTTAAATATTTCTACACCTATTTTGAATAATACATGGATAATTGATTATGGTGCTACATAACATATGATGTTTGATTCTAGACAAGATTCACCTCTTAAAGACTTTCCCCAAAAATTTGTCTCAACTGCAGATGGAACTTCAATCTCTGTCATTAAGGAAAGATCTATGAATTTAGTTGATACATTAAATTTAGATTCTGTTTTAGTTGTTCCATCTTTATATTATAATCTTTTGTCATTCTCTCAAATAACAATTGCCTTATCTTATATTGTGATTTTTTGGCCTGATTTTTGTGTGTTTAAAGACATCAAAACTAGGAAGACAATTGGTTATGGTATTAAGCGAGGAAAGCTATATTCCTTAGACTTAGAATCAAAGAGTACCAAAAGCCTGCAACAAGTTCTTAAAGTGGACAACTATGGGGAGGATAATAGAAAAGCAAAAATATGATTATAGCATCATAGGTTGGGGCACATTTCTTTTGGATATCTCAAAAAACTTTTTTCCTAGTTTATTTGCAAATGTTGATGCTTGTAAATTTCAATGTGATGTTTGTGAACTTGCAAAGAGTCATCGTACTTCATTTCCATTACAATTAAATAAAAGTCCTCTTCCTTTTATGCTTATCCATTTAGATGTCTAGGGTCTGATAACTCTATATTTTTAGAGTTATTTTAATTATTTAAACTTAAATTTTAGCTCAATTCTCGAGAATGCAATAATATTATTGCTTATTTTTAGAAATAAATAGTTCTACAATTTATAAATAAATTATAACATATTTTAAGTATTTTTATTATTTTTGCAGATCAAAATGACGCAGTAAAAATAATGATGCAAGCAATTATTCAAGTTTTCAATCTATGAGAAATAAATTCAATGGTTGGTGGCCAAAATTCAATGGTTGGTAGGCAACCTAACTATTTTTGAATATTGATGAAGGAATTTAATGGTTGGTGGCCAACCTAACCATCAATGTTGAATTTTTGATGTAAGAATTTTAATGGAACTTGAATTCTTCCATCAAACATGTCTATAAATACCATGCTTGGCAAAGGGAAATGGCATCAAAGAAATCCATCAAAAAAATATTTAGAGAGAAAAAAAATAGATTAGGTTTCTTTTTTGTTTATGTTATTTTTATCAAGAGGAGGAGTTTTTGGAGCTCAAGTTTATAAAAAATTGTATCTCAAAACAAGTTATCTTTAAACTCTATTCTTGAATTTAATTATAAGTTATTATTATGTTTATTATTTTTATTGTTAATTTAATTGTTTATTCTCTTTTAATTATGAATAGCTAAATTTATTTTTCTAGGATTTAGATGTAATCTTTTGATTTGCATATGATTATTTATATTTAATTGATTGGGTTGATTGTTGGAATTAATCTTTTATCTTAGAATTTAATGCTTGTAATTAATTGGCCATTAATCGCATGATTTAAGATATTGTGTGAAGTAACGAGAGTGGAAGTACAATATTAGTTCATTAGGATAATTGACCTAGGGAATGTATTGCTTAGAGATAAGAATACTCCTTTGTGATTGTTAAAGGATTTCCATAAAACTTAATGGGTTTGTGTTAATTGCTTATGATCACGAGAGTATACATAAGGTTAATATGAGCACACATGTTGTATCTTAAGAGAGAACATAATATAATTTAGGGAAATCTAATAACTAATTCCAGCAAAAATAATCCAATCTAAAAAAATATAAAGTAATCATAGGTAATCAATTGATGAATTCTAAATCCTAGGCTTTTAATCTTATTTTATATTATCATCATTTATTTACTTGAACTTTACTTTAGCTTAAAATACGACTTCTCATAAATGATTTTCTAAATAATAGAATATTCAATAGTTTTGGTACTTGTCAACCCTTCCTCGTGGGATCGACACTTATTTCACTACTATATTACTTGTTCACGACCTGTACACTTGCAGAAATCGCGCAACAAGTTTTTGGCGCCGTTGCCGGGGAAGGCAATTTTTGACAATATTAATATAATTGATATATTCTATTACTTTAGACACCTTGATTTATTTTTAAAACTGAATTTTTATTTTTTTTTATTGTACAGCTCGTATAGATGTTTATGAGAAACGATCATGAAGCAATTTTAGAGGAATTGGATCCTGAAATCGAGCGAAGGTGTAAGGCTTTAACCAAAGCCAAAAAGGAAAGACTTAGAAAAGAGAAGGCAGACAAGGCCAACGAGCAAGAGGCTTTGGAAGAAGGAGAAGAATTTGAGCAAGAAACTTTTGAGGAAAGACTTGAAGGAGCAGAGGAAGAAATGGCGGACAATGGAGCCAATAGGGCACTGCGCGAATTTGCTATGCCAAACTCAGTTATGCGATCCAGCATAGAAAGACCCACTGTTGCAGCCAACAATTTTGAAATCAAACCTTCACTCATTCAGATGTTTCAACAGTCCCAGTTTGGAGGAGGAGTCATGGAAGATGCCAATGCTCATTTGGCAAATTTCTTAGAAATCCATGATACAATCAAGATGAATGGTGTTACTAATGATGCCATTAGACTAAGGCTTTTCCCATTTTCTCTTAGGGATAAAGCAAAAACTTGGTTGATATCTCAAGCCCCAGGGTCAATCACTACATGGGATCAACTCACAAGTGCTTTTCTGGCAAAATATTTCCCTCTTGGAAAGACTGCTAAGCTAAGGAATGATATTACTAGTTTCATTCAATTTGATGGAGAGACACTATATGAAGCATGGGAAAGGTTTAAAGATTTGCAAAGAAAGTGTCCTCATCATGGTATCCCAGACTGGATGATAGTGCAAACTTTTTACAATGGTCTTTCAAATCAAATAAGGAGCACAATTGATGCAGCAGTTGGAGGAGCTCTTATGAACAAAAGTACTATCGAGGCTCATAATCTTCTTGAGCAAATGGCGACTAACAACTACCATTGGTCCAATGAAAGGACTACAACAAGGAGGGTTGCAAGTGTTCAACAGGATGATGGGTATTCTCTTCTTGCAGCAAAAGTTGATGCAATTGCCAAGTCATTGGAGAGGGTAAACATTAATGCCCCATCAAGTAGTCATCCAATTGTTTGTGACTCATGTGGGGGTAATCATCATAATTTTGAATGCCATGGAGTAGAGTAAGTCCAATTTGTCTCTAACCCCAATAGACAACAAAATAATCCCTACTCGAACACTTACAATCCAGGATGGAGGAACCACCCCAACTTAGCATGGGGAAATCAAGGAAGTAATCTAAGGCCACCATACCAATCCAACTTTCAAGGGAGAAATCAAATTCCATCCCAAACACTACAAGAAATTAAGCCTTCCTATGAAACCGCTTTGGAGAAATTTATTGGAGCCACTTCTGAAAGGTTTGACAAATTGGAGAAACAATATGACAAGTTGGAGATGAAAGTCGATCAAATTGCTAGCCAAAATAGAAATTTGGAGTTTCAAATGGGACAAATGGCTAACTCTTTTAATGCAAGACATCAAGGTACATTGCCTAGCAAAACTGAAATTAATCCTAGAGAACAATGCAAGGCAATTACTTTGAGAAGTGGCAAGCAACTTGAAGAAATGGTACCAAAAAAAACAAATGAATATAGTGGTGAAGTTTCAAAAGAAGATACCCCAATGAATCAAGCTGAAAAAGAAAAAAAGAGAGGAGGTATCTAAACCTTCACAAGTCAAGCCTTATGCACCACCCATTCCTTATCCTCAAAGATTGAAGCAGCAGAAGTTAGAAAAACAATATGAGAAGTTTCTAGAAATTTTTAAGCAACTCCACATAAACATACCATTTGCTGAAGTCTTGGCACAAATGCCATCCTATGTGAAGTTCCTTAAAGATTTATTGTCTAACAAGAGGAAGATTGAGGAGCATGCTGTGGTAGCACTTACTGAGGAGTGCAGTGCAATTATTCAGAACAAACTTCCACAAAAGCTCAAAGATCCAAGTAAATTTTCTATCCCTTGTCTAATTGGTACCACTGAATTTAAAAAGGCTTTATGTGATTTAGGAGCTAGTGTTAGTCTTATGCCTTTATCTATTTGTAAGACATTAGGGTTGGGTGAGCTAACCCCAACCACAATGACCTTGCAATTAGCTGACCGTTCTGTTAAGTATCCAGTAGGTATCATTGAAAATGTCTTGTTAAAAATTAGTAAGTTTTATATACCTGTGGACTTTGTGGTATTGGACATGGATGAGGATGTTGAGATCCCGTTGATTCTTGGAAGACCATTTTCAGCAACAGCAGGAGCCTTAATTGATGTAAAACATGGCAAATTGACTTTGAGAGTTGGTGATGAGGAGATTGAGTTTGACATTGCTAAAGCAGAAAAATAACCTGCCATCATGGATTGTTGCTTTCAAATTGATGTCATTGATGAGGAAGTTCAAAAAGTCTTGGAGGAAAAGCATTTTGCGGACCCCCTAGAAACATGCTTGGTTAATGGAGCAACTAGCAAGAATGAAAATCATGAGGTTGCCACAATTGCTAATCTTTTTGAGGGGAGTTCACCTATGCCTTTCTATAGGAGACAACAATTTGAAGAATTGGAAAAAGGTAAGTCACTTCCTCCACCATCAATTGAGCAAGCACCAGTTCTTGAGTTGAAACCACTTCCTGCACATCTCAGGTATGCATTTCTTAGTCCTAATGATACTTTACCTGTGATTGTGAATGCAAACTTGAATGATGTTCAACTTGAGAAAACATTGAGAATTTTGAGGGAAATTAATTCAGCAGTAGGTTGGAATATTTTTGACATTAAAGGGATTAGTCCAACTATTTGCATGCATAGAATTTTGATAGAGGATAACCACAAACCTGTAATTGAACATCAACGTAGGTTGAATCCAAACATGAAAGAAGTAGTTAGGGCTGAGATTACTAAGTTATTAGATGCAGGAATAATTTATCCCATTTCTGATAGCTCTTGGGTTAGTCCTGTGCATGTAGTACCTAAAAAAGGTGGGATGACTGTTTTGAAAAATGATAATAATGAATTGATTCCCACTAGGACTGTAACAGGTTGGAGAATGTGCATTGACTATAGGAAACTGAATAATGCTACCAGAACGGATCACTTTCCTTTACCTTTTATTGATCAAATGTTAGAAAGGCTTGCAGGTAATGCATATTTTTGCTTTCTAGATGGTTATTCAGGGTATTTTCAAATTCCTATTGCTCCTCAAGATCAGGAAAAGACCACTTTTACATGTCCTTATGGTACTTTTGCATATAGAAGAATGCCCTTTGGTTTGCGTAATGCCCCTGCTACTTTTCAACGTTGCATGTTGTCTATTTTCTCTGATTTTGTTGAGAAGTCCATGGAGGTCTTCATGGATGATTTTACTGTGTATGGTTCTTCATTTGATGCATGCTTAGAAAACTTGAGAAAAGTTTTACAACGTTGTGTTGAGTGCAATTTAGTGCTAAATTGGGAAAGTGACATTTTATGGTACAAGAGGGAATTGTTTTGGGGCATAAAATTTCTCAAGTAGGAATTGAAGTAGATAGGGCAAAGGTAGAGACTATTGAAAAATTGCCTCCACCTACTAATGTAAAAGGGATAAGAAGTTTTCTTGGCCATGCCGGTTTTATCGTCGGTTTATCAAAGATTTTTCTAAAATTGCTAAGCCTCTTTGTGATTTGCTTAATAAACATGCTACTTTTGATTTTAACCAGGAGTGCTTGAGTGCTTTTGACAAGTTAAAGAAAGCTTTGATTTCAGCTCCCATTATTGCATCGCCCGATTGGAGTTTGCCATTTGAAATCATGTGCGATGCAAGTGACTTTGCAATTGGAGCTGTCTTAGGCCAAAGAAAGAACAAAAAGGTACATGTGATATACTACACCAGCATGATCTTAAATGATGCACAGAAAAATTATGCAACTACTGAAAAGGAGATGTTGGCAATGATAGTGGCGATAGAAAAATTTCGCTCCTACTTAGTTGGGTCAAAAGTTATAATCTTCACAGACCATGCAGCAATTAGGTACCTAATGTCCAAGAAAGATGCCAAACCTAGATTGATTAGATGGGTACTTTTGCTTCAAGAGTTTGACTTAGAAATCAAGGACAAGAAAGGAGTGGAGAATGTGGTTGCAAACCATTTGTTTAGATTGAAACGGGAGCGAACAGCTGAAGATGATGAGCCAGTCAATGATTATTTTCCAGAGGAGCAGTTATGGGTAGTGAATGGATCAACTCCATGGTTTGCTGATTTTGTCAATTACTTGGTGAGTGGAATCATTCCTAGTGATTTTTCTTATCATCAGAAAAAGAAATTTCTTGCAGATGTCAAGTATTATTTCTGGGATGAACCATTACTTTTCAAGTATTGTGGAGATGGGATGATCAGAAGATGCGTGCCAGAGGAGGAAATTCCAAGCATTTTGGAGCATTGTCACTCTAAGGAAAGTGGAGGGCATGCAAGCACATATAAGACAGTTGCAAAGGTATGGCAATGTGGTTTTTATTGGCCTTCTATGTATAAGGATGCTAGAAACTTTGTGATGTCTTGTGATCGTTGCCAAAGAACAGGAAACATAAATAGAAAGCAAGATATACCGCTTAATGGGATTTTAGAGGTTGAAATGTTCGATGTTTGGGGGATTGATTTCATGGGGCCATTCCCTTCATCCCTAAACAATCGATATATTTTGGTAGCGGTCGACTATGTGTCAAAGTGGGTTGAAGCAATTGCAAGTGCTACCAATGATTCTAGAGTTGTGCTGAGGTTTATTAAGAAGAATATTTTTTCTCGATTTGGTGTTCCGAGAGCCATTATCAATGATGGAGGCTCCCATTTTTGTAACCGGGCTTTTGACGCTTTATTAAAGAAAAGTGGAGTCAACCATAGAGTAGCCACTCCGTATCATCCTCAGACGAGTGGTCAGGTGAAAATTTCAAATAGAGAATTGAAAAATATTTTAGAAAAGACAGTGAATAACTCTAGGAAGGATTGGGCACTCAAATTGGATGATGCTTTGTGGGCATATAGGACTGCTTTCAAGACCCCAATTGGTATGTCTCCATACCGACTTGTCTTTGGTAAAGCATGTCACTTACCTGTGGAGCTCGAACATAAAGCTTACTGGGCAATAAGAAAGTTGAATATGGATGTGGAAGCTGCTGGTCGCAAGAGGTTACTTCAATTGAGTGAGCTTGAAGAGATACGACTGGAAGCTTATGAAAATGCCAAGATTTATAAAGAGCGCACCAAACGTTGGCATGACAAACACATCCGTAAGAGGCATTTCGAGGAAGGCCAACAGGTATTGCTTTTCAACTCACGTTTGAAACTTTTTCCAGGGAAGTTGAAATCTAGATGGTCAGGACCGTTTCAAGTAGTGAAGGTACATCATCATGGAGCTGTGGAGCTACAAAACAATGCGGGAGAAACATTCAAAGTAAATGGACAACGCCTTAAACCTTATTTCAGTGGAGATTTGGTGGAACAAGGGATGGTTTACTCCTTAAAAGAGGCCACGTGATCAAAATTCTGAGAAAGTCTAGCTAAAGACTATAAATTAAGCGCTTTTGGGAGGCAACCCAAATTTCTAACTTTTTTATTTATTTAATTATTTATTTATTCTCCAAAATTAAAAAAAAAAAATTATATACAAAAAAAAAATTCTGTGATTAATTTCTCATACTTGCTTTTAGTTGTTTCATGATGTTTTATAGGAAACAAAGAGATGGAATGCACACCCTGCTTACAATTTGAAATCCAATTTTCTACATAAGGGAGTATTCTTCTTTTGATTTATTTCTTTGACATTGAGGACAATGTCAATTGCAAGTTTGGGAGAGGTTTAGTTTGTTTTTTTTTTATTTTCAGTCATTTCTTTTGTGTTTTGATGAATAAATTTAATTTTTTTTTATAAAATATGCTTATATTAAATAATTTGATAAAAGGCCAATGATTGATTATAATTGGTATTTATAGACAATTTATTAAAGTATTTCAGGTCAAACAACTATTTTGGGGTAAAATTAACTTTTATTAAGATTATGTTTTGTTTTGCTTTGCATTATATTGATTGCATTGAATTTGTGTATGCTTACTTAGAGAGGGCTTCTACATATTTTTTATCTTCAATTGCCTCACATATCTTAGAACATGTTTTTGCAAACTTTTGAGGCAAAATTTTGAATTCATTTTGAAAGAGAGATATGATTTAGGCATTGTTTGTTTAGTCTATTACTTATGTCCACCCTTATTTTAATTTTTTTTCCCTAGTTTACCCCTTTGTGCCTTGTTAATTTTAACTTTCTTTCTTTGTTAAGTAACCTTAATTGTTATCATTCACCCTATTTGTGAGATAATTTTGTCAAGTTTACATTCTAATAAAGAAAAGGGAATTATTGAAGTTTTAAAAAAAAATAATAAGGATCGCTAATAACTGAGAGTATTATTCATTGTAAAAGATCACCTTCTGCTTAAAATAAGTTTGGGGGAAAGCAAGAAAATTGAATAAAATAAAAGTTAGTATTCTTGCTTATCTTTAGAATAATGTTGTTGGCAAAAAAATAAAAAAAGAAAAAAATATAGAAGAAGAAGAAGGGGGCTTAAAAGAAGAAAACATTGAAGAAGAATGATGCTTAAGATGGAAGGGATCCTTCATTAACATAATCCCTTTATTTGAGCTATTGATTTTGTTTTGTAAACTTGGTATAATTATCTTACTTTTGTTCATTTAGCCTTTTCTTTGTTCAGCCAAAAGACCTTGTGTTAGCCCCATTACAAGCCTAGTTAAAACTTATTGATCTCTCTTGATTTGTCAATTCCATTAGTGGATATTGTTTGCATTAACATGCTTATGAGATTTGCACATCTATTTTATATCTTTTGATAGAAGCATTTAAAGATATCAGTGTGTATATGCCTATCTGAAGTGCAATAATTTCTTTGCAGTTGATTTAATGTATAGTTATTCAAGGCATGATTAAGATGAGGATTATTTTGAACCTGAGATAGAAGCTTAACTTACAATATTATTGATATGTTGTTTGTAAATATTAATTTCTTGAGACCTTTAAAAAAAAAATATTTAACATAAGCACATGAGGATTAAATTTCTTTTTTTTTGTGATATTTTATTTATCTTTGAAATAAATAGTTGAAAATTTTGAGTTTTAAAGGTGTTTGTGGGTATCACCATTGGAAACCCTCACGAGACTATAACTCGTCCTTTACGGGACACCGAGAGGTTTAAAGGCTTATTGCATACGCTAAATGCAATCATAATTTCCTACGAAAGTGAACTAGTTTAGGTTTTAAATTTTCTTTTGCTTAAGGGCAAGCAAAAACTTAAGTTTGGGGGTGTGATAACTTTATATTTTTAGAGTTATTTTAATTGTTTAAACCTAAATTTTAGCTCAATTCTCTAGAATGCAATAATATTATTGCTTATTTTTAGAAATAAATAGTTCTACAATTTATAAATAAATTATAACATATTTTAAGTATTTTTATTATTTTTGCAGATCAAAATGATGCAGTAAAAATAATGATACAAGCAATGATTCAAGTTTTCAATCTATGAGAAATAAATTCAATGGTTGGTAGCCAACCTAACTATTTTTGAATATTGATTAAGAAATTCAATGGTTGGTGGCCGAAATTCAATGGTTGGTAGCCAACCTAACTATTTTTGAATATTGATGAAGGAATTCAATGGTTGGTGGCTAACCTAACCATCAATGTTGAATTTTTGATATAAGAATTTTAATGGAACTTGAATTCTTCCACCAAACATGTCTATAAATATCATGCTTGGCAAAGGGAAATGGCATCAAAGAAATCCATCAAAAAAATATTTAGAGAGAAAAAAAATAGATTAGGTTTCTTTTTTGTTTATGTTATTTTTATCAAGAGAAGGAGTTTTTGGAGTTCAAGTTTATCAAAGATTGTATCTCAAAACAAGTTCTCTCTAAACTCTATTTTTGAATTTAATTATAAGTTATTATTATGTTTATTATTTTTATTGTTAATTTAATTGTTTATTCTCTTTTAATTATGAATAGCTAAATTTATTTTTCTAGGATTTAGATATAATCTTTTGATTTGCATATGATTATTTATATTTAATTGATTGGGTTGATTGTTGGAATTAATCTTTTATCTTAGAATTTAATACTTGTAATTAACTGGCCATTAATTGCATGATTTAAGATATTGTGTGAAGTAGCGAGAGTGGAAGCACAATATTAGTTCATTAGGATAATTGACCTAGGGAATGTATTGCTTAGAGATAAGAATACTCCTTTGTGATTGTTAAAGGATTTCCATAAAACTTAATGGGTTTGTGTTAATTGCTTATAATCACAAGAGTAGACATAAGGTTAATATGAGCACACATGTTGTATCTTGAGAGAGAACATCATATAATTTAGGGAAATCTAATCATTAATTTCAGCAAAAATAATCCAATCTAAAAAAATATAAAGTAATCATAGGTAATCAATTGATGAATTCTAAATCCTAGGCCTTTAATCTTATTTCATATTATCATCATTTATTTACTTAAACTTTACTTTAGCTTAAAATACGACTTCTCATAATTGATTTTCTAAATAATAGAATATTCAATTGTTTTGGTACTTGTCAACCCTTTCTCGTGGGATCGACACTTATTTCACTACTGTATTACTTGTTCACGACCTGTGCACTTGCAAAAA
The DNA here is from genome assembly GCA_947687605.1 of Reutealis trisperma. Lineage (NCBI taxonomy): Eukaryota > Viridiplantae > Streptophyta > Magnoliopsida > Malpighiales > Euphorbiaceae > Reutealis > Reutealis trisperma. The sequence continues at coordinate 2,835,513 of CANTUT010000052.1, read as the reverse complement.
TCAAGCAACAGGGTCCATCTAAAGTCACTACTTTAGGTGGATTAAGATGGTTTGTAACTTTTATTGATGATTGTACTAGGATGACATGGTTATGCTTGATGAAATCTAAAAGTGAAGTGAACTCAGTTTTCCAAAAGTTTCATAAATTGATTGAAACTCAATACAATACTAAGATTCTGGTTCCCCGGAGTGATAATGGTGAAGAATATCAGAATTTTGAACTTCAACAATACTTGGAAACACATGGAATGATCTATCAAACTACTTACTCTAACACACCCCAACAGAATGGAGTTGCAGAGCATAAAAATCAACACTTGTTAGAGGTTGTTTGAACTTTGTTAATTAAAGCTCATATGCCATTATCTTACTTGGAAGAAGCTCTCACTTTTGCTGGATATCTAATCAATCGGGTACCTTCTAGCACCATTAATTTCAAAACCCCATTCCAAGTCCTCAATGAAACAGTTACTTCCCCAACTATCCTAAATTTACGTCCTCGTGTATTTGGTTGCATAGTATTTGTTCACCTTCACAAACATCAATGCACCAAATTAACTCTATAATCATTGTGATGTGTCTTTGTTGGATATGCCACGCACTAAAAAGGATACCATTGTTACCATCCTCCAACATGTTGACTATTTGTCACAAGGGATGTAGTTTTCCATAAAGATAAAATGAACTTCTCTAAGCCTGAATGTCAGGGGGAGTACTGGAAGGAAATTCAGACTCTCAATCATGATGAAAATTATAATGAGGATGTGATCGATGTAGATATAAAAGGCACAACATTGGATTCAAATCATGAAAAAGAAACAAAAGATGAAGAGGTTGAATTGGATGAAGAAGATAGAGAGGGTGAAATAGATGATGTCACATTGGATCAAGGTGTTATGTCTTTAACTCAGGCTGAAATTGAACATATAGCTCCTCCTCCTGACATACTACACCAATCGTTTGCTGATGATGCTCTTAAGCCATACAAAAGACAATTGCCACAACGTCAAAATAGAGGTATCCTTAAACCCACATATGAACCTGAGTCATCTAGTAAGGTGAAATACCCCACAAGCCATTATGTGTCCAACCATCATTTGTCATAATCGAACATATCTTTTATGAATCAATTATCTGTTGTATCTATTCCTAACAATGTGCAGGAAGCCTTAACTAATCCAAGGTGGAAAGTAGCTATGAATAAAGAGATGAAAGCACTAGAAAGAAATAAAACATGGGATCTAGTTGATCTTCCTCCAAAGAAGAAAACAGTTAGATGCCGGTGGATTTACAATGTGAAGTACAAGGTTGATGGCACAATTGAACGATTCAAGGCAAGACTAGTAGTAAAGGGATACACACAAACCTATGGGATTGATTACATAGAAACATTTGCTCCCGTAGCTAAAATTAACACAATTCATGTCTTATTGTCTTTAGCTGCAAACTCGAATTGGCCATTACAACAATTCAATGCAAAGAATGCTTTTCTACATGGTGAATTATCTGGAGAAGTCAACATGAATCTTCCACCAGGATGCATGATACTTAGACATAAACAAAAGGTATACAAACTGAAAAAGGCATTATATGGGCTAAAACAATCTCCATGAGCTTGGTTTAGAAGGTTCATGAAGTCTATGAAAGCCTTTGGATACCATCAGAGTAATTCTAATCATACTCTTTTCTTAAAAGGAAGCAAGAAAAAATCACTGCACTTATCGTATATGTGGACGATATGATGGTTACGGGCAATGATCCTGAAGAAAGGAAAGAATTGCAAAACTACTTGTCCAGAGAATTCGAGATGAAAGACCTAGGTCCTCTAAAATATTTTCTTGGAATTGAAGTATCTCAATCTAATAAAGGGATATTTTTGTCTATAAGAAAATACATTTTAGATCTATTACAAGAGACTGGAATGACAGCATGTCAAGTAATTGATTCTCCAGTAGAAGAAGGTCTAAAGCTATGTGTCAAGCCCAACCAGATACCAGTTGATAAAAGAAGATACCAAACACTTGTAAGAAGGCTAATGTACTTATCACGTACTAGACCTGATCTAGCTTATGCCTTGAGTATTGTCAATCAGTTTATGCATAACCCAAGAGAACAACATATGAATGCAGTTATGTGCATTTTAAGGTACTTGAAGTCTTCTCTAGGAAAAGGAATATTGTTCACTAAAAATAAAAACCATCAAAGCATAGAAGCATAGACAGATGCTGATTAGGCAAGTGATGTGAATAACCGGCAATCCACTTATGGTTACTTTACCTTTGTAAGAGGTAATCTTGTGACTTGGAGAAGCAAGAAACAAAATATTATGGCTCGATTAAGTGTAGAAGCTGAATTTAGAACTATGCTCTTGGAATTTGTGAAACATTATGGCTAAGACTCTTCTTAAAGGATTTGGGTTATATGTCCAAGCAACCTATCCATTTTTTTTTTTTTTTGGTGATAATAAAGCAACATGTGACATTGCATATAATTCAATACAACATGATCGTACAAAGCATGTCGAGGTGGATAGATTTTTCATCAAAGCAAAACTTGATGAAAAAATTATGGAGTTACCTAAAAATTATGGAGGATCAGTTGGCAGACATTCTCACTAAAGCAGTCTCAAATCGAGTGTTCTCAAAGTTTTTGAACAAGTTGGGCATATGTGACATCTATGCACCAACTTGAGGGGGAGTGTTAAGATTCTTGTTATTCCCTTACCTATTTTAGAATATCTTAGGAGATTATGGGGTTGTAATTAAGGGATTTGATTTGTATAATTAAAGGGATGTGATTGAGGGATCGAATCCTTAATTTAGGATTATTTCCATGTATCTCTCTATATATTCGGCTGTAAGAATAGCTAAAGAAATAAGATCAATTTTATCATATTTTAAAGAGTTCCAATAGTTTATTTGCTGTTTTTGGTCGAGAAGATATATAAGGAACTTCCCAAAGAAAAACACAAAAATAAATTAAAGCAATCATAGGAAATGTGCCGCCAGTATTCTAATTATTCTGAAGAATTAAAGGATAACGATCACGGAGAGGAGAAGCAAAATCATAAAACCCTAATTCAAGTTTCAAGAATAATAGCAAGATTAGGTAAGCCATTAGTGAACTTGACCGCTACTAAAATATTAGCATTAGATTTATTCTATTCTTATGACTAATTTAAACGAAATAATCTATGAATAAATTAATTTATAAAGAAAAAAAGCGGAAAACTAATTTATCACTTAATTAAAATAGTACTGATTGTAATAAAACATAATTTTTTATAAACAAAATGTATATTTTTTAAATTTATCAATTAAAATTGCTCATATCTTTTTATTTTATAATTCTTTTAAAATAAAATAATGACTTTTAGTTAGTCCAATGACTCAAACCTATTGAAGCTGTCAAAATAAAAAATCCAGATAAGGATGGATAAGATGACTAATTTGAGTAGGTCAAGTAGAATGTAAAGCTTCGAGATAAAGGGACAAAAAAAAAAAAAAAAACTTACCACTCAATGTTTTCCTTTTAAAAAAAAAAAAAAAAAAGAAAAAAGAAAGAAATCTGTTATATATGGTGGAGCCCTTGTCTAATTAGCATTTGTCTCAATAAGGGGATAATAATAATACAAAAGTTATTGGATGAAAAAAATAATATACCATTCACAAATATATGAAATTAATTTAAATTTAAGCTAGTGATGTTATATTACACTTAGCACACTGAATAATCAATAATAATAATAATAAAAGGAATACATCTATGTTTTGAAATCCTATCCAGTCTTTGAACCGATGAAACATAAGGTTACTGGTTAAAAATTCAATATGGATCGAACCAAAATTTTAAATAATAATATATATTTATTATTTTTATATTAAAAATAAATATGATATATATATAATTAAAATTAATGAACGTATAAGTAACAAACATTACTTATTATTTTCAACAAATATTACTTATTTTTTAACAAAAACTGGCACTATTTTGTATCTTCTGGCATAATACAGCACTGTGTTGTACCTTTTAATTAAAAAAGAAATTCTCCAAATCTTTTTACTTGGAAAATTTGGACTGATTCATTCAGATCATCAGATTTTTTCTGGTTTCTTGGTCTTTCTAATTTTGAAGCTAACTCAAATCATTCAGTGAACCAATTTTTAATTTGCTTGATTCAATCGTGCGAGCGGATCAAAACAATAATATACATAATTTTAAGGGACCCACTTGAAGGCCAAAACTTGGGTCACAAGCTTGATGGAATAAGAGACATACTCATTAAGGCAACCACATTAAAATTTTTCCTTTATTTAGGCCAATATGGCCTTATATTCATCTTTAGTTTCTTTATTTCTTTTCTTTTTCCTTTCTCCTTCTTTAAGAGCCATTTTGTTTACTTTGGAAACCTTTTTTCATGCCCACCAAAAATTGAAAATACCTAAATAACTTTTCGCCAACTCTCTAATCATAAATCTTTCTCAAGATATGGGTTTTATCTTTTCTAGATATATAATTTTTTTTTTCCTTTTCTTCTTCAAATAATGGTGGTTTTTTGTTTTCACAAGACCAGTGTATGGCCCTTACTTTCTTTATAAAATTTTTAAATATTCTAATATGACAATATAATATATGAAGGTATATTTGTCTTGGCAATTTTTTAATTTTTTTTATTCCATTATAATCTGTTAATTATTATATATATGTATATGTATATAATTCTCTCTTTTCTAATAAGCCACTACCTAAACATGAATATTCCTCTTAATTGAAAATTTAAATTTTTATTAATGGATATGATGTTCCTTTAATATGTACAATTTGATTAAGTGCTATGTTAACTAATATTTTAATGATTAAATGTTTATATAATACAAAAAAATAAAAAATTCAGATTCTGAGTGAATTACTTAATACATTCGTGCAATATACTCTCACTTATATAAATATGAGATTCACGTTCTATAAATTCAAAGAAATTGTATATATTTGTGAGTAGAAAATGCATGGGGTACACTCTATCTTAATATAATGAATGCACCAATAATTTCCCCGAATCTTGATAGTCCCTAACCCTAGAGCAAAACGAATGGCGCATTTGGCAGAAAAGTTAATATTCTTTTGAAGACATTCAGAACATTGTTCAAGGACCAAGGCCAGTCTGCTATTTATACAGAACCCACTTTAATCCATGAAAAAAATTGATGCCATGATTCTGATGGTGTTTCTGTTAGTTGTATATCTATCTATGTTAAATCTTTTGTAGACGAGCAATTGGTTAAAGGAGCTTGCCGGAGTGCGGTGCAAGGTCGTTTAATTGGAAAAAAAAAAAAAAATCCTTTTATCTTGTAATTTCGGAGATAACTCTAATATTATATATATATATATATATATATATATATATATATATATATATATATATATATATATATATATATATATATATATATATATATATATATATGATATGAAAGAATAAGTTGTTTGGTTCTCAGGAAAAGATTGGTTTTGTAGGTTCTTATCTTATTCTGATATATCTGAAACTCATTGAACACGTGTACGTCACTTTTCCCTGCAATTGGTTTGGCTGTGAAGAGGAAGATAATTACTATAAAGAAATGGAATCTTGAATATATATCACACATATTCTTCAGAACCAAAGAAAAGCATAAAAGAAACTTATGAAATTCCTTTTAGTTCTAATCAATGTACACCTTTGATAGTGTTCTCTGAGCACAAGACAGAATTATATAAGATGGAAACAGTGAAAATTATAGTGCAATTTCTGATCATATGAAATTATGAAAGATGAGTTTCATGTAAATGTCAGAATTGATATATACGTATTATGCTGAATAATCTTTCGAATGAATAATGTATTACACCAAATATCTGTACACTCACAAGACAAATGTAACTAATAGAGAATTGTTTCCCCTCCAAAGAAAGAAAGAAATTAAAGTCACACCAAAAAAGAAGGATATAATGTTTGGCATCTACAAAAGACAACATATGCATGGAGACAAAGTTTCCACACACCTTAAGACTCCTTTTGCAGACTTTAAGAAAAGGGAAGCTAACAAATGGCTCTTTTGCATAAGGTCACTGTCTATTCTTTCTTTTTATTTTCATTTTCTTTTGTTCTTTTACTCTTCTATAATCTATATATATGAGTAAAATGGGTTTTTTTTTTTTTTTCCTTTATTGGTTTTGCATGAAAGTAAGGGAAATCTGGGATCTGAAAGGTGCTTACAATCTATATATTCGAGTTATTGAAGAATGAATCATGACCCTCTTTTTCTCTCTTTTTGGGGTTATATATGTTTCTTTATGGATTTATCATTTGAAAGTGATGAGTGAGGGATCCAAGGAGAGAGTATGAGTGAGTACTTCAAGTGCTGCTGTTTCAGTTACATATTTATATGTGAGAGTAGACCCACCAAGCAGGACCATGCCACCATGTTTATTGTGACTCTTTGTATTTTTTTTTCTTTTTAATTTATAAGATATTAAATGATTCCTAATACTAAAATTAATAAATGTTAGATTTAGTGATACTAAAGTCGTATTTAATATTAAAAAAATTTAAGTTGAACTGTCAATATGAGCTAATTATAAAATATACAATGTAGTATTTTCTTTTAATAATGATAATGAAATTAGCTCATTTCAAGACTTTCACTCATCGTACACTTAAAAAAAATGTAAAAATCAATCAAATTAGGAATGATTAATTAGGTATATTTGATTATGTAGGAGGAAAGGAAGAAGACGACTTGGTCAAAAAGAGAGAAGGGGAAGAACACGCGAATTTTAAACCAGAGTAGAACGTGAGTGAGTGATGATTTGATTTTGGAGTTGGAGATCAGAATCATATGGTTGCGGCTTTTCATGATTGATGGGTCATTTTCTTAAAGCATTCTTATTTTCAATTAGAGAGAGATCAACTTTTCAACATGTGGCAATCCTTTATTTATTGGAATTTTTTTTTTTTTTTTATTTCCATTTATTGGCATTGTGCATGAAGGACTAAACCCTAATTATTATTTACTATTATTTTTGTTTTGAATTAATTCATGTTTTAAGCATTAACTAAAATATATATTTGTGTTGTAATATAAAATATTATAAATTCAAATTCAGATAATTAATAATATCTCTCTTCTTAAAAATTTATGATCCAAAAATTTCTAATATGAATTCAAGTTAATGAGATAGAGCATTGTTGCACCTGTCGCACATCCAAAGCCCAAAATTAAAATATATGCTACAAGGTTAATTTGCATGTCTTGATTAATCCAACTATCTTAACAAGCAATTTCATATTGAAAAAGTTTATTAAAAACACCGGTATATAATGGTTTGGACTTAATTATCTAATATATTAATTCTATCCTTTTTGTAATAATTAATATAAACTCATTAAATTCAATTTATCAATGATTTTAATCTTTGCCTAATTGAAATCACATCTCCCTTTTCAATACACGATGTCCGTCTAGATGTCTAGTGGCCTATAGCCTGGAAATTCAAAGTCCGGATTATATATATATATATATATATATATATATATATATTCTATTAATATTTGATCTCTCCAATTATTAATGGTAGTGGTATGATTTTCTCATTCTCTTTAAAAATATGCAAAGTGAAAATATCAACTCTAAATCTTTCAAATCACAAATAATTATCGCCAATTTGATGAAAAATATTTAAAAAAAAATACTAAACGGAAAATGGTCAATCCTTAATTAATCGTTAATTGTTAATCACTAGCTGCAAACAATTTATGGCAACCACTAAATCAAATAATTTTTAAAAATTTAAATTTGGACAAGAGCTCAAAGTTAATTATTTGATAATTTTTTTTCCATCAATATTTATTTTGAAAAGAATGAGGTTATTTATCAAACAAACCTAACCTTAATTGATAAGGCATGGCATTACTCTGACAACTCAAAGCAGTGTTAAATGGGCTTTCCGATTGGGCCATGGGAAAATGGACCAAATAGACAAGATACAGTTTGCTATTTATCAACGAATTATTGTGGCCCAAAACTTATTGTGTATGCCATCTCAAAATTTTATAAAGCAAGAATTTAATCACAATTGGTATACCAAATTGTAAGATATCCATTTTTAATTTCCAAAATAAATCAAATGTGCCCTAACAAACTTGCAATAATGGTGAACAAGGCCAAGGAAAAAAAATGGAAAATCATGTAAAATGAATTTGCAATCATTGAGACAAAGACATGTATGGAAACTAATTCACAAGAACATAAAAATTTAATGATGGTCAATGTGAATATTCTGTTATATGCAAAAAGGACAACTTAATTAAAGATTTAATGCTTGATGGTCAATGAGAATATTAATGTGATTTTGATTTAGTTATATAAAATGAAAATTTTAGTCAATTAAAAATTGAATAATTTTTGGTTGGCCCCTAACTTGGCAACATCCCCAACTAAATATTTATCGTTTAGAATGAGAGAGAATTTCAGCCCACGATTTTTTTTTTTTTTTTTTTTTAGAGCTTTAAATTAAAGCAGATTCTTTTTTTGTTTTTTTTTCAGCCCACAAGTTATGTATAAAGCAATTTCTTCTCTTTCTATCATTAGTGGAGAGAGAAATATTTAATAATAATTTTCTTTAGTACCTTGTATTCTTTGATTTCTTGTGAATCTAAACTTTGTAAGTTTTTTATTAGATATCAGAGTATATACCTTAGCCTGAGAGTGAGATCTAAGCAAATTATGAGTATTCTGAATTGATTACAAAGTAGCTAACATGGAGTTTGGATCAAAAATGACGAATCAAGAGCACAATTGAGAATTTCAGAGAAATTAAAAGTGCGATCAAGAAAATTAGAGAAATCAAAACTCGCAAAACCACAACTATTGGGATCTGATTTCATCACAAAGCTCTTGTCATACTAGTATGGTATTGATAAGCGCACCTTTAACTGGCCCTAATTACTTAACTTGGAGTAGATCAATGAAAATCATCTTAGGAACTAAATGAAATTAGGTTTATTAATATAAACTATGAAATGCTTAGTGAAGAGTTAGATCATTTTGAGTTATAATAGAGAATTGATTGTATGGTGACCTCTTGGATATTAAATTCAATATCCAAAGACCTAGTTGAATCTTTCTTATATGTTGGGAGTGTGAGAGAGCTATAAGAGGACATAGAAGAGAGATTTTGGAAAAGTAATGATCCTATGGTTTATCGTGTCCAAAAAGAAATTAAACCAATTTATAAGGAAAATTTGACTGTAGCAGTCTACTATCTTAAGCTTAAGAAGTTTTAGGATGAATTAGCATGTTTAATGCCAATCCCAGTGTGTAAATATGGTGCTTCTAAGAACATTGTTAAGATTACTTGCATGAAAAAACTCATGCAATTCCTAATGGGGTTAAATGAAAGTCTATTATCACATTAGAAACCAAATCCTGCTTACAGATCCTTTGCCTAGTGTGAATAAGGCATACTCTATGGTGCTTAGGATTGAGAAGCACAAAGAAGTGCATAATTTGGTGTTTGAAGGAAAGATTGCTATGAATATAATGTTTATGAGAAAATAGGATAGTACAAGGGATTCGAACAAAAGAGAAAATAAAGAGAACTTAAAACCCTGAGTACTAAAGGAAAGAGTATGGAAAAGACAATGTTAGGAAACAAGACAAATAATGTGACCATTATAACATGAATGGACATACTAGGAATACATGTTTCTAGTTTCATGGATATCCTAAATGGTATGAGTTAAGAGAACAAAAGGGCTATGAAGATGGGAGAAAACCTAAGGCTAAGCAACAATACAGAGTTGTTGCACTAGCAACTGACACAACTTTTAAAGAGATGTTGAACAATCAATATCAAATGAAGTAAGATGACTTATCTATAGTCATATCCTCAATAGTGCAGAGGGAGGTACAAAGGTACATGAAAGGATTAATTAACTAATTGGATGGATTTGAGTGGATTGATAAATTAATTAAAAATATTAATTATTTAATTGGATTGATTGATAAAAAACAGTGATTAATTAATTGATTAAAATAATTAATTAATTAATTTGGTTTGAGATGGATTAATTAATTAATTAAAAAAATTAATTTTTAATTAAGAATAGGATTGATTAGAGGAGAGAGAGAAAGGAATAAGCGGATAACAATCAACATAAGTTTAATGGGTCAAGAGAAATGAAGGAATTGAGGGGGTATTTATAGGCAAAGTAGGGGGAGGGACATTTTGATCATTGAAAATGTCAAAAGACTAAGAAGGATACACTTTTATGGCTGAAAATCCAACTGGAACGCAGTGCACTAAACTTAGCAGGTCAAGTTGCGACTGCATTATAAAGGTGCAAAATTAATGATTCACAGTTATATAGTACCTAAAAACAAGGTTCATAGGTTTAAGAAGTCTTTGTATGGACTTAAACAAGTCTCTAGACAATGGAATATTGAGTTTACTTCAAAACTCAAGGCTTTTGGTTTAATTCAATCATATCATGATCACTGTTTGTTTACCAAAAGCTTTATTGATCTTAAGATTTCTAGCCTTAATAATTTATGTGGATGATATGTTAGTAACTTGTACAAGTGAACAAGATATAAGTATTGTCAAACATTATCTAGATATAGAGTTCAAAATCCAAGATCTTGGTTTAGCCAAGTACTTCCCTAGTATAGAGTTAATAAGATTCCTTGTTGGCCTATACATCACCCAAAGAAAGTATACTCTTGATGTACTTCAAGATGATGGATTGATAGGAGCTAAACTTATTAATACTCCTTTACCACTTAAAATCAAAACTTTTGACACTACTGGTTAGTTGCTTGAAGCACCAGAGAAATATAAAAGGTTGGTTGGGAAGCTCTTATACCTCAATCTTACCAGACCATACATAACTCATGCTACACAACAACTAAGTCAATTTATATATGCTCCAACTACTCAGCATTAGGAAGCTACGTTTCATTTGATTAAATATCTTAAAGGCTACTTTTAATGGATTATGTTTTTCTACTCAGTCTGCATTTCAATTAACTGTATATTGTGATGCAAATAGGCTTCTTGCATTATTATAAAGAGGTTCATCACTCGTTATTGTGTCTACTTGGGATATCCCTTATCTCTTAGAAAATTAAGAAACCAAAATATTGTAACCAGAAGTTCAGTAGAAGCAAAATACAAAAGCATGACTGCTACTGTATGTGAGCTGCAATACTTGTCTTATCTTATGAAGGATTTTCAATTACCACTTCTACTTCTTATTCCTTTGAATTGTGACAACCAAGCAACTTTGTATATTACTGCTAATCCAATTTAAATGAAAGAACCAAGCATTTTGAGACTGATTGTTACACTGTTAAAAATAAATACAAGGAAGGCTTCATTGCTCTAGTACATGTCAACAGCAAATTTCAATCAGCATACTTATTTACTAAGTCTCTTTCTACCAAGCCTTTTCATTTGCTATTGTCTAAGATGGGCTTGTTTCTTTCTAACTAGGCTCCATCTTGAGGGGGAGATATAAAGTATAGTTATTAATTTTGTCTCTATAAATACTTTGATTACTTTTGTTAACTTTAAGTTGTATTTTTCTGTTAATTCATTAATTAGTTAGGGTTATTAGCTTGTTAGGTAACACTTTTGTTCTAATTTTGCTTAGAATCAAGTTGTATATAAACCAATTTCTTCTCTTCCTATCATATAATTAGAGAAAAATATTCAACAATAATTTTCTTCAGTGCAATTGACTCTTTGTTTTTCTATAAATGTACTTGCGAATCTAGGGTTCGTAAATTTTACAAGAGCATACAAGGAATGAAGATAATAATCTTGTAAACACCAACTCTAGGTCTTAGGCTCCATCGAGATATAATATATTTTTTTTTCTTAAGGTTTGATCCTCGTGAAATAAATAAATAAACAAAAGATTTTCTTTTAATGAAAATTTTTTTTAATCAATCAAATATTTTCAAAATTGTCCACGTGTTGTTCTATTAAATCTTCTTCTCGGACGAATTCAAAAGTATATATATATATATATATATATATATATATATATATATATATATATATATACACACACAAAAGAGGCACATTTGTTGTTGTTAGTTCATTTATCAAAACCTGTTGGTAGCTAGCTAGCAGTTACTAACAACCACAACAAATGACATTTTTCCTTTAGTAGTTACTAACTACCACAACAATTGACACTTTTCTTTTAGTTATCGCATTAATTTAATATTACAAATTTCAAAAAAAAATAATAATTTTTGTAGATTGAAAATTCTTATTATATGTTTTACTAAAAACCCAAATTTCTACTCAAAATGCAAAATAATTTTTTTTTTTAGTTGAATTTTAATATCACAACTAGACAGCAAGAGATTTTAAAAAAATAATATTTTAAATTCAAATTAATTTAATGAGATAATTGAAATTTTATAATAGTTAAAAAAATAATATTAATAATAAATTTGCTTTCAAATTTTATTTTCTTAAGTAGAGGGTCTCGTCGGGAAAATGACAAGGAGATGCGATTTAAGGCAACAATCACGAGATTAACTTGTTTCATAGAGACATATAACCAAAATGACAAAGACCGTTTACTTTCCATTGGGTCCCTTCCCAGTTTGATCTCAAATCATCATCTGAAAATCCAAAGAAAACAAACCTCATCCTTACTGAAATTTATTTTCCATAATAATAATAATAATAATCATCTTACAATTAATATTATAATATCCTTAGAATTAATTTAACCGTGTTTTTCTTTAATATAAAGATTTTTTTTTAATAAATTGAAGCTCAACTGAGAAAATCCAACTTAGTTGGCTCTTTAGATAAATTATTTATTTTTCAGAAAGTTTTATTTCCTCTATTTAGTCATTTTTCAACTTGCAATTAAACATGACATTAAAAAGTAAAACAATAATCCAACTCAAAATCGAAATCAGCTACCCATTTTTCTTGAGCAATAATAATCTGCCACAAATCATTAAAACCTGCAGTAAGCAAAGTTGGAGTATTTCTCCATGGTCAACAACCCTACATTATCAAGAAGCTTATCTCGGCATTAACATTTCTCCATGGTAAAAAAAAAAAAAGGTTACTAGACTCCTCATTTTCCATCACATATTTGTGTGATATTTCAACATCTATTAAAAAACAAAACAAAATAAATATACTTAGTTTCAATTTTATATATTCTCATCCTCCTGCTAGAAAAGTAGTACATGTCTTTAGGGCCGGCCATAAGGGTGGGCTAGTGACATCGACCTCTCAAAGCCCAATAATTTTAAGAGCTCCAAGATTATATATCGTATTATATACAAGTAGTTCTAAAAAGGTTTGGCAATTTTGTAAATTGAAAATAATATGTTGGAAAATCTTGAAATTAGCAATACTATAAATGATTTTACATCTTGAAAAGCTTGAAGAAGTCATTTTTTATGATTAATTTTGTTTTTATTTATTTTGTAGGAGAACCATGTTCATTTCTACATTCATTAAGCAGCCAAGAAGTTTTTAAGTCTTGATTGTTATTTTCAAATAAAAATTTCTGCTATTAAATGATTAATAAAAATTTTATTTTTTGTTATTTCACAAAAATATATATGATGTATTATTATATTATATTATTTTACATTAATATAACTAAATGGGCCTTTTTTATTTCTTAAATCTCAAAATCAGCCCTACGTCAAATGTGTTATTTCAAAGTAATCAAACTAATTTTAGTTGAGAAGTTTTGCGGAATAGTTGGTGTGCGTGTAACACTACATTGCAATAGAGAAGAAAACTTGCTCACTGAACCACGACACAATTGAAACATCACCAAAACAATGTGAAAAAACCAAATCAGAACAGCAAATCTATTCCTCCAAGCTTTCAAGGAATAAATGTAAATACCTGTTTCAACATCATGGAGGCAAGAAGAATGTTGCTGACCTCATGTATCTATATGATTTTGAGGTTCAACACTATTGTCCATTACAAACCTGGAACTAAAAAGAAAGGGTATAATGAGAAATTTATTTATTTATTTAAAGATAGCCGGAGACGGGAGTGTTTATTGCTTAATAAATGGGAGTGTCAATAATATCTCTCAAAAGAATAATAATTAATTATTGCGGCTGTCACCTGTCTGTTTTTCTTTAATTTAATTTGATACTGTGAGAGTACCATTAATAGCTGATTATTGAATGTTTTTATGAGGCCACCAACTCGAACATTAATGGTCCTCAAGAGAAACAAGAATTAAATTATGGAATCCAATCCATATGTTTTATCTCGTCAACAAATAAAAGAAACTCGTCATTACAGACTTAACAGTATTCTTAGTTTATCCAAAGATCTACCCGTCTAAAATCCCACATTTTTCATTTTTGATACATCTTTATCCGGTGGAGCATAATTCATGTAAACATTAGCATAGTAATTTTGACTCGTTGGATCATAGGTACTAAACTCTGATCCGATATCAATTCGATTTATAAGCTAAGTCAACAAGTTAGTAATTTAATTATTGATTCAATAATTGAACCGATGAATAAATATAATTAATTAAATATATAATTTATAATTTTATATAATAAAATAAATATAAAATATTAAAAATTTAGAAATACATATACTTTCACTCAAAAATAAAAATTAACAAATTAGATATTTTAATTTATAAATAAAAAATATAAATAAGTCTATTAAATATTTCATGTATTTTTAAATTTTTATATCCATAAATCACACTATAAACTAAAAAAAAGAGAAATTGAGATTTAATAATTTTAAGCCTTATATTTTCATTAAAACATGTAAATAAATTCAAATATTTCACTATATATCAATTTAAGAATTAAATATAATTAAAGTATTAAATTTCATGGATTAAAATCAATTTAATATTAATGATTAAAGTAATTATTTTTCTCATTTGCCAATTCTTAATTACTCTAAATTAATTATTAATCATCTTCAAAGATTAAAATCTTAGCTTAGAGTTCACAAAAATATTTTTCTCGTTTGCCAATTTTTAATTACTCTAAATTTACATTGTTTGTCATTTTTTATCCTATGCGATAAATAATTTATTATAATATATGAATTAAAAAAATTAAATTCTTAAAAAATTTAATATATTTTCTATAATTATTTTCTTTATAAATTAAGATTCCTTAAGAATATAATGTATAAAGTAACGAATAATAATCATCATATGTTTTATTTTGCTATTAATTTAATAATATCATAAATAGTTAAATATTTCAGCCATGATCGTCACTTGAAATAAATATTTTTTTGTTACAAAATGATCAACACAATTTCAAAGTTAAAAATTTTGTATTATATCAGAAATTCAAAATTTAAATCTTATTGATTTTTTTTTACCTTTTAAAGATCCTTGTATGAATAAAAAAAATAATTATATGATATAAATTTACCATATTGAAATTTTAAAATTTTTAAAAATATGGCTTAGTTGTAAAATTTTTAAAATTTTTGGATTATTTTTTTATTTTCTAATGACTTTTTCGTAATTTATATAATGTTACCGGTTAGTAATTTGCTAATAATATTTAATTAAAATTTTTATACAAGTTGCAATACTTAATTTAAATTTTTATAAATTTAAATACTTAATGATAAATTTTGTCAAATTAAAACATTAAAAATATCATTTTACCTTTTTTTTTTTTCATTCGGGGTTTTAGTATAACAATTTAGTGCAAATTTAATTGTAAATTTAATAATAATAATAATAATAACAGATTGAGTAGGCCAGGGCCACTCTATGTACTCTAGGTCCGCCCCTTGGGACGGGAGTGAGTGGACAATGACAATATTGTCCCGTATCCGATCCGAATACTGTTTATATATTTTAAGAAATAATTATTTAAGATAAAAATTTAATTAAAAATAATTAGCTTAAATAAAATATGATTTAAACAAAAAATAATTACATTAATTTTAAATTGGTATAATTATATTTAGTTATAATCACTATTATTAAAATAATAATTCAAAATTCATATATATTTCCACTCATTTAATTTATTTTTAAATTTATTCTTAAAAAATTATTTATAACTTTGTCTTAATTATTTGTTTTTTAACCAGTGATCCAATTTATATAGAGATGATTTCACAAAAAGAAAAAAAAATCGCCTATTATATATAATATTTGGATGGATCATTACTATTTTCAAAATTATTTGTTTAATTAAAATACAATTAAAGTTTAATACCCATAACATTATAATTTTGTAAATAATTATAATATATTTTAATAAAAAATAAATTGTCTAGTCTAGTCAATTAAATCAACAGTTGGGATTATAATTATATTTCTCTCAACAAGCATTGATAACTTTTCGGCACCTGATAAAAAATAAATATAATAGAAAATAATATAATAATGTATTATATACTCATTCTATTTTATACTAATTGTCATTTTAATTTTTTTAAAAAATAATTATAGTTTTAAAAGAAGAAAATATTTATTATTATATTTCAATTTTATTTTTCTTTTATTTCATTATTAAATTATTTGTGCAAATTGCTTTTCTTTAACACAATATAAAAAAAAGTATTTTTGTATTTTCACTTTAAAGTAATAATAATAATAATAATAATAGATGCTGTACTAATCCTCTAAAATTAGCAATTAATTAGCAACCTTTCTTTACGGTGCAAAAAGCGATGATTGTCTCTCTTATTTTTGGCACTACTGCCTGCCTTACACTGTATAGCAACTTCTCATCCGCCTAATTAGTTCAAATTTTAAAATAAAGCAAATCCACGTCACTCCGCTTACTCACCTGCCCTTTCCTTTTCCTTCCTTTTTCTTTTTCCTTCTCAGTTCACGTTTCCAAGAAAACAAACAACGCAACAAAATTTATTTTTTCTTTTTCTCCGAGGACCAAGACCTCTAATTCATTTCTATCACCGGCAACTTGTTTTCCAAGTCCCACTCACCTCCATTCTTCATTGCTTTTCTGTTTCCACCGGGAGAGTTGCCAGTAAACAGTAAAACGAAGCTTGAAAACCTTTTTTTTTTAAACACAGGAACTGTTTCTTATTTTGTTATTATTGATTTATCATGTATTATTATTAGTGCTGTGTATATTTGTTAGCTATGAATACGTTGAATAAGATTTGCACGTCGTTGACGGTTGTTTTCGCCGTCTCTTTGGCGGTGCTTGCGGCAGAAATTCTCTACGTCCTCTGGCGCCGAAGAAGATTTCAGAATCGGAGCCTAGCCACCGGCGATATGGAATTCAGCAGTGAATCGTTTTATTCAAAACCATCTAAAGAACTACTCTACTTCTTCTGTTGGAAAAATCAGGCCTCACGCATTGAACCTGATGCAGAAACAACAGGTGCCGCTGTAGTGTCTGCTCCGCCACTTCCATCGCCGCCACCTACGGATGTAGATGTGGATGTGGATGTGGATGAGATACTGAAACGACATGCACTTTACGGACCGTCCAGAGTTTTGTTCACTATAAAAGAAGAGGAGAAAGAGGAAATGGAAACTGATTTATCTTCTGCGGAAAACGAAGAGAAGAAATATACGAAGAAGAAGAAGAAAACGAGAAGCGTTTCTTTAGAAGAGCTTGCCGTTGCTTCTGTGGCTATGGTGATTGATATAGATGAAACGACACCGTTTTCTACACCATGTGCTTCGCCTCCGTACTATACTCCGTCTCCCTCTCCTTCTCGTGATAGAAATCCGCCACAAACATCAACTGAGGATCAGAACGCCGTCGTCGCTCTGGAGTGTGGACAGCGACTACGATGACAGCATTGAGGTTCGCGCTTCATAGTGAATGATGTACACAGTCGAAAAAATGCTAGCCGCCATAAATGATCGGCCGGAGTAATCATCGACGGTAATTGCCGTGTACGGTATTTCACTCTGACACTGTTTTTCCTTTTTAATATTAATTTAACAGGTGCCAGTAGCAAGTAAGTTCAGATGATGCCACATTTAGTGTGAAACAACTAACTGGTGGGGCCAAGTAAGTACGTGGCAAGATCAGGTGTAACGATAATGGTGATGACTTAACATTTATTATTTATTAATTTGGTGGTACAAAGTATGGGTGTAACAGCAAAAGTACGGAGTAAATTCTCATGGCCGTTGAGGAGGGGATAACGTAAATAAAATAACAGACTAATAAATATTTTTGAATTTGAATCTTTCCTGTTCGCATCATGTTAATATATTTACTTAATTTTTAATTTTTAAAACAATTTAAACCGTATGCATCGTGAAAATTTTGTTGACATTTATATTGTCAAACCTTGTTCGTTCCAGTCAGTTTAATCAGAAAATTAGGAATTAGTCTCTAGATCGGACTGAATTACTTTTAATAGTCTTTTTTTTCATAATAAATATTTACAATTTGTAAATGAGTATTTAATTTATAATAATATTAATTTAAAATATTTAATGTGCGTTATCTTTACACATTAATAAGGGGTAAATATTTCACAATAATGCATAATAAGCATTCAATCGGTTGTAACATTTATTAAATTAATAATAATATTCGTTCAAAATATATAATATAATGTGTATTATTTTTGTATATCAATAAATAAAAAATAAATATACGATATTATTTAGAATTTTAATTCAAGTTTTGTTTAAATTTTGAACCATGAGTTTATGTTTTCACTAATTCAAATGCCTTTGACCCGTGAGTTTTTATTTTCATTGGTTTAAAAGTTAGGTTGATACTTAAGATATGTTATATACTATTAATCCAAAAAATCATTTATTTTTTTTTTTTAGAATTTAATGCTTTTCATTTAATATATAATTGATTTATTCTTGTTAATTCTTATATTTTTTGGCAAAAAAGAAAATTTAATGCATCCAATACTAAGCAGCAAAATATTAGGGTAAAATCGAAATAGGACAGAATAAAATTAAAATGGTATTCATAATCACTTGTTTGATATAAATCAAATTTAAAAATATTCAATTTTATTTATAAATTGTTGAAATTTTATTTTTAGAAATATAATAAATATTTTCTTTTATGGACAAGATCAAAATATTCATGATAAGCTTATATAGTTAAAACTTAAATTATTTTAAGCCAATTAATTGATATAATAGTCATTTTTAAATTAATAAATTTAAAATTTAAATTTTAGTATGTATTAAATTTAAAGAAAAAATAAATATACATACTAAGTGAGTCGTATTCTATTTTCCACTTCATTGCATAGTTATTTTTGTTTTTATTTTATTGGCATGATTAGTTATCATAACAAAAAAAAAAAAAGAGAGTAGCTTTTCGTAAAAAATAAAATTAATTTTTATTTTTTTTTGTTAAAGAAAGAGAAAATAAATTCAGCTCATTAAATAAGAGTAACATCAACATACAAGAGCAATAAGCTTAAAAAAATTTGAAAAAAAAAAAAGTGATGATATTTTTGCAATAATTTAAAAGCTAGCATATAAATATAAACTTATACTGTTTTTAAGAAACGTGTGTGGAAATTCCTAAATTATAAGTCGTCTAACTGCAGGCTTAGGGCCTGGTAGTGGGCCCAGCCCTGATTTGAAAACGTTAAATTTTCCAAAGACTTGCCTTGTCCTGTCTGACCGCCACTTCCTACACTATATTGGCTAGTGGCTAGTATCCTTAATATAAAAAAAAAAAAATGAAAAAAATACAAGCTTAATTGATGAATACAATAGTTAATTAGCACCTAATTAGCATAGAATCATTAACTAATCAGTCAACCTGTTCTAAAATATGCGGTGTTTGTTTAGTACTTGCTCTCATCCAAAATTGAAATTCTATGTACTTACAAAATAATATCTTTTTAATATTTAGTTTTTTTTTTTTAATATTAAGAAAGAAAAATATCTAATAAAAATATAGAAAGTTAGACAGTATGAGATAACCTTCTCCTTTAACATCTCTCATCAAATTAGTGATAATTATTTGTAATTTAAGATATTCAAATCCGAGACATCCCACTTCTTACTTGTTCGATATTATTTATCGATTTTTTCTTTTTGCATGCATTATGCAATTTAATATTAAAATAAAAAATACAGCTATAATAAAATTAGTCTTTTTTTTAAATTGAAAATTTTTTAAAAATAATAAAATTATTAGATTCGATGATTTTTTATATTATGGGATAGATACTCAACCACTAAATTATTTGCTTAACAACTACTCAAATTTTCTTTAGGAAAAAAAAAACTAATCAAATTTTCTTTGATTGGCTTGACTTGTAAAATATGAATCTTAAAAAGATTGATTTTTACGCATAAAAAAACAAATTAATATCCATGTCAACTCAATGTTCCAAAATTGAACTAGTCAGCATCTACTCCAGCTAGTTATGACATATTAATTAATAAGTCTTCATCCATAGCAGACTATAAACATGAAATGGAAATATATGCCCGTGTAGAAGAAGGTCTTTGCGTCTTGTTCTGGTTTCTAGGACAGTTCGCAAGTCCCTTTCTTTTTTTTTTTTCCTTTTCCTCTTTGGAATTTCCCTGCAAAATTTTCTCATCAGATAGGTACTTTGCGTGTTTGTAAATTGTAATCAAGTTGAAGATGAGCTGAATACCGTGAAGCTGAAGTTTGATTTGTCTATATTTTATTCAAGTTAATTTGAATTTAAAAAAAAAAATTGGATGATTTCGAACATATTTACAACAATTATTTTCTCTTTTGATAAAGAGTCACATATTTAACTTAAATGAAAATGTTTTAAATTAATTTTAAGAGTGAATTTCATTTGATGAAAATTGAAAAAATCTTTTCATTTTATCATTACAATTTCATTTTTTTTTGTCAAAATTACTTTTTTAATTAAAAAAAACTCAAATTTTATTAATTATAAATTTTAAATATGAAAATTTAGTAAAATTAAATTAAATTATTTGTAAAAATTTGATTTCTGAAACATGGTACAATGAACCGTTCCCCACTCCTGTGCTGATAATGATAACCTTTTGATGATGTCCAATGTAGCAACTTGGCCTGCGACCAAGAGGTTCAGTCTGGTTGCTGAGTGACGTGAGCTTTGTGATTAAACTATTAGAAAATGTTAAATTTATCATCATTATTATTTATCTTTTTTTTTTTTAATAAAAATCTCTTCATTATCTTGATCGTAATACATTTACATAAAAATATTCATATTTTATGTAAAACTCTAATTGTTTTTGTTGGAAATTTGTCAAATAAAAATTTTAGTTTTTTTTATCAAAAATTGTATCATTTTCAAATATTATGTTTTTTTTCAAAAGATTATATTCTTTTAAAACGATATATCTTTTCGAAATATTATATTTTATTTTTTCAAATATGTAATTTTTTGTGAAAATATTTATACATATGTATTTGGAATTAAATTATAATTGAATTTTTATTTTTATTTTTATCATTAATTCACCAAGTAATTGAATTAAATATTCTTTAATTTCTATTTAAAAATTCTTTATTATTTGCTCAATATATATTTTTCAAAAACTTGTCAGATCCATTAAAAATTATTTGTATTAAACTCATAATAATCTTATTAAAAAGAAGATGCAAATATCATTTTTAGAAAAGTGAATTTAAGCGTTTCAAACATAAATAAATTATTTATCTTTTTGATATTGTGTTTATTATTTATAATTGGTTTTCATAGTGTAATTCGTTATTTTCATTATTATATTTTCTAACAAATTGTTAAAAAAATAATGAAAGAAATAAGAACAAAGTAAAAGAAAATTCTATTTGTATATTAAAATAATACGAGCAAAAATAAATTTAATAAAAGAAAAATTAAATATATTTATATAGTAATAACTTAATAAATTAGCTTGAAACACTACAAATAATCATTTTCCTAAAAGTGAAATTTGCCTCCACTCCTTTTCGAGTTTTATTATAATTAAGATGAATATACAAATTGTTTTAGTGAAATGACAAGCCTTAATAATTTTTTGCACTTAGCAAATAATGAAAAAAAAAATTTCTTGTGCACATTAAAATTCGTTTTTAGTTTTCTCATCTCCTCTATGTTTAAAACAATGTATATATATATATATATATATATATATATATATATATATATATATATATATATATATATATATATATATATATATAATATAAATGATGGTTAATAAATGAAAAGTTAAAACTTTTCAATGAAAATTGTAACTTATTGACATAATTAATCCAAAAGTTATAATTTTTCAAATAAAGTTGTAACTTTTAATACAAATATTTATTAATTTATTTATATTTAAATAAAATAAATTAATTCTAACAGTTTTCTCAAAAATCTTTGACTTTTTTGATATTTTCTATTTTGATTATGCGGGCATGTAATACATATGTATAGAGATTTATTATGCTACACATTTATTTTATTAATGAGAAGAGATAAATAATAATAGATAAAACCATTTATATGAAGTTTATATAACAATAAAAAAAAAATTATTATAATTTCTTATATTATAACTTATAAAGTGATGATGATAGTAGTAGGGGATGACAATTTCACTTATATTTATTTAGCCACCCATTTAAATAAAGATATGTGTGATAATTGGATAATTTAAATGTTAAATGAGTAATAAATAGGTATAGCCTATTTAACTCATTAATTTATGGGTTATATAAAGATTAGGTATAAGTACGCAACCCATCCCATTAAATAGGTCCAATCCATTTTTTAATAACGTTATTTTTTTAATTTTTGAATTTTTTTTTATCATAGAAACTCGAGTATTTAAAGTCTAATATTATATTTTATTTTTATAATTTTTGCAAATTTTTTGAAATTTAAATTTAAATTCACACATATATCAAATAATTATTTAAACATTATTTTTTTATAATTTAAATATTTTCATTTAGCATTATTTTTGACGTTTAAATCATTTTTATTTGATTTAAACTATTTATTCGATTTAAATTAAGCACATATAAATTTAATCAATTGTAAAAGGAAAAAAAAAATCCTATCTAAATGTTCCATTTTCCATTATTTTTTTTAAAGGAAACTCAGGTATTTTTTTAAAGCTCTTTAAACCTAGACAAATGATTGGAACGACAGATTAAAAAAAATAATAATGATAATAATAATACTATTAGAAGGAATTTTTAAGTGACATTTAAGTCATGGCTTGAATTTACCAAATTTTCAAGTGACATTTAAGTGATTTTATAAGTCAAAATATATTTTTGATTTGATATATATTTTACTGTGTATGATTATTTGCACAAAATGTGAAATGAAATATTATATTGATGAATAAACTTTTAATAAAATAATTATGTTAAAAATTATTTTCCAAATTTGCTAGATTTGTGATTTTTTTAGCTGTTTTTCTAATTATTTAACAAATGAATATTTTGATGCCTCAAATTTAATTTCTAGACTTATATGCATTGTTTGTAAAACTTCTAGTGTAAAAGTCTATTCAATTAATAATAAAATTAAATTTTTAACTAAATTTTAAAATAATAAAATAGATTTCAATTTTATTGTTTGAAATAATTGAAAAGTATAAATAAATAAATAAAGTGTCATATATTTGATTTAAATGAAAAAAAGTTAAATTTTAAGAGTGAAATTCATTAAATGAAAATTGAAACTTCATAAAACATTTTCATTTTATCATATATAGTTTCATTTTTTGTCAAAATGACTTTTTTTAATTAAAAAACTCAAGTTTTATATCACTACTAGAAAATTATAATATAGCAATATCATAAATGTGTGGCTATTATTGTCGCATTGGCCATGCTATAATGACTAAAATTGCTATTATTGTGATGTTTTTAGCTATGCCACTGCGACATAAAGCCTAGCAACACTTTAATTACATCGCTATATTTGAAGCCATAATATGGCAGTAAATATAGCGATGACGTAGCAATGCCAATTGCATCGTTACATAGCAAAGCAAGTGATAAGCATTGCTATTGGTAATGCCAACTTCTTTTTGATTTTGAGCTCCTCTATAGCAACACTTATATTGACACTCCTTTCAAGATTAATGATGTGTGAATAGGTTGCGACGCTGTTGGCTGTATCGCTAGACTCATATAAGTGAAACACAAGATTGATACCATTTCACTTATAGAATTGAGCTAATGTGTTGCTAACAACATCACTAGGCTTGTATAAGTGAAACGGCAAGAACTAAATCGTTTCACTTATAGAGTTGAGCTTAGGGATGCAATAGTGCATCACTAACAATATTGTTAAGCTTTTTATGTTAATAAATAAGTACTATCTTTTTATTTCTTCTTATCTGCTCTATTTTCTCTCTTCTTTTTTCTACCATCATTGCACCATTCGAGTCGTCGTCATTCTCTGTTCAGATAAGTGGCCCCTTCTCTCGTTCTTTATCTTCTTTCTCTGGCTTTTTGATTTGTGTACTTTTGGGTACAATTTCTTCTTCCTCATACTATTGCAGATGTCCCCATTGAAGTCTCTCAAGCATGATTCACTTTCTAATATAGGTGACTTAATGCAAACTTAAAAAACTAGAGGAAGTTGAAAATTTTGTCAAGGTAAATTAGAAGAATGTTCTCTATAATATTTTTGAATAACTAGTTGAGATCTTTTTTGTTATAAACTAGTTCCTATTGTTATAATGCACAGAGTTCAAACTTTAATTTGAGGAGCAATAAGCTCAATCATTAGAACTAGTTGATAGAGGTTAGTAGAAAAATAGTAGATTGAAATAACATTTTTTTTTTTACTTTTATTATCTATTCCATTGTAAATTTTCTTTGAATTTAAAGTCATAGTTTTCTGCTGAAAGCCAATATGAGCCTTGGTTAGCAGAATTTTATACAATTTTTTGCTTGTTTGTTTTAAATTTTGTGTTTGCTTGATAGTTATATCTTCAGTGATTTGTGATATTTCGGGTTTTGCTTTAATTTTTAAATTTAGTGTGGTTTTTAGCTTAACTAGGTTTTTATTTTGATTTGGATGAAAATTGATATTAAAATTTACAGCTCTTTTGAAATAGCAAATATTCTTCATTCCTCTTAAGAAATATGCATGTTTTTATCCAATTCTATTTTATTATGCATGGTTACAGTTTAATATACTAAGTTCAATTGATTTCTGCAATTACTTTATACTATGAAATACAGTGCTAATTAAGAATTCATCAACCAAGATAGAGATTTTAAATTGGACATATTTTTGTATTTATATACAAGAAAATCTTCATTGCAATTGATAATAAAATTTTGAAGGAGTCATACTAGACATTCTAGAAAGGAAGAGAAAAAAATGCTAATCTAATTTATTCCTTTTAAAATGTTTGGTATTACTTTTTCAGTTTCTTGTTTTTCATCTATAATGAAAAATTTCTAGTATTTAAATAAAAGAATATGTCTAATTTTAGAGTAAGTGAAAATGTTAAAAATTACATTGATGTTGGACATGCCTTTGTAGATGGGTTAGTAGTAGACTCGATCAAATATAGAAAAATTAAAAGTAATGGAAATACAATAGTATTCTTCAAACCTTTTAATTTTCTTAGATTAGATCCCGTCAACTATCTGTTCCCATATAACTTGAAAAAAAAATTAATTATAATAAGTTTTAAAAAAATAATTTATTAAAAAATGGTGACCCCTAATTTGTGTTACTAAATTAGCGATGCACACAGTGCGTCATTACAAAGCATTGCGAACGACGCCATTACATTGTTTTTATCACTCATGCAGCGACGTTTTATTTTATTTTAACAACGCTTTTATTGTCTCGCTATTTAACAATGCCAAAATTTATAACATCACTAAATTTATTTAGCGACGCTGTTACGATATCAGTACTACGTTGCTATATGTTTTTAGCGATGCCACAATAATGCCACAAAACTTAAAGATTTTAGTAGTGGTAATGTTATTAATCTATAACCTTTTTATATGAAAATTTAGTAAAATTAAATTAAATTTTTGTAAAAATTTGATTTCTAAAACATGGTACAATGGACCATTCTACACTCCTGTGTTCTGTGTGATAATGATAACCTTAAGATTATGTTGAATGTTGATATTATCTTGCTTGTAAGTATGTAGCCATCAATTCTGTTAATTAATTATTGAAAAATGTTAAACTTATTATCACTATTTGCAATCTCTCTTTATTATTTTATGTGGCATAATATATTTATGTAATAATATTTTTATTTTATTTTAAATTACTTTGTTTTGATAAGAAAAAAAATATAAATTCATTAATATTTATTTAACAAGTGCAGAGGTTTATTTATTTTTATAAAAATCCTTTATTTGCTTTGATATTTTCTCTTATGATTCTGATAGCATATAATATATGAGTATAGAGATTTATTATACTGCCTATTTATTTTTTTAGAATATGAAATAAGATAATTGATAATAGATAATACTATTTGTATAAAATTATATAAAAACAAAAGAAAATTATTATAATTTTTTATATTGTAAATGGTGAGATTATAAGGTGGTAAGACTGATGATAATATGAACTAACTGTAAATTTAATCCCTTTTTTTAAATAATTTAATTTAAAAAAAAAAACCCACTTGATAAATTTTTATACTTTTCAATTGCCAATTAAATTATACAATTATTCAACGTCAGCCGCCTTTTGGAGTTTCATTTTTTTCAGTACAGGCAAACAAATAAAAATTCTCAACAACATAAAAATAACAATTAATTAATATAATAAATCAAATTATTTATTAATGTAACTCTATGAAAAAAGTAATCAACATATGTATCTGTAGAAATATAAACAAGAAAAAAAAAAAAAAAAACTAAAGAATAATGATAATAATAGCAAGAAAACCTGATCAAAGACTCAATAAAGCAGAAACAAGAACAAGAATCATGATCAAGAAGATCAGTAATCCAAATCGCATCTGGTAATCTCACCACCAGCCAATTTCCCATCTGCACTGTTAAAAGGAATTTTCAAGTCACATTCAATTTTTGGCTTGAATTTACCAGTCTTGATTTTGCCCAATTTGAAACGAATCCTCAAATAAAGTTTCACATCAATGTTATAAATCTCAGAATTCTTCTCTTGATTAAACTCTGCAAGCTCTTCACCAGCGAGAAGAATCGTTTGTGGTCCTTTAAATCCAGGGGTCAAAATGCTAGTGTTTTTGTGTCCCTGATAAAATGGATTCAAGAAATCAGAACCAAGCCTCTGGTCTTTGTAATAAGCTCTGGCTTCAATTCTATCATAGTAAATTCCAATTTTCTTGTTTGGGTTTCGGACTGAGATTGTCAAGTTTAAGTTGTAGTTGAGAGTGTTCGTGTTGGTGAGGTTGAATTCAGAAAGATTAGCGTCTGTTACATGGAATTTAACCTCTTTTGGACGAACTATTAGCCAGAAAATGAAGACAGCAAGGCCGACGACCACCACTATGGTTATGAGGATTTTGAGGAGACAACTCAAGAGACAACAGCCGCATCCGCAGCCTGAGCTACGACCAGGACGGTGGTAGGTGTTTTGTGGTGGAATTGCCGGACCATAATAGGCTCCGTTCAAGGGAGCTTGCTTTTCTGCCATGAAATCAAGAATCAAGAAACAAGAAAATCAAGAAACTCAAGAAAATCAAGAAACAAGAATGGTGAAAGGGAATAGTAAAGAAATGAAAGAGAGGGAGATATGGAAGCAGAGGGCCAGTGTTTGGGTTTATATAATAGGGATTAGGATGGTAAATTTATGGTGTGAATTCATTATTGTACGAAGAGAACACGGAACAGGCCGCGTCAGTGGACGCGGTTGCGTTATAGGATTGTTTAATTTTGTAGGCGATTAATGAAATTAAAAATTGACGAAAGAAGCTGCAAATTTCTTCACAGATACGTATAAGCAGCGATTGATAAAGATGGATGGTGCTTTTGGTAACTGCAATCTACTTCCATTGACTTGTTATACATAATGTTTTTTTTTCTTTTTATATATAGTTATAGACTTTTCTAATTCGTAAGAGAAGAAAATGAGCGGAAGTTTCGCATCCTAATTCTAGTTCTTGCATAAGCCTTGTAGTTAATATACGGGAGAATTCTTGCCTGTATTGAGTGTATAAATTTATCTTATATATCAAATTATTAAGTGATAAAATATTTTATTAAATATAATCATTTTGTATATTTTTTACTAAATGAAAAGATACCGATATTCTTTTTTATTTTATGTGTTCTAATTTTATTGAATTAATGTATACATCTGGTATAAACGAAAATCATCCTTAATACATATGTATTCTTGCATTCTTTATTATAATACCATAAATTTAACCAAGTAAGTAATTCTTGCTTTATATAATTAATTAAGTAAAGACAACAACATGTTGCATTTGTTTATAGGACAATGTTAGATTTTGGTCAATAAAACAAGCCGCAAAAAAGTTGTGTCTATTGAACCCAAATGAGGTTTAAGAAGTTTAAGCCGATTGAATTTGAATAGGCCACTTATTATACAAGTCTAATGAGAAGTTTTTTTTCCCCCAAATATTAAGTACAAATATTAAATTAATAATCACATGAAATTAATATTACAAATTCCATTATGGGTAGAAACCAAACATATTAAACCTGAAAGTCGAATATATAATTTCTTAGCCTTATTATTAGATATTTAGACTAAATTTTTATTCATCCGCATATCATAACTAGTTAAAAAAATTACGGGCAAGCAAACCAAATTTTTAAAAAATTAAATATTTTTCAAACTTAAATCTGGGCCTATGAACAAGTCTATTTATTGGTAATATCATCTTAATTTAATCTTATCTTTAGACTTATTTCAATATATTTCTTAACTTAGCTTTCTTCTTTAGAGTTGATGTACAAATGAATTTTGTAAAATTTTTTGAAGTTGATTTATAAATTCATTTTTTCGTATTTAGTAAAAATAAAATTTATTTAAAATTTTATATTTTTAGTTCTACAAATTTAATTATATTTAAAATCAAATTTTACTAAAATGGATATAATTTACAATTGCATTTTGAATACAAACCACTAAAATTAATAAATTTTAAACACAAATTAGTAAAATTAAATATTTAAATAAATTTCATAGTTAAACTATTTATGAAAATTTATTTACATATAAATTCTTTCCTTAAAATTTATTTAGAAATTAAATGAATTTCATATCAATTTATTATAATATATGCTTCTTCTATTATTTTCATTCTTTGAATTCAATTCAATACCTTAATTTTTATAGATGTTTTAATGAGATAGATGAAGTCTGATAATTTTCAATTCTGTCGACTTGATTATAATTGCCTTTACCAAGTCCAACTATATATATATATGTGTGTGTGTTTAGACATTATCAATGAACATTTTCTCTCATAAACAACTAATAGTCAACAAATAACATTTTATTTCCTTATCTATAAATTTAAATAAATAGTTTTTTTTTTTTTGGAAGTTGATAATCTCACTTACACATTTGTAGCATTTTTTTTTTCTGTGATAACGTCAAAAAATAAAATATAGAATCCATATTAATTTGTTTTTTGTAGAAAAATGTCACACAATGTTATAAATGTCTAGAACATATCAGAGTTTTGGTGTAGATTAGGTAGAATTTAGAATAAGTCTCAAATAATAAATAATTAAAAGAGACAAAAGGGACTGAAGTATGAATTTCTGTTTATGATGTATATTGTATTGTTTAATCCATATATATATATATATATACTTATAATATGAAGTTAATAGAGGTATTAGTAGTATTGCCAAATATCTATAGTAATGTTTTTTTTAATAGTGTTGTCAAATGTTTGTAGTTGGCACATCGGCGTATTACCTAATAGCAAGTGTATAATTTCTTAGTTAATAGATTTAAAATCGAATTTCTTTTTTTGATATTAAAAAAAATGAAGTTTTAAGAAAAAATTCTGATTATGGAATTTTATATATTAGATGGTAGTTACAAAAGGTTTGTTTTTTGAGTAGAAATGCAATTAGGAAAGAAAAAGACTAAAAAGAAGTGACAATGATGCTTTTATAATTTATACGAAACACATAAAATGAAAAAAGAAGTTAATTTTTAAATTGATTGGTTTATAATATCTTCAATTAAAATTATTATTTTTTTTTATCCTAATCAAAATACAAAATATATTAAAAAATTAAGAAAAATCCTACTGCAAATAGAAATTGTAATTCTAATTCATAGTTCAACAATAATTTCACTATAAATATATTATATGTTAATGGCTTATTTTTATATTTACATGTAATGTATTAAATTATATACATTTTAATGATGTTTGTTCTATTTTTATTAATTTTTTAGGTAAATGATAATTTACGGTTTATGCTACCATTAACAATATATATATATATATATATATATATATATATATATATATATATATATATATATATATATATATATATATATATACACATTAGATTTTTCTTAACGTGTTTCACATATTGATTTCCATTATGACTCACTATAATTCATTTGAAATACAAATAATTATTCTAAACTTTCACTTTTTTCCTTGTTAAAGATTTAATAATCAATTTTGGTTATTTAAGTATAAAATTATATACTTTTATATTAAATGAAACTTTTAATTAAAATAATATAAAACTTCTCAAATAAACACCATGAGATCGAAATCTTATTAGTCGATTTTTAAAATTATCATGTAGCAATATTTGTATAATTTTATTATTAAATTCACCTTAACCATTGATTCCAAACTAAGTTAAATTTTTATATGAAAATATAAAAATTTAACGAAAATGTAATTATATATAATAAATATTATCTAAATTGTATATTTGTATATGTATAATATAATTAAACTGATGATACAAAATAATTTTAGATTCTATATAAATATGTAAATGTATTTTAAAAGGCAATACATGTATAGTATTGAAGGAAGATGAGCATTTCTATTTATAATGGTATATTTTTCTAAAAAAAACTTGTTTGTGATTCTATAAATACTTAAATTTACTTAAAATTTTCAATAAAAAAGATATTCAAGATGTATCAAAATTGAAAGTTAATTGAAAATCATTTATAATATAATGAATATTTTCAATTTTCAATAAAAAATAATTTTTTAAAAAAATAAAATATCTTTAAAGGTAATAACTTAATAATCAAAATATATTCCTAATTTAAAAAAAAAGTAAAATATCACTAAAAGTGAAAAGTTAATGAGAATAAAATCAATGAAAGTAAAAGTTTATGAATTAGATTAACGAAGATAATAACTCTGTATATTTATATAAAGCAAATTTAATGTAATATTAACAGAAGAAAGAAATATAATTTATCAAAAAAATAAAGTTCTATTAGGATTAATAATTTTAATGTCCAAAACTAATTCTATTAGGATTAATAATTTTAATATTCAAAACTAATTAGTGATCTAACGAAATATGAAAAAAAAATTAAAATTTGGCTTAATGAAATATGAAATAAAATTAAAATTTGAGTGTTCGAATAATATAAATAAATGATTAATTTTAAAAAATAAAATTAGATTCCTTCAAAAAAAATAAAATTAGATTTATAATGGTATAATCTATTTACCCTGATAAAATAAAATAAAATTTATGATTTATTACATAAAATTCTATTATATATTAAATTTATTTTAATCTTAAAAATAAAATAATTTTAATAAATAATAATAAAAGACCATATTACCCTCAAATTAAATATACAATTAGTAGAGCATAATAAAAAGCATATAAATAAATGTACTTTTTTTCCCCCAACCGTATATATATATATATATATATATATATATATATATATATATATATATATATATATATATATATAAAAGACCATATTACCCTCAAATTAAATATACAATTAGTAGAGCATAATGAAAAACATATAAATAAATGTACTTTTTCTCCCCAAACCGTACATATATATATATAGGAAATACATTGTCTTTATTTGTCTAAATCTATTTATAGTGTGCATATAAAAAGATTTTTTAAAAGGGATTCAAAAATTAGATTTAATAATCACAGTGACTTTTAATAATTTTTTTATCAAGAATAAAACTTGACATAGGATAACTGGAAAATAAATTTTTTTTTCCAACAAATCTATTGTTTCATACTCCAACACAAGTACAAAATTAATCTAATTATTATTTAATATTAGTGAGCAATTAAAATATTCATAATTTATATTTTATAACATTATTAGATTTTAAATTTTACTTGCAATATAGATTTTAAATAAGTTTAAATTATTATTTTGATTGCTTTATTATTTATAATTTATTTTATTGATTGAATATAAATAATAATTCACAACAAATTAAAATTTATAAATTTTTTTTATTGACTTAGTTTTAATTCTTATAAAATTTATTAAATTTTTATTTGATTATTAATTAAAATATTTTTATTCATGAAGTACTTAAATATTTTAAAATACATAATTTATGTGTTTAAAATTTATAATAATCACATACCACATGTAACTAATAAAATAAAATATTCCAAGTGTAAATGGATGAGACGCATTAAAAATTCATTACCCCTCAATAAGATTTTCTTGGGTTCAAAAAAGAGACAACAATACAAAGCCCAATTTATCAAATCGAACCAAAAGCCC
Organism: Reutealis trisperma; assembly: GCA_947687605.1. NCBI lineage: Eukaryota > Viridiplantae > Streptophyta > Magnoliopsida > Malpighiales > Euphorbiaceae > Reutealis > Reutealis trisperma. Next base: position 2,802,825 of record CANTUT010000052.1, on the reverse strand, counting down.
AAACAAATCCAACTTTTTGTTGCATTAGTGATTATTGATAAAGGAAATATCAATTTTGGTTAATGCTTGGCTTATTAATAATATAAATTTTTATTTTTTTATTTTTTTTCCACATGATTTGGTTTAAATATTATTAAATTAAAAATGATAAACCTATTGTTATTTTAGGTTTTCATTTTACGTGTCAAATTGTTCTTTTTTCATTGACTTTCTTGCTAAGAAGGTGAAAGATGACTATCTTAGTTTGTTCTAATCTAATTTAAAAAAAAAGTAAAATCTATTTTGTTTCAATTTATTTAAAATGAAGTGATATTAATTATTATCTCCACTAAATAATTTATAACTTCGATTACATATTTTGTAATAGTAATATAATTGCATATATATAGTTATTTTTTCCTATAATTAACCTTATTTAATAATTTTCTTAATCTTTATAATTGATTTAAACAATAAATTGTATATGCTTTTAAATACACTTGTTTAATAATTGTTATCGATTTTAAAGTAAAATAATATGATATCATATTTTTACATATGTTATATATAAATATAATAAATAAGATAAAACTGTGAATAGAAAATTTTGTATCAATACCTTAAAGGGTGGAGCACGGATGATAAAAATTCTAAATTGAATTGAATAATCAGATTAAAAATATTTAAAACCTTATTGAACATTTGACTTTTGATTTTCTCTGTTAAACTAGACCAAGTGAAATGTGTATAATTTTGGCTATTATAACATATATCCGAACTAAATTATACTAAATTAAATTGGATCGAAATAGCCCAAATTTTTTAATTTTTTATTTATAATATATAGGTAATGCTAATTGCATAATGTATGGATAAAACAGAATTCATAAGATTATAAATGACGTTATATCAATTATTAAATTATCAAGATTATATCAAAAAAAATTTAAATGAATTATAAATCTATAATTATAAATGAATATATCTCAATTGAATATAATATTTATACAACTTACTTAAATATTAGATTTATTAAATTTGTATTAATGAAAAATTAGTAAAATAATATGGATTAAATATTAATAATATTAAGATATAACCACATATACAATTGGCTAGTAATATAATAATACTAAAATATATCCACATATATAATTAGTAATAAAATATGGATTAAGTTTTGAGTTATAAGTTTATTACTTCTCTTGACCTAAGTATATAAGCATCCTTAACTCTAATTCGTTTAGTGTTTAGGTTTATGTAAGATTTTAGAGAGAGAAAGAGAGATCAAAGTGGGGGCAGTAAAGAGTGGGAGCTCTTTCAGCGTGTGACTATCCATCAAAGATGGTGATAACGATGACAAATTGAAACTAAGTTCTCTATTTTTTTTTCTTTTTTTTTTTTTTTTATTTTCTTTTCCTGTTCCTATTTATTTTTTTTTCTCATTTGAGTTCTAAATGATTTGTGGCTTAAATCTTTTGTTGTTGCTTTGGTTTTCACTTCTCATCTTTCTTTTATTTTCTTGTTGTCTCTTAGTGATTTTCGATTTAAATTTTACATGCAAAGATTTTAGGGTTAGCCTCATGTTTAGTTGGTGATATTAATTGATTTGTGAATTTAATCGGATTTAATGGTTTTTGTGGTGGTCGGAGGCATTCGATTGACAGCTTGGATTAATCTCGTAGCTCGGTCCGAATGGCTCAATCCCGTTTGAGACTCGATCTATAGATTATATGATTTTTGGTTTAGAAAATTAGTTTTTAAATTACTGATTATTTTTTAATTTCTAATTTTCTTATTAATTTATTATTTGTAGTTTTTTTATTCATTTGTGTTTTGTTATGTTTTTAGGAGATGGAGAGGTTATGTGGTGGTGAAAGAGTGGTCTTGGGAAATACGGTGACAACGCGATGGTTTTCCAAATAGAAGAGGGCTTAGATGAAAGGATTTCTAATTTTTGTATCTCTATGTAATTTGCTAGGGACTAGACTGTAGCTATTTTTTTTATTTAGGAATCAAAATGTAATTTGTTACATAAATGAGCCTATAATTATTTTTATTTTTTTGCTAGGTCGAGTTTGTATAATTATTTAGTTTATTGTTCTTTTAGTTTTTATAAGATATATATGTATAGTGAAAATCTTTGAATTAGAATATATTAGAATATCGAAATATCGAATTCTCAAATTGTATTATTCCAAAATTTTCGAAACAATATAATATAAAAAATTTTTATTTCAATTTTAATTCTAATTTTTCATAGAACTAAATTTCTAAAATTTAATTCAATTTCAGAAATTTTTAAATCTTTATATTAGACCAAATTGTGCTCAACCTTTAATTACCTTATATATGTTATTATCTCTTATTGTGGGCTGCAGCTCATTTTGTAGGAAGTCAATCAGACAAAATGGGCTATAAAAATTTAAAGAGTTTCATCATCGAGATAGGATAGCCCAAAACTACATTAGGGCCTAATTGTTGGCCTGCCAAGAAAAGCCAAAATAGCAAAACGTCACCAAAAATTAAAAAAAAAATGAAAAAAAAAAAGGGGTCTTTGCCCCACCAACCAGAATCCCTACTTCTTGAGCAATCTCTACCAAATTATACGTTGCATCATATGCATATACAAATCACATCCTCCTTATAAATCCTAATTAATTAAACATCATTAATTATTAATATCAATAGCCAACAAATAATTCATAAAATCAATAATATTTGATCTAGTGCACATGATTGCTATATATGAAGGTACTACATCACATCATATATATTTTTATATTATTATTAAGTTAATAGTTTAAATTTTAATAAATTAATAATTAAATAATTTTGACGTAAAAAAAAAAAAATCATTGCCAGGAATAGATATTGAAACACTTTGTAATTTGCATTAACAAAAAGTTTTGGTTGGATTAATTAATTAATTAAATAGGGTTACTAAAATTGAACTGGACCAGTTAATATAAATTGAGAACCCGCTATTGATTCGATTAAAAATTTAAAAATTTGATCTGAATAAAATCACGATGTTTTGATATAAAAAAAAAAGTAAAAAAAAAAAAAAAACTGATTAAACTATTGAATCATATTAATTAGACTGATCATATTATAAATCGATCATAATTTCGGTTTACTGTCTCCTTGGCTATTAAAAACATTGTAATTAAACTAAAAAGCAAGGTGAGAACTGGACCTTTTTTTTTTTTTGTGTATACAAATACAAAATATGAAGTCCGCTCTAACACGACATTATTAAGTCGGTTGAGAGCTGGTGACGGGGAGAAAGCTGAAAGGGACCTCCACTAAACCATGTCTGGTGTATAAATCCACACTCTATGAATTAATTTATTAATATAACTTTTTAAGGCTATGTAACAGTTTATTGATGTAATAATTTTTCATTTTTAAGGGTAATGTAACAAACGCCACATATAGCTAATGTGAAGTATGACGTAATGTATTTTGTTGGTTGTCAGGTAAAAGCCAAGGATCTTCTAACTTCTCTGTATATTCTTGTGCATTTTCATTTACAAAACGTCATGTGTATAGTGAGATTATGGTCAATTTTACCAGAATGGACAGACCTTCCCCAGTTAGGTACAATTCACTGAAAAAGCAAATCACATCTAATTCATTCTTCGCAGCATGTTCTGTGTCCACTGCCCACATACAAAATTCTATTTCATTTTTTCTTTCTTTTTAAAATATTTCCAGTAGAAAATGCAAATATTATAAAATTTGAATTATTAACCTTGTGCGTTGTATGATAAAACTGTCGATTATAAACTTATAGATAAAACGGTAATTAAGCTAATTACAATATTAAATTAACTACTCCATCTATTTAATCAAGTATTTATCTCATAAATACATGCAATTAAATATTTAAATCCTTAAACTTCTCTTTGGCATCTTCCTTCACCCAAAATTAAATACTAAATGAAACCTTTCAACCAAATTATAATATATATAAAAGTTTAAAGATCCAAGAAAAATTTTAAAATAAAAAAGTAAACATCAATTTATAGATTAGGGTGAAATGTGGATTTATAAAATGAATGAAAGTGACACCACAGCTTCCACTGCACACTCATTCGTTATCTATCGATTATAATTTATTAATTCCATATTCTAATTGATTAATTAATAACCTCATAAAAAAATCCCATTATCAAAAAATTAAAAAAAATTCCTCAATTTCAATACTAATAATATTTTAATTATAAAAAAATGTTAAATACTTCTTTTTTTTATTTTTTATAATGACATATAAGATATGTTAAATTTTATAAATACATATTATTCATAAATCTACCTTTTATAATGGGGAAAGGACCTTCTGCCAGTAGAAAGAAAAAAAAAAAAAAGAGAAAATAAAAAGATAAGGTATTTAACAATACTGCTGAGTTGTATTTAGAATTAAAAATTTTATATATTAATCGGAGTTAAATTTGCTAAAAAATATAAAAAAAAAAATTCATACAAGTTGCAAAAATTGTAATTTTAGCTATGAATATGTTTCATTAAATTTCTTTCTTCTTCCATTTATTTTCTTTTTAGGAAAATGTACACTTCAAAGCCTTTAATCTCCCACATACAGTATATATATATCTAAACAAGAGCCATAAATTTCGTAACACATCATTAAAAAAAAAAAGACAGAGAGAGAGAGAGAAATACGTATTTAAATAAATTTTAGATTAAAGAAGAAGAAGAAGAAGAAACTACTTCACGGCGTTAACGTTTCTATATATCTTCAAATGCTTACACTGCAACTCACCACAAGCGAATACTTAACGGAGTTTTCACCCACAATAATTCCGGCGGACCTACTCCCGAACTGTATATAAGCAGGACATCTCACATACAAATGATATTTCCCAGAAATGAATGTTCCAACTTTAAATCTCACCCGTCCATCCATTTTAATCGTCATCAACACCGTTCCTGCAGCCTGATCTTGACTTAATGCGACGGCGTTGTAAGGAGCAACCGGAATTGCCGTCCCGTAAATATTAGGTGACCAGACGTTAACTTCTTTATGGCCTTGGTAAGTCGGCGGAATTGATGCCCGGAGAGTGATTTGCTGGTTCCGGTAAGTGGCGTATACGTCAAGCTTGTCGTAATAGATGCCGATTTTATCGTTCGGGTTACGAGAAGAGAAAGTGACTTGAAAATTGGAGGTGAGAGAGTTAGGTACGGTGGCATTGAAGGCGAAAACTGTGACATCTTGGAGAACGAACCTTGGTTTGTTAGGAGTGAGTACGGCCCAAATTATGAGGATAGTGAGAAGAACTAGAAAAAGGAAGATTAGAATACCGGCGAAAATCCGGCGGAAGATTTTCCGGCGCTTGTGGCCGTGGCCGCCGCAGTCTTTGGAGGACATGGTGGTGGTCGGTGAGGGTGAGAGTGAAAGTAGTAGAGAGGTGAAAGGAAGAAATAAGGAGAGGAAGGAATTGAGAAGTAACGTTGAGTTAATGAGAGGCTTTGGTGATATAACGAGCGAGACTGATCAGCCTCGAGTCGTCCACTGAAAGATTGGTGGGGGCAAATCTATTACATCATGAATGGTGTAATGTCCTTCATATTTTTATTTTCTTAATTATTTTCAATTTTGCCATTACTCAGTAATTATCATTTCTAAATGTATTTTTTTTTTCATATTCACCTTTTTGTCATTATTATTTTTTAAATATCTTTAATATGCTTATTTTATTAATGAGTTTACTGATTTCCATTATATATATATATATATATATATATATATATATAAGCATATTAAAGATATAAATTTAAAAATATTTTAAATTACGCGATGATCCAACAAAGTTTAAAATTATATATATATAGAGAGAGAGAGAGAGAGAGAGTGGTGAGACTGTGGAGTCCCCCACTTTTGCTTGTGACAGAGTGCCGTGTAATGAAAGCGTTGGTAGGGCAATTTAGTAATTCGCATTAAGCTTTACGCTGCATATTTACTATTAGAGTCATATTTTTCCTTTTATTTTTGTTAATTATGTTTGGACAAAAGTTTGCTTGCTACTCAATCACTAGATATTTGATTTGATATTAAATTAAAGATGTTACATATAGTTAATTACATACTTAATTTCTACAATTAAGCCTCAGGATTTTAAATTTTATCCACTTCTTTCTTTTTATTTTTTATAGTAATGATATTAAATGATTGTTGAAAGCAAATAATTTTTTTATTTATAATTCATTGAAATTTATATTACAATATTAGGTAATCATAAATTTAAACTTAAAAATTTTAAAGTTTTATACATATTCTTAGTAAAAATATTATATATTAGACTTTATTCTGATAAATTTATAATTATTAATATAAATATGATATGATAGGTCATATTAATATAATTTTCACTTATAAATATAAAATATAATTAAAAAAATTGCAATATTGTAATGAAGATAAAACCCTTTTTTTCTTTAAAAAAAAAAGAAGAATTCTCTTTTTTCTTTTTAGCATTGGAGAAGGAAAATAGGTTATAAATATATTATCTAGAGAAATATATAGTTTACTGTTAGATTATCTTTGTCTGTGCCTATTATATTTTCTTTTGGAAAATTAGTGATGGATATTTTTTCCCCTAGCGTGTCCTCGTTAATCAACGTATAGTACGAGGATGCATGTGTATAAAAGGTTTAGTTGACCAAACACTAAACAAAGAGACGACATTGAAACTAATTAATTACTTACTTTAATACTATCAATTATATGCGGTGAAGACAAGTCATAGCCAAAAAGAACTGTTATCTTCGAAGGCAATGTCCTCCTTCTCCTTCTTAGGGATGACAATAGGCGAGATGGAGGTGGGATACCATCTCCGTCTTTATCTCTATCTCAGCGAAAAATTTTTATTCTTGTCCTCATCTCATATGTAAATATTGTTTAGTCTTCATTCTCATTTCTGTGGAGATTTTCATCCCCACAAGTTTTTCTATTCCCTATTTGAAAATTTTATTTTATTTTATCTCATTTTAATTTTATATACTTTTAGATAGTGAAATATAATATATAAAAATTTAAAATTTAGATTTTAATTATGCTTAACCTAATTCTAATATATTTAAATTAAAATTTATTAGTATATATATATATATATATATATATATATATATATATATATATATATATATATTCTTTGATTTTAATTTTAATTATTTGGTTTTTTTATCAAGTTGAAAATTAAGATATTCAAATGAAATAAAATACCAATATTATTAATTTTATTTACAATGATAACGATCTTTTTAATACATTTTATTTCAATCAAGGTTTAAATTAAAAAATTTAGAATGTATTTAATAAACTGTAATTAAATATAATATAATATAATTAAATATATTTTTAATATAAATTTATATTAAATATATTTTTATTACTCAATAAAAGTGACAATGACAATACTGAAAAAAGAATAGGCCATATAATTAACAACCGTTGGTCGTGCTATGTGGAGTCAAGAAAGGGGATTAGTCTTTCATTATTATTAGTTAATCAAAACTTGTAAAGACTAAAAAGGCCAAAAGTAGTTTTTAATTAATAAAAAAAGGAATAAACCAAAAACAATAATTTGGTAAAGATTAATAACTTTTATTTATGTGTTATTTTAGGCATTCTCTCTTGTGTGTATCATTCTGTATTAAATAAATAATGACATATTAGCATAAAATACCCTAAAATTTACAGCTTTTTATAATTCTATTATGTTATTTGAAAATAGACTATTGTATTTTAATTTTTTTAAAGTTATTCACAATTATATCATTCAGTCAAAATTACTCATTTAATTTTTTTTTTTTATCTTAATGGCGCATTACATGAAATAAAAATATAAAAATCATATTTCTATTTAGTCTCTCATGTTTAATTTAATTAACAAATATATTTATTTTTGAGAAATGAATTAAATGATCTATCACATTTATTTTTTTAAAAATAATTCTTCCATTTAAATTTTAAAATAACTGAATTTTTTATTAAGTGAATAAAAATGACTGAAAGTACTCTTGTACATATTATGTGTCTATAAAACTAATATACTATCGTCTCTCTCTCTTTTTTTTTTTAAATAAAAATTCAAATTAAATATTTTTTTATTTTTAACCAAATTTTTTTAAAAAGTAAAAAATTATTCTATATATATATATATATAATGATAAAAATATATTTTTATTATAAATAAAAAATTCTACGCTATAAAAAACATAATCTTTCATTTTAATTATTTTGAAATGCATATACAATTTTTTTACTTAAATATAAATTTTTATATTATTAGAATATATAAATATTTTTTAAAATTTTTAAAGAAAATTACGTTCCATTAAACTAAAAACTAAAAAAAAATTATCTTAATTATGTATCAAAATTATTAATTTTTTTTTTTTGCCAATGGTATCAAAATTAATTTTATATTTAATTAATTAGACAAACAAGAAAAAAGTCAATTAAATATTTGATTTTCTTGTTTGTCTGTTGAATTTGATTTTCTTACTCTTATTATTAAATCTGTTCTTAAATGCCAAAAATTGGACGTTGGATTGGGACAGTGGACCCACCTATCAAGAAGGAGGAAATCCCACAGCTTATCCAATGGATCCATCCCTCTTGGGAGTCTAGAACATATTTCTTTAATCCATTCAGTCTCTTTAACAATAAATAAATAAATAAATAAATACTTCCTCTATTTTAAAAAAATAACAATTAAAAAAATTTAATTTTATTCATAAATAAATAGCAATTTAATAATTTAATAAAAAATAAAATAATTAATTTACTATTTTATTTTTTAAATATGAGATATTTTCATTCAGTCTTAAAACTTAAGGGATTAAAAGTTATTGATAAAGATATTAAATTAAAATTCAATTAAAAGAAATTAAATTAATATTATATATTTATCATGTGAATAATATTATTAAATTTTTATTTTTATATTTATAAAATTAAATTGAGAAAATATAATATCTAAAGCAAGTTGTTGGTGATTTGATTTTTTTTTTTTTTTACCTGAACCCATAATTTACAAAAAAAAAAAGAATTTTTTTAACTCTTATAAAAGAGATTTTTTTATCTGATTTTTTATAAAATCAGTCTGATCGGTTCGAAAATGACAATATTGTTCCAAAATGTACCAACCCAGAAAAAAAGGCTAACGCGGCGGAAGGGAAAAAGCATCTATAATCTATGGACGGTTTCCTACGATAATTTGTGCAACCCTGTACACTTTTCATTAATTTCTCTTTCTGTTAGGTCTTAAAAGCTCATAACCTTTCCCATGTTTTTATTTTATTTTATTTTATTTTATTTTTTTAGGAAAACCTTTCCCACGCCTCTTGATTTACATTACAAGTTCTTTTTTTAAGAGTTTTGCACCCTCAATCTCCAATTAGCAATTGAAAATTTGCCAAAACTAATTTCAAAAATTATTTTAATTAATAATAGAGTTTATTATTATTCTTATTATTAATTAAAACTTAATTTTTAGAGCGAATATTCAAAAGATAATTTTTAAATTTACATTTTTTTAACTTATCTAAAAAAAGACTTGATGTCAATCATTTCGGAAATACACTTGATTATTTTTAATTTAGATTTAAAAAATCAAAATTTAGATTTAAAAATTTACGTATAAAATAAGTAACTCCATGTTAAATAATAATAAAAAAACAAAAATCAACCATTATTGACTGTGGAATTCTACCAATCAAATCGCACAAACATGATTAATTTATTTACCAGTATAATTTCAGAGAATTTTTCAATCAAACAACTTTACCTTAACGTACATATATTAATAGTCATAAAAGTGAAAATATCAATCATGAAATCTCAATTTTGAATTGTGTTAGAGTTAAGCTAGAGTTTATAAAAATAAAAAAAAAAAGTCAATAAAAATTTCAATCTTCCGTTATATAATGCTTCATTTCAAAGAATTGAAAAACATGCTCAATAAAATGGGGGCAGAAATTTTAATAATAAAGAAGAAATGCATGAATTGATTGAGATCAATTAGTTCACATATGTATATCTAGTAGCTCACCAAACTCTTTCTAAATTCTAGCTAATCCTTCTCTCTTTTTCCTCATCTTTTTTTAAATTGAGGTTTGTTAGCTTTCATATTGTTGCGTTTTGTTTGGTATGATTATTATTATTTATATTATAATCACTAAAATTAACTAATTAATATTGTTAGATTAACAGTTTAATGATCAAGCGCATGTCTCCTAATGTAATATATGAGATTAAAAACTACTCTTTCTATTTCAAAATATTTATCTCTTTTAGAGAAAGTTTTTTTTTTTTTATCTATAATTTTAGAATTTCAAAAATATATATATTTTTTTTTCAACTTTATCTTTTATTTATTACTCCACTAAATATTTGTATTAATTATTTTTATTTCTCTATATCAAAATTAAAAAGTGATATTTTAATCTTTTTAATTGAAAATTATGATATCTTAATAACTTTTTAATATATGTGTCGAAATATTAAATAATTAATATTTTAAAATGGAAGTAATATGTATTTTAATAACTTTACTTTTTTAATTTTCAATATGTAAAAAGAAATATTACCATAAAACTAATTATGAGTTATAAGTGATGAATGATAACCAATCCCTTGTGTAAATCCCACGAGCTGTTAATTATAAAAGGCTTAATGAGTTAATCAACCCCTTTGCTGCCCTTTGCATTTATATCTCGTTTTTATAAACTTGACGAATTTATTCTATTTTTTACTATTTTTTTTTATACTCCATCCGTCTTATAAAAATAAATATATTTTAATTTTTATATAGAATAAAAAAAATATTATTAATATAGTTAAATTAATAAATTTTACTAATATTTTTTTAATATTCTTCTTTTTCAATATTAAATAACATTTTAAAACTAAATGACTCATCTTGATAAATATGCATATTAAGTAAGGACGTATTAGAAAACTAATAAATTAATTATTCTATTGAAAAGGAAAACAAACTATAATTTAAAAAAAAAAACTATAATTTAAGATAAATTAAAAAAAAAAGTCTATTATTATAGGACGAATGGACGAATGGAGTAATTTTATCCTACTTAAATTAGCTGGATAAAAATAACACACAAATTGTGGCACAACACCTAAAAATAACCAACTAGACATTAGTAGGATTAGTGCTGAACGAATTTAACTCACTGATTAAATTTAATATATATAATATTAATTTATTTTTTTCTCTATCTTCTCTTCTCTCCCTCCCCATTTATTTCCCCCTCTACCTTCTATATTTTCACCTAAATTGAATCTTAATTTTAGGCTCTATCATTCTACAATCAAGTTTCCACAAAACACAACTCTAAAATAATAAAAATTTACGAAAAAAATTCAAATCCTTGATTTTATTTTCTTTGATTCTTTTTTTTTTTTTTTTTCTAAACTTTGATTTTCTCAATAATCAAATAAAAAATCACAATATATTTGCAAAAAATATAAGAAAAAAATTAAAATTCTTGATTTTCCTCTCTTTCTTTTTCTTTTTTTTTTTCCTAACCCTTAATTTTCTTGCTAATCAAACATAAAATCATTTGCCCTTGATTTCTTATCTCTATTTCTTTTCCTTTCCTTTTTTTTTTTTTAACCCTTGATTTTCTCAGTAACCGAATAGAAAATCATAATATCTCTACAAATAAAAAAAAAAAAAATCAAGCCATTGATTTTCCTTTCTGTTTCTTTTCCTTTGCTTTTTTTTTTTTTTTTTTTTTTAACCCTTGATATTCTCAAACTAAACAGAAAAATTATAATATATTTGCAAACAATTGCCTACGAAAACACTGAATCTTATAAACAAAAAAAAAAAAAAAATCAAAGTGATTGTTTCCGTTTCTTAATTAGTTGTATCTTTTTTGCTTTTTAAATTAGCTTTAATGATCTCGGCTATATTGACTTTTGGCCGATTTTTAAATCTACTATAATATTTAAAATTTATCAAATTAGTATATAACTTTTTTGTTCTAAATCAAATCTATCATAGTCCCATACGTGATTCATTTGATGTGATTTGCACAAAAATATTATATCGCCACAATTTTTATGAATTTAGATTTTAATTGAGATTTTGAAATTTATTATGTGTTTATAATTAGAGATTTACTTGTTATGTCTGTAAATCATATTAGAGAAATCACATATCTTATGAAACTATGTTAGATTTGATTCAAAAGAATAAGTTTTAAAAATTATGATAGATTTAAAAAATTATGATAGATTTAAAAAATGAAAAAGAGATATGAAATGAGGTGAGCATGAGAAGGGAGAAAAAGACAAAACAGCAAAAAAAACAAAAAAAAAGGTAGTTAACCCATGAGTTAATGGGTTAATCCATCCAGTCATGATTTTTCTAGGTGTTAACATCACTGGGGAAGAGAGTATTATTTTTTATCTAAATGGTTTAAATTGGGTAAAATTACAGATAAATTTAGAACATATAATAAATTTATAAAAATAGGGTCCAAATGCGAAAGCTCCAAAATTTAGGGTAGGTAAACCCATCAGTTTATTATTCTTTCTATTTTAAAAACATTGTCAAATATTCTTTTTTAAAATTTCAAAATACTTTGCTACTTTACAAAAAAAAAAAAAAAAGTATTTATCAATTTTATTTTTATTAATTGAAATATATAATACTGGTTTATTTTTAAAATTAATAAAAAAATAATAAATATAAATATAAATAAAAAAATATAATAAAATTTATGATGGTCATTTTTTTAAAACTGTATTAGAAAATAAAATAAACAATTATAATAATTAGTTAAAAGCGGAATGGGCTGATTGGTAAAGCTAGAAGACCAAAAGAAGGGAGAACAAATAAACTAGTTGTAAGTGCCTTATCATAATAAAAAAGTAGGACAACTTTCCCTATTTCCACATATACCTTTTCTCAATCTTATTAATTATTATAAATTTGATTTATTGACGTTCTACCTACCACTATTGCCCCCAAAAAACACTCTTTCTTAGTTTTTTTTTTTTTTTAATTAAAACCTTTTGTTGTGTTGGAAATAGTATTTAATTAAATTCAATTAACTTGTTATTTTAATTGAAGACAAATAAATCATTTAACATCTATATATATATATATATATGATAACATGAGAAAACAATATATTCAATATTCAAAAAGGACGGCCAAGGTTTTGTTTGGTTATATTTTATATAAAAAATTTCAAAATAGGGTTGGCTTGGCTATTAAGTATCATTCATTGAAAAGGGTCAATCGGTTAATTGTTGCGTGGAGCTTTCAATATGTAACCATTGCCATGTGAAGTTGTGAACTATGCTTGCCATTTACTCAATTGCCAATGTCGTTATTGTCGGTTCTAATAGTACTCTTAATATTCATTATGACAATACTTACTACTCCATCTCACAATAACTGTCAATTTAAAGTTTTGACATATGCATTAAAATTATCATAATTTTAAAATAAATAGATTAAAAAAAATTTATTTTAATGTGAAGAAAAAAAATAATTTACACAATTATTTAATAGAAAAATAAAAAGAGAGCAAAATTTTATTAAAATACTAAAATGACAGATATTTTAGAACATATGAATATATTAATATTATTATATGATGTAATTGAATATATTTATTTAATTACATCTTATCAAATTATATTTATGATGTCATTAAAATATTGTATATATTAATTTTTAATGAGAATTAATTAAATAATATATATGTAAATTTGTTTATAGTAATTCTGCTTGCACATTTGAAAATGAGGATAAGAAGGAACAAACACCTAACATGATAAAGAATATTGTCACAGAAAAAAACCAAGTTGAACTGAGGACATTAAGATCCATCCAATTATCACATAATTATTGAATGCAGAGAGGTTCTATATACAGTAATATAAAATCTTTTACTTGGAGTCTTTTATATATATATATATATGTAGTAGCTAACTCAAGTGCTAAGACCTCCTTCTTAATTGTTTGATGAATTGGATAATAAATAATTAAGCAAATGTTTAACTATATTCATTCTTAATAATGGGAGTAGAGCTGTATCAATGTTTGTATTAAATACTATATTCTAGTAATTAATTAAAAAAGCACTTTTGTAATTAAGCCTATGTATATTGGTTAATTGCATTTCAAATTTTAATTATGTAAATTGTGTATTGACTAGTCGTAAAGTGGTTGAGTTTTTTCTTTTTTTTTTTTAGTCAAGATTCAAATATTGACATGAATATTGTTTTTTTTTATGTTATATTAATAATAAATATTCAACTTTTTACGAATAAAATAAAGCAATTCCTTTACTTCATATTTAAATTAGTAACTGAGAATTTTCTAATAAAGAATCGATGAAGTTAAATTTGAGTCTTGAAAAGTGGTAACACTTTCTTAATTAATACAATTACTACAAGTAAAACATTGATATAGTTAACAATTTTTAAAATTGAAACCTTTTAATTAAATTTACTACTAGTTAATTAGACAATTCACTAGCCTAGTACTAAATTATTAATTAATTAAACCACATTATACTCATTCCGTTTCGAAATATATGTCATTTAAAATATTGGTATACAAATTAAAAAAATTATTAAATTATCATAATTCTAACATAAAAAAACTAAAATATTCTTTTTTGTAAAAAATAATTAATACAAATGTTTAATAAAAAATAAAGAGAAGATAAAATTGAAAAATAATAAATATTTTTTTTAAATTTTAAAATGATATATATTTTGAAACGAATAAAATATATTATTATTATTTACATAATCTAATTATAGTGCGTATAAGTTTGTTCTTTGTTTTGTTTTAGTTATGAATTGGAAATGAATGTTCTATTTGAGTACATGTTAAATATGGCAAGTTCAAAGAGGCCAAGCTACATTCAAAATATTTACTGAAAAAAATTAAAATTTGGTGTATTTGATTCTAGCAAAAAGGAAAGAGAAAGGTTAAGAAGGAATGAAACAGGAGAAAGAAAAGAAGGCAAGGATATCCCATATTCAATTGTGGCAGTTTTGTCCTTAAAGATTAGAATATCTTCTGCAAAACCATTCCCCTTTACTTTCTTTTCACACATTTAGGTGTTGATTCCTATCCCTGCTTTTGCTATTCAAGTCCCTACAGAGGATCTTCTTTGAACTTCCCAAATTCCAAACTCTTTTTTTTTTTTTTTTTTTTCATTTATTTGATTTTTTTTTTCTTTTTTTTTTGTCCCCAAAAGTTTCTAGATAAAGTTGAGCAAAATGTAAACCTTTGATTGGTGCGTGATTTACACGCACATTGATTGATTGATCTATTTTGGGCTAGTTGGCTAGCTAGTGAAAGAGACAAAATAAAAAAGTTAATTGGGGAATAAAGACTGTAGAAGGAAGAGAACATTTGATTGGTGGGGAAAATAGAAATCATAAATGCCAGAAAACTCCAAACTGACAAAACTTAATAAAAAATGGAAAAATGAAAGAAAAAAAAAAAAAAAATGAAGCTAATGTTTATGCTTGGTTTTGATAAACTCTTGACTATATTTAAAGTGAGTGATAAGATAGTGGAGTAATAGGTGAGATGGAAAATCATTTTAATGTTTCTCTCTATCACTATGATTATGAAAAAGTAGATTAGAAGATTATTAAAATTTTGTGTGTTTTTTTTTTTTTTTTTTAATGAGTGGATATGAAGCAATGTGTTGATTAAAAAAAAAAAAAAGTCATTTTCATTTTCCAATTATTACCTACTAAACTCCTCCTCAAGCTAACTAAAAAAGAAAATAATGGAAGAGTTTTTGAAAATTGAAATAGACAAATAGTAGACAAATACCATGTGCACAACCTATATTTCTCTTTTTTCTTTTACTTATTCTTAATAATATACATTCTTCTATTCTCAAATAATAATAATAATACATTTTTTTTCTCTTAATTATTTATTTTTTCTTCTGTTTGAGTGACTTTTTTTTTTTTTTAAATTGCATAACAACAACAACATAATTTAATTCTTTCAACAATATTTTATTTGAAATAATTGCTTTTAACCAGTATCCTTAAGGTGCATTTGATAGACCGTAATGAAATGTAATATAATGTAATTAAATTAATTTTTAGTATAATTTTATATTAGAAATTTATTTAATTATATTATATTACATTCCATTACGGTTTACCAAATACATTTTTGAAGTATTGGTTAGAAAAGTCGTTTAATTAATTGAGAGAAAATTTCCATATGGTAATAAATAATAGTGGTTGAGTATTTATGTTGCATTATAAAAAAAATAAAAATAAAAATTTTTGATATTTCTTTTTCCTTCAAAAGAATTTTTACTTAGGAAAAGAAAAGAGGAAATTTCGAGGTAAAATTATTAACCTTCCCACCTAAATTATTAAGATAAAAAATAAAAACAAGGAACAAGAAGTCGTTGTAATGAATTCCAGGCAACTCGATGGGAAGAGAGGCACATGTATTTACAAGCAAACTAAATGATACCAATGTGAAATCTATTATTTAGAATTGACCTACAGTTCATCTTTCTTACTCCCTTTATTCTGAAAAAAGTGGCCATTAAAAAAGTTAATTTTGTTCATAAATAAGTGGTCATTTAACAACCCAATAAAAAAATAGTAAAATAGTTAATTTATCCTTCCATTTTTCAAGTATGAGATATATTTTTCTAATTTATATTATAATTAATTGGAGTTTTTTCGACAATTTGTGATAAAGTTATTAAGACTTTAAAAATAATGATTTTTTTTAATGGCCACTTTTTTTAGAATGGAGAGAGTATTTATTTATGCCTCAAGTGAATAGATAGAAGAGTCATAGGTACATGTGCATACAAAAAATCCTTTTGACCCATGACTTTTTTTTTTTTTTTAGTCAAAGATTTCATTAATGGACAAAATTATTCACAACGTTGCCGGTGCATTCTATTTCAATGTATGAAAACTTGCAATTGGGAGTTGATATATTGCTTTCTCATGATTCATTTCATGCTCTGTAGGACATTTTTTGGAATTTGGTGTTGTTTCCAAGTAGCTTCTTCAAATGAATTCACTTTCTAAAAGATATTTGGAAGTTTCTTACCAAACATTAATTATAGAATAAGATAGTAATTTTAATCTATCTCTCTCTCTCTGCCTTGAAATACAAAGAGCCAGCAGCAGGGTCTTAATCATTGCTCAACTAGAGGGTAATGCAAGTGCTGTCCCTCTTCTTTTGTCATGGAGAATCTTATCATGTCCAATATAAAATGTTTATCTCCCAAGCTAATCGTCATTAGCAGGGTCTAATACTTTACTAGAGTAGTTTGGTTCCAGCGAGTTCTGATTATAAATATATAAAAAATAATAGATATTTTGAATTTTTTATTACGACTAAAATGTGCTAAATTGAATTTAACAGCCTCTGTGCCTCATTTTTCACAACGATTTTTTTCTAATAACTCAAAACAATAATGCCAAACAAGCACTTAATGGGTTTTATAACAAATAAGCATGTGAAGTGAATAAGACAGGATTGAAAAAGACGAATTTGAATCTATTATAAATTGAATTCCAATCGAAACCTTTGATTCTCTGGCTAAGTTTCCATGGATATAAATCACACACACAACTGAAATAAAAATATTCCTTGATGGTCCATCTTGATACCAAGATAGAGCTAAGCCTTTTCTACAACCAGCCAAGAAATGGCCATTTCTTCTTGTTTTTCCCGCACAAAGTGCTGTTGCAACTCAGATGTGTGCTAGCGTATCAATGCAAAGCATGAGAGTGGATAAGAGGCAACGATTGTTGAGGATAAATGCATAATATATAATCACTTAATCACACCATCTTCTCGAAAAATGTACAATGCAGCTCTATGAACCATTTAGTTCTACAATCATGTTAAAAGGATGTAAAATCTCAAAATAATAACAATTCAATTAGAGTACTCAACACCTTCACCCCATTGGTACCTCTGAATAGGGATATAAATAATTAGCCTATATCACATATCAATCATGAAAAGCAAGAGATCATTTAAAGGATACTAAGCTAACGACAGAGCACGAAAAAAATTCAAGACAGTTTTTTTTTTTTTTTTTTTTTTTTGTCGAGCATGCAATCATTAACCAATGATATCAATCTACATAAATCAAATATAATTTTCAACTGATCCCACTTACAAGCTATGCTCGTAGGATTATGTCCCTGAGCTCAAGAAATGAGAATGCTTCTTTAGTCATGAATTGAACTTGCAATAACTGGTTGGATGCAACAGTGCCTTTGGTTACAGCAAAATACTAGTCACACCAGTTATCAACAGTGCCTTTGGCCAAAAAAAAAAAAAAACAACTATCAACCCATATTACATCTAACCAATGATGAGGCAGGCAATTGCAGCTCATCTCAACATTTTCCAATCTTAGGATTGTCCACTGTCCTTCGCTTGGTTCCCCACACTCTTTTAACATTTTAAATTTAAGTTATTTCATGACTGAGCAAGTTTCAGAAAGAAATACTTTAAATTCTGTAGAATCATCAGTCACGCATGCAGGGGCTACTGCAAAGGAAGTTAATATGACAACAATTCACCACAAGCAAAGGTTTTCCTCAGCAAGATGAGGGTCAAATAACTCCAACTACAGATTCTAAACATCTTGTCACAGAAATCAAGGAGCCTTCAGCCATACAATGAGATGGCAAAAAGAAAAAAAACAAATTCATGGATGTGGACTTACAGGCTAAAATTTTTTCTTGTTAACTTATGAGGCATCCAACTCCATGGTTTCCAATCAGAAGCTATCCTTACCCAAATTCAAGAAATACAAACACAAGCATGTTGCAGTAATTCATGCACAGCCATATAGTTAAAATTTTATGTCTTCCCAAAAAAAATTTTTTATACGAAGAACTTTTATTGAAAGGACTATCAAAAAGACAATCATTCAATCAATTGCAGCATATGATCCAGGTTGCTAATACGGTTATAATGTCAAAAATCCGCTTAAAATTGTATCATAATCTAGCAATAGTGATTTCCACAAATCAAAGTTGAGTAATTTTGTTAATATAAATAGAAAATTTGAAAGTCACTGGCCATGCCATAGTCTTCAAGTAACTGTCGCCTATCATACGCATAAGAAGCAAAGACAAAAGAAGCGCACAAATCTGGGTAGTGCATTTGAAGGAAGAACAACTCATCTTGATGGAAACTAGATGCCTCAAAAATCTGTTAAAAATCCCACTTACTGTCAAGTTCCAAAAGAGAATTTTGATGTTCAGATGGCTGATTGGTTCAAACTTAAGACTCCTCACATCAAGAAATTACAAAATAGTATACACATGAGAGAAGAAACTAAATCCTGCTAAACCTGTAGCCTCATTCTAGTTTCCTTAGAAGAATTAAAATAAATTGTCTAGGGAGAAATTATTTCCATATGTGACTAAGACCTAGAACATGCCAAATGGTAATCAAGTTATACTGTTATAGCTCATGTCCTGGTGAACCATTCATTACTACAATTACAAGTGCAACATGAATGGTAGCTTGATCATCATAACTATGATAATGAACAAGCAGCAGAATCTCAGGTGAAGAGAAAGTGAACTTGTTGAAATGCAACACATAATTAAAAGTGCAGTCTGAATAGCGGTATAATCATCATAACTGTGAATGACCATTGCAATCTCAGGTGAAGATAAAATTAACTTACTGAAATGCAACATGCAAAATCACAAAACAAAATATAGCGGCTACTTGTTATCTTAAAAGTGACTAGCATTAAATTAAGCACTAAGATTTTAGAAAATTGATAAATCAGCAACAAGGGTCGAGATATAACACACAAATGTAATTTATGCGAACCTTACAAGCCACACATCTTAAAATAATGTAAAAAATGATTAGGACTACATCCTACAGAATCTAAATGCCCAAAACCGGACAGAATTGAGAAAGAATTCATATAGCTAATACCACTGTTTTGGAATTAAGAAATCCAGTCTCATGCAAAATCCAAATGGTTAATTACATGAACTGTTGGAGATGAAGCCTAATTATAAAGTTGACAAAAAGACAAATTATTTAATAATGATAGTAACAACAGTACTGGTAATGACAATGATAAACAAACACCCAGACGCATATACAAACAAAAGCACACATCCACTTGTGTGCAAACACACACACATCAAGTAGCCAAATAATTCAGCAGATTCAAAGAAAACCCTTTAATTATCAGCATGTGTTTGATGTGCGAAAACAAATGAAAA
Organism: Reutealis trisperma; assembly: GCA_947687605.1. Taxonomy (NCBI): domain Eukaryota; kingdom Viridiplantae; phylum Streptophyta; class Magnoliopsida; order Malpighiales; family Euphorbiaceae; genus Reutealis; species Reutealis trisperma. The sequence continues at coordinate 2,782,538 of CANTUT010000052.1, read as the reverse complement.
AAAAAAAAAGTTCATGATTCCAGGCTTGATCCGATGTAGCAAACCGGTGCATGTTATAATGTTTAAGGCATTTATCTTGACAATAAATCTGGATCTAGACTTTTGCATGAACGCGCACACACATTAGGTAGCCAAATAATTCAGCAGATTCAAGGAAAACCATTTAATTATCAGCATATGTTTGATGTGCGAAAACAAATGAAAAGAAATCATGACTACAGGCTTGATCCCATGTAGCAAACTAGTGCATGTTAAAATGTTTAACCTATAAGGCATTTATCTTGACAATAAATCTGGATTTAGACTTTTGCATGGAATAATTACATTTGATGGGAAATTAATAAGATCACATCCTAGAGCATTGCATTTTGAGTCATATTAAATATGCTAGAGATAATAATCACTCGAAAAAATGTTTTCATCTACCACAGCATATATTAATAAAACATTATACTTTACATGCACTAAAACTATCCTTACCCAGTTAAGGTCCTAGACTCCTAGTGAAATATGGTTCTAGGAGGCGAGTATGGAGATGATCCTACCCTTCAATGCATGTGCACACAAACAATCTATATGATAGCATCCCAAACAATTTGTTGTTTCAAAACAATATTGCAAAACACAACATTAGTGTAAACACAAAATGAAGTGCTGGTCAAATTGAACCAATGAAATTTAAATTTGAGAAGTTATAGCAAATATTCTATACTTATAATATGATAGGAATATGGGAAAATTAACAAATAGTCGTCTCAAACACTAAATTAGGCATTTTCCTCAAATCAAGTCTGATGAATCCATTGAGACCATAACAGATATCATCCCCTAATAATAAGAACCCAATCCAAACACCCAGAAATTTCAAATTAGTGCACTTTCTACCAAATTGTACAAACCAAACACCACAAGCCGCATTTTCCTAATAAAAAATTTTTCAACAAGTGCCACTACTCTAGAAATAAAGACTGAGAAACAGCATGAGTAAACTAAACTAGACACGGAGTTCATAATTTTAATTGAATGACTACAAAGTAATATAAACCCAAACAACTTGGATTCCCATAAGAGCATCAAAACCATCGCATCACAATATTACCTCAAGAAGAAGAATCCAAGATATTAGTCTAATTCATCAATGGCACATTACTAACCCAAAATTAGCTGCATATTATATTGCATCCAAAGCATTTCCATTAATTTCTATTCTAAGAAAATGACAGTAGAACTAAAAAAATGAAACTCAAATTACACAAGAATTATAATCTTATTTTGATTTTATTATGCAGATAATATAGGTGAAACAATTACTCACAAATAAACCTTGCATTTCTTCCATTGGCCCATAGATGTTCCGGTCCCATTAATCCCCAAGTACCCAATTGGAATCGGATAACATTGAACCCGTAGCAAATGCTCTCTCAATCTCCAGATACCTGTACTAAACCGGACCCAAGCATAAACCCTAACCCCAAAATCAACTGATCCACGTTTCCGTTCCTCTGAAATCTCATTCGCCACATCCTCACCGACATACTCCTTAATCGCGTCAAGTTGGAATTTAACTGTTGACTCATTATTCCTGTCTTGAAAAAATGGGGGTAACTGAGTCGTGGCGAGTCCCAACTCATCACCGTATAAAACCGAGGCCTTGAGGCGGTCATAGTGGATACTGAGCTTGTGATTGGGGTTTTTAACAAAAAGAGTGAATACCCAAGTGGCCGTTAACTCGGATTGAATTAAGTTGAGCTGTGAAACGGTCGCGGAGTTAACTCGGAACTCAGGGAGGTGGGGTTTGAGGACGAGATAGGTAGTAAATAAGATAAGGGCCATAATTGAAAGGGCACCGATGGAGAAAAATAACAAACGTTGGAAAAAGGTCGGCTTAATAGGTGTAGGATGGTTATAGGAGATGGGTCCGAAACGGCGGTAGGCGGAGGAGGTTGTTGGCGGTGGACGATATGTAAAGGCATATGCATTGTTAGTGGTGGCGGCGGCGGCAATGGCAGCTGCTGGGTAGCCAGTGGCGACTTGGTTCGGCAGAGCCGGATAGCCGGTGACCGTCTTGTTGTGTTGAGATTCGCTCGATGAAGCCATTAAGATAGTGACATGTGACACTGAGAAAACAAGCGGTGAAAACACTGAAACTGCTGGACTGAGCGTTCCAGTTAGTATTGGTGGAAAATTCTCAATAATTTACCTATCGAAAATATACTTAAATTTTAAAATACTACAACAAAGATAATTTTTTTTTTCGTATAAAAATGATAAATATATCATTTTTAATTAAAATTCCATAATTTTGTTGTTTTATTTTCCCCTAATCAAATAAAAAGTCTAAATTTTAATACAAATAGAATTAAAAAATTATTATTTTATATCTTAATCAAAGAAATTTTTTTTAAATAAGCCTTATTTTTTGGTAACTTTACCATTTTTTTTAAAGAAATTTTATTACTTTTATAAACTTATCACCACTATTTGTCCCATTTATTTACCATTTTATATGGCACAATGTATTTGTACAAAAATATCTATATCTTTATTTTATTGCTTTGATAAGGACAAAAATATAAAGTTACCAATATTTCTTTAATAAGTGCAGAGCAATTTTTTTTTTCAAAAATTATTGATTTTCTTTCTTTTACTTTGATTTTTATAGCATGTGATCATACATTAATCCAGAGATTTATTGTACTATCCGTTTATTTTTTAATATATAAAATTAAATAAATGATAATAGATGAGATCAACTGTATGAAATTTATATAAAAATAAAAAAAACTAGAGTAGTTTTTTTTGTTGCAATATAAAAATAATAGGAGTAGTATTACTCAAACTTAAAAATTGTTCATTTATCTTAGGCTTAATAAACCAATTCAAGTAAATTTAGCGATTATATTTTAATTAATTATTATGTCTTGATTTCTTTTAGACATTGTTTATATATACACACACTAAATTTATTTATAGTGTGCATGTAAAAAGAATTTTTTTAAGAAATTTAGGAATTGGATTTAATAATTACAGTGATTCTTAATAATTTTTTTTTCTTAAGTATAAAAAAATTGACATAAGTACTAAATCTAATAAGTTCATTCTTTCATATTTCGACATAAGTACTAAATGTAATTATTACTCTAATTGGTTCACTATTTGCAATTTATTTTATAAATAATCATTACTAGCAAACTAAAATTTGAAATTTTTTATTGATTTAATTTTAATTTTCATAAAATTTATTAAATTTTTGTTTGATTATTAACTAAAATATTTTTTATTTTATAAAATATTTAATATTTGATAAATATATAACCACAGGTTTGGAATTCATAATAATCACATGTGTCTAAATATCTAGTTATCTCTATAAAAATTATTGATTATTTAATAAAAATAAAAATAAAATTTTACAATTTATATTAACCAATTAAGCTCATTTTATGCTTAAACTTATTTGAAAAATAAAAACAAATTATAGTTGAAGAAAAATATCAGTTTACTGTTAAGTTTGATCAAAGCTCAAAGTTGAAATAAATATAAATAAACAATTAGTCATCAAGACATTTAGTTGATGGAGTTACAACTCCAACCATATATTAATATTTAAAACAATATTTTCAAATTTCATTTTAAATTTAAATTCAAGCGGTTTAATTTAATAAAATAAAATAAACTCTAAATTCCTTCAAAGTTAGACAATTATAACAGTAAAACATATATTTGAATATTTATGTGGGATTGATATTTTTCTATTGTTGCTTGTAATATAATTTTCTAGCATTTATAACTTTGGTTTGGAAGACAAATCTGAAAAATATGGTCAAATAGAAAATAAAAATAACAAAATAATTCATGAGAACTATTTATATTTCAATTCATATATATAATTATTTATTAAACAAAAATAAATATAGAGACAGAAAAAATTATATTAAATAATGTAAATCTAGAGACATGAACAAATTATATCCATATATTTAGTAATTAAATTTAGGGAAATAAGACCAATTTTTCTTAAGTCAATCTAACAATACTTTTGATTAAAGTTTATTACTTTGAATAAAATCTACTAATCTCTACTATTTGTTAAATTATAAATTTAAATAAATATTTTTGTTCCAATTTATGCATGCAGTATTACCTTGAATGTATAAGTTGATGGAGTACATGTGAATTTTAAAAATAATGTAAACTGGAGTTATAACACTCCTATATATACAAATATTAGTTTTTGTCAAACGTGTTTTATATGATGAATCTCATTAAGATTTATTGCAATATAACTTATAAAAATTAAAGTGTTAAATAAAATTTATATTTAAATAAATTTTAATATCGTATCTAACTAACTAATTATAGTTAATTAATTCATGAGCTATTTGATATTACGCTAATATGCAATCAAAATAATACACCAATAATTATCATTTTTTTTTTTTGCTGAAAATTGATTTTTAAAAAATTTTTAAGTGAATAAATTTTTTCAAGTTTAAAAAAATTGACCATTTATGAATTTTTACAAACAAAATATTTACATATGATTTAAGTAACATATAGAATACACATGACATAAAAATTCTAGAATTTAAATATATATTTTGACCCACATATAAAAGAATAAAAACTCGATTAAATTTGAAAATTTCTGAAACTGAGTATTAAGAAATTTAATTTTAATCTGGCAATTTATTTAAACAGAGTTAAAATTAAGTTAATTTCAAGTATATAATCAATGTCTTCATAAGATAAAGTAATATTAAATAATTAATTGAGTTATTTAATTTATTTTTTATTAATATGCTTCATACGTGACACATTATAATTGTATATGTACTTAGTTAATCGATTGTTAAAATTATTATTTGAATAAAATACTCCCTCCATCCTATGAAAGAGTAAAAACTTGATTAAATTTGAAAATTTCTGAAATTGAGTATTAAGAAGTTTAATTTTAATCTGGCAATTTATTTAAACCGAGTTAAAATCAAATTAATTTCAAGTATACAATTAATACATTTATAAGATAAAGTAATATTAAATAATCAATTGAGTTATTTAATTTAATTTTTATTAACATGCTTCACACGTGGCACATTATAATTATATATACACTTAATTAATTGATTATTAAAATAATTATTTGAATAAAATACTCCCTTCATCTTATAATAATAAGTTTATAGTTAATTTCACGCAGATTGAAAAAAACATAATTTTTATAGTTAGAATAGTACTTTTTTCTATAATACCCCTCGTTAATAAGAGTATAACAGAAATAATAAAAACACATGCTAATCTTTAAATCAATTGTCAAAAGAAGGAAGAAAAATCAATTGTTAACATTTCCAAATTTAAAAACAATACATTGATATGTATTAAATTTAAGATATTTATATATTAAAATGCAAATGGTTATACAGCCAGGCCTCAAGAATTCTAAGTGTAGTGATCTAATGGTGATGGGATCGTGATATTCTAAATGATCTGTTTATTGAGCAGGATAAAGAATTAATCATGCAAATTCCATTGTCCATTAGAGATACAGAGGATACTCGGTATTGGAGGTTTGATGAGAAAGGGGTGTTTTTAGTAAAGAGTCTGGGAAATTTATTCAAATAAAAATGGTAAATTTTTTTTATTAAAGGTTGTATCATTTTTAAATATTATGTCTTTTAAAAAGATTATATATATCTTTTTAAAAGGTTATGTCTTTTTAAAAAAATATGTCTTTTATGAAAATACTTATAAATAGGTATTTGAAATTAAATTATAAAAAGGAATTTCAATTTTTATTTTTGTTATTAATTCTCTAAGTGATTGAATTAAATATTTTTTAATTTGAATTAAATATTTTTTAATTTCTATTAAAAAATTTTTATTATTTACTCAATACAAAATTTTTAAAAACTTACTATATCTACTAAAACTGATTAAACACATAGTAATCTTGTTAAGAAGATGACACAAATATCATTTTTTAGAAAAGCAAACTTACGCGTTTCAAGCCTAAATAAATTTCTTATATTTTTTATCTTGTGTTAATTATTTATAATTAGTTTCTATAGTACAATTTAATCCTCCTCATTGTTATATTTTTCTATCAATCTAAAAACGATATTTGTAGATTTGTACAAATACACTATGGAAGCCACAAATACCATCAAGTTGTTGAATCAAGATTTCATTCACGTGGATCATTATGATGGGATGAATTTCAGTATTGGCAAGATAAGATAAAGTTCATGTTGACTTTTTCAAAATATGTGATGACTATATGAAGACAGTTTGTCTTTATATCAATATATGCTAATAGTGAGAAATGACATGAAATGTATTGTAAAAACAAAGAGATTTCTATCTTCGACATAAAAAATGTTGTAGAAATAAAGAGATTTCTATCTTCAACATTTAAAATGAAAGATTTTGGGCAAATTAATACCGTACTAGATATAAAGGTAAAAGAAATAGTGGGGGATATGTTTTGAGTCAATCTCATTACATAAAGAAAGTACTGAAGAAATTCTATCACTTAAAAATCAAAGTGTGTATAGTGATGTATATAATGGAATGTTAAGATACATAAGTCTTAGACATGATTGTGTGAAGAAATTAATTAAGAGTGAGATTATTCTATTCACATTTGTAAAAACAAGTGGAATTTGGTTGATTCATTCGCCAAACTTCTTACAAGAGAAGTTGTAAGATCAATGTCGAGATGGATGAGACTGAAACTCCTTGAATAAAGATCTACTAATGGCAGGAACCCTACTCAACATTATGAAATGAGTAATGCATTGTTCAAAGGATAAAAACAAGTCATTGACATGTGAAGTGATTTAGCACTTTGAAATATTTTACTAGTCTCATCTAAAGATGTTAAAAGTGCTAGTTGTCACCGAATAAGGTTTGAGTTATTTATACTCTTATTGAAGTTCAGTCAAATTAGGACAAGTACATCAAAAAGTGACAAAATACTAGAAGAACTTCACCTATATGAACTTAGAAGTAGTACCGCTTTGTAATGGCTTAGTCCAGACCAATCTATGGAAATTTTACATTTCGAGATGCAGAAGCGTTAAACGCTCTCTCATGGTTGAAGTCTCTCTAGATTGAAGGTTGTGTCTTTGAATTAGATGCGTTGAAGGTTATTGAAGGGATTCATGGGCATTGAAATAGTTCTTGTTTTCATTTATTGATTGATCATTGTAAGCACTTAGCTTCCCAATTCAAGAAAGTGCAGTTTAGGTTTGTTAGGAGATCTGCGAATATGGCAGCCTACTGTGTTGCACGGGTTGCTTGTTCTTTGATAGGTCTTAAGGAGTGGTTTCTGACCCTCCTCAAGTTGTTGCTTCTGTTATTTTTGCTGAACTTCTTCATTAATATATTTCTCTCTTTGGATTTCAAAAAAAAAAAATGCAAATTTAAAATATATCTGTAATATAATATACAACAATGGCAAATTATATCATTAGACTTGGTCCATGTTATATTATGGACCAAGGGTCCAAAACACATGAAAAAACACTTCCTCCTAACTTGACTTTAAATCATGTGTTTATTTTTTTTAAAGCGTTTTCTTTTCTTTTCTTTTCTTTTTTTTTTTTTTGAAATCAAATGTTTCTTTTTTCTAAACTAATTGTTTCTTAATTTTTTTTTTAAATCGACCGTTTCCTAATTTTTGAAATTAATTTTTTTAAATAATAATAATAATTATAATAAATTGAATTTTAGATTCATTACATATAATATACATGTTTATTGGACAACAGTTGAATGTTTATTTGAATGAATTCTCTAATTCATTATAATAAGTAATAACATACAACTATCACATCATTTTGATAGCCATTATACATAACATATAGATTTATCTCAATATATTTATAGTTTCATTGGAATAAACCTTAGGTTTAGTGGAAGAAGTATTAACATGTTTAAAGTTTTATCTTATGCAAATAGCAACATGTGATTTTAAGATTCATTACATATAAGACATATATTTATTTCATTATAATTAAATATTTATTGGAATGAAATCTTATGCTTATTGCAAGAAGCAGCAACAAACTTATAGTATCAATTTATGTAAATAACGTTCAATTATTTGCATGTTCATTACATATAACATACATATTCATTTCAAAATACTTAAATATTCATTACAATGAAATCTCATGTTCATTATAAGAAGCAATAATATACTTAGAATTTTATCTGATGCTATTTGCATAAGATGAGTTTTAGATTTATTATATATAATAGATATGTTCATATCATTAAAAAATTAAAAATATTATTTTATAATTAATTTGAATATATATATATATATATATATAAAAAATTAAATTTATGCAAATTTGTAGAAAGTAAATTTTATTTTATGCATTAAATAATTTTTCTAAATAAATATAAAATGATTTTTAATAATTCTATTAGTTTTGTGAAATTGCCAAATTCAATATAAACAAAAAATTAAACCAATAATTTTATAGGAATAAATAAATATTTTTAATTGAATCATATTTATTTTAGATAATAAATAATAAATTAAATGGTTCTAAAAAATAATAAATTAAATAAAAAAGGAAAGAAAAGGAAAGTAAATAAATGTTGGCATGTGTTTTGAACCCCATATCCATAATACAATATGAACCGGGGTACATAATATAAGAATTCAAATAACAATAAACATAAAAAAAAAATAGGGAATAACATTCACTTTCATATGTGCACTCGATAACACACAACAATGATTTTTTTATTTTTTTAACTACTCAAAAGAGGATAATTTTTTAAATAAAATATTAATTATCAAAAGTCAAGAGATGCACTTAAATATCTCAATTAGATTGGCATCTTTACAGCATTATCGTTACATAACTGACAAGTGAAAAAGGATAGTTAAATAATCCTAATTACACGTTAATTGCCCGCGGCGAAGATACTCATATTATGTCCTCCATCAACTTATCATGTGCAACGAGTTGAAGTCATCTATCTATAAAATCAAATATTTATTAAACATTAACATTTTTAATTTTGAATATATACCAATGTAGAACCCTTTTTTTTTTTTCAATATAATAAGACACAAATCTAATTTACATGTGATTTGTTAGTTATTTAAAAAATAATATCATGAGCGTTATATGTCCGATCAATATCATAAAATATAGGAGAATAATATAGCTTTAAATTAAGAAAGAAAAAATAAAAATATATTAATCGATATTTAAATTATTGCACATCAAAACATAACTTAACAGTAAATACATATTTTTTTAAGCAATAAATTCAAAATCGGTTCTTCATTCCCAGTACAAAAAAAAATATATCTAAATTATTAAAAAAAAGGACATAAATTTGATTAATCTCCATGAGCAATATTTTCATACAAAATACATATTTGTGTATATACTACCCAAATTAAATCAAATATAAGAACTAATTAATTAAGCAAAAACTAAGCAATCACTACCTTTAGAATCAGCTAAACTTCCATTACCTGAATTACCAACAAAAGCAACCACCAATTCTTCACAATAAACTCTTATATTTACGTGTTTTGCCCACCATGTCCCTGATTTAAATGTACTCCAAACTGCCATTCTCAACCCAAATTTCACCTTCCCACTGCTACTTTTATCTTTAACCATTCTCTCCACCACCCAACTCCCAACTCCGGCCCGGCTATGATCGGAATTATTCGCTGTTAATTTCGTTTCTATTACACTATTGTGCTGTGTCTCCACCAAAAATGGACGTGCAAAAGTTGATGCTAGAAGATCTTCTGTATCATAGTATATAAATACCTCAATTTGATCAAAATAAATTTTTAATTTTGTGTTGTGATTTTCTACCGTAATGTTAACATCCCAATTAGCTGCGAACAGAGATGGTGATCCATTGAAATTAGAAACAGAGAGTGTATTCAGATGAATTAACGGAATTGCAGGGCGTAAAATTAGCCACATAAGGATGCTACTTATGCACATAAAAATAATTATCAACATTAATCCTCCAATAATTCCACGAAGGAAAGCAGAAACTGGGGTTTCTTGCTGTACTTGATACATATGAGAGTTGTAATAGGCAGCTGGTGGTGCTTGTGTGTAAGGATAATTATTGTTATATGCATTGTAATTATGATAAATACCAGGTTGGCCCGGTGGTGGTGGTGGTGGTGGTGGAGGATACCCCGGTTGGGCTGGCCAAGGTGGATAGCCCATCATCGGTGGATAACCTGTTGTTGGAGACGGAATTGGTGGGGGAGGAGGGTCATTTGTATTGGAGGATGATTGACACGATTCTTTCTTCGGTTGTTGTTGGTGATCTTGATTATCCGATTGAGAAGAAGCCATGTTGGTTAATTGATGATAATGCTGATACAAATTATTTATGATCTCTCTCTCTAACTTGGAGAGAGAGAGAATTACTTTTCCCGGAAGGAGAAGGAAAGAGAGAAAGGAAAAGAGAGAAAGGAAAAAAGAGAAGGAAAGAAGAGAAATCAAGACGAGAAAAATCAAGATATCAGAATAGAGAGAGAATTTTAGAGAAATTTCAATTTGTAGGAATCTAAATTTAGGCAAAAAAAATTAATTTGGACAAATAGAATAGATTGTCTCTTTGACTTGTCTGGTTGATGATACTGATATAGTAATTTGGCAAAATAATAAGTTAATAAAACGGCTTTTAGTTAGAATAAACTGTTCGCATATCGATTAAATATAAAATTGTTAAGTGATTAATATAAAAATATACAATTTAATTTTAATAGCTAATTTTTAAGATTAATTCTCTCAAATTCATATTAAAATTTTAACATGATACCAGAATAAATTGATCTTATTTATCTAATTATTTTGCCATTTAATTTGTTTCAAGTGATAATTTTTAAAGTTAGTTCTTCCAAATCTATATTCAAATTATTAAATCGTCATAATTTTAAATTAAAAATATTAAAATAGCTTTTTTTTAATTTGAATATAGAGAAATGAAAATAATTAATGCAAATATTTAATGCAAGAATAAATGGAAAGTAAAATTGGAAAAGAATAGTAATAAATATATTTTTGAAATTATAAAATGACATATAAATTGAAACAATTTTTTTTTAAAAAGACGTATTTTAAAATGAAGAGAATATATGATTATATATATATATGTATATATAAACTTCTATTTAAGAATGTGAATATGTGGCACATCTAAATATAGCCTGCTGGTATAAATTATGCAATATAAATAATAAATTTAAGTTTGACCCTTTCTTCTTCAGTCCTTAAAAAAGAAAGAAAGTATATATATATATAATCTGTTCTTTATATGATCTTTTAGAAATTTATCAAAATTCCTTTTTATTTGATGTTTTAGTAACCAAAACTACATTTATTTATTTATTGTTTCAAATTTACTTCTATTTTAACTACACTAAACACATTAGTTAAAGTATTCACCGATTACTAATGGTATTACTATTAGTTGAAGGATAAATTAGTCTTCTTCTAATATCAAAATTTAATTAATTACATTTTTAATCTACATAATTCACCTTAATCATCAAATAATAAAAAATAAAAAATGGATGGAGCAAATGTAGCTTTCAGGAAATCTTCAAGGTGGGTTTGAAAAATATAGGATAGCAATTCAATTTAATTTGTAATGTTATTAATAATGCTTGGTTTTAATTAGAAGAAGGAGAAATTGAGGTAAAAAACGGAGAATGGTAATTATGATTGGTGGAAGTTGGCCAACAAGAGTCTTCCGTTCGTTAAGAAGAGAGCTTTTCTTGGAAGGGACTACATTAGCTAGCTACTACGTCGTGGTTGGTAGTAGTTACCATTGTAATTTATTGATCGTTTCTTTTATTAGATTGCTAAATTATTTTTTTTTCTTCGTTATGGATGTTCTTGATTCTGATGAGTAATAATATTTTCTATTTTAGCCTAAAAAAGAAAAAATTTGTTGCTGGTTGACAATGGATTTTGGGTACCGAATGCCATCCAAACTCATTTTCTTGGCCGAGACGCTCCTAGAAAAATAGGCCATCAGCTCATCTCATGGAAATATGCTGTATCCATGCCAGAATTATACAATATATTTTGAAGCCCCAAAAAGGTCAAATTCCTTAATCTTGTGGTTATAGACATTTTGTTGCTTATATTTTATTCTGGACCAATTTTTCTTTTTTTTTTTAAAAAAGAAAAACGACATTAAGGTTTAAAACCCTAAAATATTTAACAGGAGACAAATATTTACCATCAAATAACTCAATTAGGAATATCGTAAGGATATTAAATCTACTATTTCATATGAGTAAAATAATTTTTAAATTAGATTGTAGAGTTTTTTTTTTTTTTTTTTTAATCAAAAGCTATTGCTATTGCCGGCAAATGAAGTTCAAGATTCGCGCGTAAAATTCATGAATATGTGAAGTTGGCAATAAACTCCACTTTCTTATACTATATATAATACAGATATTGAAATATAAATATATTAGGGAATCGAAATCTCATTAGAATTGGTAGCTAAAGTTCTTGAAAGCAAATTTATACTGCTATTTAATTTAATATACATACCATTAGCAAGCACAAGAAAGCATAAGATACTGGATTGAAAAAGAAAACTCAATCAAATTGAAGAAATATATTGCTCTATAGACAGCTCTTGACAGTTGAACATGTTGGTAATAGACGACGATAGTTAAGAAGTAAAATTATCAAAAATGAAATATGTGAAGCCACCTATTTATCATTTAACTACTTAATTGTACAATGAACTTCAATTTGTTAGTAAAATACCAAGGTTTCCAAATTCCATATCAAAAAATCTTATAGATTCTTGCACAAGTTTTACCTCTTTTGTTCATTCCATGTCTTACCCTCAAAGAATTCATTCAGCATATGATCAAGATCTTCAGGAGTGTATCTGATGTACTTCTGAGGGTTTTTCCCACTATCAATCATAGGCCTGTAACATGCAACAGATATGAGAATTCTTCATGTAAGATAAAGAAGACAGGATGATGAATGATAATTCACAGGGATGAGAAGACATACCCAAAGCGTTTCAAGAAAGATCGGTATGCAGGCAAGAGGACTTCAGCAACAGCTAGCCTCAGAGATTCGCGTAATTCACTGTCAGGAACTGTCCACTGAGATTGTCTCTGATGAAGCTCCTCAAATTGCACATTGAAAGTCTTGAACCTATCTTTTACCATTGCTCTTGAAAGTGTGGTGCCGCTATCAGTTGTCATTACAGTACCACCACCTGATGAGCCAAGGCCCTGAACAGTGAGACACTGCAGAATCTGCACATACAAGATACAAGCTGCTTAGCATGATATTTAGCTGAGCTAACAAACAAATCAATAAAAATCATATAGTCAAATAGAGTTTTGGATAGCTTGTAGCAAATGCAGCAATAAAACAAAATTGCCATCCTAATTCCTAGAGCGAGTGAGAAGAGGAATCATTCCAATTTGAAGGGGTTTACAAGTGTATATCTGACACTCCCTAAAGCCTGTAATGCAGAATCCTCCATTAGGACAACCCTTTAGGATCTATGAGCTTTCAAGATAGTAAGATGTGATAGTTTCTCATGAATAATGATTAAGCAATCAGAAATTTATAAATTTCAAATGGATGTCGCCAAACAACTCAACTGTGAACAACATTTATTCAAAATAAACAAGCTAGCATAGGTTATCAAAGAGTTGCCCTGTTAGGTCTATTATAACGTCTGGAAATAAGAAATGCATATTACATTGTGGAGTCATGGCTGCTCAATTTTGGATCAGGCATTATCTGTACAAGCAAGCTTATCTAGAATATTATCAGTACAAGCAAGGCCTAATATGAACTTTCCATATGCCAAAACAGGTGTTGTAAGGTACTAGTAAGTAGTAAAGCACACATCAAGTTGCTCTGTCCTGTGAAAAATATACCAAAGAAAGAATGATAGGTAATCAACTAGGTGCTTGTGATTTGTATTATAAGAGGACAAGTAAGAATTTTGACCCAGTGTTCATAGAAATAATTCTCCATGTAAATTATTGGAAAGAATCAATTATAATTTATAAGTTCACACTCCAGAATAAAGCAAAACAAATATGTTTACAGAATGATCCTGCTTCCACTCAACATTAGACAAAAAATATTGGCACACCAAAGTAACAGCTTAATAGCATCCAGAAAAATTAAAGATTTTGATGCAACATATATATTTGGTGAAAGAAAAAAAAAACCTTTGCCCATGAAACCCTCTTATACTGATTAGCATGCTGCTGTACAATTCTCCGGTGTATTTGCACCCAGTCATCTCCCAACAAATCCTTTGCCTCTGACCTGTAAATAAGGTTTTAAAAATGCAAATTAGTATGAACAGAGCTTTGCTGCCTCTAAAGTAAAACACACACAATTTGAAACAAACCTCCGCACAGATCTCACTATATAGTGAACGTTGTTCATAAGAAATAATTGAGTTAGTGCAGGATCTCTATACTGCTTGGATTTTCCATCCAAGTTATTCTGAAGAGCCTGCATGATCCTTGTAGTTACGGATGCTAACTGAGCTTCTGGATCACTTGCATCAAACTCTTGAAAAAGTTGCTTCAATGTTGACTGGTAACTGTGCACATTGTAAGACAAATAGTCAATCTTGTTTGGAAAGATACTTTTAAGTACAGGACCAACTGCAAGAGAAGCAAATTTGCAGCATTGAAGAAAGGGACTAAAAGAAAACGAGCATGAGGGAAATTTCTGGTTCTTCAAAGTTGAGAACATAAAGTAGTGGGACGGAAAAACACTGTTCAGATAAGAAGTCAGCAGACAGTTAAAACACAAGGAAATGCTACAACAAAATTGCAACCAAGAATTCAATTTGGCAAAGTTAGTGACCTTGTCCTAATATTAGTCATGACAAATAGTTTAGGTCAAGGGAATACTTGGCCTATTACCTCAACAAACTAGTGCAAAACTTATGAGACTGAAGTTAAAATGCACTATAGGATAAATTAACAAGCTTCTTAAAAACAAGATACCTGAAGAAATTAGAAAACAGAACATCGCAACTTACTCAAAAAGAAACTTCACGTAGTTAATCACATAGCTAGTCAAAGGATGGACAGTTCCATCAAGAACAGCAGTTTTGGTAGCATCTTTTTCAACTGCTTCTTCAAAATCACCGAATGTCTCTTGAGCTGTCTGAGCTAACCGCTTTGTCAAACTCACTGCAGTTTCCCGCATTTCAGTGCAAGCCTTACTACCAAAAAGTAGTTCAATCTGCATCCCAAGAAAATAATAAATTAAAAAAAGGAAACAGAACAAGAAAAAAAATAGAAGAGAAAGAAGGGATACACAAGTTAAATCAATTTATAGATGTTATTGTTTTGTTGAAGCCTTAAGATTAAAAGAAGGAATTCAAACGTAATTAGTTCCACAATAATGTCAACCTGAGATTCTTCCATTCTTCCTAGAATCCTAACTTCTTAATGCATATTCTCATTATCAGTGCGCAACCAGGAATAACACCTTGAGATACTTCTGCAATACTTCTAGATGTCTCAGCCTTTGACTCATTTTTATATCAGCTGTTCACCCTTACCACTCTACAATACGAAGTCACATTTAAATGCACCCCCTTCTCTATTTCTTTTACCTGCTTCCAAAAATTAGTAAATTGAAAGTATCTAGAAATGTTAGCTGGTTTGTTGGCCTTTATTTGCTCATAATATCATTTATGAAATTTAAGGATGCACTTTGACATCAATCAATTAAGTGTTTCAACAAATTTCTGCAGAAATCACCTTTCAGGTGACTTTTAACTTTATTCATTATATTGCTGATCAAAAAAAGTAAATGCCACTATTGAAGAAAGATTCTCAGAAGCAATTGTAAGGCTTAATTGGCAATGTCAGGTTTGTTTATGAACTAGACAAAAAAAGCAAAAGAATCGCAAATCATTCGGAGTACTGATGTTGGCAGTTGAGCTAACAGATACTTAAGCAAAATATGTATATTAATTTTGTTTTCAAGCCCTTCCAATCCCTTTTCTAAGTTGTTTGAAAGGCTTGCGCCAGAAAACTCAAGCTTCTGTACCAAAAATGACAAATGTTTCAGAACTCCTAACTTAGAAGAGAATTATTTTTACGTCATCTATGCATGGTTGATTCAAGTAATGTACACGCATATGTAAAGACTTGTCACTGATCCAAATAAAAGCTTCTTACAAATATTAAAGGAAAATAAATAAATTAAATGATAATGTGCCATATAACTGCACAATTTGTGAAATATGTTATACCTCAGAGTGAAGTTCCCTCATTATCTCATACATGTCTAACAGAACAAATAATTTCTCAGGCGATCTCTTGCTTTTGGCTATAGCCTCTCCAAAACTAAGAAGCACAGCTATGCTGTTTACTGTGACTTCAGCAAAACACTGATCCCTAAGAGAATCAACACCAGCAAGTACTTGATCACAAATTTTCTTTTCCCCAGCAAATAGCAGTTTGACCTGTTCCAACCATTTCTATGTAGTTGAGAAATCGGAAGAAACAAGACAACATGCACACACAATCACAGAGAAAAACAATCAGCTGAACTGCATTTCAATTAAAATCCTTACAGCAATCCTCATGTAATGTATCCAATTCCCAATCTTAGCCTCCAGAACCTCCCACTGCATTTTCTGGACATCGTCTTTGCTGAGTCTCTCAACACCTAATTTCCTGAGGCTCTGCTCCAAAACTGAAGCACGGATGTCCCTAACATTTATAAATGGCAAATATTGCCATTATTAATTCCCAACTATGATGAAAGTAAATAATACATAAACATAAAGGCAATTATGAAATTTTACTTAGAACAGAATTATGCAATAGAAGGTAACCTTCCCAAAATACAACCAGTACTCTCCCCCATTTCTTCTCTGCGATCATACATGGCATGCCTTAAGTCATATAATCAATGTGCTTCTAAGTTTTGCATTAACTATTTCCATCAAATAAAGCACAAGGCAAATGGAGATTTGCCTAGATCAGACGCATGAACAATTCTACAACTCACGTTTGAAGAGTGTCACAGCTCAACAGAATTGAAATTCACTATCCCTATCCACACAGAATAACTTTTGAAAAAAAAAAATATTCTTACCATGAATGACTAACAACAAATTTTCTTCCGGTTCCGTTGCTTTCAATATGGATCAAGTAGTCCACAGGCAATTACTAAACATTTGTATGTATCTCACACTTCCAACTCAGTTGAAAGAGAGAGAGAAAGAGAGACTGGAATATATGGAAGACATTTTCTAATATGTATATTTCTCAAAAGAGGACTCCAACTAAGATTAAATAATATGTCAACTAAAAATATGAGCAATGGCAAATTATCAGAGTAAGGAGGAAAAACAATAACCTGTAGATTCTAAATAGCTGTTGTTGATGACCAGCTTGAACCATTTGTTGAGCTAAATCATGCAGAAGTGGCAGGACCCTTGGAGGAATGAGAGTTGGAACTTTATAAATTGCAGTTTCTAAACTCTTGTTTTGTTGTTCAGGACTCTTTGCATTAGCTTCACCTTGGTGCCTAGGCGATCCTGATGATGGTCGGAGAGAGTTGGGAAGGCAATCAAAGAGATGATCAGGCTCCACAGGCTTGCTGTAATTTCAGAAGAAATATAATTCGCTTATTGTCATAAGCCTGACATAATACATTAACATAAAACAATCACATTCAAACTTAAAATATTCCTCAAGAACAAGGCATAAAATCAAAGAACCTGTAATTTGTTAGCAGCTGTCTAAACTCATCTTCTAGCTTTGAGATAGCCTTTGCAAGTAATTGATTGGCATGGTTAAGAATCCCATCACTACTCTTAAAATTTTTATTACTGCTGAAAAACTTGACATTGCCTCTCAGCTGATCTATTGCTTCTAAATACATCTCCAAATCTTCATGTGGCCCTCTCAGAATTTTAGCCTCTGCCTAAATAATCAAATTCCCAAATGATAAATACCATAATTAAAATGGCTAATAGAGATTGATTAAATTATTTTCAAACAAGATTATAAAAAGAAAATTCAATTATAGATCAAAATTCAACAAAAAAAAAAGAATTTAAAATGAACCTTTCGAGTCAGGTCGAATTGAGTCAAGATTATCTCAGCGGCTTTCAGTGACTTATCAATATTCTCATGCGCTCTTCTAATCGAATGCGTTCTTATCTGCAACAGCCCAAAAAATAAAAAAGCCATTACAACCAGATCTAATTAAATTCAAGGGTGGAGGATTAGGTATTGTAATGTACCTGAGTTGGACGCATGGCGGTTTCAAGGGCAGAGAGACGGTGATCGAAGGAACCGAGAATGGCGACCATGCTATCGGTAATGGTTTGGCTTTTTTGCAAAGCTTCTTTCATGAATGCTGCTCTCTCTCGCAGCAACTCCATTGTTTGAGGTACTCCCATTTTCCCTACTTTTTGTTTTTGATTACAGAGAAAGAAAAGAATTGGTTTCCGCCAGCTTTTTGGTTTTGGATTTCATTTTCGTCCTAAAAGGTCATGCACGTGGGGACAAAATATGAAGTAGTTATGAAGGAATATGGATTTTTCAGTGGGTCCATCTATTCCTTCAATGGGTGGGCCCCGGTTCTCTGCGGACCCTTTGTAAGCGTTTTCTTTTGCGTACTCACCGCCCTCTCAGTCTCATTTTAATAGTTTAATTTAATTTTCCACACATATTAAAAAAATATATAATTGATATAATAAAAATAATTAATTTTATTAATTTTATTATGATATATTATAAAATTTGATTGATATCTTTTCATATACATGAATATTGTAGTTTCTATATTAGAATTGATTATATTTTCTTTATTGGAAAAAATTCCTATTTCTTATATTTTTCTTATTGGAAAAATTTCCTATTTCTTTCTCTTTTGTACTTTATATAAAAGGCCTAATACTATTAAATGGTTGGACTAAAAAAATTATTCTCTTCTCTATATTCTAAATTCTTGTTCTTCTCTATTTTATGTATAACACGTTATCAGCACGAATCATTTTACAATATTATTCATAATTTTGGATAGCTTGTGGTTTGCTACAATCCAGTTAAGGCGAAAAATTTGAAAAAATAAAATTCAAGATTTATGGTAAACAATTTTTGTCTAATGAATTATTATTATTATTATTATTTATGTATCAAATACATTTTTTTTAAGAAAAAAAACTACATCGTTTTTTTTTTAAAAATCGTTTGAATATATTGAGCTAATTAATTTGAAGAAATCATTTTTTTTATCTCTTATAATCATTTATCTCAAATTATTTTTTTTTGGATTTATAAAGATTTAATATACTATTTAATGATTAATCAATTAAATTCTATTTCCTGAAAAACTAGTATTATATTTTAAATACTAGTTTTTGAAGAACTAGTATTATTTATAGTTCCTAAAAAACTAATTAAATAAATAACTAAACTATGAGTTCTTAAAAAACTAGTATTATATTTTAAATACTAGTTTCTGAAGAACTAGTATTATTTATAATTCCTGAATAACTAATTAAATAAATAACTAAGCTATGAGTTCCTGAAAAACTAATAATAATTACAGTTCCTGAAAAACTGGTATTCCCTACAGTTCTTGAAGAACTGGTATTCTTTACAGTTCTTGAAGAACTGGTTACAGTTCTTCAAGAACTGGTATTCTCTACAGTTCTTGAAAAACTAATATTCTATATAGTTCTTGAAAAACTAATCAAAATAAACAAATATAAATTCATTAAAGAATCATTAAATGTTCCTGAAAAACTAAATGCATTGTCTACAAGTCTTTGAAAGACTAATTTTATTATGATTTTATATTAGACAATGTTAATTGATGACACTAGACATCACGAGTAAAAACTATTTATACTGATGTCACTCATTTGGGTATTGAAATAAATAAATAGACATCCCTAAAAAATTGATATTTTATGGTCCTGAATAACTAATAAATTTGATTTAAACTATACGCGTTGAATAAATTGGATGTCAATAAAATACTTGCATATGGCCATAATATTAAGGTAAACCCTTTTGCTTTGATCTTTTTATTTTGGTTATTTCATTGTTGTTTATATGTATTGGAATGATGGGTATGACCTATTTGATTGACCAACCAAATTGCAACTTTTAATTGGTTATCAATTATAACAACACATTTTATGCATAGTTTTAAAGTCATGACTTATAATTTTTTTTTGGCATAAAATCTGACCCTAAATTATTCATTTATTGGTTGATTGACTTGCTTTGTGGGGAAAGGGTGATCTTGCGTTCATATTAATAGGTTTACTTAATTCATTAAATTGAGATCGATTCTACTAGTGTATATATCATTACATATCCTTCGGTCTTAACTTCTCAACTCAAAATTTATTTTATGGACAATACACGTCTCATATATATATATATATATATATATATATATATATATATATATATATATATATATATATATATATATATATATATTAGTTGAATAGCCTACAAGAAAGTTGTGTGTGTTATATATATTTTGAATTTACTTATGTCAATATGCATTAGATGTAAAAACAATTAGAGATTTAAATATGAGATGAGATGAATAAAAATTATATAAGTGACATGGTTTTGTTAATTTGTGAATTGATGAATTTATTTTCAAATTGCATATATTGTTGGATTTATGTTGGTATAGAGAAGTATAATTAGCACTTACCTTTCCTTGGTAGGATAAATTATGAATTTAATGTTTGTTAAAATTAATATTAATTTATTTTCTAATTGGTCTATTTAGATATATTTTAAATATATGCAAATTAAGTCATTTAAATAAAGTAAAGTATAGTGAATTAAAGTTTGGTTGATAATTTTTATATTCTCTTGAATTCAATGAGAATAATTTTTGACGTGAGTTGTTGATAATGAAATGCATTTAGATGCTAGCAAAAGTAAAAACTATTATCTACTTAAACCTCATTTAAGTGAGAATTTAAAAGTTGAATATCTCACTATTAATAATTTTTATATTTTCTAAAAAAATTTCAAAAATAGATATAATCACTTGAAATATGTGGTACTACCACAAGCTCAATATGATTGGCTAAATCTACACCTACAAGACTTAAAATCTATTTGAAAATATAATACAGCCATGTTTAAAATTACTTCACAGCTGAAATTGTGCAGTAATAAAGTTACATGCTCCTGTAGTAGCAGTATAAAAAGTGAAAATTTACAAATATTATTTTTCTAGTGGTTGCAAAGAATAATCGTTAATAAGAAATCATCAAACAATGCCCACTAGTATAACTACATTCCCTGAAGTGAATGCTATAAATCATTTGATAGATAATGAGAAGTTTAAAAGAATAATTATTAACGAGAAATCATTAAATAATACCCACTAGTACAACTGTATTCCCTGAAGTGAATGCTATAAATCATTTAGTAAATCATGAGATTCTAAAAGAGGAACTGCCCATATAGAGGACACAACTCAATTTAATATTGATAATTTTATGTAAACTCTTTGAAGCAGTAATTTATAAGGATTTTACAAGTTGTGTATTATAATGAGTTATTTCATTATTATTTTATCCCTAATATACATGCATAATATATTGCATTGAACCTGTAGTTCAAGCATTGAACTAATAGTTCAATAATTAAACCTTAAAAGTTTGACATGAATGCCATTGTGTATATCATATATACTCTCTCTTGAAACTTATATAAGGACATGAGCCATAAATTTTTTTGTGCCATAAATATATTAATATCACTATCTCAATGTGCGATAATGGGTCCACAAAAGAGACTAAGAATTTATTTTAATGAAGCATATTTCTCAACATTAGGGGAGGAAAAGCACCTGCAGTGCTAAAAAATGTCGATAAATTTATTGGAAGGAAAACCCTTTAAATAATTTTGGTCCATGTATAAGTTAGAGTGAACCATAAGTTCACAAAATAATACAGTTGCAACAAATTGCAACTTAACTGCCAAATATATTTATAAATGTTAAAAAAGTGATAAAATCTCATATTACAGCTACTAATACCCTAGCAAGGGTTGTGATTCCAATTGCAAATAGAAAATCAATCAATCTCACTACACGCCAAAAGCGTGGATAGTAAATTGGAACTAAAAACAAAAATCTGCGGAAAAGAAAAGCAGCGCCACTCATAAAATCTCTTGAAAAGGAAGATCTCAGTCAAAGAGCTATAGCAAATTATGAGACACAGACTGAGACAACGGAACAATTAGATTCTCTAGATATGGCTTCTGGAGTTGATGATCATATAAATGGAAACTATGAGATCTCAATTATTTTTGTTATATAAGAAAGAGTTGATAGAAATTTAATTATCGTCGACAATGAATTTGCCTCAACAGTAGCTCTTGCTGTTATAAGAGAAAATATGGATTCATAATCTATAAGTATAACTGAATATTAGCATAAACATGATTGATCATCATGGAATGAGGCAATTAAAGTAAAGCTAGACTCGTTCTATCATTGACTATGAGAAAAATAATTCTCTTATTATGGAAATAATCATGTTCCGATATTTAATTAAAATGGCAGTTAATGAAAGACTTATTGTACGCCTTATGAAAGCAATAAAAGTCCCAGAAGAACTAAGTATATCATAAATGAATGCACATTAAACATGTGGCATATATTTTATCAAATTGCAAAAATCTATGTATGGATTAAAGCAATATGAACATGTGGTATGATTGTTTGAGTAAATTCTTATTGAAAAAAAGCTATGTGAATAATACATTATGTCCATTTGTATTCATAAAATACCATAAAATGGTATATGTTATTATTGCAGTATAAGTTGATTTAAATATCAATGTGACTCATAATGAATTCAAATAAGTATGTACCTATTTGAAAAGTAGTTTGAGATGAAAAAATTTAAAGGAAATGAAATTTTGTATCGGCCTGCAGATCGATTATTAAGAAGTCCTAATGTACCAGTATACTTATGTGGAAAAGATATTTAAGCAATTTTTGCATAGATAAATCTTCTTTCTCAAGCACATCAATAGGTGGTCCGCTCACTGAAAGTGAAGAGAGACTCTTTTAGACCTAAAGAAGATAATAAAGAACTATTTGGTCTTGAAGTACCATATATAAGTGATATGGGGCACTTTTGTATCTTGCAAATTGCATCAAGCCTGATATTGGATTTGTAAGAAAAATTCCTAGCTAGATATAGCTCTGCATCTACAAAGAGATATTAGAGTAGTGTAAAAAGTTATCTTCAATGTACTGTTAATATTATGATTTTATTTTGATTCATATTTGAAATTGGTCTATATGCGAATATTGGTTATTTGTTTCATCTCTGTTATGGTAGATTTTAGACTCACTATGTATTCACACATAGTGATACTATAATTTTATAAAGATTTTTATGGTCCTGAAGTATCTCATTAAAGATACTCTTATTATGTTTTGAAAACAATACAATTTGCATTGCACAAACTAAAGGTGGGTATATCAAGATTGATGAAGTAGACATATAAACTTCACTCAAATTCTTATATATATGAACTCTATAAGAGATATCTACCAAATTCGCTCTAGTGACAACCTAATAGACTTATGTACTAAGTCTTTACCTAGTGTGGTTTTCACACATCATTATTTCATCGATTAGTATATATCTTGTTAAAATCTGTCCTCATCAGGGGAAGCAAATTAGTATATGATTGTACTCTTTTTCCTTAGTCAAGTTTTTGTCCCACATGGTTTTCTTGGACAAAGGTTTTAATGAGACAATTTGTGCAATGGCAAAATAGCGCATGAAATGTACTCTTTTCCTTAGTTATGTTTTTTTCCACTAGGTTTTATAATAAGGTTTTTAACGAGATATATTCATAGCGCAAGTAATATCCTAAGGGAGTACTATAAATAAATTATTATATGTAGATATTACTTAAACATTATTAAGTATACGATTTGATAACTTAGCAGATTTGTTTATAAAGGCACTCCTTACAATCACATTTGAAAAGTTAGTCAATAAAATTAGCATGCGTCGACTAAGAGATATTTGATAGAAATCATATTTTCATGAAGAGGAGATTTTAGTGCACTGTACTCTTTTTTCCCTTAGCCTAGGTTTTGTCCTATTGGGTTTTCCTGGCAAGATTTTTAACGAGGCAGTGTTATGACGTAAATCCTTAAAAGAATAATGCACTCTTTTTCCTTCACTAAGATTTTTTTTTCCCACAGAGTTTTTCCTTAGTAAGATTTTAA
Source organism: Reutealis trisperma (assembly GCA_947687605.1). Lineage (NCBI taxonomy): Eukaryota > Viridiplantae > Streptophyta > Magnoliopsida > Malpighiales > Euphorbiaceae > Reutealis > Reutealis trisperma. Next base: position 2,758,218 of record CANTUT010000052.1, on the reverse strand, counting down.
CGAGGTATATTCTTTGTAAAAGACATCAAGGGGGAGTGTTATGATATATTATAAGATTTGATTGATATCTTTCCATATATATGAATATTTTAGTTTCCATATTAGTATTGATTGTATTTTCCTTATTGGAAAAGCTTTCTATTTCTTGTATTTTTCTTATTGGAAACGCTTCCTATTTCTTTCTCTTTTGTATTCTATATAAAGGGCCTAATACTATTGAATGGTTGGACTAGAAAAACTATTCTCTTCTCTATATTCTAAATTCTTGTTCTTCTCCATTTTATTTATAACAAATTTCTTTTTTTTTATTTAATCAAATCATGAAACTTTATTATGATGAAAGAATGACATCACGTTGCATTACATCCAAAGCATAAACCAGCACCCTATCTAGCCACACTGTTGAACCTGAAACCTTAGAAGCATGTTTAGCTAAAATATGAGCAAGGCTATTGGCATCTCTAAGAACATGATGAATAGTGGCATGCGAAGACTGTCTGATATCTCTCACCACAACACTCAATTGAGTTTGCTAATCCAAAGAACTTTGAATTTATTGCACGACCTATAAGGAATCCATCTCACTAGATGGTACACATTCCAACCATGATCATGCATACAAGCCAACACCATTCGCAAACCAACAGCCTCCATAACTGCAGGTGATGCAAAGCCATCAACCACCAACAAAACGGCCGCTCTCACTCGCCCATGGTGGTCTCGAATTACCCCACCTACTGTCGCTTAGCGATGCAGCACACCTCTCCTCTAGATGCATCGCTGTGTCCTCATTTAATTTCAACTCTTTAGACACTGATCTTTGCCAAACACCATTCCCTGAAGTAGTTCACAGACCATGCTGCATCTGATGTGGCCGCAACTAGACTTGCTGGAAATGCTGCAATCGCTGCACAGCATCACAAGCAACCGAACTAGGCACGACACTCTCTCGCCTCCAAACCACTCGATTATGGCACCACCACACAGCATCAATCACAGTGACACACACAGCCCGCAGATCATCCGGTAAAATACGCAGACATTCACTTACCCATTCCTTCAATGAATTTCCAGCAACATGCATAATAGAAGAACCAATAAGTGAGGCCACAAAACATTGTTGCACAAAAGAACAATCCCTAAACAAATGCTTGTTAATGTCAAAAGAAGAACACTGTTAATGTCAAAAGAAGAACACCAAAGTCAACAATAAAGCTCCGTAATCAACCTCTCCCATGTGCAGCTCCAACAAGCTTCCACTCTTCCCATGTGTAGCTCCAACAAGCTTCCACCAATCACGCCTTAATCTGTACATAATAAGTCCATATATATGTACTCCTCTCTATATATAAACACACAATATAGATATCAAGTCATTCTGTATTTTTGTCTCTCTGTCATATCTCTGAATCATCCTGATTTCTATCATGGTATCAAATCCTAGTTATTTCTTAGTGTTTTCTTTCTGAAACAAAAATTATTATTCATTTAATTACATGCAATACGTTCATAATTCACAAAAATATAACCATTAGAAAGCTCTCATCATAAGCTTCAAAACAAACCCAACTGGAGCTCCATACGATGTCGCATGCGCCCACACACGTTGCCCAAAGATCCTACACTATAATCCACTCGCCACACGCGCCCCACGTGCCAACTAAGGTTGAAGACGACCACATCATCGCCACGTCAGCGCCACATCAGACACATGTTAGCATTTGTCAATCCACGTGTGCGACACGTATCAATCCATGTCATCACCACACATCAGCATCTGTCAATCCATGTGTCAAGCCACATCATCTACACGTCATACATACGTCAGCATCTATCAATCCACGTCAGTGCCACATAGCATCTGTCAGTCCATGTGTTAAGCCACATCATTAACATGTCAGACACACATTAACAGTTGTCAGTCCATGTGTACAACACTGGTTAGCCAATTAATGTCTGCTCCTCGATCTTCTCATTATGCTACCGTTATTCGGATCCTTCGTTATATCAAGGGAACTATTTTTCATGATCTATATTTTTCTACTAACACTCCCTTAGTACTATCTGGCTATTCGGATGCTGATTGGACTGGTAATCCAACTGATTGTCGTTCAACAACTGGATAGGCTATTCTCTTATTTCTTGATATAGTAAGAAACAAACTGTTGTTGCTCGCTTCAGCACCGAATCTGAATACCGTGCTCTTACTAATGCTATATCAGAATTACTTTGGTTGAGGAGGTTACTGTCTGATATGGGTATCACTCATAACTGTACCACTAGACTTCATTGTGACAATCGAAATACAATCCAGATTTTTTATAATGATGTGTTTCATGAACGGACAAAGCACATTGAGATTGATTGTCATTTTATTCTTCGTCATATTCTTTAAAACACTATTATCTTACAATCCATTCCATCAGCTCATCAAACGGCATATATTTTCACCAAAACACATCTTCCAACACGGTTTCAAGATCTTTTGAGCAAACTCAAGTTGGCTTCCACTATACCACCTTGAGTTTGAGAGGGGGTGTTAATGTCAAAAGAAGAACACTGTTAATGTCAAAAGAAGAACACCAAAGTCAACAATGAAGCTCCATAATCAACCTCTCCCATATGCAGCTCCAACAAGTTTCCACTCTTTCCATGTGCAGCTCCAGCAAGTTTCCACCAATCACGCCTTAATCTGTACATAATAAGTGTCACACCCTATAATATACTTACTATTAATAATACATATTCAAATGGTATAAATATATATATTTTAATAAAATATAACTTTAATATTTGCTTAAATAAATAAAATAATAGAATAATATCTTTCCGTACAAAAATGAAATTTTAGAAAAATAATTGAAAATTCAGGATATTTTAATTCTTCCCCCCTTAAGAAAATTCATCCTCGAATTTTCAAACACCACACCTTACAATTAAATTTCTCCACTACGCTTCCACTGCGCACTCTGATATACTATCTAAACTATAGGTAAGATAAGATATCAAATTCAACAAGATACAAAATCATATACATAAACCTCCAACAAAATTATTCTAATACCAATATCTAGTCTACTAAACCTTAAAGCAAATTTATAATTATTCTTTATTCATAACTATTGGTTTAACCGTAGATAAAACTAGCATAACCTTTGATTTCACCTGTAATCAATGCTACTCTTAAACTTATCTTTTCCTTAAATCCTTATTCATAATAATGCTAAAATGAATTCCAAAATCATCCCTTCCATTGATTATTTAATTCCTCATAATTTCAATAAATATTCTCATGTTTAAAATCTTATCAAACTATAATTTCTATTATACTTAATTATGGCAATAACTCCAATAATAATTTCCTTAATCATTTCATCAATTAAAAGATATCAAGACTTAATAATTCGCTTCTTATTCTTACTTGCTTTAGCTAATTTCCTTAATATATATATACTTTTATCTTACCAATTTGAAATCATCACATATGTGTACACAATAATTAATATACCTCAACATTCTAACTTAAAGAGCTATTGCCTCGCAACCAAGTATATTTAACCCATAATATTATCTTATTTCTAAATTTCCATTAACATCTTATTAGATTTCATATTTCTAATCCTTCCATTTATCCACATAAAAATGATGAATTCACTACTATTACTGATACTCAGTAAAATTTCCATGCAAGTTTTATGTCTTTCTTAATCTATGCCATTCTATTTTGGTCTCAACTTAAACATATATACTTGGTAAGTATTCCTAAATAATAACTCCATTTTATTACATATTAAAATTCTTTCCTAATAAAAATCAATACCTAATCTTTAATCATTCCCCCAACATAGCATAAAATCTAACACTTCAAAATATTATCTCATTCCGAGAACTTAAATTCATTTTAGGTATATCCAAAATTGTTTAAATTTCCAAAACTATTCAAAATCATTTGTAAAAATCAAAATAGTTTCATTATTATTTTAGAACTCAATGTATTGTATCCAGGGATGCTACACACCATGCAATCTTAATGCAATGTTTAATGAGGGACATGATGTATGAACAATGACTTATGATTTTATAATGCTTGACTCGACATATGTAGACCGACATGCTGGACACAAGTACAGAGCCCCAAATAACATAATCTGAAAGCGATCTTTAAAATTATATTGTAAAATCAATTATCATGCTTAAATTCATTTAAAACATTTCATTTCCAAATCATTTAAAATTTTGAATAAAATCATCTATACCCTTTTTGGATTAAGTTCTCGGAGATCCTTAAATTCAATTTCTTATATTTTCTTAAATTCTACACTAAAACCATATCGCAATTTTGTTCTATTTCATTAGAATATCCAAACTTAATAAACCTTATAATCATACTCCCTACAATTATCATCAAAATTACTTTCATTATAACCATCAAATTAATTTCACTTAAATCTATGAACTCTTTAAATCATCGCAATCATTATAATCTTACTCACAATACACCAATGCTTAATTATTCTTATATACTATATTAAACATAAATTTATACAGAAAAGGGGTTCATCACATAGGTCTACACAATCTTCTGAGGTAGTGTCTCTAGTCCCGTTCCCTACCTCAACACCTGCACACATCACCATCAAAAATAAAATAAAAAAAAATTACTCCCTCACAACAAGGAAAAGAAAGAAAATACACCTACACAGATTCAGGGCCCTGCAAACCTAGCAGGTCTCATACCATAACCACCATCGATTTCCACAACAAATTTCTTAACCTATCACTTCTTGATAGGCTCATGCGAGGGAGATAAATTCATAACATCATCATCATCATATTGGCTGAAGAAAGCTGTCTCATCAAATTCAATAGAGTCTGAAAAAGGCTCCATAAGGTGAGTCCAAATGTGATTAGTGGGATCAAACTTATCATCATTAGGCACTATGGGCTGAGGACCATCTCTCTGGTACAACTCCTTAAGACAATTCTGATCCCAATCATCTAGAGCATTATTAATCTCGCAACAATATTGTAATACCCAAGGTCTCCATAGCTAATCAGAGTTATAATAATACCATAAAATATAAATTTTATGGGTATAGTATCAATGACATAGTGATAGAATGACAGAAACTCTTGTTGATGCTAAGTGCTTGAATGTGTATTTTTATGAGATATGAATATTTATTGTATGTTTTATTAAATTAATTTTAGGCAATATGGCTTAGTTTAAGCTTATTATGATATGGGAAGATAAGATTTAAAATGCCAAGTGAAAGGGAAGGGAAAAAGTTACGAAAAATTATTAAGTTCGGGAAACGTATTTAGGTGGGCTTGTTGATGGGCTTTTTGACTCAAAACCCAAGCTCATGGAGTGGCTGGCCCTAAGGCCTCTAGATTTGGTGGAACTTGATCAAATTATGGTTAGAACAAGTTAATAAGGGGTTAGGATGAGAAGGAGTTAGGTTAGCCATATTTGTTGACTTATGTCAACTTTACACCTAAGCTTCCTACTTTTCCATCACCATGATTATGTTCATTTTGGTGATGATGGAATTCATTATTATGATGCTTAGTCACCATACACCTAAGGGCCATCTCAACCATCCATCTTGATCAATCTTAACCCTCTATTTTAAGCAAAAATGTGACCATTGATCTTGTATAATTAAATCACCACCATTGATTCTATTTGTATATAAAATGAAAATGTGTTAAACCATTGCATTTGTAACCTACACCAAAAATTTCACCCTCACCAAAGACTAAAAACCTCCCAACTTGTTCTTCAACTTAGAGCTAAATTTGGAGCATTTCAAGGTGAGATTCATTACTTAAGTAATTCCTTTCTTTCCTTAGCCTAAGTGTGATAAATTGTTAGCAATTATCTATTTTCTTTTGATTTCTATAATTGGATTTTGGTTAGGAAGAGTTAGTTTGGCATGTTAAGTGATGAAATATGAGAATTGGGGTTAAGGATTTGGGGTTTAATAGATGAATAATAACAAAGGAAGCATGAAAAATCAATAAGGAAGGATATTAGATAAGGTTTGGCCAAACTAGGATTTTTAAGGGAAGTGTCCAAATTTTTTTTTAACAATATCTAAGGTTATTTGGGATGTTTAAAAGTGGTTTAAAAATGTAAATTTTGAATTTAGAGATTTTATTCAAAAATTGAAATTCTTGAAGGCATAATACATTATATAGGGGAAGTGTGTAATGTGAAGTGTAGTTTGATGTTTGATTATTGTGGTAGGCTTTGCATGACATTAATTTCATCTTTGAAAGATCAATTTGAGATTTGATTGAGAAATTTTGGGTTTTTCCCAAATCATCCCAATTTGGTAAAGTTAGGGTTTATGGGAATTGAAAGAGATTAATTTCAATTGGTGAATAAATGTTGATTGTTTGAGTATTAATTTGATAAATCCATGTTTAATTTGAAGTTTGAAAATGAATTTGATAATTTTTCCTAAATCTTGGAGTTTTGAGTCACATTGGGAGTTCCAAGATTTAAACTTGAATTTTAACATTTATTGGTTAAATAAGCTTGTGATTAATTCAATTTGATGTTTATGAAGTCAATTTGAAATGTGGTTGATGAAAATGATTTTTCAACTCTAATTGGAATATACCAAATTAGAGATTTTGATTTTTGAGTTTTGTTAATTCTCTTAAATGCTAGAAAATTGATTGCATTGGTTGCCATTGATGAACATAGGATTTAATTAAGGAATTAGAAAGGAAAAAGAACCTAATTGTTTTGATGAAAGGATTTGGACAACATGGGATTTTGGAATAAAGTGATTAAAAAAAATTAATGTGTTTATATATGTTATTATTTTAATGTATTGGAATGTGTTTTGGTGATTAGTAGTAGGAAGTTGATGTTGAGTTGAGTTAGAATGAGATTAGCAAGTCAAAGGAGTAGGACTTAATATACGATTGCTTGGGGTGTATTTGTAGAATCGAAAGGCAAAGGGATTGCTCGGGATACCGAGGAGTCTCGTTATAATCTACATTAGAACTATCGGTATAGGAGCTAAGGAGCAAGAGGTGAGTACCTAATAATATCATATTACTTGTGCTTTAAATATAAGCATGAATGTTGAATCCCTTTCCCTAATTAAAATGCATTGCAATTCTTTGGCATGCATGATATGCTTTACCGATCATTGTGTTAAATATCCTTCATGGCACTTGGCCAAATGAGCCTTATTGCTTAATCTCATAATATGATCAATGATAAGGATTTTGATTATTTGTTGATATATTATCCATTGAATTATTTCATGGATAGAGAAATAAAATGTTATAATGATATCATGATAAGCAGAATACCCCTCTGATGTGGGGCAATACATCAACCTTGTGCACAATGGTAATGGACCCGCGGATAGGGTAAAGAGTATCCGAACCTTAGCTGGGAAGGGTTTAAGGTCCCAGTACGTACGGCCTGATCAGTTGTACGTGTGACTAGGAATGAGGAGTGAGCAAGGCGTAGGCCGCCATTCGATTGATTATGGGGAAAAGCACCCCATTCTAAGAAAGGAAATGTTATGCTAAGAAATTACAATATTTACTGTATATGGAAAAGTATTCCATAAGAATAACTCTTGATCCATTTTATTTTTATTGCTACAAGAAACTCTCATTAAACCACATACCATTTGCTTGTTTTATATGGTATTATTTTGTACTCACTGAGTTTTGTCTCACCCCATAGTTGTTATTTATTTTTAGGATCAGTTGCTAGTTTGGCAAGGTAAATTCCAAGTTCCACATCTTCGCTTGGGAATTGCATTGCTAGTTTTGGTACCATCATGTACATATTATATTGTATTTTAGAGGTTTTACTCTAGAGCTCCATGTTTTGTTAAAGTCTGTAATAATGGTATAACTTAGAATATCATTAGTATATGTGGTTGGGTATTATCTTAGTACAGTTCAGATACATGGTTAATACTCACTTGAGTTGCAATTAGAGTACTAAAAAATGGAGTTCAAAAGCGATAAGTATGAAAATGAATTTAAACGTTGAATGACTTTTACATGGGTAATTAGCACGGTAACCGGTAATAAGGAATAAGGAATTATGGCTATGATCTTGGGTTAAGGATAACGTAATGGTAATAGCTTATGAGTTATAAGTTGTTCTACAAGTTTAGGTGACCTTACGTCTCCCTATGCCCTAGGATAGTCACGGCTCAAAGATGGGTCGTGACAAATACTCAGGAGAAAAATCCCACCATGGGGCATCAGGTTCACTAGGGGGCCACATCTCACGCAAAGGAATATTATTTTTCTCACACATAAAGTGCTGAAAGGCAGTAAACTCATCTAAATAATCAAACATGTCCCTATAGAATGAAAAATAACATGATTTATAAATAAGAACTTGAGGATTCACGACTAGATGGGTGCCTGAAATATCGCTCACAACAGTATAAGGACGATGAAAAATAAGCATAGTTCAAATGGTAGGACCATTTATCCAAAAAGACTTACCCAAACTCACAATATGAAACCTCATCCACTGATCCAAAGGGTTAAACCAATGCAGGAAGGTAACCAAATGCGGGTTAGCTGCATTATTGCCATCCAAACACTAGATATACCGCAGAAAATGAAAGGGTTGAATTTCTATAGCAATATAATAGAGATGAAGGAAATACCACAAAAAGCAAAAGAATTCTTTAGGGCATATCCAAAATGAATCCACTGTCATATCCATGAAAGCATATGGCCTCAGAAAAGGATACTCAGGGTGGATAGTTAGTTCTTTCACAAATTGAGGGCCATACTTTTGAATGAAACATGTTTGATACTTAAAGATCTGCTCAGAGGCTAAGTTCTTGAGGGCTCTTTCGGAGATATTACTTCGAATATCTGGGGGAAGGCCTTGGTAAAGAAAAGGATCAGGTTCAGAGGGAGAGGAAGATGAAGAAGATGCCATAAAATTAAGCTGATAACTAGAAAGGATAACTATTAGGTCAAGAGAAAATTTTCAAATGAGGAAGAAAGTTAGAACTAGATGGTGAACTGCCTAATACCTGTGTCTCCAATAAATAATAAACTCAGTTTCCTTACCGACAAAACTATAGTAAACTTTTCTTAAAAATTGGTTTAGCTAATAACAAAGTCTTGTCTAGATATAACTGGTGAGGCCCATCAAACAACTACAGTTCTTAACTCTATCTAAGGTGACAATTGTTCATTCGCATGTGACTGAAAATAATCAAATTACTTCACGGGATAAACAGAAATAAAGCAAGCTAGGACTTATCTTATCTTTTAGGTAATAGAGTACTCCCAGTACTAAAGGATACCAAAAAAGAAAATCTCCAGACCTAATACACTAATAATAAAGAAAAACAAAGATGTCAATCACAGGTCCATTCTACTATACTTCCTACTAATAATTAACAACTGTATTAAATCTTAACAGATAGGCATTAAGCTCGCTACTAACTAAAATCCCATCATTACACCACGTTAACGCTGAATTAGAAGCAAGAGAAACTCAAAAAGACAATTAGGAATCCTATACTCTGTATGTTACAGAAACAAGGACGCACAATACTGAATATATTATAGGTCACAAGGTCTCTGCTCTGATACCACCTTTGTCACGTCTCGAACCCGAGGGCACGTGACCGGCACTAGGACACAGGAAATGCACGTGGCTACCAGTGCCCATAGTAAGCCTAACAGAAACACATAATAGAAAATCCAAAACTGTAAAGGGCTATGGACCCATACAAGTTAAGCAGATCCAAATAAATCTCAATATAAGACAAAACTACATTGGCCCAACAACTCACTTATCTCAATTATTTCATAAATGTAATATTATACAAAAGGATTCTACTTAAAAATAGTATCTTAACTCAATAATTACATAACTGAATATTAAACAAGATACAAGTACAAGATGTAACATTGCGGAGTTCTAGAGCTATATTTACAATTATATATATATTACATACATTTCTTAATACTTAATAATACAACTACTGCCGAAAAAAAATTGGTAGTTTACTCAATTTACAATTCCTTCACAGGCTCATTCCCTGACCTGAAAATAACAAAACGAACAGGAATGAGCGTCTGACTCAGTGAATGATATTAGCTAATATATTAAACTGGTGTCCTACAGACAGATTCTAATGCCCATGCTATGCACTATGTCAAAAAGACAGACAATTCACATCATCAAGCAAGGATGAGATACGGTCCACAGCACCATACTAATACTCAATAAAGGGAGCCGATCCCCTCATACTGGCTCTCTAAGTCCAATAGTCTATCTCTTGTGTCCAATAGGTCTGGCCAGCACTGCTCTGTACCGTGCAGCCCTAACCCGATTGATAGCGGCCTTGGCGATGAGAAGGCCTGGCCAGCATACACCAGTCATAACTCATCTTCTCAACATCACCAAAATCATAATCATAACCAAATATCATAATCCTAGGTGGTATTGTATCCTCCTGACCTCCATCCGTTAATCACAATCACAATACAGCACAAAACAGAGAATATTGATTCCTCATTCACAATCAAATATTACATGCATATATATAATAGATGTGCATAATATACATATATATATATACACATAGAAATGCAAATATATATGAAAACAGGATAACATATTAGGAGTATCACTCACCTAACTGATGACGCTTCTGACTGACTTCCCTCGGAAGTGCAGCCTTTGGAACCAGGAAGACGCCAGAACATCAATACCTCACAACAAAGGATATCATCAAGATATGAATAACTCACATAACCAAACATAACTTAAAGACTATTGAGATTCTGATCGAGATCTCTACAGAACCACACTAAACTCAACAACTCATAACAACTACTATAGAGTTTGCTATAGATAGTATAACTTATTTAACAACTGAAATACAAGATTTTTTGGTTAACTTTCACGAATTTCGATCATACGGATGTCAATAGTCGCGCTAGAATGACGAAACGGAGCTGCTGGACTGCCCCACACGTCGCCATTGCCGGTGGCGGATCTGGGCGATCTCCACACCAGCAGGTTCACCTCGATGCCAGGATCGTGAAAACCATAGCCACTCACCCCTAGTCGCCGCCATTTCACCGGAAAACGCTTTCAAAGTCTTAATTTTGCATTTTTCAATCTCTTTCTTCGGTGTACCTTAGGGGGCCTGGTTAGTACCAAAAGGAAGCCCTCATCCTCAGGAGTTGAACGAAACCAAAATCGCTAAATTCCATCTCCAGAATCGGCTGGAAAGTTGACTTGAAGCTTTGGTGGCCGGAGTTCTTCTTCTCGCGAGTGCTCCGCCGTCCGTCGGCCGATCAATGATCTATTGTCTCCCTTGAGGTTGCCGGATGGTGGGCTAGCCACTGGTGGTGGCGGTGCAGCCCACCGCCGGATGGGTGGTGGCGAGCCACCACCCAGCACACACTCTCTCTCTCTCTCTTGCTCCATCTCTGCCTCCCTCTCTCTCCCCGTCTTTCTTTTTTCTTCCTTTTTCCCTTCAGCCAATCACCTTTCTCCATTTCTTTTTCTTTTTCTTTTCTTTTAAACCAACACACATATACTTTATATATATAACACTAACACACACACATATATATATATATAAATCAATAATAATAATACTAACAATAATAATAATACTCATAATAATAATAATAATACTAATAATAATTATTATTATAATTATAATTATAATAAATTTTCGAACTTCCGGTAATATATATATAATTAGCAACAGCAATATAATCTAGATTAATCAAACATAATATTAATATTCAAATATCAAAATACAATTTCTCAAATAACCATAATAATATTTCATATACATATATAATATTGTAATATAATTACTATTAATAATATATATTCAAATGGTATAAATATATATATTTTATTAAAATATAACTTTAATATTTGCTTAAATAAATAAAATAATAAAATAATATCTTTTCGTACAAAAATAGAATTTTAAAAAAATAATTAAAAATTTCAGGGTATTTCAATAAGTCTATATACATGTACTTCTCTCTGTATATTAAACACACAATATAAATATCAAGTCATTCTGTATTTCTGTCTTTTTGTCATATTTCTAAATCATCTTGATTTCTATCAATGCTCTCTGATTCAGTGATTCTTCAAACGAGTTACACAACAGACATGATAACTCCATGAAAACATTCTTAGATTAGAGATTAACTTTAGTTGGTAAGAGCCCCGAAATCATTCTCCAAACCATAACCAATTGGCGAGGTGCAACTTTTATACTCCATAAGTCTCTCCATGTAAAAAATTCACCATTTTTGCAAAAAACCAACTCTGAAAGTCCGCACAATTAAAAGTACGAAATGGAATTGAAAGAATAAGCTGCTCATCGCTTCAATTCCTTCCCTATATTTAATATAATTATTGATAAAAATGCTCATGAAATGATAATATATAAGTAAACTATTTTGTTTGATTTTTTTTCAATAAAAAAAAATTAACTACTCCCTTCGTCCGAAAAAAAATTTATTTAACTATTTAAGTGTCCCAAATTATAGTTCATTTTCTATATTTTTAAAGCAATTAATTAATTTGTTTCTTAAAATACTCTTAATTAATTTGTATCTTTATAAAAAAAAAATCATTTTTCTAGATTCCATATTTTCAAAAATTAATTACTAGTACAACTTTTTATTTATTTCTAAAGTTTCTTTTATAATTTCCATTATGGAAAATATATTTAATGCTTAATAATTTTTTAATTGCACCTTAAATATTGTAAAGTAATATTAAGAGCAAAAAGAAAATTACTTATAAAATTAATTAATATAACTATATTAACTATAATTTCTTAATCTCTGAAAAAAAAAAAAAAAAAAAGAAGCAAACATACCTTTTTTTTTTGACGGAAAAAGTATAATTAAAAAATTTCCAAATAAAAATATGACACTATTAAAATGGGACGAAAGAAATAATTTTTTTTATTTTTATTTTCTCCACATTATATGGAAAAATTTTAAGATGAGAATAGCTGTTACAACTTCAATTTCTAATCTTCTATATTATAAAATAACTACAAGTTGACCTTTATAATATAATATAATGATATAGTAAAATATTATGTAATTTTTTTTATATTATAAATAAAATAAGCACTTAATATTTTACTAAAATTTTATGTTTAAAAAAAAATATCAATAGAAGTAAATTTTTAAGATCTCAGGTTAAAAAAAATAAAGATCTATTTTGGCTATGAATATTAAACTTTCAGTTTGAATAAAATTTAGGTTTTTTATATTTATAAATTAATTCAAATACAAATTTTTTTATTCATTCGATGTGATTCTTATTATTATTAAAAAAGAAAAAAAAAAAAAGGTGTGATAAACTACGTCAATACATGCATAATTTTGTTTATATTGTATAATTGAAAATAAAAAATTACACAAAATTACTTGTTATCATCTTTGATCTTTATATATAAGTAAAGTTTTATCACAAAACTTTTAAAAATCCATCTCTTCGTAATTTTTAAGTTGATAATTGAGAAATTCAAAAGATAAAAATAAATACTTAAAGTAAAACATCATATTGTAATTTATTATTATATTAATTTTCACTAATTATATTTCATACATTCTTTATCTCAATTTAAATTAGATTAATTAAATTCAATTCATACTGAAGATGGAATTAGCAACTTGATGACATGCAAAATTTGGTTATTTGATGCTTAGTTTGTCTTTATAATTTATAAAATTTTTCTAAGATTTTGTTAGTTATTATATATTTATTTGTTGATATTATTACTAATTTTAATTTTATATCATTATTAAAAAAAAAGATTTTGAAAGATATTTTTAGTGCTAATAGAAATTTTTGGACAAAAATTAAATAATAAAATTTTTAAAATGTTGCTTGAAAGGAATCTCTTGTATTTTTAATTGATATTTTTTAAATGTTTTTATTTATCAAATTTCTATTAAAATTTGAAATTCCAAATCTCAAAAAAAGGAAAGAAAAAATTATAATATTAATATGGCGAAGACCACAATGCTGCCTTCATCATGGCACTTTTACGAAGTCGCAATCATGAGGGTTCAGGAGTCAAAAGAGTCAAAATCAAAACAAGCGTGCAAATCCATTCACATGTGCTTAGACTGGTAGGCCTATCATTGGTTTATTATGGGCCCATTACTCTTTGGACTCAGTAAAAATCCATCACCGATAATTAGGTCCCCCGGATTGGAAATTAGCTCCTAAGAATATAAATTAAAAAATTATACTAAATATTCTACCTATTTCAAAATATATGTTATTTTCAGATAAATTTTTTCGTTTCAATTTATTTTTTATTTTAAAATTTCAATAATATATTTATTATTTTTTTTAATTCTATCCTTTATTTATTATTTTACTAATCATTTGCATTAATTACTTTTATTTCTCTTTATCAAGATCAATATAAAGAAGTCTTTTTATTTTAAAATTAACACAATTTAATAACTTTCTTAATTTATGTATTAAAATTTTAAACGACGTATATTTTGAAATGAATGAAATATGTTTTTAGATTTTGATATTTAGGCTTTAGATATTTCATGTTTTTCACATTGAAAAATTAGATTTTAGATTAATAATTCGGTGATATAGTGATCGAGTAACAAAGTAAAACTTCTTACCACCGAATTAGACTCTTCTTGCAGGCACAAATTGATTTTATAATTAAAAAAAAAAAAAAGAAAGAGATCTACAACTACAAGCATTGCTAAAAGCATGTCATAGGATTCCAAAGAGAGGTTAGAAAATTGAACAATTTTCTTTTTCTAGGATGAAAGAAGTTCGAAATTTCACTTAGAGGATAGAGCTAAGGAACTAAAATAAATATAAATAACGTTTTCCTTTTTTGTCTTGCACCAACACTGAAAAACTCAACACACAAAAGGCAAAAGTGCTCTTGTGGGTATGCTGCCACAAAACATTAAATGTTTTACACTAAACCAAGCCCACCCACAACAAAACAAAAACAAAGGGTCTTCCAAGAAACTTAATATTAATAATAGTCAATTATTCTTCTATCAATGCTTAATAATAGTCAATATATTAATAATTGACTTCAAACCAAAAGCTTACAACATTATTTTATTTATTTTCACAAAGCTTTAAGCATAGACACTTACTAAACATAGCTTTTTCTCCTAATCATCTATTTTCTTTAGCTTCTTCCACCCTCACTGCACACAAAATCCTAGAAACTATTTAGGTCTTATTCTATTGTTATTATTATTATTATCTTTCTTAATCACTTTCTTCTACATTGAAATTGGAGAGGACAAAGCTCAGTAAGTCCAGTCTTGAGGCAACCCCATCTCTGGTGGAAGATGATAATAACAATCTTCTTGCTTGTTAAGCCCTACCCTTCTCATGGAGTTCCTCTGTTGATTGATAACTTGAATCTCTTGTCTATTTCTCACACCTGCCATTAATGTTGAGAAGTTACTAAATGTGAGGATCATTGGATTAAAGAAATTTCAGACGTTTAAAAAACATTAATGCAAATATTCTTTTATTCTTATACTTTCTTTTTATATTAATTTCTTTAATAAAAATGTATGTCCTTCTTAATTAACTGGGAACTCTCAGCAACCACACAGAACATGTCTGCATTATGCAACTGACAACCACCAAAAAAGCAAATATTACTTTTACAGATTTTTTTCCTTTTTCGTTTTTACAGAATACCAGTACAAAGCCTCATAAAATAACAAGAGGACCCAGCATTATTAGCTGGGTCCATCCATGAAAAAATATATAAAATATTTTTAATATTCAACATTGTATTAAGAGAAAAAAAGATGTCAGAACTTCAAACACAGACCTGACCAGGAAACTATTAGCTCAATGGGTCCAAGATTTTTTTTTTTTAATCGGAAGGCCAATTGGGGTAAGTCTTCCCTTTCCTAACCCCACCTTACCCAATTGAACAGTCACGAAATTGTATAGTCCTTCAGATTTAATTCAAAATCTAGAGTTGAGACATTGAACCGCTAACTAAGCCAATGGCTGGGTTATCCAAGAAAGTAAATTTGAGAAGCCAGTTTTTTATTTTTATTTTTATTTTTTTCTATGACTATATACAATTCAATATAAATTACAAACGCCCATTATCATCCCGATATGGGAAGGAAACAAATATTCCCACACAAATGTGGGGCTCAGACTGGGACCTCTTGGCTCTTGGTCTCAGTAAACAAATCAATTTCAGAAGCTTAGCTGATATCCATTAAACAAAGCAAGAATACAACCCCAGATTATCGGTTCAGTTTAATAAGGGAATTATCACCCACTAATTTTATTTTTGCTTTAACAATAATGCATCTCAAACTGAAATAAACTCAAATTCAATTCTTGTCCTCACCCAAATACTAAAAAATTTAGGATAAGTAATCTTTTGCCCAAAAGCTCTTGGGACCTCATAATAACACAATATGGGGGAAACACCTCATGGAAAAGAAATTCCATTTACAAATAGCATAAAACTTTGATTATAACAAAAGAAAACAGCAAACAAATATAATAAATGAATAGCATTAAATTTCCATTCAATACGCCTTTGATTTCTAGTGTGTTTCAATTTTTTTTACTATAAATGAAGCTTCTTCTGCATTTATATTATCTTGTCATGAAACTCATATAAGAATCACTAAAGCATCAAGATTAAGAAAAGTAGCCCAATGACTAAAATAATACCTCCAAATCAAGAAAACAAAATAGCAACAAACGGCAAGCCAACTCACCATGCTTCTTTTTAAAATCAGCAGTAGCAGGAAAAGCGGTTGTGGGGTTCACAATGCGAGGATGGAAAACACCAGTACCACCAGATTCTCTCACAAGACTTCCTCCACCACCACCACCACCACCACCACTGCCACAAAATCCAAACCCACTTCCCCGAAATGGATAAACCCGACTCTGAAGTGGGTTTCTCTGCCTTTGCAAAATCCTAGGCCTTGTTTCCAGGTAGCTATCAACCTATACATGACAAACACATCAAAGTTTTAGACCCCTGCTGTAATTTAACATCACCATTATTATCATTGTCATTAAAGCTGCCAAAAAGTAAGGCCTTCGGTTCTGATAGGACGACCCATAAAAAGCTAAAAGAACCGGATTTATGTTTCCTATTTTCGCACCTGTGGTTGGACTTGAAACTCGTAAAACGGTTCAGACCGGGCTAAAAGGGATCCGGTTCCGTATCCATAAAGTCTTTCACCAAGTTCAGCAGCACCACCACAACCACCACCATTAAAACCAACATACCCAGGTGGCAAATGGCTCGCCGATATCTCCCGAACAGCCATTTTAACCCTCTGTAAAACGCATCAAATAAAGCCAAAAAACAACAATTAGACAACCATGCAAGAAACCACCGTTAAAAAAGATCAAAAAAAATAAAGAATAACAAGAAAAACCCCGATAATGCTCAAATAACCTGAGAGTTTAGTGCTGGTTTTGGAAGTGGTCTTGAAATGGTTGAAAATGGGTGATTTTCAAGCAAAGAAAGAGAAGCAAAATAACCAGCAAGATCTTCCATGCAAGAAAGACGATATGGGTTATATCTAGAGGGTACTTCAGTAAGGAAAATATCAGAGGGAAGCCATAGTTCTCCATCATCTAAATTTGGAGGAAATTCCGCCATTACTAAGAGGATTAACAAAGATATTTGATTTGGGTTTTTCTGTGTGAAATATAGCTCCGCAGAGAGAGTTAAAGATTATAAGCGGGATTTTTTGGTTTTGGGGGAAAGGGCACTGTAGAGAAGAGAGTGCACAGAAGAGAGGGCTATGGTCTCAAAATGACGTTACAACTTTCTCTCTTTATAAAAGAGAGTTGGAGAAAGCGATGGAGAGAGAAGAACATTTAAAGGACTGTTTGGTTAGAGTAGACATTTTTAGGGCTCTCTCCTAATTAAGAGAAAGTACATTAGAAATTTTTTTTTTTAAGCCAAAATTACTCATTATATGAAAGTAAATAAAAAAAAAATTATGTAAAAGAAAGTGATTATTTTGAATATATATAATAATATATCAAATAAAGTAAGAATATATATATATATATATATATATATATATATATATATATATATATATATATATATATATATATATATATATATATCTTTACAATTGAGGAAAGTGAATACATAAATTATTAGAAGTTTACCTAATAAATCTACAAGTGATTTATGAAGAAATTTTATAAGATAAATGTCACTTATGTTTCTTTGTCATTGTTAATATTATTTAAGAATTAAGATATACTTATATTACATCTTAAAAAAAAAAGATAAACTTATATTTAATTTATTGAAATGTGTTATATGAAGAAGAAAATAAATAAATATTGGATTCAAGTTATTTAATGAGTTTTTTTTTTTTGGTACAATTCAACTTCTTTAATAAGTTAAGTGATTGAAAAAAATCAAACAAAATCAAATTTCTAGCTGATTTCATGCAATTAACTTGATTAGCAAGGGACCAAATAGTAATTTCATAAAATATTTTTGCAATTATGTCTAATTATTATTATTATTATTATTTACAAATATTTTTAGAGAAAGCAACTATAGCTATTAAATCTGGATTGAACATTAACCTGGTTTATAAGCTGGGTTAATATATTAGTGGTTCAACCACTGGGTTAATATAATTAATTAAATATAAAATTTATAATTTTATATAATAAAATAAATATAAAATATTAAAAAATTTAGGAGTACATAAACTTTCACTTAAAAATAAAAATTAATAAACTAGTTATTTTAATTTACAAACATAAAAAATATATATATATGAGTCCATTAAATGTTTCATGTATTTTTAAATTTTTATATTCATGAAATATACTGTGAACTAAAAAAAAAAGAGATTGAGATTTAAAAATTATAATTTTTATATTTTCATCAGAATGTGTAAATAAGTTCAAATATTTAATGTTATCTCACTTTAAGAATTAAATATAATTAAATTATTAAATTTTAGGATTAAAATTAATTTAACATTAAGGATTAAAATAAAATGAAAATTTTTTCACTTTTACTCTATAGAATGGAAATGCAAAATAATTAAAGAAATTTTTAGAAATGAAAATAAAAGTGCATGTCATAATAATTTATCCAAATAAAAATAAATTATAGTGAAAAAATAAAAAAATTTAAATTATGAAACCACTGAATTACTAGCCGACTAAATCACCGGATCACCTATTCAACTGTTTAGGTCGCATGATTTATTGTGAGACAATTACAAATCCAATATGATAACAAACTTAGACCGGTTTAATGCTTGGATCATCGAATCAACTCACTGATTTAGTTCAGGTTTAATAATTATAAAAGCAACTAATAATTTTAAATATATATAAATCATCGTATCTCAATAATTGTGCCTAATAATAATAATAATTATTATAATTATACATATCAGAAAAAAAAAAAGAATAAAATGAATATAAACGTATGTTTATAAAATATTTTTGTAATTATGTCTAATTATTATTATTATTATTATCAATTACAAATTACAATTATCTTTATTAGTGTTTACAAAATATTTTTGCTGTTATGTTTTATATTATTATTTACTTTTGTTTTGATAAAATACAATTACTGATTTAGAATAAGTGCACGTTATAATGTCTCAATAATTATGCGTACAATATGTACATATCCAAAGAAAATACAAAAAGAATATCATTATTATTATAAATAAACATACATTTACAAGTGGAAACTCATATTAGAAAACGGTTGACAACTTGGAAGTTGAGATCATCATTACAAATTAATGTATGTTTACTAGTGGATATAATTGTTGATTTCGAATAATAACAAATTTCATATCTCAATAACTGTGCGCATAATATATACATATCCAAGAGGGAAAAAAGTAATAGCATTATTATTAATAAACATGCGTTTATAATTGGAGACTTATATTAGAAAATAGTTGAGAGTCTAGTCCATCATCATAAATAAACATGTATTTACAAGTAACAAATAATGTTAATAACACACGAAAATATAATTTAATAATAAATATATAAATAATATAGTTAATAAAATCATATTTGATTATTCTTATTTACTTAAAAAAAATCATATTAAAAAATGACAAAAGACTGAGATCATTATTATAAGTATTATGGTATGTGAAAAAAAGTCAGATAAAATGTTAAATTTAGAAATTATATTTTTAGTAAATAAAATAAAGATTAAATTCACTTGTCTCAATAAATTTTAGTATTTTAATTTATAATTATCTGAATTCAAGTTCAAATACTAAAATTTATTGAGACAAGTGAATTTAATCCCTAATTTATTTACTAAAAATATAATTTTTAAATTTAGCATTCCACCTATGACTTTTTTTCACGTACCACAACATTAAAAAAAGGGGAAAAAGAAAGAATTAAATAGAAGTCCAAACAGGGCCTAGAATCACTTTCAAGCTGGGAGGACCGTACGCAGGTCACGTGACCCACTCGGCACACGCTATGAACCCACTATAAGAGGGTCAGGGCCCGTATCACTCTTTCCACTTTATCACGCCGTTTCCCTTGTCCTTTTACTTTGTTACTTTCCTTCACTCGCTTGCAAGTATATCTAACTCTTTACTCGCTCTATATCTGCTAATTGAACACGTGGAAATTAAATGATGCAAGTCGAGAGTTTCACGTACTTGAGAGTGTAGAGGTTAAATTGGATTGGCTGGTATGTTGCCAGAAAGAAAATCAACCCCAATATCTGTTATCAGTTTGTCCTTTCCAGTGACACGTGTCGAGCTAGTGTTCAATTTTAGAGGAATACTAATATATGTTCACGTTCATTGAGCTTAATGTGAGGTCTCTCTCCATTAACGAGGAAGGTCACTTGTGATGTCTTAATCATAGGAAAACAATTTTGCAAATTCTATGACCATATTTATTACTTTAGCTAAGACCAAAAGCGCGTTAACGTGATTTCGATTGCTATTTGGGATTTTATATATTCCAGTTAAGTATATATAAATTAATTTAAATTTACAAAAATTAATTAATCTAAAATTAAATTTGAACTTGAATTTAGATAATTACATTTCTAAATTTGACTATATATTTTATTATTCTTAATATTTAATCTTGGTTTTTAAATGCAACATCACTTTTAAATTGGTAAAAATAAAAGAATACATATCAAAAATTAAATTAAAATTTTAAATAATACCACATATTTTAATATTTATATATTAAAAAATAAATATAATATACATATAATTAAAATTAACTAATAAGTAATATACATTGTTAAGAAAGATATCTTATTTATTAGTGATTTGACTCTATATATGGACCAAATCTTCATTTTTTTCGATTGAACCGATTTGCGTTTGGCAATCTTATTTTTAATATTACATATATATTTCTTATTTTTAAATTTAGGATGTATTTTTTGAAAAGATAAATTATATTGCTTAAATACGTATATATGAAAAAAGAAAACTAAAAAAAGCATTTTTAAAAGTCAACAAAGAAAAATAAATATATTAAAGAAAAGGAAAAATTAAATGAGAAATGCTCGTCTCGACCGTTAATCAAATGATCCATTTGATCATTTTATGAATAAAAATAGAATTAAATTTAATAAAATTTTATATGATGGATAAATTTATTTTATATTTAAAAGAAATGATAAATTTAGTTACTCAAATTATATTAATTAATTACAAATCTCAAAATAAATACAGATTTTCAAACCTAAATGGCTACATAGAATAGAAAGAACAAATAAATTTTTTTTTAAAGGTCCGGGTCAGGAGTTGTTACGACCATGCTCGGACCGAAGCCCACACAGTGATGCAGGCCGAAATGATAGACCCAGGTTCATTCCTCGTAAAAAAACATAAAAAGGACCGGAAATTTATCTACATTTTCAATTATTTAACCTTTTTTAAATATATAAAATTATCAAATATTCTTTTTTTACATAATACAGGAACATTTTTAAATATATTGATTATATATATAATTTAATAAATAATATTTATTTATATATATTTTTAATTTACATATGTAAAATGTTTTTCTTTTTTGAACTTTGCACATATAATGTTCTCGTTGAACTGGACTGGGCTCAGACGTCATCTCTGAATGAAATTACTTTATAATGATGTTTTAGCTGCTGTAACTCAAAGAACATGATTCCAAAGTTTAGGAACATGCTTTACAAAATTATTTATTAGAGTATCATTAGAATGCAATTTCAAATGTTAAACATTGAATTGAATTGAATTAAGAAACGAAGATTTAATTAAGAAATTAAGAATACAATAAAATCTAATTAAATTTACCTAATTATTTTATGAAAAGAAATGCTAGATATGCCGGAGCTAATTAATAAGGCTAGCCGGCGGCGGATTATTTATAGGGATTACATAACTGGGTTATAATTATAGTTAAAAATATCAGGAGTGCTCCAGATTTTTATCCTCTATTCAAATTTGGCCCTAACAATTAATAAATAAATCTCAAATTTTCAAATTAACTAACCTAATTCCATTTCTAATGCATTCAAACTTAATCATTCAAAGGAAAAGAGAACATTTAAAAAAAAAAAAACCCAAATAGAGTACTTTTCCATTGAAAAATACAAATTAAAGCTAAACAGCTTCACTTCACATGCCCAAAAGAGGGGGGAAAGAAAAAAAAAAAAAAAAAAAGGCCTTGGCCTTAAATAAGAGAAGAAAGAGAAAGAAAAGGCATCAATTGCATGCCCTTCTTTGATGCCAAAAACTTGAAAGCTTAACCAAAAAGCACCTACCAGTACCAATCCCATTATTGATTTTGTTATTCCATTTACCAATTTTCACTCTAATTATGACCCAAATTCCCAAAAACTCCATTTTAATAAGTCACAATCACAATTTCACCCATTTTCCACCCAATTCCTTAATTGCACAAAATGTCTCTTTTTATATACCAAATACTATTACTATTACTATACTTCTTAGAAGGGTCACTTTCTCACTATTTTCATATACCCTATATAGTGAGGTATACGGTCCCTTACCCTACACCATACCATACCCTATCATGTCACCTCTCTTTCTCTCTTTTGTCTCTTATGCTATGCACAAAAAAAATATTACCTCAATCAAAATTCAAAACAGAAGCCCATTATTTCTTAACCGGATCTTTTAACGGGTCGGGCGATTGGACCAGCCGGTGATCGGAACCCGACTGTGACAGTGTCGTAAACACACCAATGGAAACCGATTTCTCTGCCCATCTCTTTAGCCCTTATACATTCCTCGCAAACTACTGTTCTATTCGAACTGTCTGTTCCCAAATTCAGTCCTTCTAAGCCCAAACCCATATTCATCAAGTTCATCAAGTACCGTTCTTTCTCCATCTGCAACTTCTCGACCCGATTTTCATACCCAGACCGACCGGAATCAAGACCCGAAAACCCATCAGTGTTGATTGCAATAGTATTACCGTCTCGCCTCAATAGCATCACGTTCGCTGGTGGATCGAACCGGTTGTTGTTCTGCATAATTTCGGCAATCTCGCGGCTTTTCCGCCTTCTCTCGCGCCTTGATCGCTTGAGAATAACGAGAAACAAGCAATCCTTCTCGCGAGAAACCGCCAACAAATCAATCTTTCCGGTGACGGGGATTCTTGAGCCACGCCTTTTCCGGTCAGTGAGATAAATAGAGAATTGATGAGGGGAAAGACCGAGTTTCTCACTAATAATCGATTGAAAAACTTTGAAATTCAAAGAAGCTGAAACGACGACGTTGCCAAGACTAGTCTCTTGCTCGCCATCGTAGAACACAACCGGAAACGAAGCCCCTTTGGACTTTGCCATCGCCGTCGCGGCAGCAAACTCTTCCATCATTATATTACGCCAAGTTGCGACGAGATGACGCGACAAAATCAGGTGAAATATTGGGGGTTTTTGAGGACATTAAAGCGAAAAACAGAGAAGAGGGTTTTATACATAAATGGCGGGTTTTAGGCAACAGAAGGGATGTGATGGTAAATATGGAAAGGCGGTTGGGGTATTTTGGGAATAATAATGGAATAATAAAAAAAATCCCATAGTATTTATGCTGACTTGGGGACCAAGTTAAGGGTTAAGCTTACCAGAAATTGAAAAAACGACGCGTCGCGATGGGGTCGTGTGAGTTTCCACGAAATCTCCAAGTTTATCGCTTCTCTGGTCGAAACTACCCTTCCAAAGTTAGCAAATTTGCCAGCGTGCCATTGTCAGTGACGTGTGGGAATAAACCCTGGAAAGTTTCTGCTTCGTTATGTCTCTCAGCCTTATCAATTGAAACGCCTCCTCAAGGGTATAGAAGAAATGTGGGGATTTGTCTTGTTAATCCCTCTAAAAAGGTTTGAACTTTAGTCTAATTTTTGTGTTTTTGTTTCAAATTAGTTGTTTTTGGGGTTTTTAATTAGCTTTTTTTTTTTTTTTAGATCTTTACAGCTTCGAGGATAAACATACCAGATACATGGCAAATGCCTCAGGTAGATTCAAAATTTTTTTTTTGATTTATTTTTAATTCGGCTAGAACTTCAAAATACTGGTTGCTTTTGAAGAATTGAATTTATGGGGAATTCAATGGAGTAATTTTTTCGAAGAACTGAATTTGAATTCTGTTTTATTCAAGTATTGGCTTGTTAATTTGATAGTGTTTCACGTGAACTTTTTTTCATGAATTTATTGAAGGGTGAGAGGAATTTAATAACAGAACTTTGAGGAGTGAGCTTCATGATGCTCAGTGAATTAGAGCAAAATTAGAACATTTTGTCCCTGGGCATTGTAAATATAAGATTTGAGACTGGATGGCTTACATGAAATTATGTATTTAGTCAAAATTAGAACAAAACAAAAGGATTTGTATTATGATTGCCTCATGAGCTTGTGTTTGGTAGGGTGGTGCTGATGATGGTGAGGACCTTATAAATGCAGCAATGAGGGAATTAAGGGAAGAAACAGGAGTTACTTCAGCTGAGTTTCTAGCAGAGGTAGGTTGTTTTTCTGGGTTGTCTTAGATAAATGTTAATTTTTTAACTTGCACTCTTCAGGGTCATGTATGACATGTTAGAGTTTGGAAAGATATGCTATAGTTCATGTATTTTCGCTGAACTGATTGGATGTGCAGGCTCCACACTGGCTGACTTATGATTTCCCACTTCAAGTCAGAGAGAGACTTAATCGTCGATGGGGTACAAATTATAAAGGTCAAGCGCAGAAGTGGTAAGTAGACTATGCAGTGTTTTCTATGTACTTATCAACTACAGTATTGTAATTTATCATATCAGACATCAATTCTAGCTGCTGTTTTTGTCTTCCTTGCGGCTGTTCTTGGCTAATCACTACTGTTAATTAGTAACTGGCTATGATTTTGTAATGGGAGGCGTAAGACATTGTTTGAGATAATGGTTTCTGCGTGAAATTGGGAATTCTTTGTTATTATGCAGGATGGCGTGTTTGTTACCTGATTTGGTGGTTGTCTCCTATTCTAGCCTCTTGTACTTGTTTTTCCGGATTTTGTATCTTCTGCTGTCCAAATTGACTTTGCTTGTTGTTAGAAGTTGCATACTTTGTTTCTGATTCACTAATGTTTAATTCCATGGAATTGAATTTGCTGAATTAAAATGAACTTTTTTTTTTTTAACATGAAAACATGGAATTCAAAATGGATTACAAAATTTTTGGAATTCATTTGTTTCAAACAAACTATAGTTCAAACATTTCTCATGTTAAAGGTATTGCAAACATGTGATTGGTTCTGCCCATTTTGCTTCATGTCCGCTATATATTCTGTTTCACCTATGAATGAATTAACAAGGGCTTTTCTGCAAGCACTATTTTCTGTGTTGTAAATATGGCCTTATACTCGTCAAATCGAATTTTTGTAAAACAATAGGTTTTTATTTAAGTTTACGGGGAAAGAGGAAGAGATCAACCTTTTGGGAGATGGATCTGAAAAGCCAGAATTCAAGGACTGGTCATGGATGTTACCACAACGAGTGGTAGAGCTTGTGAGTAAACCTTATTGCATAAACATTGAACTATTTTGTTTTGTGGATACTTAGGATGCATTTGGGGTTGTTTTTAAGGGTTAAAAAAGCATTTTTAGAATTTTTTTTTTATTTAATTAGTTGATTTTTATTGTTTTTTATAAGCTATTTTTCAAACTTGCTTCTGGGAAAAGAATCAATTTATTTGTTTTTGAGAAAAAGCACTTCTAAAAATAATATAAAATTTTTTTGTTGAAAAGTGTTTTTGTAAAATTCAACCCTAAATGGAGCCTTAAAAGGTAGGTAGTTATTTTGCTTTGTTGAACAGGCTGTGGATTTCAAGAAGCCTGTCTACGAACAAGTCATGAAGGTATTTGGTCCATATCTCCAGGGAGATGCAGACGAAGGAAATTGCTCTGCTCATAATGAAACTAGTGCCAAAGTGTGTATGAAGTCTACTTTAGCATGAGCTAGCCTATAAGTGTAATGTTGATAATATAAACATTTTTCTGGTGCTATACCAGGTTTTGTATTAATTGAACTACATAAGAAATCTTCAATGCAATTTCTTCCAATGGATCATGCAATAGCAAAATCAAAACAGAGAAATGATTGTATTGATGCAGAACTGTCGAAATCGAAGTTCCAACGATCGACATGTAAATCATTTGCTTCTATTTTCTGTAGGAAATGATAATCATTGAGAAGTTACTGATCAAGAAGTTGCATAGCGTTCAGTTCACAAATTTTTCAAGAATTTTTTTGATTTATTCATTAAAGTATACTGAAAATATGACAATATTCTGTATTTTTTAGGTGGAATATGATAATATTCTTGTTATATGAATACACTGCTTTTAAAAAAAAAATAAATTATCATTTTAATTAATTATATTCTATTTCCACTTGAGAAATTAAACTTATAAAACTCCTAACAAATTACTTCATTGGTAATGAAAAAGTTGAATTTGTTCTTTCTTGCAAACCAAACACAATGGTTTTACCTATTTCTGGACATATTCAACTTTTAGAGTTTACTTCTTGCATAATAAACAGCTATAAAAGTTCAAATTCTTGAAATAACCTTAAAAAAGATGCTTTTCATCTTTAACTTTCTCTAATTATCTAAAGCATCATTTAATTGATTTTTTTTTTCTTTTTTAATTGATCCACTATCTTCGTACTCTGTGCTGGGTAACTTCAAGTCAGCTGACATTTCTTGTGTTGATGGCAGTAGTGGTAGATTGATAGACGGAAAAATGGTTCCAATAGAATATTTATTAATCAGTGAGCCTTTGGTTTAATGTTATTAAAATCAGATTAATTAAATTTTTTAAAAAATCTCAATCATTTATTTTATATTTAAAAAAGATTGCACTTAAAAGACCTATCATATTTATCATAATATGAGCGAATTTCAATCCGTTAAAATCATCTTCGTAATTGAAAAAGCTCAAAATCAAATTTCATTTGAGTTGAAAATAAATTTACCAAAAAAAAAAAAAGAACACTTATTAAAAGGGCAGGAAGTCCACAAATGTGCAATAGAGCATGCAAGTGAATCATATCTGGCCCCAACACAACATTAAACCCCACAATATTGTCAAGATTGCGCAGTCATAATCACTAAGAAACATTTTAATGCCAAAATTTTCATTCTTCATTGTCATAGAAAAATTCATGAAAATCAAATCAAACAATGGAATCTATATGTATTTATTTGAATGAATGGTTGGAATCCAAATGAATTATTTGGATGTTAAATAAGCATTAATAACTAGCAATTTAAAATTATAACCGAAATACTAAAACTAATGATTTTTCTAACTGACAGCATTTGAGTCTCCAACAGCATTAGGCTTGTACACCATGAATGATGCAGTGCCAGAAAAACTGAATGCCAATGCCTTCCCAGCTGAGGTGGGTGGGGAGAATGCAATCTGAGATTGTTCAAGAGTAAAACCCATGCAAAAACTTCTCCTGCATTTCAGAGAAAAATAAGCAAAAACATTACATGTAAACCAAATGACAAGAGTTAGACCAACTAAAAGTTCCCAATTCAGCCAAAGTATTGCTAAAAGTCACAACATAAATGGATTCACTCGTTCATAAATTCAAGTCTTTAAGTTCATAGATCTCAAAATTCCTTGGTTATTTTATAAAGAAGCAAAATGTTAAAACACAAAAGCTCATATAAACCTGAATTAGTTACTTATGGATTTAAGAAAGTTGTAACCATTATTGACTGATGGAGCTCATGTCAATGGTTTATTAATTAATTATTTTTGGAATCTAATAGCTGAGAGCTGAAACTTTGTTCAAGTTTCTTTTTAGTTCATATTAGAAGCAATAATATGCTGTAAAAAAAGAACTAGCAATGAATTAGAAACTGATTAATTAGGCAAGGCTAGTGCTCATATGTGGAAGAGTAATCATAAACACCAAACTCAGTTTGATAAGGTATATAAGAGAAAATTACATTTGAAATGAACAGAATTATAATATAACTTGAAGCTTTGCTAATTTACCTCACAGCATCCAGTAACTGGCTAGCAATGTATTTTCTTCTGTTGGAGGGAGTGACCCAGATTGCTCTAATGCCACAAATTGCAGGTGCGGCTTTCTCTTCACAGACAATAGCTCCAATGTTTTTGTCACCCAAAACTTCATGAGAACTAAAAGTGGGGATTTTCTTTGTGGTTTCCCTATTCAAGATAATTTCCCCAAATTGGAGAGTGTTAGAGTTTGATTTTGAATCCTTTTTAATAGATCTACTATCTAACGAACAGGGAAGGATTTTGAATGCTTCTTTTATTGGTTCAGCAACTAGACAACCAGCAACTCTCTGGGAAGAGATAAATAGATACACCTGCAGAATTAAGGATGAGAAGGATTGCTTAGCATGGAAATCAGGACAAGCATAAAAAGATTAGAGAACCAAAACATATCAATATCTAAGTGAGCGAGCTAGAAACAAAATTAAATCAACACAAGTAGCACTAGAGAAAGTATTTGTATTGGAAACCAAAACCATGTAAATTGTAATAACATTTTGGATTGTAATTGTAAT
Source organism: Reutealis trisperma (assembly GCA_947687605.1). Classification (NCBI taxonomy): domain Eukaryota; kingdom Viridiplantae; phylum Streptophyta; class Magnoliopsida; order Malpighiales; family Euphorbiaceae; genus Reutealis; species Reutealis trisperma. The sequence goes on along the minus strand of CANTUT010000052.1, from coordinate 2,729,071 downwards.
GTATTCCAAACGCTTGGGATATTTATAGCATTATGAAAAATCCAAGAATTAAAACTTCAAATTAAGATTAATAAGCCTTCCATCAAGGGTATTAGAGTCGTATCTAGTACTGTGAGACTGATTTAAATTATGGTGCAAGTCAAATTTAACCCAAAAAGAAAACAGAAAAAAAAAGAAAGGAACTTACAAAATGGTTTCAATTTGACAGTTCTCAAGAAATCTTTTACCTTACAGAGCTTATGAAAAATCCAACCACTTCCAAGCTCAATTTCCATCATCTCGACGACTTCCTGTACCTGCCAAAAACAGTAGTATCCCAATTAAAATGTAAAATTGTATGCACTAAATTTCATTATAGCTCCACTAAAAACATAATCCAAGAATCTAAAAGACCAAGTGCAAACCTTATTTCTCTGCGCAGGAGAGTCACTATCTAACACCAAAACAATACGCCCCTTTTTATTGCAAGGCATATGAACAACCCTTTCATTCTGGAAACCCTATAAAATTCACATAATAAAAGAACAATCATAAAAAAACACACCAAATAAACTAATAAGCCACGGCAATGTCTAGAAATATACCTTGAATTGAACTCCATGTGTGTAATTCCTGTGAAATGTTTTATGTTCCTTCTCATCTCCTTGTTCCCCTGGAGCATATTTAACCCCACAGATGGAACATGTATGGAGATTGAAATCAGATTGACCCAAGTCCAAATGAAATTGTGCATAGCTTCTCTTCTTGTTGAGAACTTTTCCAGAATTTATCGATTCTGGTTTCGAAATGGGATTCTTTGAAATGGGTTTTTCTGGTAGAGCAGTTACTGATTCTTTCTTGGCTTCATTTCTCTCGTCTCTAATGAAAAAACCCAAAATTCAACAAATAAGGAAAAAAAAAAAAAAGATGCATTTGGTTTATGATATAACCCAAGTTGTGAAAACCTGTATAATAGGCTTATTCGAATAAAAAGAAAATTATATTTTCTTTTCTTTTCCTAAGTTTTCTCATCAACCAAACAGAACCCAAATCGGGATATACATCAAACTAATAAAAATGCAATCTCCCAATCAAAACCCAATAAATAAAACAACAAAAAAAGATTATTTCATAGAAAGCTCGTACCCGTCTAATTTTGGAGCTCTACGCTTGTAAGTATTGAAAAATTCGTGTTTGGTATTCTCCCAAAGCGCCAATTCATCGTCACCGTCCTCAGAAATCGGATTGGAGTTTGCAGAAGAAGACGATGGAAATGGCTTGAAGAAGAAACTTATTTTGGACTGCATTTAGTTTCTGAATTCCTATTCTTTTCTGTGTGTGTAAATTGATAACCCATGAGTCAATGATTCTTCGTGATTCAGCCGTTTGCCCCTCAAAATTAATTTTGCGCCAACATAAATTAAAATTTTAATTTCCCGCCTAATGCTGGCTTTTATATGCCCGAATCTGATTAATAATACTCCTCCGTCCAAATTTATAGTATTTTTTTTTCCTTTTTTATCCTTTCCAAAAGTATAGTGTATATTTTTCCTTTTTTATTGTTAATTTAACTAATAATTATCTAAAATATCCTTCATTAATTAATATAAATATCATCACTAATAATAAATATTCTACTTTTTTATTTTTAAATTATTTTTTTAATAAAACTATTTTGAGTTTCGATATTAGGGGATGTTTTTATATTTGAATATTGTTAAATATATGTTAAATTTTTTTTAATTATTGTGAATTAGCATTAATGAAGTGTTTAATGAGTGCGACTTACCAAAAAATTAATAAGAATATTTTAGAAAGAAAGTGACAAAAATCAAGGATATCGACTAAAAATAATCAATTTTCTTAATTTACTTGTAAACTCAAAGTGAACTATAAAATTGAGATAAATAGAGTAATAATATTGAAAAATTATATCAAGTCTCTAAACGTTCTAAAAATGCTATTTTGCTATTTGGATAATTTTTTTTGATCCAGATAATTTCTTTTTATGCCATGAATTCGTCAATTTTTAAACAAATATCAATTCAAAATGATTTTATTGGGACTAATTTTAAAACATTTATTTATCCCATTAAAAAATATAATAATTATTTTCACATTAAAATTAAAAAAAAATTCATTGCTGAAATTTTTTGACTTCATTTGTTAAAATGTATTATAAAGTCAAAATAAAGACATCAAAATATTTCTATATCAAAATATAGTCCAACGACAAATGCATTTAAGGCATTCTCAAAAAACTATTTATATGTGTTAAACTCTTTATTATAAAAAAATTATTTTAAAAAATAAAGTTTTAATGTATTATTTATCTTTTCAAAATAAAGGAAAGAGGTGATTTAACTCTTTATAACTAAAAAGTCAAACATCAATTTCTATTCTAATTTTGATTAATGCAATATAAATTTTCAAGCAGTTTATTTTATATACTAGTTTTAGTATTTTTTTCTATTGGACAAATTTTAAAAAAATTAAAAATTAAAATCATTAATACTTATAGAATAAAATAAAATGAATAACAAAATATAGAAAGTCGATTATATTTGAGTAAAGCTTGTTACAGTTTATTAATTAAAATACTTTTTATTAAATAAAATATATTTTTTAAAATAAAGAACACATTATGAATACTCTTACGGCCTAAATAATAGTCCTAAGTAGCCTTGGCCACGATCTGATTCAAAATTAGAATTGAATTAGAATGAACCAACTAAAAAGCGAATCAAAATCTAGAACTATAACAATGATTCTGGTCTGGTCCAAAATTAAAACTGTTTATGGTTCTAGTTTAGGTTCTATAAAAAATTTGAACTGAAACATAAATTACCGGTTCGATTCTAATTCAAATTGCCAAGTCTTTTGATGTTAAGAGTAATTTTTATAAAAAAAATTAAAAAACTAGTTTAGATATGATTTAGAACCGAAATTAGAACTGAAACCCTACAAACTAGAATCAGAATTAAACCATTTATCTATGGTTGGATTTTAGTTCCATGAATTATTGAACTAAAACCACCGATATGGTTTTAATTTGCAACCGAGGCCGGGGTTAGTCCTTGCTTTAAGTTTGGATAAGATTTAAAACTCTTGTTTTGCACAAGACTGTACCATGGCAAGACAAGAGAAGCCAAAGAATTTTGATGCCTATTTGCAAAGGATAATTCTTGTCATACGGAGTGTATACACTTATTCAATGAGTAAAAAATACAGAGTTAAAAAATTGGTATTTGTCTTTTTATTGGTAAAAAATATATATAAAAATAGTCGTATTTGATAAAATATCACATTACTCGTTGATTTGGTATATAAGATAAGTCTATACATTTAGTATAGGTAAGAATTTTCTATTTGCATAACATTAAAATCCAATACAATAATATAAAAATTGAAAATAAAAAAAAAATCTCTTTAATTTATTCGTAGATAAATCTCTCTGCTCCAAGAGTTATAACTTCTTAGCTCTATCCTTTCAAATTCTTTTCATCATCATTGCATTTTCACAATTCAATAAGGCAAAACATGCTTAGGATTGAGCTAATTTTGTGATTTGGTTGTGATTTAATAAGGTATTTTACGAATTGGATAAACTAAATTTTCTTTTTAATAAATTTGACTCTAACTAATACTTAAATTTGAGATTTTTCAATATTGAAGATAATTTTAATACCATCAAATCAAAAGTCAAGAAAAATTAGGATAAAACGTGTGTTGACTTGCTGGTTTTATCAAGCTCTAAATCAAAAAGCAAAAGCTTTAATTTGATAAGCTTGACATGTTTGATTTTGAGTAGCTTTAAAATCCTGGTTAATTTTTCATATATATCAAATAACATATGAACATAGTTTATACTAACAACTAATCATAATGGAACTGCTATATCGGTTCGTATTTCAATACTTACTAGAATATTTTTCTCTATAAGAATCAATCACAAAAACATCTAAAGTTCTCATGCAATTATTTTTCCGTTTGTGCATGTTATATCCAAGCTGGAATGGGTAGAGCTCCTTGTTGCCCTCAAAAGGTTTTGGACTTCAATGGCCAAGGCATGGAAACTGAAATTATAAGTTCAATTCTTTACTGTTGAGTCAATTAAGGAAAAGTCTTTAATTTATTACTTAAAACTACATGACCAAAAGGGAGTTGCTCTTATTGACAATTGAAAGATATTTGTATCTAATTTCAATAATTATCATTATCATATGAAGCTATAGATCGAATGCACTAGTTTTCACTTATGAAAATTTTCTTTTGAACTTTTGTATTACATATAACATCACTTATCAATTTTCACTGGACTTGGCATACACTAGGTGTAACTGAGTCTTCCTTATGTAGAAGCACTAGATTCCAAGTTTTTGCATCAATTATGATTCCACTATACGTACAAAAGAAAAAGAAAAAGAAAAAAAACAACAGACACATTTTCTCTAGCTAATTCAAAAATGCATGTTATTAGAGACTTCAAAATTGTAGGCTTAAAAAATGCCATTGAAAACTTGTAGTGCTAGAATAAATTAGGGTTAACATATCCTGCTATGTTGTTTGCATCTCCGGATATAACGAACTTGTTAGCGTCTTTACTTGGTCCAGTGCAGTTTGTATTCTATGCCTTTCTCCAATGGCAAGATTGCATTCCTCTGAAGACTGCAAAAAGGGTAAAAAGAGATGCAATAACATACACATTAAAACTAAATCATGTATACCTGTGGATCAATAATAGAACAAAAATAATTCAAAGTATTATTCTTGAGCAAAATATACCTGTAAAGCGCGCATGTTTTGTAAAATAAGGTTAATCTCGGCTCTCGATGAAGAAATAATTCGCCGAATCTTAGCATCCTTGTGCAAGGATGATAGGACAGAAACAATAGCATTTATCCGACTCGAGTGGCCTGTAGTATAATGGGTATGATCACTAGATGAAAGTGTTATCAGTAAGCCCATCACATTCAACACCATATTTAAGAGCTTGGGACTTCTATCGAACAAGAAAAAACAAGGCAGAATATAGTATTGCCGTGTTAGCACACGAACGGGACGCACCGACTCCACATCATCTCCTGGAACACACTGCAAAGAAGAGAAAATAATTTCAACGTGAATCACATATACAGCTGTTGCACCAAAAGGACAACATGGAGAGCAAAAAATTTTGGGAAAATAGAAATAATCAACTTGAACAATGCGTTGTCTTGTTAAAATAGACTTTTAAAAAAACAAAAGATAATATTTCTCTTCCAATTATTTGAAAAACCATAGTACGGGTCCCTACTAATCCATCATCTCACTTTACCCTTGAGCATGCAATTCATATGGATATCAGATACCCAGAATGGGAACGAATACTTTCGAGTATGATCCTAGATACACAAGAATGAAGGAAGATGTACAAGAAATGAACAAGTTTGAGTTAGATGGGGATACCCATCTGAAGTCCTAGCAACAGAGATGTAGGTTAAAATAGCCAGCTTAATCTGCAAATCCATTTATTCAGCATAAAAGTTATCCCCTTTACCCCAGGAAAAAAGAAAACTAGATAAGGAGATATTTAAGTTCATTGTGACTAACAACTGCTAGTAGTAGTTGTGTCTTCTTGGCCATAAGATTTTGAAACTAACGGATGTCTCAATCAATTAATTTTCCAACTCCACACATACAGCTTAGGATGTTTTTTGCGATTTATTGATAAATCACCAAGTATCAGAAACAGAAAAAGGAGGAAAAATGAAAAGAACATGCAAAGAAATCCTAACCAGTACATAGGAGTACTCTTTTTCTCCTTGCTGCACATCGTGGCCATAACACTTTACTGTTTATAAGATGCAAAATGAATTAACAAAAGGTCTGTGGTTATCAAAGGCTTGGCTAGTGCTTAAGGTTGGTTAGGCAACAACGTCCCTAGACGTTGTATGATACTGAGGATGGTATTAGTGCAGAAAAAGTTAAAACTCGCTGAAAATATTATTTTCATTCTGAATGGTTCCAGAGATTCAAAGCTGACGACATCTCCTGTTCAGTTAGTTATCAGCTTTTCCTACCTTTCAGATTTAATTCGATAATTTTCATTAGCTTAATGCATGCTAAAACTGCACATAACTACCATCCAATGACAACTTTGACAAGGTTTTCTTTTTTAAAACAAAAGCAGAAGAAATAACTAATACCAAGGCAAATTGCCAGTCTAAAGACAAAAAGAACTGTTATGAATATCAAGACATCACATAAAAGGAATATCTTCCAAAAAACAAAAAGAATCAATTGAAGGCAGATATTGAAGTAGAAAAAGAAATACTTACATGCGCAACATCAATCAGATATCCTGAAAGGAAATTACTTAAAGTGATAATACTTTGATCAGAAAGTCTTGTGGGTTTTGAGTCTAGCGCAACAAGCATCCTAAGCATAGCACAGGCATTGTCCAGTTTTGGCTTTAATAACTGAAATATGAACAATGATATCAATACAAGGCCTCATTGGTTGTAAGAAAAAATTTTAAGAACTAGATGAGATTCTGTTTTTTAGAAAAACAAGGATTTTCTGAATAAGTCTCAGAATATATATGTGTACAGTACAAAAGTGTAAAGAAAATAGTGACATGAATAAAATGCCACTAATTCAACTAACTTACAATCTGCTCTAGTATCACTCTTTCCAGTGTCAGAAAAACTAGATAGTTATCACCCATCTGTGACAGACATGAGCAAACAACACTGGTCAATGACTTGAAAGTTCTACGATTTGATATCTTTGTATCGTCCTCCATTGCAGGGAAAATATTTTCTGCACATGAATATATTTTAAGGTAGAAACTTGCTAAACTAATTGATCAAATTTGCTAGACAGTGAAGAACTTATTCGAACTTACCTGGAAAAACATTGAAACATGAGACCAAAGTGATGAAGAAACTGATATGGTCAGAAATCTGAATATGACCCGCTTTGAAGGCAGAATGCAAAACTTCTATGATCCGAAACAGTACAAATGAATCTAACTCGTGACCTAAAATATAGGACAAGAAGACAAGAAAACAGTAAGTTCTACAACATTCAATAGACATGACATAGTTTTCTCCTTTATTAGTATCATGCCTTACTTTAATGCCATTGCATAGCATAAACCAGTAAGAAAAATTACTAAATACCTCAATGAAAATTGGACTAGGACATCAGATCCCCAGATATTCCTCAAAAATCTATCTATCTACCTTGTGGTGAGAAATGATTGTCAGTTTTCAACTTCCAGGAAAACCTTATCCTCAAGGTTCAAAAATATCTTTCATTATTGTCATGAGATCTTAATTGTCAAAACTGAAAAATAACTTCTCTTTCAATATTCAATATTTAAGTGGGGAATTTGTTTCAGGTTTCGCGCCAGGATCATTTACCATCTCTAAAATGAAAACTTTTGCACCTTAAAGAAATGATTTTTGCTAGCCAAATGATAAAAGACGCATGGATTCGCAGACATGAGATACCTTGTAACATGTGCAGGAAAATTTTCAATAGCTAACTCAGAAGGATATTATCAACAAGTGTAAAACTAACTAATAGGACAGCTTGACACTTAATAAATGCAGCTAATTCAGCTATTTTATGTGAATTCATCAAAGCATCAACATCAGGAAAACTATAACAAGTTAGGTAACACTTTGAAGAAAAATGGACAAGTAATACTCACAGAGGCAACATGAAGCTATTGACTTCAAAACAAGTGAATCTAGGTGAGAGAAATAATAAAGACCGCATACAAAGAGCTCTTGAGAATCCCTTGGAAGCTTTATGAAAGGACCATAGCATATATTCCCTGCTAAACAAATGAATATAATAAGGAAACATTCCATTGAGCTCAGATGGACATGTAACCGGCATGAAGTAGCTACGAAATCAGTACTAACCTTCTTGACATGTGCTGTAGAACTCTCGCAGAGGGTATTGCATGTTGTCATATTCCAATGCAAGGAAAGAGTTTTCCATAGCACATTGACCCAGGCGAAGCAGAAGGTGCAACACAAGCTACAAGGATGATTGCCCAAGTGAAGCCAAGTAGTATTGCACATGGCAGGCAATTATATAATAAAAGTGTGAAAAGCAAAACCCAAATACTGATGCAGCTAAATTGCAAAGATTGTCATCCTTAACCTGTCTAAATACCTGGGAAGAGGATGAATGCCTATCACCCAGCAAGATTAACAACAAAGGCAGCCCTCTTATCCAAGTGACCTGATGATCCAATAGCTCTGAATCACTTGCATCTGGATACAGCATTGCTTCTCTCTAAGACAAAATACATTGGAGAGTGAAACAGACACAGGAATTACCAAGCACAGATGCAAACAATACAAAAACATTTTAAGGAGAAAGAAACAGGCCTTTCTAAGTGTCAGGAGTTGAACTTACAGAAAAAAGCATTTTTTCAATTGTAGCAAGGCAAGCCAATTTTATTGAAGACTCTGGATTACAATCCAGGAATGCCTTTGTAAATGCCTGCAATTAAGATTTGATTATTCAACATTCATTATCAGCATGAACAGTTCTTGAGGAAAACTCTAGACCTTTGAGAACCAGGAACCACCAAGGGAGAATTGACAATCTCATAACCAAGAAAGATTTAGCTAACTTAATTTGCTGAAGCACAAGTCAAACCTGTAGAAGGCGAGACCTCCAATCACCTATCACTTGGTCTACAAGTTTTGGGATAAAAGGAACCAGTGTAAGTATCTGCTTTTCTCTACCTGCTCTGCTAGACCTTGTGTCACTGTGCATCTGCAGAAAAGACATTAATATAAACATAACAATAAGTGCATATACATTTCAGAATTATTTAAGGAACTAGCACATATTATGATCCCTCAGCCACAGAAAAAGGGCTCTTGCATGAAAACATGAGTAAATCTACAACTAATTCAGAGAAATGTTTTTTCCTTTTTAAGGAGAAAATGTAAAACAATTTGTGATCACAAAAATGGTTTCTTCACTGAAATTATGTCCACATTTTCAATTAATCAGGGTGCTAACGCTTTCAATGTGGAACTACTACAGAAGCAACTATACAATTGAATCAGTTTCTAGTTTCTTAAATTAGTTCAATTCAAGAAATAGCATCAAAACAAGAGATACACAAATTTATAAAAGACCCCAATAGTAATATCTTCAGAATGATGTGATTTTAATTGAGATTGGTAGCTTCATAATTTGCACTTCCTCCATGTGGTAACCTTCTTTTCTAACTAAACTTCTTCATCTTTCCTCAAAGCCCTATTCTAATTTCTACTAAATGCTAACAATTTTACAACGTACAGCATCAAAACTTTAAAAGAGGATGCTAGTAGATTCATCTGCAACAAGTTTTACAAATTAGTTATCACTTATGAATGAAAATATCATAAAATTATATGTTTTCATCATGTATCTCCCCTGAATTCTACCCTCTGGCTGCCATTGAAGGAAGCTCTTCAACATTTTCTACTGCCCTTGATGAAGTTGGACTTAGAGAGAAGTTCAAGCATAATATATCTCACCATTTCATTATAAGCTACAGGAGTATAATGAGTTCCTACAATAAGTAAAACCATGAAATAATTCTAAAATTATCCAAGAAGGCATGCCACATCATATTGATTGCTAATTAATTAGCCTAGATGCAACGGTTCTGTGGATTAACTCTTTTCATTCTGGTATACTAATGGTGTGGGAATCAAACCTTTCCAAGCAGTGCATACTCTGTAAATGCAAGAAATTTCTCTAGTAAATCGGCAGGAGGGCAGATCCATTCGCTTAAGTTGAAAAATATTCCGGCAATCATAATATTCAAGGCAAAGTATCGGTCATCATCCTGCCAAGCAATTGAAAACAAAAGTTTCAGAGGAAAGCAATGATAGTTACAGAGCATGAGACATATAAGAGAGTATGTGTACAATCTTGTGACGAGGAAGGAAAAGACAAGTTACTGCAGAAAGAGACTCTGTTAAGTTTACGAGGGAGTAAAACATGCAGTGGGCAAAGAAAGAATGGATATATTTCTATAGTTCAGATGAGAAGAAATGAAAAAAAAAAAAAAAAAAAAAAAAAAGGAAAGAGGATGAAATACATTTTTCCCCAGAAAGCACATCATATTTCATCTATCCATAAATGGTAAACAAATTATCCTTCTATTTTCAACCTCCTGAATTTTTTGTTATAAAATTTGTTGGTCTCTTTCCATTCTTCTTACAGAACAAACTGAGTAATACTAAGATCCAACCTTTTCTGAAAGGTGATGCACCGGATTTAATGGAAATACACCTAGTAGTTTCTTCAGCAATACTGATGATCTGCTTTGGTCCAGCACAGAAGCATGTGATTCTGGATTATCTTTATCAGTCCCATAAACCAAAAATCTGACTACAATGTCAATGCTCCGAAGTATGCTATGTACGCAATCAAATGATTGTGCATCCAATAAGGGCATGCTGTGAATTAATGGAATAAAGTCTTGAAAGCAGTTGACCAGAACTGGAACAAAGTCCTTTAGCTTATTGATGATAACAGAAAACTCTACACAAATAAAAAGAAAGAACATAAGGTTTGGCACATTAGCATCTGGTATTTGGAGTGTGACATAAACCAAAGTAAATGACTATGGTCACACATTATACCATGAATGTAGAGAATGTATAGAGAATGTATCTTTTCTAATTATCAGGTACTAATAAATTTCTCCTCAAGAATAGAAAGCAATGCAATATGAGCTAACAAACAAGAAGTAACTCGCAGCACCAACAAAATCATGTTAAATTGAACACACATAAATGGTATAGTTGCTGTGGTAACACAGATAAAATGCCACGAATGCAGAGATTGAATGATGGCATTGTGGAGCATATAACCCTACAAACGCATAGAGACTCAAGCATAAGTTTCTCGGCAATACCAGCACATTCTGTAGGCATGTCTGTCTCAAAAGCATGCAACATTCCTTGCCCAGGAGCTTTCTATCAAATTAAAAAAAAATATTATTAAAAAAAGATATATAATAAGAAAGAAAACTTCTGTTTTGAAATTGATTCCTAGAAGGCACCTTCTCGAATGAGTCAGCTTCTATTTTATTAGATGGCAACAGAGACAAGCAGCGAACCAATCCAGCAAGTGCATTCTTGAGCTTGCCCTTTTCTTCTAAATAGAATTGGTTCTTCCGTAGAATATCCCCATAATTTTGAAGAACCTGTTAATGAATGAAAAAATGAAATAACATCAATTCAAAACATCACATCAATTCAAAACATCACATCAACTGAAGTTCATAATGATATCATTTGGACAATAGGTCAGGGTTTGGGATTTTAGATGTACCACTAGTCTCTCTAAGATTTGATTATCTATGAGGTTACTTGAAAAATCAATGCCCTTCTTGTTTGCTATGCAATAACCTAGAACTTCTGCACCAACAAAATGCTTGACCTACACCTTACAAACTATATGCAGAAGCCAAGAAATCTATCAAAGATTTGAAGGAAAAGAAAGATGCTCATCAAACAACTATTATGCACTAATTTACCACGTATAAAACCACTTTTGCCTTTATATTTCAACAACATTATGATCTTTAACCATGCCTTTTTATAGAAATTGAAGTATTAGCAACAGGAGTTTGACATTTGGAGTCAGAACAGTATACAGCCTCCACCAGCCACTACAAACAATAATAGTCTCAAGTTATATTATACACACATATATAAGCCAAATGGATTCTCAAACAAGAAGCATCAATGAAACACTCCAAATGTCCAACTAGCATGATTAAATTAATATACCTTTTCAGCATACATGGAAAATGCAGCTGGATAATGCTGTACAACAAGATCAAAAAACTTGAAAGCCATAAGCCGAACTTCAATTGCTAAATGAGTCATTGCATTAAAAATGTACGCCATCATTAAAAAAATGAATGGACCTTGATTATCCTGGACAAGTAGAGCAGAGAAACGAATGCCAAATCAAAATATGAATTATAGACAATAAAGAGTGATACAACAAGAAGTAACAATAGAATGTCTCATTACAATGACAGAAGAACCAGCAAAAAAAGAATGAACAGCAGCTGTTATGCACTGAAAATGTGAATTTGTAATCACAAGGAGAAAAAATAAAGGCAAATATATACTATGAAACATCATCACATTTTGACTTTGATCTAAGCATATAAAGAATTGAACAGAAACAGTTATCTTTATTCCCACCTGAGGTTGTATTCATATTTGTTAAAAGCAAAATAAATATACTTTGTCCCATAGTCTAAAACTCCTCTTGCAAATTTACTCTCCTAAAGAGCACTGATACCCAACACTCCAACACACAGTATTCTGGCAAGATATTGAATTCTTCAAACAAACTAATCAATAGAAATTCCTACCAATGTAGAGATATAAGAAAGTAATAGATAACCCATTTTCTTGAATTTTCTAAACCTTTCAGGCCTATTTTCTTGAAGCTATTACTTTATCGAAAATCTGAGAATCATTAAGCATGTAAGGTACCAAATATCAGAAGAATTTTCCACAGTCCACATTATCTCTTCAAAATGAAAGCAATATAACTAAAAGTGATAAGCACTAGCATGCTTCCCAAAAATATATCCAAATAAGCACTAACAGAATGATCAAATGCAGTTGGCTTATGCTTTCAGTGAAAACCAGGCAGACAAGGAAATATTTCATCCCAAACAAATAAATAAATAAAGAAGTTATGATAAAAAAAAAAAAAAATACCAGGGAACAATTATGGCACCACTAGTAGAGATTTTAGGTTGTGCAGTTAAACATCCACTAGTAGAGAAAATGAAGAATTACCTCTTTACAGCCAGGTAAAATTACTGACTTAAGAAGTTGATAAAGAGTTTCTCGAACCAATTTATCATCATCGCTAATGCGTTCACGTAGTTTTTCTACAACCGCATACTTGTGCAATTTCAGCTCCTCTGGATACTTGAGGAATAAATCCCTCATGCCCAACAGTGCATCTTTGAAAGGAAGAGAAGATAATAAACAAGAATTTTTGCCAGCATCAAGATCGCCATTGAATGAAAAATAATCAATGCAGGGGATAAAATTCAGACTAATAAAATTAAGGCATAGCTTTCAAGTAACTCACCACTAATAGGAAAATTCATTCTAAGTTTCATGAACTAATAATGAAAGAATTAAAAAATGTAAATTTTGCCATTCACATACACAACATACACAAATGATGACAAAAAATTAAACCAAAAAACATCCACATGAACATAAAAGAATAATGAAGTCTAGCAAAGACGATGCAAGTAAATCTCAAGCGTAGTTGTTAAAGGCGTGCTTGAGGCTCAAGGTGCACCAGGCTCATCTCCTTGCGCCTCAATTCGCCAAAGGCGGGCGATGTCACAAAGGCGCACGCCTTGAGCCTCAAGCAAAGCGCCTTACATGCGCGCCTTTGTGACAAAATTCTTATTTTATATATATTTGTATTTTTTTTTTTAAAATAAAGTATGGAATAATTAGAACAATTGATTTAAGTTTGAAAATAACTTATGATAGGTCTAACCACACTCAATTTTTTCAATAAAAGGAAAAAGGAAAGAAAAAGGAATTAAGGCAAGAAAAATTGATCCAACAAACAAAAAGGAAAAAGAAAAAGAGAATAGTTGGCTCAAAATCCTGGTCGATCTTTCCATTCTTGGCATTCATTCACCCCAAACATCTCTCCTTTTACCTTGATGGGTCATATCTCTTGCCTTAATTTGGGTTATCTTTCACATATTTTGTTTCCAGTCATTGATCCTCTCTACCATTTACTTTTCTAAGTTTAACTTTCTAAAAAACATAACAGTATTAGGTAAATATTTATTCTGATTTCTTGAGGTTCTAAAATTTGTCTATATAAGTTATTATATTAGATTGATATGGACAAGCTTAAATACAAGTCTGAAAAATGTTTAAATAATGAATTAAATTATTTATAATTTAGAAATACATGATTTTCTTTGTTGTGTGTGTGTGCACACTTGTTTTTTTTTTTTTTTTTTTAACTTGTTAGATTCTAAACTTTAAATTAACTTTGGATATTATTAACTTGTGTCTACTTAATTTATCAATCACATATTACTAATATGTTGAGTTTATTATGAATTAAGCATTCATATTTGATGCAGGAGCATCCAGAAAACAAAGAACGGAATTCCTAGTTCACTTTGGTTTTGAATTAAGTTTTCCTTATTTGTTTAGTTTTGTTATTTCAGTTTTGTTTTAGTATTTCAGTTTGTTTAGTTTTCTTTTCCATCTTTATTTAGGATTCTTAATAAGTCTTTTATTTTGGTTAGGATTACTTCTTTTCAGTTTAGGATTAGGATTCTATCCTAAGTAGTATAAGTAGGGCTGTTATCATACAACATTGTATGATTCATTATTATTATTTCAGAATTTTAATAGAGGTTTTCTTTAAACCCTAAATATCTTGTTCCAACCACAATCACTATCTAATCTAGCCCTAATTGTTGAGATCTAATTGCCCTAAACCTTTCTCCTGCGTCAAGTGGTATCAGAGCTTGAAACCTGGAATTTTTTCAAACCTGAAATCTTTTTTTTTTTCTTTTCAAACCTGAAAAATTTTCAATGGTTGGCCGGGGTAGAGGACGAGGTAGAGGCAATCAGCCCCAACAAACAGAATTGGCAGAGATGCGAAGAATGATTGAGGATTTGACCCGGGCTGTACAAGCCTTGCAGCGTCAGGAACCTGTGGAAGCCCAAATGGAGATTCCGGAAGGTGACCACGAACAACTCGAGATTCCAGAAGATCTTGAGGATGAAGAAGAAGTTGAGGATGTGAACCCTTTCCATGAAGCTGGACCTGCAAACCGAGCGGCACGAGGTGGACTGGAAGACCGGTTACTACATGCTCTTGATTTGAATGGTGGAGGAATCAAAATTGAAGTAGCTGATTTTCATGGAAAATTACATGCAGATGATTACTTAGATTGGGAAATCAGTTTGGAGAATTACTTTGAATGGAAACCTATGGCAGAAAATAGAAAAGTATTATTTGTAAAGCTTAAATTGAAGGGCACTGTGCTTCAATGGTGGAAGAGAATTGAAGTGCAACGTGAACGACAAGGCAAGCCTAAGATCAACACTTGGGCGCATATGAAAGCCAAGCTGCGGAAGGAATTTCTACCTGCTGATTATACAATGGAATTATATGAGAAATTCCATTGTTTAAAGCAAAACAACCAATCTGTTGAGGAGTATACTGCAGAATTCAATAATCTATCAATTCGGGTTGGTTTATCTGAGACTAATGAACAAATTGCTTCTCGCTACCTTGCTGGTTTGAATCATTCTATTAGAGACGAGATGGGAGTAGTTCGTCTATACAGCATTGAGGATGCTCGTCAATATGCTTTAGCAGCAGAAAAACGAGTATCACGCTATGGTGCTAGAAAACCCTTAGCTGGCACCAATTGGCAGAGCAATTCTAGTACTGTGCGTGGTTATCAAACCACCCAACGAAATTATCCAAGGGCTGCCGCAACTAACAAACCCAACACAAATGCACCAAATGTCGAAGTGAGTGAAAAAGGGAAGAATGTAGTGTCTTATGGTGGTCAAAACCATTATGGTTCAAATGCAAATAAAGGGGGCAGCAGCTCACAGGGTCGATGCTTTACTTGTGGAGAGAAGGGACATATTTCATTTGCTTGTCCGCAACGAAGAGTGAACTTAGCAGAGTTTGAGGAAGAATTGGAACCAATTTTTGATGATTATAATGAAATGGAGGAAGTTGAAGTTCATCCAGTACATGGTGATTCCTTGGTGGTTCGAAGAGTTATGACAACAACAATTAAGGAAGAGGAAGATTGGCGGCGACGTAGCATTTTCCGTACACGTGTTGTTTGTGGTGGTAAAGTATGTGATTTTGTTATCGATGGGGGAAGCATGGAGAATATCATAGCAAAGGATGCTGTGGATAAATTGAAGCTTCCTACAACAAAACATCCTCATCCCTACAAAGTAGGGTGGTTAAAGAAAGGGCATGAAATACCAGTAACTTCTCAATGTTTGGTGAAATTCACTATGGGAGGTAACTTGGAAGATGAAGCTTTATGTGATATTGTGCCAATGGATGTAGGACATATTCTTGTTGGAAGACCTTGGTTGTATGACCATGATGTGGATCATAAGGCTAAACCCAATACTTATTCTTTTTATAAGGACAACAAGAAGTACACTTTGTATCCTCTTAAGGAAGAGACAAGGCAATTGACAAGTAGGGATTCTACAAGCAACAAACCCAGCAAAATTAGTGGTTTTTTATCTGCTGAAATGTTTGAAGCTGAGAGTAGCGAAATGGGGGTCGTATATGCATTAATAAACAAACCAGTAGAGAGTGATCAAATTGTGAAATTAACTCAATATCCAACTGAAATTCAGCAATTACTGGAGGAATTCAAAGAGTTAGTTAATGAGGATGTTCCAAAAGGTTTACCACCTTTACGGAGCATTCAACATGCTATCGATTTGGTGCCTGGAGCATCTTTACCAAATCTGCCGGCATACAGAATGCCCCCTGTACAGCGGACTGAGATACAAAGACAAGTAAAGGAATTGTTAGAAAAAGGTTTGGTGCGTGAAAGTAGAAGTCCTTGTGCTTGTCCAGCTTTGTTAACTCCAAAGAAAGATGGTTCGTGGAGAATGTGTGTGGACAGCCGTGCCATAAACAAGATTACAGTCAAGTACCGTTTTCCTATCCCTCGATTAGAAGATATGCTTGATCAATTAGCTGGTTCCAAGGTATTCTCCAAGATTGATCTGAAGAGTGGCTATCACCAAATCAGAATGCGGAGTGGAGATGAATGGAAAACAGCCTTCAAAACACCAGATGGGTTATTTGAATGGTTAGTAATGCCATTCGGACTTTCTAATGCACCAAGCACATTCATGAGAGTAATGACAGATGTACTTAAGCCTTTCTTAAATTCATCTGTTGTGGTTTATTTTGATGATATTTTAATCTATAGCCACACTAAGGAAGAGCACTTAAGACATTTGCGGCAAGTTTTAGAGGTACTCCAAATGGAGCAGCTCCATATAAATCTTAAAAAATGCAGTTTTTTACAATCAGCAGTGGTGTTTCTTGGATTCATTGTGTCAGCAGAAGGTTTGAAACCAGATCCGGAAAAAGTTCGTGCCATTACTGAATGGCCAGCACCTGAATCCATCAAAGAAATTCGAAGTTTTCATGGTTTGACATCTTTCTATAGAAGATTCATTCGAAATTTCAGTTCTATCATGACTCCCATAACTGAATCTTTAAAAAGGAGTGAATTTGAATGGACACAATCAGCACAAAGAGCCTTTGAACGAGTGAAAACTTTGATGACTGAAGCCCCAGTTTTGATACTACCAGATTTTGAGAAGTTGTTTGTTGTTGAGTGTGATGCTTCCCACATGGGAATTGGAGCAGTTCTTAGCCAAGATGGAAGGCCTGTAGAGTTTTTTAGCGAAAAATTATCCGCTTCTAAGCAACGCTATTCAACTTATGATCTAGAGTTCTATGCCTTGGTAAGAGCAATCCGTCATTGGGAACACTATTTGGCTTACAGGGAGTTTGTGGTTTATTCTGATCACCAAGCTTTAAGGTATCTGCACTCTCAAAAGAAGCTTAATGATCGACATGCAAAATGGAGTTCCTACCTTGAAGAATTTAATTTCTTGCTGAAATATAAGTCTGGACAGTCCAACACAGTGGCTGATGCTTTAAGTAGGCGATCTTTACTTTTGTCAGTTATGAGCACTCAGGTCACAGGTTTTGAAGAATTAAAGAATCAGTATGGGTATGATCCTTATTTCGGCAAGATAATAGCTGATTTACAAGGTTCTACACATGCTAAAAATCTGCCATACAGGTTGCATGAAGATTATTTGTTCAAAGGTAATCAGTTATGCATTCCTGAAGGGTCTTTAAGGGAGCAAATTATTAGAGAACTTCATGGGAATGGCTTGGGAGGACATTTTGGCAGGGACAAGACTTTAGCAATGGTGGTTGATCGTTACTATTGGCCAAAAATGCATCGAGATGTGGATAAGTTGGTGAAAAGGTGTCCAGCTTGTTTATTTGGCAAAGGAAGTGTTCAAAATACAGGTCTGTATACTCCTTTACCAGAACCAGTTGCACCATGGATTCACTTGAGCATGGATTTTGTGTTAGGACTTCCCAAAACAACAAAAGGATTTGATTCTATTTTTGTTGTGGTAGATCGTTTTTCAAAAATGGCACATTTCATTCCATGTTTTAAAACTTCCAATGCAACTCATATTGCTGACTTATTCTTTCGTGAGATTGTGAGATTACATGGAGTTCCAACTTCAATAGTTTCTGATAGAGATGTGAAATTTATTGGGCATTTTTGGAGAACTTTATGGAGAAAATTTGGGACAGAATTGAAATATTCAAGTACCTGCCATCCACAAACGGATGGTCAGACAGAAGTTGTGAATCGCAGTTTGGGTAACTTACTAAGGTGTCTTGTTGGAAACAACACAAAGACTTGGGATTTAGTCATACCCCAAGCTGAATTTGCTTATAACAATTCTGTCAATCGAAGTACAAAGAAGACACCTTTTGAGGCTGCTTATGGGTTAAAACCTCAACATGTGCTTGACTTGGTACCTTTACCACAAGAAGCTAGAGTGAGTGATGAAGGGGAAGCATTTGCTGATCACATAAGGAAGATTCATGAAGAGGTAAAGGCTGCGCTAAAAGACAGCAATTCAGCATATTCTTTTGCTGCTAATCAACACCGCCGTAGGCAGGAATTTGAGAAGGGTGATCAAGTGCTTGTACATTTAAGACGTGAGCGATTTCCAAAGGGTACTTATCATAAGCTCAAATCTAAGAAATTTGGACCTTGTAAGGTGTTGAGAAAAGTTAGTTCAAATGCTTACTTGATTGATCTACCACCTGAGTTACAAATTAGTCCAATATTTAATGTTTCAGACCTGTATCCTTTTGATGGCTTTGATGGTGCTCCATCCACCATCCAAGCTCAAATTCAGCAGCTGCCAGTTGCAAACGCTGATGTTATTGAAGATGTGTTAGACATTAAAGAAGTTAAGTCTAGGCGAGGCAACCCGTATAGACGATTCTTAGTAAAGTGGCTTGGCAAACCTGCAAGTGAAAGCACTTGGATTGCTGAAGAAGAATTAAAACAAGTGGATCCTACCATCTATGAGGAATATGTCAAGGTCTACTCGTCGGAGCCGAGTTTTTTTCTGACCCGGGAAGAATGATGCAGGAGCATCCAGAAAACAAAGAACGGAATTCCTAGTTCACTTTGGTTTTGAATTAAGTTTTCCTTATTTGTTTAGTTTTGTTATTTCAGTTTTGTTTTAGTATTTCAGTTTGTTTAGTTTTCTTTTCCATCTTTATTTAGGATTCTTAATAAGTCTTTTATTTTGGTTAGGATTACTTCTTTTCAGTTTAGGATTAGGATTCTATCCTAAGTAGTATAAGTAGGGCTGTTATCATACAACATTGTATGATTCATTATTATTATTTCAGAATTTTAATAGAGGTTTTCTTTAAACCCTAAATATCTTGTTCCAACCACAATCACTATCTAATCTAGCCCTAATTGTTGAGATCTAACTGCCCTAAACCTTTCTCCTGCGTCAATATTGAAATTAATAACTATGATCTCAAGAATAAGAGAAACCAGTATTCATTTAAACTATTGGAAACATGCAACCCCCTGACAGACATGTATGCAATGACACCCATCATTCTTGTAGAGTTCTAATATTTTCTCAAACCTAATCTTTGCCTAGAGGACAAGAAATACAAGTTTCACTTTATGTTACATAACATATGTGTTTTTTTTTTTTTTTCCAATCACTAAAACCCAAATTATGATATTCGTGACTTCCTTTCCTCTCCATTTCTAGATAACAAGAGGATTATATTGTCGGATCTTATCCACAAGCTAGAACTATTAAAGGGAGGCCTTTCACAAGAATGCAGCAATATAGCAGTATTGAGGGAAATACCTTTACGAACTTTCGCATTGTGATGAGAAGTTTGTTGAAGAAGCTCTTTCAAAGTCAAGCCTTTCTTACTCACAGCTAAACCCGTTTTCTCTGATGCCACACTCTGCTCAGGAAGAACAATAGCTGCTCATAACACACGCAAGGCAAACAAACTTTCAATTACAGTCGGTGTCGAGTTTGAATTACAGTCGGAGCCAAATTCACAAATAAATAAATAATATAGCCTCCAAAGTTATTACCTTTGGATTTAATTTCAGTGTTAGTAGCATTCTTAGGTGGTGGCAATTTCCTGCCAAGCTTCCTCTTAATTTTCTACAGATAAAAAGAGAGAGAGAGAGAGAGAGAAGCAAAAACCATCTCAATAACTATCGAATTTAGAACAAAGAACAGAGAAAAGTGGGGTGTTAATAGCTATAATTACTCACCTTAAAATCAACACCACGCTTTTGCTGCTGCTTCTTTGAGGAAGAAGCCTTGGTTTTTGGCATTTTAACTACAAAATACACAAATAAATGAGAAAAAAAAAATCTGTTTGGCAGCCAAGAAAACGAAGGAAAACAAACATTCACTGACCAAATAGATAGAAAATAAGATGAATAGCGAGAGAAACAAAAGAACCTGTTTGAAACTTTACATGTTTTGGAATAAAATGGACCAGGTTTGCTCCGAAATACCTGATCCGGATTTCCGGATTCTACACATCCTGGCTGTGTTAAAACCCGAACCCTACTCAAAAGCTGCTTTTTTTTTTCTTTTTTTTCCTACAAGTCATGTTCAATTAGTAAATAATAATAATAATAATAATAATAATAATAAAATATTTATTAGAAGGAAATAAAATCATTTTGCTACTCACATCTTCTTTATAATTTTATATAACTTTCAATTTTTTTAAAAATATTAATAAATTATTGAATTATGCAATCAATATGCACAAAAAAAATTAAAATTTCTAAAATCATGTGTATATTATAAATATTTTATCATATAAGCAAAGCAAAGCTATGGGAGATTATAAAGAGACGATGACCCCTCATAATTTGAAAATTTTGATAAATATTTCATATATTTAATTTTTTTTAAAAAAAGTTTAGTATTATATTTTAATATTTGACTGCTTAAAATTGAATAAAAAATATATTTTTTATTTAACTTTCAAAAAGTGAGGTTTAAATTACATCACTACATGTAAAATTTTCTTTTTTTTTTTATCATACTTGTTATTATATGATTGATTATTTATATTATAATAATGTTTTTTATAAAGTATAGTTCTCTGATAATTTTGAATAGATAAGCTTATTTTAAATTTTATGTATTTTCGTAATTATAATTTTTTTATCAATTCTATTCTAATTTGAAACTCTAGTGGTAATTCTATCCTAAAAAATAATTTTAGAAAAAATGTATTAATTAAAAAGTGAAAAGACAAATTGATTTTTAAAATTATTAATTTATCATATCATATTATCATTTTAATATTTAAATTCCAATTAAAATTAATTAAACTCTTTAATTTTACAAATTTATTTAATTATTAGTACCAAATTTTGAAAAATCCAATTAATTCTTATAAAAATTTAAAGATTAAATGAATAGTATAATGTAATAAGTTTGAAAGTTTAAATTCACTTTTTTCCTTTCAAATGAATATAAAATTTACTATTATTATTATTTTTAATTTAATTTTAAAGCAGAATCATAATTAAAATTTTAAATTAAAGTATAATTGATATAAAAAATAATACAAAAAAAAATCATTGTTATCATATTTATAGCTCGGGTTTTATTGTGAGTTGGTTCAAATTAAGAAATTACTTTTTGTATTTTTGCTACCAATTTAAAAAAATCATAATTGAAGAAAAAAGTGTAAAACTAAGCTAGTGCACTATTTGGCCAAAAAAAAAAAAAATGGTACAAGCTAATTTATTTCGGTTTGGCGATTGTATATATAAGTAATAAGTTTATATGTCAAAAATACAGTTTAAATTGAAAATTTAAATATCAAAATAATTATTTAATGAGTTTATTTATCATTTATAAATAACAGTCTCAAATTTATATTTTTTATAAATAATATTTATTAATTATTCAGATAACATTCGTTAATTTTAATTATATATATATTATATTTATTTTTAATATATATAATATTATTTGAAATCTCAATTCGACTCTAGTTTGATTTCGATTAAACATTTTACATGTAATCATATATTTTTACCGATTTTAAAATCGGATTGAGTTTGAAAATATTAAGAAGAATTTGCAAAATTTAAGATAAATTTACTGGTTAAGTATTTTTTTTTTTTTAATTTGGATACAAAATGCAGATAAAATTGTCGGGTTTCAGGATATTGGGCTGAACTTTTCTGTCCGGGTCTAAGAACCCGAAATCCATTAACGATATAGCGGTGGCGGCACGTTTTGTTTTCGATCTAAAGCCCGACCCTGAAAATCCAGAAAACCTAACCCTTTGTTCTTGTAACTCAAACGATCCATTAACGAGCTCCACCTGGTTTGCACTTAGCAAGAGCTGAACCAAAAAAAAAAAAAGAGAAAACCCTAAATTCTTATGAAGAGATGAAACTCAACGCAATACAGCAGCAGCAGCAGCAGCAGCAGATGCAGCAGCACCAGCAACAGCAGCAGCTGCTGCTGCAGGAGCCTCAGGCGGTGCTTATTCAGAATCCGAACCAGTCTTCAGCGGCGGATGCGCCGCCTAAGCAGGTGGCAATGGCGATGGACAGATTGGCCCAAGCAGCTCGGCTCATTGCTGACGTAAGGCTCGGCGCTGACCGTCTCCTCGAAGCGCTGTTCATCGCAGCGCAGCCTCATCAGAGCAACAAGCCCTTGCAGCTGTTCGAAAAAGAAGACGATGCCATGCGTCAACACCTCCAAGACCTCCGCTCCGTTGGTATGTTCTGTAGGGTAGCTAAAAGTTTCACAGTTAAGTGTGAAATTAGTGGAGCATTCTTTGTTTTCCTTGCAATTCAACGAAGAAGTTGGAATTGGAAATTATTTAAACTTTCCGTAATTCTATTCAGGTACTTGATTGTTTTGTTCATGAATTTTGAATCTTCATAATTTTGCTAGGAAGGCAGCTAGAAGAGTCTGGGGTTCTCAATGATTCTCTAAGATCAAGAAGTAATTCTTGGGGCTTGCACATGCCATTGGTGTGTCCGGATGGTGCTGTTGTTGCATATGCTTGGAAACGTCAGCTTGCTGGCCAGGCTGGTGCATCAGCAGTTGATAGAACCAGGTTGGTTTCGAGATCTTTGATTTTGTTATGGCAAATGCCTATACCACTTTGGTACTCAAACCTTTGCTGTACCTACACAAGTAAGTGCAGTTGTGCAACAATTGACTTTAGAATAGTTGTATCTGTAATCATGTTTATGTTGTGGATACATTTAAAAAGTATCGAAACATATATTGTTTAGTGCCTGCATCCTTTCTGTCCTTTTTCTATTAAGTTTTAGTTCTTAATTTTACAGGTTAGCTCTCAAGGCGTTCACAGATCAGAAAAGACGATTCTTTCCCCATCTTGATGATGGACAAGATGGTCAAAGTACTGAATCAGCACCAAAGAAACATTGCAGTTCCCAAGTACTACCTGCAACTCTTCAAGAAGATCTTAGTGATTGCAAGACGCTATCGGATGTTCTAATGCGCATGGAAAAAGAAATGCCAAATTTGAAAGTTTTCACCTATGAACGACTAGATTGGTTGAAAAGAGCTTGTTCACTGCCAACTTCAGCAAATGAGAATCCTGTGGAAACATCAAAAGAGCGTACTTTTCATACTTTAAATAAGCTAAGGACTGGATCACAGGGCACTGCTACCACCAATAAGGTTGCTGTAATTGAATTGTTGTTTCCTTCTGTCTTTAGAGCTATTGTGTCATTGCATCCGGCTGGTTCTATTGATCTAGATGCAGTAGCCTTCTTTTCACCAGATGAGGTAATTTTGTTTTTGAGATTCCTCATATTTAGTTTCCCTAAACATTGGTAATGTGGTGTGATTGATTAGTTTCATTGCTCACAATATTGCCTCCAAATTCATCACTACAGCACATGAATGTTGTGTTGCAATGGATAGTTCAATAATTACTCCTGTTTGAAACTTATATTTCAGAATGCATTAAAAAAAGTTAAGCCTTGCTTTTTATAACTTGTTTGGTTGATGTGTTCTCACTGTCGTACTTTGTCATATCTACTTATTGTAGGTTAAGTTATGAGTTTGGGTGTGTGCTCAGCCAAACTAAGCAGTGACATGTAGTCTCAACATTATTGAAGTTGGTTGACTAAAGTTTAATTAGTCAAGTTGTAGCTTGATTTCTAGTTTAATGTGGCTTGTGGATCTTAATTGTTCCTAATTGTTAGCATGGAATGAAAATGATTCAAGATTAGAAAGACCACCACCAACACCAGCCTCCCACCCCCTTTCTCCTACTCTTCTCTCTCTCCTATTTTTTTTTCTTTTTTCTTCTTTTAAATGAATAAGTATCATGAGATTGGATTTGACTCATACCTCGATATTCTAGAATTGCGTGTCTTAATTGCTGAACCTACTCTTAAATTTTGGGTAGTGATGTTTTAGTCAAATTCAATACATGAAAACAGTTCCCTTGCTAATAATCCTAGTATCATGTTGTCTAGGGATATAGTCAGCAGAAGAAAGAGAAACGGTGAAGTTCCAACTGTACTAGGGTTGGTTAGTGTAAGTTAGATTACCAATTTCACTTTCTTGTTTTCCAAGAACCCTGCTTCTGTTGATTCCTTTCTAGACAATACTGCAATAATGGGATATTACAATACAACCCCAGGGAAACTAGGTCTTCAATTGAAGCTTCCTGATAATGATACATGGAAAATGAAGAAGATTACTGTTAGCGATCTTGGCAATTTGTTTGGGCCTTTGCTGGAAGCTCATTTGGCTTGGAGAACATGTTTTCATTTGTTGAGGCTTAAAGGCATTGACGAAACTAGGAATAGGGATGGCCTTCGAGTTATGGTCTAGTATCTGGATATAAAGTATACACATCAATTGGTTTTCAAGTGAATAGAAAAGAAGCTTGTGGCCAAGTAAAAATTGAAAAGAGGTTTTCTCATACAACTTAAATCCTTATTAACATGAAAGTTCGCACAATAGTTTGAACTTGGAATTCCAAGTTGTAGGCCATATTTAATCCCATAGTTATTGGACTGGAGGCTTCTAAAGTTGGGGGAAGTTCCCAATCACGTAATACTATTTCTAAGATTTGATTTACAAATGATTGGAGCTAAAATTTTGGGAATCGAATTGACTTGAAGAAACGGGGAGTTCTAATCACTTGAATCTCACATTTTGTCATGTATGAGGTCTGATATGGGCCATATGGCCTTTTGTGGTGTATATGTCACTTATTCATTTCAACTTTTTTAGTTCTGCAATAAACTAACGTGTCACAAAAAACAGTTGCATTATGTATAAATGATATGTTTATTGCTTTTACCTCACATGCTAGGCCAATTTGACATCATTATCATCTAGTAAATTATGATTGATCTGTATGTAAATGGCACTAAATAACCTCATATTTGTCGTTTATGAAGTTATATGATGTATGACCATCCCCCCTCCCCTCCTCCTCCTCCTCCTCCTCCTCTCTATAATGTAATTCACTTCAAAATGTTGTCTGTGAGACATTTACTTATAAATGCTTTTGAGTTTGTAACTTCCTTTTTACCTTGGCTCATAC
This sequence comes from Reutealis trisperma, assembly GCA_947687605.1. Classification (NCBI taxonomy): domain Eukaryota; kingdom Viridiplantae; phylum Streptophyta; class Magnoliopsida; order Malpighiales; family Euphorbiaceae; genus Reutealis; species Reutealis trisperma. The sequence continues at coordinate 2,703,277 of CANTUT010000052.1, read as the reverse complement.
TTGATTCATTATCTAATTGGTTCTCTCTTTTTGCTGCCCCTTCCTTCTACTCCGAAGGGTGTTATAGCTGCATTTTGCTGACAATTTATTCATCTTTTACACTATTGAATAGGGAGGCAGCTACATACATGCAAGAGGTTTCTCAGTTCATCATGTATTTAGACAGATCACGGTAATCATTCTTGCCTCTAATGAAACCTTTCTTGTTCGGATGGTTCTTTGGCTGATAAATTTGGACGTTTCAGTTCAAGCTAGTTTCTTTTAATGCTTTTTGCAGGAACATGCTGCAATGGCCCTTCAACATTTTCTTGGTATTGGGACTGAAACAGCACTGTATTTTCTTTTGGTATGCTCCTGATTATGGACTTCTTTTTTCAGATTGTTTCATATCTTTCATAAGCCAAATAAGTTGCTCTTCAGAGCATTCACGTTTTTTTGTTAATTTTTTTCTCTCTCGAAGCACTGGATTTGCAGCTATCAAACGCTATTTAGCAAAGTTTGCAGGTGAGAGTTGCTTCTTTTAACTTTATTAGGGGTTTATGTATTTGCTATAGAGTATGAACTCTTCAGCTGTTGATGCAGTAAGTGTGGGCGGCTACTAACAATGGACCGAGAATCATCATTATTGCTTCCTCCAGTTCATCGGCCTTATCGGCATTTTTCTCCTGTAAAAGTTTCATTAATCCCACCCATTTCGTCAACCAAGGACCAGTTCCCAGGAGCTTATCATATCGGTTGCTTTTCAGAGGACATGTAAGTTCTCACAGCATGGTTGACACCAGGATGAGAAAGGCCAAGTTAGGCGAGTGAAAATTTTCATCTAAGATTCTAGTTCACGAAAGAATGACAGAAATGTGTATTTTTCATTTAGCCAAATGTTAGCTAAGGGGTAATGTCATTGTGAAATCCATGATTTCTGGTGCTGACTTATGCAAAAAAAAAAAATAGAAGGAAAGAAAAAAAATTCCATGTTTTTCATATTTGATGTTAGTGTAGTTTGCATTGTAATTAAAATTCAATATACTGGACGACTTTTAGATGTCAATCTTGTGATTTACTAGGCGTTTTATAGATTTTCCCTTAATGACATGTAAGAAATGGCAAAATAACTGTAGCTACTGTGATATGATATAAATTTTATAATATTTGATTGATTGATATGGTATCATGGCATGTATCAGGAAAACTTTTAGTCTAAGATTTGCAAGTGTAAGACATGAAGCTGGTTTTTGAAATGACTGTTATGGCTGCAGATATGAGAGATATGTTTATGGGTGGAATCTAAGTTTGGAAAATAATAAATTTTTTAAAGATTTAGTATGCCTGACTCATAATTCCTTTCACAAATTGAAATTTACTGTCCGACCCACGAATAATAGACGAAAATATGTGCGGTATTTTTATAGGATATGTTTCTTTTATTTCATCTTGTAGATTCTCTGCAGCTAACTTGATCCAAAAATAAGATTCTCACTTTTGGTCATTTATTAGTGGTGTAATCAAATTCAATTGAGTTGATACAATGTTTATTCAAAAGTGACTTTGATTAGAAAACTGTGGACTTAAAAAAAAAATTCATTTTTGAGAGAGATTTTTCATATTCGAATTCTAACTCATCTTAATAGATACTATAGCTCTGAGTTCAAATATATAAATTATTATACTTAAAATCCAATTTAATTATAGATTATATATATGTATTTTACAAACCAAGTGTATATGGGATCCATTCCCAAGTAATGGATCCCATATAAAAGTTTAGGCACAATATGTTTTACCAAATTCATACTCAAATCAATTTTCCTAAAGGATATTACACTATAATATATATATATATATATATGGGATTCTTAAGGTTTCTAATTTTTTTTGTTCACATTAAGTTCTTAATTTTCTTTTTTTGTATTGAGAACTTTTTTACTGAAAAAATAAAACTTATGAGAAATTTATTAACAGTAATTTATAAATTATTAAAAAATTATTACTTTTTCAAAAATTACATTATTTAATATATAAAACATGAAAATAAATGAGTTTTTACCCTTTTTTTTATACAGTTTTAATAATTTTGAAAACTCGGTTGACGAAATAGGATAGATTTCAGAACGAGTTTTTCCATTCTTATCCGTTACAAGAAATCAAATGAATGGAAATACTCTCGAACTTATGTTAGGATCCAACCGTTTTTTAATACGTACCTGTAAAACTTTTCCAAGAAATTCCTATTAAAAAGTGGAAAAATTTTTGCAAGCCTTATTTCATACTTTAAAATTAATGAGTGATATGATATTTTAATTAAATTATTCTTTTATTTATTTATTTATTTATTTTTTGTCCAGTTTATGACTAAAATTCGAGAGCACGTAACTAATACTATAATATATGTAATACATGTGACTACTAGTATTCATAGTAAGCTTGATTATTTGTTAAACAACAAAACTATTAAGTGACAGCTATAATTTTATCAAGTGACAGTTATAATTGTCACAAATCAGTACTATGAACCTACAACTTAAGTAAAACCAATATAACATCACATCATTTCGATGCTACGCTGGACTAACATCTCAATCATCTCATTAAACTCATCACAAGGTTCTTACTTAACATAATATATTGAATAGCCCAAGAGATAATAACAACTAACAAATAATATAGGATTACATATACAAAGAAAAATAACAATATGGAGTACTAAATAATTAATTTACAGAATAATAGAATATTTATTAAATAATTGAATATTAATTTACACATCACTACTGAAGAATGAAAGGTTGCATAACTCAATTTGAAATATTTTCATGAGCTCATTTTACAATTTAGGAAAAATAATTTGAAGAAATGAGCATTCAACTCAATAAATTATATAGTTCCTAACATAACATGTCACTCAACAGTCATAAATGCTAATACACTATGTCAAATAGACAAACAAATAACGAAATCATACAAAAATGGAATACAATCCACAATGTCATACTAATCCTTAATATGAGGAACCGATCCCCTATCTTAACTCTCTTGGTCTAATACTATTTCTTAATCCAATACAAAGATTGCAGTCGTCCTAGTAATGTTAACCCAACTAGCAGCAACGCATAGACAATGAACAAGGCAGCAGCTATCAGACACTGGTCATAGCTCATATATCGTCATCACAAACGTAATCATATTTTTAAGTGGCACTGTATCATTCTAATCCCATCATGTTATATTAAGTTATATAATTCATAGATCTGATGGAATCCAAAACAGTTCTCTCCTAAGTGCATGATATCTGGAAGTTAAGAAAACATCTAAATTGCACAAGCTGTATCACGAGAAGATTATCAAAACACGAATGACTTAACTTTAATATCTAAAATTCTACCGAATGACTTTTAAGACTCTGCCAAAATTTTGGCAGAGTTTCCTCTATAACCAGGATATAACCATACTGTAATAAAGGAAATAAGAACCTCAAATATCATTCTCGATTCACATACACTAATCACAGCTCGACAACCCCACTCTGGGTCTCCAAATCCAACAATTACCACAATTATCTCAATTCACCAATCAAGCACAATCCCAAAAAATCATCTTTCACTTTTATTTCATTACTATCACATTATTTTATAATTTATTTCTAATATTAAAATCAGTTAAAAGTAACTTTTAAATTCATAATAATATAAGTTTATAATAAGTATTTCATTTTAATATTTAATTAAAAGCAACTTAGAAAAATATATAAATTCATAATATAAAAAAAAACTCATTATTTATATGAAATTATAAACTTTATGACATCAATTTAATTTCTTTAAAATTCCTTTACTAACTCATTATACTATCTATATATAAAACAAAATAATTCAGTAAATCAAATTCACAACTTCATTTCATTAATAATATAAAAAATTTAACTCAAAAATTTTCATAAGGAATTATATAGATTTTAAATTCATCAATTGTCATTAATAACAAAAATACAATTTATATATTCATAACTATTTTATTACCCTATTTAAGTCTGCAACCATATATATATATATATATATATATATATATATATATATATATATATATATATATATATATATATATATATATATATATATATATATATATATATATATATATATATATATATAATCCATAATTATTTTATATAACTAAATTAAATTTGTAATCATAATTTTAATTCATAATAAAATTCCATGATTTAATTAACTTCTATACTTAATCTATTGATTTGAAAATAAATATTTATACACATTAGTAATCCATAAACATATAAAATTTTATCAACAACTAATTAACCTCAATTTTTCTATAATTCATAAAATTCATAATAACTTATATCAGCCCAAATTATAGAAACTCATAATCAATCTCAATTAAATTCATGCAGTTTTATAAACTAAATTCATAATATATCATAAAATTGCAAATTCATCAGTAAACAGTCTGAAATATAAAATCCAACATAACACGACTTAAAATTAAGAAATACAGTCAAAATCAAGGATTTTGAGCTTACCCATGAGGAATCTGATCAATCTAAGCCCAAAACCATCCTTGGAACCTCAAAATGGAGCTACTGAACAGAGGTTACTAGAGCTTCACCAGTGTCGCCGCCATCCTGTAGTGCGTAGTCATGGATGGTGGTATTAGAGGTCGATGAATGCATCATTTGACTCATCTTTACACCAAAATCCCAAAAATGCATGCCACTTTCCTTCAAACCTCACCATTCACCAGGATTAAAGCTTAAAAGCTTCAATGGTCGATTTCTTTTCTGCCTCATTCCATCTCCGTCAGTCACCCATATAGATCAAGCTTGGTGTCAATTGATAGCCCGCAAAGAGAGCTTTCAAAAGAGACTAAGACCTAGGGTATTAAATAACAGTTTTATGTATCATATCGGTATAAAAATTGATGTAACAGAATCGGACTAAATCGGCTGCTGCTACCGTGAAATTTCAAAAATGATTAGCAAATTGATATAATTCAATAAGTAATGAAATGTAATATCCAAAATGCAACACATTAAATTAATTAATACTTAAATAAGCATAATTATGCCTAGAAAAATTTAATTTACATAAATAATAACAATAAATTAAATTCAAATTACATAACTAATAATAATAAATTAGGCTTATTTTATTAAGTCATGAGAGAAAAAATCATCTTATTCAAAATGAATGAGATGATAATAAAAAACTCATTCTTATTCCGAGTAAACAAAGTCAAATTAAAAAAATAAATATACTATAATATCAACTAATAGCTAACAAAAAGAGTGTCAGGGAAGATATAGATTCTCTAATCTACTATTAAACTCATTTAGAATTTATACAAAGTCATTATTTAAATTTTTGAAAATAAATATATAAAGACAAAATATAATCAAATTGTAAATTCAATTAATAATTTACACCCACAAATATAAAATTTTTACAAAAAAATGAATTTTGTAAAAAATTATCAATAATATTCTAAATATATTGAAATATAAATAATGCAAAAAAACAATATCCCAATAATTTACATTAATAAAATAGAAAAAATATAAAATAATGTCTTTTAAACAATATATTATAATTTACATTAATAAAATAAAAAATATAATAATAATATTTTTTTATTGATACGTCACGTCCATATCACTAAATAATAATCGTATTAGTGTATATCAAGTGATTTATTACTGATTTAGTACTAATTTCCATTAGTATAAATTTAACGAGTAAATAATATAACGGACTCTTAAAAACCCAGATGAAATGGCCGTTATTTAAAACCATGATCACTACACATAATATTAGAGATTCCACCTCATATTCTAGCTCCGATTTGACATATTGCAGCTCCGATTTTACAGATTGAAGCTATGAATTTACATATTGCAGTAGCTTTGACTTTATAAATTGCAGCTCTGACTCTACAGATAGCAGTTTCGAGTTCTTTTTTGCCAAGCTAAAGAAATACTCATAAGTCACTCCTGTCAGAACCGATATTCTCCAAGTCTTGATATATTTAATGATAAAGTCAAATATTTCAAAAATAATGAGAGTAATAATAAATCCATATGTTTTATCCAATGTACTCCATGTGAGGTCTTACCCGAGCACCGGCCCGCGAAGAGAGCTTTCAAAAGAGACTAAGATCTAGGGTATTAAATAATAGTTTTACGTATCATATCAGTATCATAATCGATATAATGAAATCGGACTAAATCAGCCGCCGCTATCGTAAATTGTTAAAAATGATTAGCAAACTGATATAATTCAATAAAAATGAAATGTAATGTTCAAAATGTAATATATTAAATTAATTAACACTTAAATAAGCACAATTGCACCTAAAAAGATTTAATTTACATAAATAATAATAATAAATTAAATTTAAATTACATAAGTAATAATAATAAATCAGTTTTATTTTATTAAATCATGAGAGAAAAAACCATCTTATTCAAGATGAATAAGATGATAAAAATACTCCTCCATATTCCAAATAAATAAAGTAAAATTAAAAAAATAAATTCACCAATAAAAATAGTGTCGGGAAGGATCTGAATTATTTTGTCCGCTATTAAATTCATTTAGAATTTATACAAATCCATTATTTAAATTTTTGAAAATAAATATACAAAGACAACATATAGTTAAATTGTAAATTCAATCAATAATTTACACCCACAAATAAAAAATTTATATAAAAAAAATGAATTTTATAAAAAATTATCAATAACATTATAAATATATTGAAATATAAATAATGTAAAAAATAATATCCCAATAATTTACATTAATAAAATATAACAAATATAAAATAATGTCTTTTCAATAATATATTATAATTTATATTAATAAAATAAAAAATAAAAAATATAATAATAATATTTTTTTATTGATACGTCACGTCCGTATCGCTAATAACGGTCGTATTAATGCGTATTAGGTGATTCATGATCGATTTAATACTAATTTTTATAAATATAAGTATAATAGATAAATAATGTAATAAACCCTTCTAAAATCCAGATGAAACCACCGTTATGTTATTTAAAACCATTCCAAGACCTACTAGAACAGACGTTGGAATCTGTCAGAATCACAATCGAAAAATCCTAGTGTGGAAGTCCCTCTTTCCTGCTCGTGCGTCGTTGTTGGTTGCTTGTTTTTACCGCTGCTAGTGCCACCCTAGTCGCCGATCACCGAGCTTAAGGGTGGTGGTGCCAGCCCATGCTCACTAGAAGTGAGCAGATAGAAGCCCAGCTCCGATCCCTCCCTCTCTCTCTCTCTCCCGCGCGCTCCTTACTGCCCATTCATCCCAGCATTTGATTGGTCCATTTCCAAAATGAACCAATCAAATCTGCTGTACACCCATTTCAATTTTTAATAATAATAATAAATTGAAAGTCTAAGTAACAAAACTTATTTTTAATATTTTTTTCTTAAATTTTGAAAATTCAAGGAATAATAATTTTAAGTGAATAAATAATTTAACTCTAAACATGATAAATTACAAATGATATAATTTTTGCTTTAAATATTTATTTTTCTTAAATCAACTTCTAATAACCAATAAATTTTTAAATTATCTATTTCATAATAAAATGCTTTTTCTACATTAATTTCATATTTATTAAAATTTAAATATATTCTATAATTAATGAATATATATTCTATAATTAATAATATATTTCCAAAATCCTATAAATTCAAAATTAAATGGAGTATTTTTTTTTAAAATACAAAGTAGCATATAATTTAATAATTATATTTCATACAAAAATAAAATTTTCAAAAAAATAATTCAAAATTCAAGTTACAAAAAATATAATAATTTTCTTTTTTGTTATATATGTTCTTATCTTATTGAATTAGTATATACATCTGACATAAACAAGATCTTTTCTTCAAAATAAGGAGCAAAACTATACTGTCCCCCTAAAAAAGTTCAATGTATTAGTTCTATATATATTTATAATTCATGTATTAATCCCTCAAAATAAGCCACTACCTCCGCAATCTTCCAATACTAAAAATCATGGGTTTATTTGTCTTTGATAATGGGCGTTAGGTATTTGAGGAGATCTAATCTAATTCCATAGGTGTTTTTTCATAAGTCTTGCTTGACTAAATTTAAAAATAAATAGTATTATTGTGAAAGCTAATATGTGAGAACTAATCTCACGACCTCGTTTGCCATTGATATTTTCTTGTCGTCTCCTAAAATATTTTTCTAGTTTTGCCCCTCCTACAAATTGCAGAGAATTGGAAATTTTGTGAGCTGTCCTAAACAGAGAAGAGAAGGCCACCCACGTGGCCACGCATTGATCAGCCATAATAATTAGGCGTAAATCCTAATAGCTCTCACATCTGTTCTGTTACGTTTATATAATATGGTTGCACGGATAATAACAACAAATCAATGATGGCATAAAAGCATGCCATCTCATCAACTGAAAATGACCTCCACCTACCCCATCAGAATCAGATTTTCACCTCCATAAGTGAAAAATTGGCCCCCCACTAATGTCAGGCAGGGCACGTGTCATGTTTAGGCCTCCTTTTTGCTCAGGCAACCAACCCAATCCATGGTTTTCGTTTTCCAATCTTTGCCTTCCTGCCACTAGGCATGGGCCCCTTTTATGGGAATTAATTGCCTACTCAGGCGCGACCCACGACCTTTTGTAAGGATATCCTTGGGCCTCCATCAATGAACAGGCGTGTGACCACCACAAACAATCTGCCAGCTGCTGCCGAATGCTTGTGTAATATTACAATTACCACTTAATACTTATTAAACTGACCATCCCATCATAAATGACAACACAAAAAATTATACTAATTTTTTCAATTTTTATATAAACTCTACGTGAATAATATTATTTAGTAGCATTTATCTCTTTTCATATACTAAAAAAAAATAAATAAACAGCATAAAAAATCTATATGCTGATTTTATTACATTCTAACAAGATCAAATTAGAAAAATAAAACAAATCAAGGATTTTTTATAAAAATAAATAGAGTTCTACAATTATTATATAAATATTAGTTAATTTACTATCGTTATCAAAGCAAAAAAATATAAAATAAAATAAAAATATTTTTGCACAAATATATTACCCCTCAGAAAATAAATAAAGACGTGTAATTTTTGTTAATATTAATGCTAATGTTAGATGGTTAGTTAAGCGAGAATCAGAAAGCTGACTGTATAGAAATTGGACTGACATGCTCTAAGCATACTTCCACATTATCATCCAAGTGTGACATTAAATGTAAAATGACGAAAATAACTTATTCTCTCACTTCTTTCTCTCCTCTACCCTTACTCCTCTCTCGTGTGCTTATACCATATATCCCAAACCTCCAACCTCCAATCAATCCCATCGTCTCCGCCACCACAACCACCATCAGACTTCCCCTCCTTCCCTTCACCACCGCCAACAGCAGCAGCAGCAGAAACCTGAAGTTAATAAAACCAAAACCGCAATTGTAATTGTAGACCCCGAGATTCTTTTAATTTTTCCTTAATTGTTTTCCTCTCAATGCCTATCAATCCGATGACCCAATACAGACACAAAACTCTGATCGTTTCAATTTAGGGTTTGGAAAAAAAAAAGTGAAGAGCAGAAAAAGAAGAAGAAGAAATCAACGAACAAGACCTTTCTTACTTATTCACATGGTAGCTGCAACTTAAACCAAAAAATGCCTTCGGAAGTGAAGAAGCCAAGGTTAAGCAGTAACCCATATCTGATTTGCGGCATCGACAAGTACTCTAGATTGCAAACGTACCACAAGTGCGGTCTCCAGGCAATCAAGGCTAAAAACGGCGGGACCCTTAGTGGCCTACCTTAAAAATTCTCCTCCCTCCTATCTAACATGTTCTAACCATATCTCTTGTGAAAAGAAAAGCTCTAGAAAACAAGCAAAAGCATTGAGATAAATGATTTTTTATAATTCAGCAACTGATCAGATAAAAAAAATAATCCAAACACTAAAATAAAATATTTTAAAAAGTACAAATATCAACGTAATTATTATATTTTTCTGAAATACAATTCAAATAGTAAGATTTCAAGCACTCTTTAACAATCTTGAATATTCTCACCCTGATTGAGAGTACATAAGAGAGAAGAAAGCAATGCAAAATAAAGAAAGCATTTTATTATATAATAACTGAAATCAAATTATTGTCCTTAATTATTTTTTTTTTCAAAAAGAAAAAAAATTATATGGGGTTGAATAGTTAACTTTCAAAGTCATTCCTTCATTTTCCTCGCATTTGTAGAAAACTTTTTTGTGGGCCCTATTCCACTTTCTACCCTCATTTTCTCCACCCTTTATTTTCCTTACTCCCTCCCCCACTCTGAAAAAAAAAAGAAGGGAAAATATCCTTTTATTTTCTTTTGCCTATTCTTTTATTCCTTCACTTTCCAAGTTCTCTTAGGTTATCATTCATGATATCTATAAGTCAATAACACATGCTTGTAAAAATTTTACCAAACACCTTGTTTGAGCTGAATTAATGTGTCAAGACTAGTAACACCACTTAATAATCAATAGTATTATTTGCATTTCAACCATAAATACTATCTAGGGAATAGTCATGACCAGACCAAATAGAGTTTCATTTATCCACAGTGGCAAGAGAATAGGGCAGCTAAAATTTGGTTGAACAAAGAATCAAGATACAGAAAATGCCAGAAATTGAAGAGTATGTATAGTTGATCCTAGTCCTTTGCTTGGAAAAGATATATTAGGTGGTCCATAAATGGTGATGGGAACATTTCAACAAATGGCAATTTCTTCACAGTGAAGGATGAGCATAAATGCAACTGAGAATATAACCAATCTACTATTTGGCTGAATGGTTGTGTCTCTACCTCGTACTAAAGAAGGTTAGGATTTAACCCCGTCCCCTCTTAAGAATTTTTCGATGTACCAAAAAAAAAAAGGAAGAGCATAATTGCATAAATGCAAATGAGAATATAATCAATATAATATTGGTTAAAAATGCAAACCGGAAGTCACTGAGGTCCAAATAAAACATAACAGTGGAAGAATGCAACAGTACTTTTTGATGAAACTCAAGAATAGAATCAAGAAATAATCAACAAGTTCAATTTCATCATTGTTTTCTATCTACATCACCAATAGCTCATAAAACCTTACAACTAAAAATTCAAAGACTACATGAGACCTCTTAAAGATCCGGAATGCATAATCCACCACAAAAGCATTGACAACACAACATAAATGTTGACAATGAATTCTAGCACAGAAACAACACTGTAAATACAAACATAATATCTACACCTACCACAAGAACACTTGTTGAAGAAAGGCAATGACAAACCTCTTTTACCTACCATCCACAGAAGTAAAAGACTCTGCGAAGCCAGTTGGCCTTGCCGGGATACTACCCTTGCTGTCTTCTAGGTCCACATAACTGAAGTCTTTTCCTTCTGCTTCCTGCCAGCCCTTCACCATTTGGTTAAGTGGGAGGCTATAATCAATACCGCAATATTCTTCTGTGTCATCATCCAAAGGTTTCCATTTTTCAACAAGTGGAGCTAATACATTCACAGCATGACTCATATCTGGCCTTTGGCTGGGCTCTCTAGCTGTGCAGTGCCCAGCAAGTTCGGCAATGATAGAGATGCTCTCAAATGTTTCATCTTTCACGTCAAGGGCAGGGTCAATGGCAGCCCTGAGTTTCTGCTTATCAGATTTTATATGCCAAAACCATGCAGCCAAGTACTGACTTTCCTCTGGCCTGTCCTCATCGAGTGCCATTAACCCAGTCAACAGCTCCATTAACACAACTCCAAAACTAAAGACATCAGCCTTGGTTGTGATTTTTCCAGTCACTGCAACAATGGGTGTAAACCAGTGTCACTAGATAGTGGCATATCTCAAGCAGAACAAAAGAAGTTGAAATTATACTCATCTAGCATTGTAAATAATAAAAGAATCTAATTCTGAACAATAGCCTCTTTTGACTAATAGATTAGGTAACCTTTTCCATGGAGTTTCATTTTCTATTGAATCAAAATCAAAGGTTGCAATTTTTTAATCAAGATTATTATATATCTGAACTTGGACATGAAATTTTCACTGCAATCAAAATTTAAAATCTACATTATCAATTTTCTCTTGAAACTATTCTGAACTGCCACATGAGATAAAAACTTATTACAATTTTAGAATATTTGTGAATCACCAATCACATTAAACATAAATCCAAGTTTTTTAAAAAAATGGCAGGTAATATAATCAAAGAATCATGGAATTAATCAGATGATCCTCTTGAAGCCATATCCTTATCAGATTATCAACTCAATCTCCATAAACTAATATGGATCAAACATATTGATTAGCAACACTCAGATTCAAACAAAATCATTAGAGATTTCATGGAAAAAAAAAAGGGTGAATTTTTTTTTGTAAATTATATATCACTTCAGCTATTACATAGCAACTGCATCAAATCCAGAGAATGCAGAATAGAATGCTTACCAGCATATTCTGGCGCCAAGTATCCAAAAGTCCCAGCAAGCCTCGTCACCACAGATTTCTCGCCATCAGGAGCAAGTTTCACCAATCCAAAATCTGCAACTTTTGCCCTGAAATCATCACCAAGCAAGATATTTGATGATTTAAGATCTCTGTGTATGAAGCTTCTGTGAGCTAAATTATGAAGATACTCCACTCCTCTAGCAACATCCAAGGCAATATTTAGCCTCCTCTTCCAAGAAAGAGGCTCCAATTTCAGGCTTTTCCAGTGGAAAAGATGCTTACTGAGAGCTCCTTGAGGCATATACTCATAAACAAGAATTCTCTCATTGCCTTCAATTGAATAACCCAAAAGTGATACCAAATGACGGTGTCGAACCTTTGAAAGAACAGCAATCTCAACCTGGAATTCATCTAAGGCTTTGTTGCTGATCACACCAGCCTCCATTCTTTTTACTGCTATTTTTGTACCATCATGTAATTCTCCTTTATAAACCACTCCAAAACCACCACGTCCAAGCTCATTTTCTGAGGCAAAATTCCTTGTAACATTTCGAAGAACTTGAACTGATATAACCAGCTTTCCTGCTTCAATGACATGAGACTCACCAATACCACTACTATTTCTACTTGCAGAACCACTCCCTGTTACAGTAGAAGTACTTCCATTGGTGTGATTAGCAACAACAATCTTAACCACGTTATCTGGATCAGATGGATCTCTTGGGTGAATGACTAAAGAACTTGGGGCCTGGAAGGTGTCTTTTCTCTTCTTACAATAGTAAATGGATAAAGGAATGATCAGAAAACCAACAACTGCAACGCTTGCAACTGGAGCTACTATTGTAACAAAAGTAGACCTCTTTGTACTTTTCTGTTTTGTTGATTCAACAAAAGAACCTGTGCCTTTGGTTTGTGAAGAGGGGGCGTCTGGTGAATCTGAACTACCAGAAGATGGATTGTTATTAGGTGATGGGGTGTCTGGTTTGGACTTATCACCAGTTAATAGAGGATTCCCAGCAATAACCACATCCACTGTTCTGGAGAATTTTGGAACTGGAGGGTAAATGTTGTTATCACTAAGATCCAAAGTTTTCAAAGAAGTCAAGTTAGTCCAGTTTGTTGGAACTTGACCACTAAGATTGTTTCCCCCAAGTTTAATTTGATGAAGAGAAGCTAAATTTGCAACAGAAGGACTCAAGGTACCACTAAGGTTAAAATTAGACAAAGCAATGGAATACACTTTACTAGAAACACAAGAAACTCCCATCCATGAAGAACATGGATCATTATCAGTCCATGAAGAAGCAAGTCTTTCAGGATAATTTAACCCATCAAGAAACTCTAGAAGTGCCATAACTTCCGGAGCACAAGCAGCCCCTGCAGTGGATTGACAAAAAGGATTTGAAGTACAAGACACCTTAGCTGCCTTAAACTTTGGAATTGGACCCATTAATTGATTATTGTTCAAATCCAAATGCTCCAATGGCATATTTGCCAAACTATTAGGAACTAATCCAACAAGTCTATTACCATTAAGATTGAGATCCTTCAAAAGAGCCAAATTACCAATGCTCTCTGGAATTTTACCTGTAAACTGGTTCCCATGAAGCCAAAGAACACTTACTGATTCCATTGTTGCCACCAAATCAATTGTACCACTCAATCCGCCACCTTTCTGATCATTTAGCCATAGATTTTGTAGAGATGTGCTACCATTAAAGCTGAGAGGGATTTCACCAGACAAATTATTGCCTGAAAGTTTCAGATTTTGCAGAGATAACAAATTCCCCAAAAAATCTGGCAATGGACCAACCAAATTGCAATTCATACAAGAAAGATTAGTCAATTGTGAAGAATTTTGCAACACTTCAGGGAACGTCCACCCTGTAGTGGCATTGAAAGGGTTATCATCCAATGCCAAGACTTGCAAATTTTCTAAACCAGCAAAAAAATCAAATGGGATAGAATCAAACTGATTATAATCCAAATAAGCATATTTTAGTTTCGATAACCCGCTGAAGGTTGGCAAAGGCCCAGTGAACTGGTTCCTCTGGAGGCCTAAATTTTCAAGCATGACAAGCTGGTTGAGGTTTTGAGGCAAAGGGCCCTTCAAGCTCATATTTTGCACCTGAATCTGAGAGACCTTTGAACCAACACAGTGAACATGCTTCCAAGATTGGCCACATGGGTCATCACCATTGGCAGGCCACTCCAAGAGCTCTGGGTTCTCTAACCCATCTCTAAATGCTTTGAGAATAGCTAAGTCATTGGGATCTGTGTCACTGTAAACCAAAGAAATAAGACAAAGCAGTGATAAAACAAGCTTTATGTGACTGTTTCTCATGGCAGCAGATCTATAGCATTTTGCTTCATCAAGAACCATTTCTAACCCGGCAAGAAAGAGAAAAAAAGCTTCATTTTAGCATCAATTGCCGGTTCTTGAAATACCCATCTCAAATCTTGCATGGAAAAAGCCAAAATCAAAGACAAGACTCAAAATTTAGACTGCATGGAGTTGTCTGCACACTGTAAAGCTAGTGTGGTGAACAGAGGAAAATAAATATTTAAGCTTCAAAAGGCCAAGGAGAAACACTGAGACAGAGGCCAGTGGAGTTGAATTTTTGAAGAACGAAATCAAAGAAACGAAAACGAAGAATTGAAGAAGGAGAAAAAGATGAAATGTGGGAAAGTTCAAACCAGAAAGAAAATGGAGAAATTGGCCGTACAATATATTGTTCTGGAAAGTAATTTGCCACACATGGCACTTGCAGAACTATCTATTTTCTCTCTCTCTAACATCAGTAATCCCACGAAAGGCTATTTTTGTCTTTCTAATATTTTAGATTGTATTGGCATGCAGCGGGGATTATTAATTAATTTTTTTTATTATTATGCCAAAATGAAAGTTATTATTATTTTTAAATTATATTTTATTTTATTTTAAAATTTTACATATATATATATATATATATTAACTAATTATTACTTCACATTGTCCTACTTTGATGTAATGAATAATAGTGTAACATGGTGTTTGGTTATGTTATTTAACTTAAAATTTATAGTCAATATAATAAATTTTTAAATAATTTCATATTTTAAAAATTATATTATTTAGCACTTAAAATTTCAGCATTGAATTTTTAATTTTATAAAAAATATCACCTAAATATATAAATATATTTTTCAAAGAGTTTTTTTAGAATATAAAGAAATTAAATTATTTACTCCTTAGTAAAAATAATATTTCTAAGTCAAATTAAATTAAGATACAATTATATTGCTAAATCAAATTGTGATAACATTATAATAAAATATTTATTTTCTCATCTGCATAAATTTTCAATGTATATCAATTGGAATTTCATCTATATATTCATATGACTTGACAATTTTAGAATATGAATAATAATAATAATAATATGGATTCGATGTTCAATATATTTCCAACATGAGAATCAAAACAATAATAATTTTTTACAAGGTTATTAAAAAAATGGAAAAAGTGGTGTGATGATGGATAAAGAAGGAATATAAAGATCAGATTTTGCGTGTCATTAAATTAAAAAGAAAATAATAATAATTAATAGATAGAAAGATAAGATTTGAATCACAATATTATAAATAAAAAAAATAAAAAAAAATGTGAATGCGTGCCATTCAAAAATTACGAAAATAATCAAGTTTATGGTAAACGGTCGCTCCTAATTGGACTTAACAGCACTGTAAAATTATCAAGATATCATCAGCTTAAAACTCTCTTTTTTTTAATAAAAAAAAAATTCACCACCACCAAAATTGAATTGTGATACTCAAATTTTAAATTAAATAAAACTTGATTATTCACTTATTTGGATTAAGGGAAATTCTTAAGTAACTTAAATCTATCACGTCATTTTTGTTGATTAATGGTATCAAATCACTCATAAGTTATAACATCATTAATCGATGTTATTTATTTATATTGGATTTGTTTATAGGTGGTCATAAAATTATAATAAATTATTATTATATTTTTGAATTTTATTATTTATCTTGTAATTATGATATTAAAAAAAGAGCTTTATATTATAGTGTAGTATATTTGCATATATTACATAAAGGAAAAAATATTTGATAATAGTATTATATTAAATATATAATTTATAAAATAAATCATAAGTATTATATGATAAAAATATATATATATTTTTCAAAAATTATATTGCTAAAAAAAATTTAAATAACGTTAGAGGATACAAAAAAAAGGGTTAATTACAAAAAAAAAAAAAAAAAAATTGGTGAAAATTGCACATTTGGCATTTTTTTTTTTTGACAATTTATGTTACAAACATTAAAAGTTTTGCAAATTAGATCACGTGAATAAAATCTGGCCATATATCTTATGGTCGGAGCTGACATGATATTAACTTAATAATATATTATACTATCAATAAATTAAGTAATGCCACATCAGTAGTTTAATGATGAAAAAAATTCTCAAAAAAATAAAAATAGAAACCCACTAAATTCCCTCATTAAGATAAATCTCTCTCTTTCTGCATCTTCATCCATTTTCTTTCTTAAATCTCTTTCAATAGAAACCTTTCAAAGACCAACACATACAAGACATGAAAAACAACGATTTTTTTATCTCTTTCAAAACACACCATTTTCATGAATAATGGGTTTCCTTTGATGCCGAGATGCCATTGATACACCAAATTAAAAACGATACCATGATTAAAATATAACCAAGAAAATGTTGAAATCTTCACTTTACTATAACCAAAAATACTTAAATTGATTGATTTGCATTTAAAAACTGCTAAAAATAATTTATATGGAACAAAATTACAGAAAATTACATAGCAAATAGCTTGAGATCTTTTCCAATGGAAATGAGATCTGCATTATGATCAAAACAATAGACATGCACTCTATTTCCAAAACTTCCAACATCAAAAATAGCTACATATCTCTTAGCATTTCTTAAATTTGGCAACACTTTTCAATTATTAAACTCACACTCTTCCAAAACGGCCATTGGATACCAACTAGGCATGAGAAAGAAAACAAACACAATTAAGAGAAGCGGGATTGAAATCACTAAGAGAATGCTCCGGTACCTATGGATCTTATCAGACAAGGACTCATGACGAGATATTAGGCATTTCATCATCTTCTCATATGGCATTTAGTGGAGTAGGTGGTGATGATGGTCAGAGTGGGTAGGAGAAGTAGCAGTTGCAGCAATGTTGTGTCAGATAGAAGCACTGATTTCAGGAAGTTCGACAAAAGAAGGGGAACGGTAGCAGATTTGGCAATTAAAAGTGCTGGCCATGGCCATTTATGTTGTAATATCCCAACCCGATATAGAACATATGTACAGTATATATGTGAAGATATTCAATTGGTATCGTAATACGTGCTCAAATTGAAAATAAATATTTTCAAATATTCAAATAAATTGAATATAAATGTTTTAAAATAATAATTTTATATGAAAATATTTTTCTTATTGTTATAATTATATTAACTTTCAAAATTATAGATATTTATGAATTTTCATCTGAATATTGATATTGATATTAATATTTATTTATATGAATTCATATTAATATTTGATATTATATATATGATTTATAAATATTGTTATATGAGTATTTAAAATAGTAGAAAATTATTTCAAATTTAAAATTGATATTTGAAAGGATATTGATTTATTATATTATTATGTTAATATTTTTAAGAGAATATTTTATTAAATGAATTATTGATTTATTATTTACCAAATTGATAAAATTTTAAATTAAAGAAATTGGAATTTTATTATAAAATATAGAAATTTATGTAATTAATATTTGAAGTTATATATTATGATTTTTATTTTATAATTATTGGATAATATGATGAAATTAATATTTTGGTTAAAATTATTGTTTTAGAACTTATATGATAAATATTATTATTATTATTGTTATTATTATTATTATTCTTATTAAAGTTATTAAAGTTAGTATATATATATATATATATGAAAAAAAAAAGAAATTAAACTAAAGTCGATACAGCCCTTGAAAACGGGCAGTGGAAGGAAATAGAAACAAAGAGAGTCAGCAGAGAAAATGGACAGAGGCAGAGAGAGAGAGAGCGCGCAAGGGACTGCACACCGGACTGCAGGAGGAAGAGCGCCCGCCGCCCAGTCGAATGCCACCTTGTCCATCGCCAGCCGCCTCCCAACGGTGGTGCATGCCCCCTCTAAAGGTTCGCGGCTGAAACTTCTAGGCCATTTTTTGATGACTTTCTGATATCCGTTTTTAATGAAATTGGTATGGTTGAATCCCTTGTGATTCCAACTTCAATTTGGTATATTGTTTACTAATTTTAGATAACCTTTTTATTGATCGGAATCTGGAGACATCAATGGCTGCCGATGCCATTTCTGCCTGTTTTTCGATGGACTACAGGAAACAAAAGTTATATTCGGACTTCTCACATCATAAGCTAACCGATGATATCTTCGAATCATGATTTGGTCGTCATCGAAATTTTCCGGCGACCTCTGAAATCGACAAATTCGGACAGAAGCTCTGGCTCATTAAATCGAGCCATATGGTATAAATCTCGACTTCTAATTGTGTATAGATAGTGAATTATGATTTTATTTGTAAGAATTTAGGTAAATAGTTTATTGGAATTCAGTGATTAAATGAGATAATTGAATTGACTTAATTGTTATTTATATGATTATTGAGTATTGTTGGTGATTAAATTGAAAGATTGAAGTGAAATGTTGAGATTAGAATTGATTTAATTGAATTGAATTATTTGGAAGAATGAAGTGAGATGCGAATATTGGTATTGATTGAATTGAATTAGTGGTTATTAGCTTGATAATGAGGAATGAAATGGGTGGATGGGATTAGTGTATTGAAGATCCGAGTTAGACCATTTAATTATGATATTGTGGATAATTCAAATTTATGAAAATGTTGGTGGAAATTGCTTAATCGATTTTACTTGAATAATATGAAGATTGAAATGTGAAATTGGAAGAAAAGGGAACTATTCTTTTAAGTGAGCTATTGGAAAACAACTAGAGAAATGTTAAGTTTAGTAGTAAGTATAGGTATAGAATATCTTAACTTTAAGAATGCTAAGTTGTGAATAAGATAGAATTGTTAATAACTTAAACTAAATTAAGTAATGTGATAATGAGGAAGTGATTGATATATGATTGAAATGCAATGTGTAGAGTCTAATAACAAGGGCAAGGATATTGGGTAAAAGTGTGAAGAGCACTATTCGTATCAGTGTCAAACGTACATAGGAGCAAAAGAGTCTAAGGTGAGTACTTAACAATATAATATGTTTCGTGTTATTTGCTTGAAAACCTTATTGCTAAAAGTATGCCAACTCCTTGATAAGTTGAATTGCTCATTGATATTGAATCATCTGTTATAATGTTTCTTGATTCATTGATAAGCTTGAATTGTTTATTAAACATTCTTGATTTCTTGATAAGCTTAGTTTGCTTATTGAATATTAAACTGTTGATATGATACTTTCTTAATTATTGAGCTAAAGTGAATCAAACATTTCTTTATAGCACTTGGCCAAATGAGTCTATATTGTTTTGATCTTATAATGTGATAAATGATGAGAACCTAATTGTTATTGATATATTATTCATTGAATTATTTAATGGATGGAAAGTAAAAACGTTATAATGATACCGTGATAAGCAGAATACCCCTCTGATGTAGGACAATACATTAGACATTGTGCACAATTATAATGGACCTGCAGATAGGGTAAAGATTATCCGAACCTTAGCTGGGAAGGGTTTAAGGTTTCCAGTATGTATGACCTGATCAGTTGTACGTGTGATGAGGTATATTGGAGTGAGCAAGGCGTATGCCGCCACTCGATTGATTATGGGGGAAACACACCATTTTCATAAAAGGAATTATTCTGTTAAAGATATAATATCTGTGATATATATATATATATATATATATATATATATATATATATATATATATATATATATATATATATATATATATATATATATATATATATATATATATGGAAAAATTGTTCCATAAGAATATTCTCTGACCAACTTTACTATATTGCTATAAGGAATCACCATTAAATTTCACATTATTTGTTTAACCAGTATTGTATTATTATGGACTCACTGAGTTTTGTTTCATATTATAGTGGTTTAAACTTTTCAGGTACAGACAATGAGTTAGCAAAGTAAAAGTCCCAAGCCCATCATTCTCTTGGAAACTGTTCTGTTAAATTCCGATATTGTAAGTTAGAGCTCCATGGTTATTGAAAGTTATAGGGTCTATATGTAACATGAATGGTTATTAAAGGATTTAACATTAATATGTTATAGGATGTTTGTATAATATGATTTGTATCATAATCGTTATTGTAATGATGTATGAACTATTGAACATTGAGTTAATGACATGAAATGAAATTTTAAAGGTTTTACAAGTTATGTGTGTAAATGATATTATAAGTGGAAATGATAGCAGGTAATGGGTAACAAGGAAATATGATTAGGTTACGATTTTGAGATATGGTTTAATATAATGAATGTTAATTGATTACGAGTGAAATGGGTTTTACGGGTTTTCGGTGTCCTTATGGCCACCCATGCCCTAGGACCGTCATGACTTAAAAAGGTGGGTTGTGACATATGTAATGGATCCAGCTCTCCTTCTTTAGTTTAGTTTACTTTTTTTTTCTTTTAATTATGGAGCAGAACGGGTTGTTTTATTAATGTCTATAATATATTATTAAATTAATATCACATCAACTCTAGCCATCATACATATGGCCGGACTCTGTTCACGTGATCCAATTTGTAAAAATTTTAATGTCTATAACCTGAATTGCCAAAAAAATAGTTTGTGTTAATTGTGCAATTTTTGCTAGAGTTAGTCATTTTTTTGTAATTAACCCAAAAAAATATTATCAT
Organism: Reutealis trisperma; assembly: GCA_947687605.1. NCBI lineage: Eukaryota > Viridiplantae > Streptophyta > Magnoliopsida > Malpighiales > Euphorbiaceae > Reutealis > Reutealis trisperma. The sequence goes on along the minus strand of CANTUT010000052.1, from coordinate 2,681,755 downwards.
GTGTTATAATTGTCATTGTTATTATTATTAAAAGTATATTATATTTATTCTTATTCTTATATATATATGTGTGTGTATGTGTGTATTAAAACTTTGGTTGGCTCGATTTGAACTGAGTTTTTTTTGCCAATAACCAAACCGAATGAAAATTCAATTTGGTTTGTAATATTTAAAATGGAACCAAACCAAATTGATGTGCTAAAAAATCAAACTAAATCGAACCGAACCAGTCAGTTTGATTTGATTTTTTGATTTTGATTCCGTTTTGCTCACTCCTACTTATGTGTGTGAGAATTATTATTTTAAATATATATATATATAGTGTATAATCAAGGTAATATTTTTTTTTATTAATAGTATGAGATAATTTATTTACCTTTTATTTTTTAAACTATATTAATGATTATTCATAAATAATTAAATTATTTTTTAAAATATATTAAATTGTATTTGTAGGCGTAATATAGTGGTATTACATCTGTGGACTATATAATAAATCTTGATTGCAATCTCTCACACCCCTAATGCTAAAAAAAAATAATAAATTGATAAAAAAATTATATTATAATGAAAAATGAGGAAATCAAATAGAAGATTCTCACAATAACATCTTTTAATTAAAAGTCCAAATAAATTTCAATTTTGCTTTTCTTCTTCGATAAATTACTATTTAGTTCTTAAATTTTTGCGGAAATAACACTAAGATTCTCATATTTTGAGAAAAACTAATAGTTGCATCCTCATATTTTTATTCCATTAAATATTTTAGTCATTTCATCTAAATTTTTGTGTTTTTATAAAATAAAAATAAAAATAAAAATTTATTGCCAATATACCCTATCCCTATCCTCTACCACCCATTCTCTCAAAATTCTACCTCCGCATATCCTTACTCTACTTTTTGGCTGGGCAGTCTCATCAAAGCAATATATCTTTCACCCAAACCTTCACCAGCCTTCCCCGGCCTTCACATATCACAAGCTTGCACACTATCCATAACCATTTCTTTCTTTATCTCAAAAGCACAAATTCATATTCCTTCACTGGGTTTGTGTAAACGTTTTGAATATTTTTGTGGAGATGGTGATTGGAGGTAAATTAAAAAAGGGAGCTGTAAGGAAAGGTGGAGGTCTGAAAAAGAAGCTCACTTCTAGGTCTTTCAAAGCAGGTTTGTAGTTTCCCATTGGTATAATTGGACGTTACTTGAAGAAGTTCAAATCGTCATCTCACCATAGCCCAAATCGCTATAGCTAAAACTATCACTGCTGTCACTCTTTTAAATTACTCTCTCTCTCTCTCTCTCTCTTTAAAGTACTATTTTCCTTTTTTACTATCCCCTCTTCTTTAGTTTTGATCATCTACTATCAACGGCGTGATTGGATATGGGCTTTAGGTTGGATCTGGGTTGGCAGCGATTGTGATGATTTAGACAACAGCGATGACGAGGAATTCAGAGCTGATGGAATTTCTATTTTTTGGGTATTTGATTTTCTAGAAATCAATTGATAGGAATTTAATTGTGATAAAAAAAAAAAAAAAAAAAGATTGAAATTTTGTGATGGAAGTGTATTGATAGTGAGGTATTATGGAAATTCAACTATTGTGTGTGTGTTATAAACTAAACTATTATTTTGCAAAGGAAAATTCTAAATTATATAATTAAATTTTTTTAATCATTTCTTACTTTATTTGGTTTCCTATGTTGATTTATAATTTGGAAATACAATAAATTAACCAATTAAATAGAAATCTAATTGATATTTAAACTTAATTCATCAAGAAAATTGGCTGCTAAAATTTGAGAGTTAATTTTTTTTTAATGGTGGAAAGGAAAAATTTAAGAGAAAAAGAAGGGTATTTTAGTCTTTTCATTATATTTAATAGTAAAAATATATGGAAGGACCAAAATGTTTGATGAAATAAAAATGTAAGAATCCAATCATTAGTTTATTAAAATACAGGGACTTTAGTGTTATTTTTGCTAAAATTTATGGACTAAATAACAATTTATCCTTTTTTTTTTTTAAGTTTTGCTACTATTTATTTTTTTTAGTTAATATTACAAAGTCCCATCACCTAGAGTAAAAGAATTCAGGCAATATACACAAATATACACGTTTGTGAATTTCTTTCAAATTATTAATGTTAATTTTGTTTCAATATAAAGAAATGCAATGCAATGAGAAATTCTAGTAGTAGTAGATTTTGAGGGGTTTTTGCATACACTTTTTGCTTATATGAGCTTAGAAAAATAAGAAAATAAAACCATGAAGATATGTTTATTAATTAAATTAACATGATTATAATAAGCTATAGAACTAGAGAAGGAGAGTGACTTGTGATTAAAAAATAAAGTTTAGTTAAATGTTGTGCTTAATCTTGTAAAAATAAATGAAGCTAAGGGTAGATTGATAAGGATATGATAAGAGCACTTGTGTCAAAATTTAAAAGCAATTAAACAAGTGAAAAAAATAGGAAATGTCATTTCCATTAAAATAATGTTTGAAAAAAGTATGTTTGTCGGTGGAGAATTTAGTATAAAAGATTGAATTCATTGCATGGGTGCACTAAATTCTATGGTTATGAATTAGATAAATTTAGGTTGAAATTGAAGGATAGTATATAGTATTTATATTATTATTATTATTGTTAATATATGGTCCTCCTCCTAACAACCATCAAAATCAATCAATTCAGCCAAACACAAATACACATGGGATGATAATATTAATGTCAAGCAAAACTTAACTTTTTATACATTTTAGCAAAAATCACCTTTTGGAAACTTTACAGTAAATACTTATTAGTAATTTACAATTCTTTTGGTATATGAGATTGCTCATTATATGCTTGGAAAATTAAGCTATATTTTTAGGCTAATTACGTGTCCAACGAAAACTTTCTTATGTATAATTTAATTAATATAGATTATAAATATTCAAATAATTTTTCATTTATACTTAATATAAAAATTATACGCTTAATATTTGCTTTTCTAAAAAGGAAAAAAAAAATACTTTTGCAAAAAGTACTTTTTTAAATGTTATTGAATAAAAATCAGATTGGAAATAATATTAAATTATTTTCTATTTTTATTATGACATATTAAATTTATTTTAAAAATAATTTTTAATAATATCATGTATTAAAATTTTCAATAATTTTTTTGACATCAATTTAAATTAAATTAATGTTTTTGCAAATCTATTTGCAATGTCAATAAACTTAATTTATTTATAGCAAATAAATTCTAAGATCTCATTGTATACTTTTACCCAATGAATAAACAAAATTCCATGCTAATTTTCTATAAAAATAATTATATTATGCCAATCAAACACGAGATGACAAAAATATTTTAATATCATACATTACGTAGCTTGTCTGTATTGTACCAATCATTAGCCTTTAGCTAACCTTAACCTGTACCATAACACCAACAATGGTGCGGCATATGTGTTTGTTAGTATTAATTTTTTTTAATAAATAAATTTATCCTAAATTTTATGTAATTTTATAATTATATCTTTTTTTTAATCAATTCTACTCTAATTTCAAAACTTAATTATAATTCTTACCCAAGTCGTAATTGTTTAAAAAAAATGTATTAATTAAAAGACTCAAAAAATCAAAATAATCTTTAAATTTATTATATCATATTATCAATTTAAATTTTAAATTTCGATTGACGTTACTTGAACTATTTAATTTTGATTAAATCATTATTTTGATTATTAATATTTTATCAAATTTACAAAGTTAAAAAATTTAATTAATTTTATTAAAATTTAAAAATTAAATTAATAATATGAGATAATAAATTCTAAATTTAATTTTCCTTTTTTTTGAAATTAATATAAAAATATTGCTATTATTATTATTTTTAATTTAACTATATGATAGAATTGAATTAAGTTTTGAAATTAAGGTATAGTTGACGTAAAATAAATAAAATGGTATAATTGCGAAACCACTCAAAGTTAAGGGTAAATTTATTCACTAAGCCTAATTTTTTTATATGTAGTTTATTGAGTACTTATTTTGTGTATTTTAAAATTTTAGAAATCTATTTTTCAAATTTATATTTTAAATAATTAAATAAAATTTATTGATTAGATTAATAATTATATTTAAAAATATATATAATATAAATAAAAATCAAAGCTACTAAATATAAAAAAAAAATTAGATTATTTGTAAACCAGAGAAAAAATAAAATCTTAATTATTGTATTTTATTTTCAATTTTGAAGCATATCAAACATGTTCTAATTAATTCCAAAATTTATTTTTCTTGTTTAAACTAGAAAATTTGGTGAAGATTTTTTAAAGTATTTTTTGTTGAGCCATTAAATTATACGTAGGAGTTGGAAAGTTTGGTGAAGCTGTGGCGGTGCAAAGGTAAGCTTTTGATTGGGGGGTTTGAAAGCAATATAGACAAAAATGGGGTCCCATTCCCATATCTTATGCTAAACTACTTTTTGTCTGCAAGTGATAATTTGTTCTTATTGGGGGCTTCAGTCCAAAGGGTCAAAAGGAGTGCGCTGCCCCTTAGCTTTTCCTCTAAATTGCAATTTTTTTTTTATTTTATATATATATAGTATTTTTTTTATTTGTTTCATCATTAATTATTATTATTATTAAAATCCCCAAAATGATTATGATCTATTACTTATAATTTTAATATTATTGTTTCCCAACCAAAAACTATAGAGTCGGTGCTAAATCTACCCTTGTTTTATCACTTTATTTACACCACAAACTAATCTTAGTTACTACTCTAAAATAGGAGATTTTTGGATATATTTCTTCTAATACAATTAATCTATATGTCTATATAATAAAAATTAAATTCAAGAGTTATTTGGAAAATTTTTCATCACGTATTAATAATTTTATCAAAAATTAATTTTATATGAATCCATTTTATCGATTTTTTTCATATTATTATATTTTTATTGATTTCAATTAAAATTTATACATCTTAAGATACTTGAAAAAACATAAATTAAATAAAAAATTATAATCAAAATCACATAAAAAATGTGAGCCCGTTACTGATTAATGTTAAATGCTCAACTTACATTTTTTTTTTTCAAGAAGAAAATATTGTCATTTGATTAAAAGGTATGATGTCCAAATTAATACAACAATATAGCAAACTTTTCAGAGAATACTGCTGAGATCCATATAAATATTATCCTCTAGTGGATTTTAAACACCAAGCTTAACACTTGAATTAGCATTAGAAACCAAATTTAGCGAAACAATAGTATTGAGGCCTACAGACACATGAAAATTACAGAATGACCCATTAGAGAAGCCCTTCCTGACAACAATCTCCACTCTTACCCCTTGCACCACCTTCACTGCTTGTAGCAAATAGAGGAGATGAAGCCCCTATGATTGTGGATAACTTATAGCTGAAATATCACAGAGAAGCTTGAATCACAATATATTGAGCCTTATCCACCATAGATCTATAGTCTATGAGCGGAATAAAAACTACAAAGAACCTCTTATCTCAATCAGCCTATATCTCATTAGCATGAAGATGTTCCATTGTGAAATGTAGTTAAAAGCAACAAAAAGTATCCGAAACTAAACCAAATAGACCCGACGCAAACAACAAAAAGCTCTTCCTCCTCTATCCATCCTCCATTCCTAAACTAATTATTTAAGAAATGAAGTTTTTGGGAAGACCGGACAAAGCCATAATCTTTGACGGCAAGGGATATTGCAGATCCGAAAATAAAAGCACCAAAATCAAATAAGAGTAGGAGACAAAAAGAGCCTATACAAGGCAGTAATTATTGTAAATCTACATAAAACTATACAAAAAGTAAAAATAAACAGAAAAAGGGGCATCCCCTTTGGTGGCCGAGCTACCGAAAAATTTTTCCAATAAAAATCCCAAACAAAGGGACTAAAAATTTTAAAAAGAAAGGGAGAGAAAATTCTATAGAGAGAACACTTGCTTTAGAACATATATTTCCCCAACTTACATCATAAAAATAAAAATTTTTCGTATATATGTATGCCTAATGAAAATTTGGCAGATTTTTTACAAGGGTTTATTTCGAAAGGTATTTATAAAAATCATTTTGGTCCATCATTAACAAGATTAATAAGATGATTGGTTAGATTTGTACTTAATAGAGATTAATGAAATTAGGATTGGTGAAGTAACCATTGATTTTTTGCACTTTTATTCAATTTAATTCAATCATATTAATAAAATTCAATCCAATTAATGGTAGAATTCTCTATTTGAAATAAATTTTAATATGATAAAATTTATTTCAATTCTATTGTTTTGAATAATTGAAAAATAAAAAGATATAATTATTTTCTCATTATCCATATAAAAAGAATTATATTTAATTTAAATGAGAGTATTTTGGATTTTTAATAGTTGGTTTCATTAGGTAATTTAAATTTCTATAAAATCTTTTCATTTTGACATGATTTCATTTATTTTAAAAAAGTTAAACCTATTAATATACCTTTACAGACATATAAATTGATAAAATATAATTCAATTGAAATATTTACAAAATTTGAGTTTACAAACAGGGCTGTATGTCATTTATCCATCAAATTTAATTAATCTTGGCCTAACATATAAATTTACCCTAAATTTTGCATCTTTTGCAATTATATGGTTTTTTTAACTTTTAGACAATTTTACCTCAAATTAGAAATTTAAATGTAAAAATATTCTAACAACTAAATTAAGGAGAAGGGGGAGGGGAATATGCATAATTTTGGGGAATATGCATAATTTTCTCACCTAATTGGCACTTTATACAATAAAAAAAAAAATTAATGAGACCCATCAATAACTTAATAAAAAATATGAAAAAATAAAAATAAATAAGAAAAAATTAAAAAGTCTTGTCAAACAAATGGAAATGTTTATTTTCTAGGTATTCTTTAATTATGAAAAAGAAGTTTAATTAGTAACAAATAATAAGTAAATAAATAATTTATATATACAACAAAATATAATTTATATAAATAAATAAATGGCCTAATGCATTAATCTATGTATTGACTAGGATTTATTTTTTATTTTTATTAAGTTATTGATTTATTTTTATTTTTTGTTAAGTTAAAGATGGATGATGGATCCCTCAAAAACAATGTTTCATTATATAAAAATGTCAATTAAAATAAAATATTATGCACATTTTTCCAATTTAATTTTAGGGTATAATTGCAAATAAATTTTCAAATTAAGGTAAAATTATCTAAAAATTAAAAATAAAAAAAATAGTTGCAAAAGGGTATAAAATTTGGAGTAAATTTTGTATATTTAGTCATTATTCTTCATTATCCCTTTTTAAATGATATGAATTATTACATTTAAATTGTGCTAATTCATAGTTTATTAATATATATAAAATTATAAATATAAAGTCGAATTTTTGCTTTAATAAATTTTTATTTATAAATGTGAAATTCACAATTGAACAAATGATAAAGATAATTTGATAAATTAAATTTACAAAATTTTGTGCACAATTTGAAAAAAAAAAAAAAAGAATAGAATAAAAAATTAAATGTCCACTGATGAATGGAAACTATCATAGAATTGTGTGGGTCACCTTTAACCATTTTGTAGGTTAAGGTTCACTTTAAAAGGTTAGTTAAATGCAAAGGAATGACTAATCCAAACAAATTCATGTGATGAAGAGAAATTGTAGCCTTTTGTTGTTGAAAAGAAAGGGCAGAGAATGATATCTTTCATCAAAGAACGAAAGGTCAAAAGAACCGAAAGCAAGTCAAGCCTTAAACATTGCTCTTCTTTTCCTGTTTCCATAAATCATGCAAATTATCTTTCCCTAATTAGGGGTGAAATTTAATTTTGAGCCAACTAACATTCGTGGTTATGCATGATAAAATGATATTTGACTTATAGTTATAAATAATGATCAATATATTTTTTTTTTAGTATGAAAAAAATTTAAAAAGAGCTGTTAAAATTTACACTCTCGAATTTTCATATTAATTATATGTGTATGTATTATAATTAATTTTTTCATATTATGTGTATATGCATTTTAATTATATTATTAGTATTAATTCAATAACAAGATTCTTGATAATTCAAGTGTCAACTGCCATTGACAAAAGCACCCTTTTAAATATGTTGATAAAAAAAATTATTGTTTTTTTCACTATTTGACCTAAAAATTTTAGTTATATATTGTGGTAAAGCTCTTCACTAACCTATTGATTTGTACTAATTGGTGGAACCTTTTTTTTTTTTTTTTAAAGAAAAAATGAAACTACTATAAATAAATTATAAATAAAATGATTTTTTTTTTAATTTTAATTTTGATACTATGCGCACTATAGTAGTTAGTTAAGGTATACGGGAAAGTATTATTTATAAATATAAGTAAAAGTTGGGACATTTGGGAACTTGAAAAGGGACAAGATTCCTCTAAAAATGAGACCACTAAGTCCCCTTTTTAGTCCATTACCATTATTGAATAGATAAAGGATAAGCATACATCTAGATAACGTGTAGATGGAGAATGAATATCCTCCTAGTGAATTAGACAATGGATGTAGAGATTATCAGTGTATGTACACTCTGTCCAAAGGTTGTTGCTAAAGAAGGACATGCACATGTATGGTTCATACAAATGCAAAAAGTCCACAACTGTACAAGTAAACATGTTATTGTCTTGAATCTTCGTCATGTGCTTAAGAAATTCTATTATTGAATCTTAAAAATGACTTCAGTATTATTAAATAAAAACTCAATTTTTTTTTTCTCTTTCTTTCATTTTATGTAATTTCTCATTTATTTTTTTTATCATAAATAAGCTAAATACACTAAAATATTGTGAATTACAAGATTAAATAGCTTTTCTCTATAATTTTAAATTATCTTCATATAATAATAAATAAAAAATTTGAATTCGAAACATCTTATTTCCACTCTATTATTTATGTATATTGATGACTAGTTTAATTATCAGATTATTAATATCAAGTTAAATCTCAACTCTGGAGAAATTATAATCTTATAACATTTTTTAAAACTTTCAACAATAAATTCCTAATAAATTTATTATATGATATTTTCATATTAGCATATGACCAAATTAGAAACAAAAATCTAATAGTTGGTTTTTTGCACTACAATCCTAGGAGATAAATTTTTATAATTTTAATTTTTATCTTACAAATAAAATGGTATTGCATTATCAAATTTTGAGGTTGATAATTAAATATCAAAATATTTTGAAAGGATAGAAAACTCTAGACACACAAGACATTATAATTGGCATACCCATAATATCCATTTGGAAACAAAATAATTCCATATTGGCCAATAACCAACTACAAAATGGGAAACATCTCTCCTTCTATGATTAACAATTTTGCATAAGTTTGCATGTGCAAATTCAAATAATATGGGAAAATTGTGATTATAATTTCATGATGAAGACAAAAAGTCTAATAATAAGACTATTTAAAAGTTTAGACAAACATATGCTCAATGCTCCCCCTCATCTTTTCTTGCTTTTGATTTTCAAGTCTTTTCAATTCGTCCTGGCTTAGTTATTAGTTCAATAATTCTTTCTTTCTTTCTATTTCTTTCACATTTTCTCTAAATTTTTTAGTACCTATAAAATAATATATATGATGACTAAAATTCGGATATTCAAACTATTTACACCATAATATTTTTTTGGGGTTATAATTATAAAAAAGCCCATTAAAATTCAAATCCAAATTAAACAGTGAAGCCTATGGAAATTCATAGGTCAATCAAATGACGGATATTCACAGAGAAATAGTAGATAATGGAGGTTACCAGCAGTTGAATTATCCTAGGGAATGGAGCGACAACTACTAAAAACATGGCAATAGTGAAGCAGATATTTCTTAGGAAATATGTAAGCTAAATTGTATCTCCTGTAGAATCTCCAACCAATTAACCACTTAATAGGCCCTGTGTCTTTTTAACAGCCCTATCTGGGCAAAGTTTCCTTTTTTTTTTCCTTTTTATTTTCAAGCTTTCTATAATTACTACCTACAATCAATAAAAGTTTCTTTTAATCCATAATTATTTCTTTATCTCCATAGTTATTTTTGCCATTGAGAATTTAAACGTACTATGGTAAAGAAATCTAAGTATTGATAGTCCATTGATAAGGAGTCAAAAAGGCGTAATCTATAGGCTTGTGCATCTTCATCTGCACGTGGCACCTCGCACAATTACTAATTTACTTTTGTGACAAATTTCAGTACCAATACAAACACAAGGTTTTCAAGGTTCATATTGTGAGTGTTATTAGTACACTTGTTAATATATAATTAATTCAGATAAAAATAAATAAATAAATAAATTTGATAAAAGAAAAATGAAAATTTTGATCTATTTTATGCATAGTTACGTACAATATACATTTCAATTATTTAAGAAAAAAATTGATATTTTATAATATAATATTTTTATTGATATATAAGTTTATTATATTTTTATTTATATATACATTTTGATAGATTCATGACTCCAAAATAGTAGAGGAATTTACATCATATGTCCTTTTTTTATATTTTTAATATTTATAGCCTCTCAATTTTTTTCATATTTATATCTTTTTAATTAATTTTTTAACTTTTTTTTTTTCATTTTTAACCTCTTAGATTTATTTTGTAATGGAACGCTAATTTAATAAAATTTATAATAGTTTTGAGTTAGTCCAGTAAATATTTTATGATTTTTCTTTTGAAAAATTATTTCATTTTAACATTTATTTTTTTCAATTTTCTTGAAAAATAAATTTAAATGTTAAATAGTATTAAACACTAATTATTTGCTAAAAATATATATTTTTTTTATTTGATGTATATTGTTTGCTGTAACTTTTTTTATGGTTCAAAATTTATGACTTGTATAAACAGTAGTATATACTAATTTCATTGTAGAAGTATACTGAATTTTATTTAATATGTTTCATAAATTAAATGTTAAACAATGCTAGAAATTATTTACTAGAAGTAGACTATTTTTTGTTTAATATATATTATTTGCTTTTACTTTTTATGTTATTCAAAATCCATAATTTGTATAAATAGTAATATATACTAATTATATTCTAGAAGCATACTGAATTTATTTTAAATGCGAATTTTATACTAAAAAAATATTAATTTTATGGTAATGTATATGGTTTGCTGTTAGTACTAAAAAAATACAAAATTTTATGATAACATATACTATTTGCTATGATTTATTCCTTTTTTTTTAAATAAGATATTAGTGTTTCTAATTTAATATTGATTTTTAAATTCCAAAATTGATATTTTATACTTTTTAAAAAAAAAATCGAAACCTAACTAATTTGAAAAATAAAAAAAAATAAAATGCACAAGTTTGTGAGATATGAAATTCTTTATAATCATACCATAGTGGAATAAAGTAGACTTATATAGATTCTTAGACAACTAAACAAGATTTCACATGGATTCTCAAACAACTTAACACTCTTTACAGGCATCGCATCATCAACTAAATTAGTGCAATAAATTTTTTGAATTTCCATTTGTGTTTCCTCCACCTCAATTGCCTCCTTTAATGCAAAAATACTTTGATCATGATGAGATTCCGTATCGTATTTTAATATTTCAAATGTACTCTTCTCATCTTCCAAAAGTTGTTTCTCTTGCTTTTCCTTTTGTGCTTGTTCTTGGAGGCATCTCAAAATTTCATACACATGTTCTTTTATTCTTTGGGTGGTATGTTTAAGATGCTACTCATAAATTTCAGCTCCTTAATTGACTAACTTCAATGTATTTCTGCAATGACTCCTCCAATGAAGGCCTTATCAATCTATTCTGCTCACAAACTTTAATATGATATTGAAATGATTTCTCCAAAGTTGGTCGACCTTGCTCAAAATAATAGTCAACTGACAGTTGCTCATAAATTGCAACACTTGCTACTTGGCTGATGGAATAACCTAATTTTTCAATTATTTTATTAAAAATTCTATTTATAAAGAAAGTAAATATATGATTATATTTGATGTATTCATACTTAAAATTTAATTTTTATTTTATTGAATTTCAAATTTTATGATTTTGAATATTATTATCAATTATAGTTCATATTTAAATTTTAAGATGGGTGTAAAGAAAGTATTCTGAAAGAAAGTATTTGTTATAGATTAGTTAATTAAATTTTTATTTAATTATTACTATGATTATTGATGTTAAGGTTAATATTAAAAAGGAAATTATTATTTTATCAAATTTATTATAAATTGAAATTTTTAGGTTTTATCATTATTATTATTATTATTACTACTACTATTGAAAAAAAAAAAAAATCTTTGCTCAGCACATCTTATTGGCTAAGAGTAGCTAATTAGATGGCTGCCCTAATGTTCCCCCATCAATAGAGAGAGAGAGAGAGAGAGACTGTCGCCACCGAAAGTCTAACTTTTGGTCACCACTTGATCTCACTGCCACTACAACTAGGAAGCCCACCATCCGGCAACCACCAAAGAGGTAGCGACGACAAAAAATGGCAATCAATGGCAGCGTACTCACCGGTTGAAGCATTTTCAGCGATTTGAGCTTTCGACGGCAATTCTGGCTGATCTTGAAATCAGATTTCTGTGAAATTGATTCCATTTTTCTCCTATCACTGAGAGCTTTCTAATGGTACCTATCCTGTTACTTGAAACTTTCTAGAAGTGGAGATCCAAGAGTGGGCCACCGATAATTTTTAGGTCCATTCCGACAAGACAACGATGATTGAGGATGAACGGACACCACCATTGAACTCTTGGGCATAAGACGAGCATAATCATGTAATTTGAAGTACCTAGTGCCACCATCCAAGGTAGCATGTGGTTGGATTGTGGCAGCACCAATGACAGCTCCAGCGATGCTCTGGCGACCTTAATCTAGCATATTTGTTTCGATATTTCGATGATATTTTTGGGACTAGCTCAATCGAATTCCAAATGGGTAGGTCTAAAACTCCTAAAATTCGAATTGTGCTCAAAATTGGACCATGTATCATTTGAAGGGTATATAGATAGAGATATGAATTATAATGATGATATTAATGTTACTTGTTGAATTGAAATCAATTTAAATTCTTATAAAATTATTGAGATGAAAGTTATATTATGAATCATATGAATTTAATTAAGACGCAAGTGAAATATTGATAATTTTCTAATAATTAAATAGTTGATTATTAGTAAGTTAAGTGTATATAGGGAGATAAATAAGGTAATTAAGGTTAAGTAAATTTTATGAATTTTGTTTATGCTATGAAAACCAAGCTAATGAATTGAAATGGATATGAATTTTCATAACATTATATAATGAAATTTAGAAGTTATGAATATTGACAGAGAATGGGACATTTACAATAATAGAAGTCCAAGCTAGACTATTGAGTTGAGATTAATTGATGAGTATTGAAATTATTATTTGAAGTGTTGATTCTTATGTTTCTCAGTGGGTAATGTTAGTTTTTAAGGGAGACTCTGTTGAATTTTCGACAGGATTCCTAGATTTTAAGAATGGTCTAGTTAAGGCTTTCTTGATTAATATTAACTATTGTTTGTTCTCATTTTCTAGATATTATTGGTACCTCTATATCAGATTGCATGAATAGCAAAGATTAAGTTTCCTCTTCTTCCAATCAGACTGTGAGTTAATATATTCTAATTTAGTTATGCATCAGGATATTTTCATTCATGCATGACAGAATGTGTGTGTGTGTGTGTATATATATATATATATGCCAAATATTGTTGTGATGATATGGATGCTATGTGCTTTGTACTTAAGATATAAATGGGATAAAGTGAATCTAACTCATACTAACATAGGTAATATGAATGACAATATAATGTTATAATTTATAATAATGCTAATGGTGTTGGCCTGGTTTGAGTTGGTCTCACCATGGTTGTATGTTTGGAACTTAAGAGGGCCAAGAGAAGGGGTCGACTCCTCATTTATGATGGCATAAATAAGAGTTGGATTTACAAACTGTTTCCATCATATATGTTTTATATGTAAATGATGATTATATGTTGATGTGATATTCATATAGATTTTTAGTACCCATACATGCTAAATTAAGTTATATCATCTCATTGAGTAGGATGCTTACTCCTGTCCAATAATTTTTTTTCCTAGTTTTAGATAGCAATAGAACCAATCAGAGTCAACTTTACTTTTAGAAGTTGCATTGCATTCCTTTCCTTGCAGTTGCTCATTTAATTGTTGATGTGTTGAAATTTTACATTAATATTGCTATTGTTTTACCCCCAATTTAGAGGCATTTTAGTGCAAATTTGGATTAAATCCTCAAAAATTTCATTTATTTGATTAATTTATGATTTTTGATGTGTTTTATAGATTTTGCAGGTTTTAGATCTTAATTGAAGTGAAAAATAGAGAAAAAAAATTGAAGAAACGATCAGAGCAAAATTCAAAGCTGAAATCTGTCAATCCAGTTTGCACAGCCTAAAATGCACAAGCCCTGTGCAACCACTACAGAATCTATTGCAAGTTTTATTAAAATAAATGGGACTGATGTGGATTAAATCTTAACCAATCCTCTTTTAAATTACTGGGACCCACCCTAAATTAGGGGGATCAGATAAGGAAAAGAAAAGAGGGATTTTGAAAAGGAAAAAGAAAGTGAAATGAGGGAGAGAATCGGTGCTGGATAGATTTGGGGAAGAAATTTGCATTTTTTGCAAGGGCAAGAAACAGAGGACGGCAGCAAAGAAAGAGGGCAGATAGCTGGGATTTTGAGGCTAAAGGATTGTGATTTCAAACCTTCAAGATTCCAGAATTTCCATCTCCTAGAAGTTTCTAAACCTTATTTCTTTATTCCTTTAGTTTTGTTGAATTCATGGATTGTTATTGGATTTATTCAATTTGTTCTTTCATTGAATTAATTATGAGTAGCTAAATAAATTTTTCTAGGGTTTAGATGGATTTTGGTTGATTGTTATTGAATTCATATACACTTATCATTTATTCATTCATATTGAATTAAATTGTTTTTCTTGTGCTTTAAGTGTGTGATTGATTTGCCAACTTTTGCACAACTAAGGTGTTGTATGAAGTAGTGAAAGTGAAAGTACAACATTAGTTTATAGGAAGAACAAACTTAGGATTAATGCTTTATAGACATATGGGTATTGCCTAGGTGGTGAATTATTTAGTTTTCCATTGTGCTTAATGAGTTTAATCTAATTTCTTGCAACCACGACAATGGATGTAAGATTAGAATTAAATATTGATAATCTACCTTGAAAGAGGATTTTATTTAATTAAGGGAAAATCACCTTTAATTTCAATTTGTTGGAATAATTGCATAAGTGTGTATGAATCATTAGCATGAAAACCAATTGATATCTAAACCCTAGGTCTTTCTTTCATTGAATTAAATCTTAGTCAAATTGCTTGATTTATTTTTGTTAGTTTTGTTTTAAATCAATTTCATTAGTTAATGAAAATTCACCTTCTCCATTATTCTTTTTCATAGATTAAATATTAGAAAATTTAAACAACTTTGGTAATCAATTCGTTTCTCTGTGGGATCGACAACTCTTTACTCATTAAAACTATTTGCTACAATAGACCCGTACACTTGCGGTGCAAAAAGTGCGAACAAGCTTTTGGCGCCGTTGCTGGGGAAACGGTGTTTGAAATCAAAGTTAATAAAATTTCTAGTAGTTTAATCACTTTTTATTAAATTGTTTGGTGTATTTGTTGTTATTATAGGTGCTTCACAATTTTATGAGAAGAAAAAAGGTGTTGAACTAGTCCCTTTTAATCCTGAGGTAGAGAAGACCTGTAGAGCTAACAACAAAAGAAGGAAGGAGAGGTTGATTCAAGAAAGATTATGAGAGCCCAGTCTTAGGCTTGAAACAGAGATTATAGAAGAAGAAACCGAGCAAAAGTTCTTGCTTGGTTGGGTCAAAGAAGAGCACATTGAGGAAGATAACTCGAAGGTACAAGCATCGATACCAATGGGTGATAACAGAAATCAACCCTTGCGAGCATATGCCCTTCCAAATGCTCAAGGGATTTAAGCTCCAATTGAGAGACCAACTGTGGAGGCAAATAATTTTGAGCTAAAACCAGCTCTAATTCAAATGGTTCAGCAGTCAAGATTTGAAGGAATCGAGCATGAGGATCCTAATGTTCATTTGGCTCAATTTCTTGAGATATATGACACTATCAAGCTTAATGGGGTTTGCGAAGATGCAATCAGGCTGCGTCTATTCCCTTTCTCTCTCAAAGGAAATGCAAAGTCATGGTATGGAAGTCTAGAAGCATGATCCATTACTACTTGGGTAGAGATGACAAAAAAATTTCTAGCCAAGTACTTCCCTCCAGGGAAGACAGCCAGATTGAGGCATGACATCACTAGTTATGATGCAGGATGGGGAATCTCTCTATGAAAGCATGAGAGATTAAAAGTTGCAACGAAGATGTTCTCACCACGGTCTACCAGATTGGCTTATTGTTCAGACATTTTATAATGGATTATCTACTTCCATTAAATGTCACATTGATGCAGCTGCAGGTGATGCTTTAATGGACAAAAATATTGATGATGCTATTCAATGGGTTGGAAATAACTTATTTAAAGTTATTTCTAAAGGTATTTATAAAAAGATTTTGGAAATAACTTATTTAAAGTTATTTTTAAAGGTATTTACAAAAAGATTTTTGTGGTAATTGTCCATCACTAACAACATTAATAGGATATTTGGCAAAAAAAAAACATTAATAAGATGATTGATCAAGTTTGTACTTGAATAGAGATTAATGCAATTAGAGTCGGTGAAGTAACCATTAATATGCAATTCAATTCAATTAATAATAAATAATGTGATGAAAGTCATTTCAATTCTATTGCTTTGGATAATTGAAAAATTAAAAAAAAATTATTTTCTTGTTTTACCCATATAAAAAATTTAAATTTAATTTAAATGAGAGTATTTTAAATTTTTAATAGTTGATTTCATCAAATAAATCAAATTTCTATAAAATTCTTTCATTTTAACATGATTTCATTTTTTTTAAAACTGATTCATTTTTTTTTCATCAAAAAAATCATATTAATTATATCTTTCCAAACATATAAATTAGTAAAATATAATTCAATTGAATTGAGTTTTTGCAAAATTTGAGTTTACAAACAGGACTGCATATCACTTATCCACAAGAAATTTTATTATTTTCAACATTTCCCCAAAACTTTGCATCTTTTTACAATTATATCATATTTTTAGCTTTTAATAAATTTTACCTCAATTTAGAAATTTAATTGCAATTGTATCCTAAAAACTAAATTGAGGAGAAGGGAGAAGGATTATGCATAATTTTCTCTCCTGATTAGCACTTTATACAATCAAAAAAATTTATGAGACCATCAATAACTTAACAAAAAAATATAAAAAAATAAAAATAAATAAGTAACTTATAAAAATAAATAGGAAAATTAAAAAAAAGTCCTTGTCAAGAAAATAAAAAAAAAAAAAGTGATTGCCATACAAATAGAAATGTTTATTTTTCTAGGTATTTTTTAATTATGACAAAGAAGTTTAATTGGTAACAATTAATAACTAAATTTATAATTTATACATACAACAAAAATATAATTTATATAAATAAATAAATGGCCTATGCATTGATCTATGTATTGACTAGGATTTATTTTTTATTTTCTTATTTATTTTTATTAGGTTGTTGATTTATTTTTATTTTGTATTAAGTTAAAGATGGATGATGGATCCCTCAATAATATTTTTTTTATTATATAAAAATGCCAATTAAAAGATAACATTATGCACATTTTTTTCAATTTAGTTTTTAGGGTACGATTGCAATTAAATTTTCAAATTAGGATAAAATTGTCTAAAAATTAAAAATATAAAAATAATTGCAAAAGGGTATAAAATTTGGGGTAAATTTATATATTAAATCATTATTCTTCATTATCCCTTTTTAATGATATGAATTATTATATCTAAATTGTGAATCCTAATTCATAGTTTATTGATATGTATAAAATTATAAATATAAAGTCGAATTTTTGCTTTAATAAATTCTTAATTATAAATGTAAAATTCACATTTGAACAAATGATAAAGATAATTTGATGAATTAAATTTAGAAAATTTTGTGCACAATTTGAAAAATTTTCCAATAAAGAGCAATGAATGGGAACTATCATAGAATTGTGTGGTCACCTTTAACCAAAGAATTGAAAGCAAGTCAAGCCTTAAACATTGCTTTTCTCTTCCTATTTCCATAAATCATGCCAATTATCTTTCCCTAATTAGGGGTGAAATTTGATTTTCACCAAACATTCGTGTTTATGCTTAATAAAATGAAATTTGACTTATAGTTACTAAAAAATGATTAATGATTTTTTTTAGTATGAAAAAATAATTAAAAATGAGTTTTTAAAATTTACACTCTTGATTTTTCGCATTATGCTTATATATATTTTAATTATAGTATTAATATTAATTCAATAACAAGATTCTTGATAATTCAAGTGTCAACTTACCATTAGGAAAAATACCCTTTAAAATATATTGATAATAAAATAATTATGCTTTTTTCACTATTTTGAACTAAAAAATTTTAGTTATGTATTGTGGAAGAGCTCTTCGCCAACCCATTGATTTGTACTAATTGTCGGAATCTATTGCTTTTTAAAGGACACTACTATAAATAAATTATAAATAAAATGTTTTTTTATTTTAATTTTGACAATATGCACACTATAGTAGTTAGTTAAGGTATATTGAAGTATAAATATAAGTAGAAGTTGGGGCAATTTACTTTTTTAATGTATTTTAAAATAATAATTTTAAATTTAGGTGAATTTGAAAGTTATTCTTATTTTACTATGGTTTTTGTAAAAAAGTACAATAATTCACTAAAATTTTTTATAGAAAAGACATTTTACATTAAAATTTTTGGTAGATTTGAGAAAATATTCACAACAAACAATTTCCATAAAAAAAAAGGCGGATTTGGTATATTTCATTATTTTTTTAATGGATTGGATGCAAATTCACAAAAAAATGGCGGAATGCATCAAATTTGCTATTTTTTTAATAGAAATTATTTTTTTAATATTTTTTCAATTCCGCCACTTTTTACTATGAAAAAAATATTTTTTGCCAAAAATTTTAATAAATTATTGTACTTTTTGACTTTTTTTCACAAAAACTACCTTAAATTAAAAATAACTTTTAAATTTACTTAAATTTAAAATTATTATTTTAAAATACATTAAAAAGGTAAATTGCCCTAGAAGTTGAGACATTTGAGACCACTAAGTCCCCTTTTTGGTCCCTTACCATTATTGAATAGATAAAGTATAAGTATGTATCTACATGACGTATAGATGGAGAATGAATATCCTCCTAATGAATTAGACAATAGACATATAGATTATTAGTGTATGTACACTCTCAAAAGCTTGTTGCCAAAGAAGAACATGCAAATGTATGGTTCATACAAATGCAAAAAGACCACAACTGTACTAATAAACATGTTATTGTCTTGAATCTTCATCATGTGCTTAAGAAATTCTATGATTGAATGTCCATGTGTATATTATGTATACAACATACTTCATAAATATGACTTCAATGTTAAAAATTAACTTCAATATTATTAAATACAAAACTCATTAATTTTTTTTTCTCTTTCTTTATAAAAATTTTCATTTATTTTTCTCATAAAAAAAGCTATTTACACCAAAACACTGCGAATTATAATAAACTAAGTATCTTTTTCTCTATAAATTTAAATTATTTATCATTATAATGATAAATAAAATATTTAAATCCAAGATTTCTTATTTTCTATTCCGCTATGTATATATACTGATAAGTGATTTAATCATCAAATTATTAATATCAAATCAAGTCTCAACTCTCGGAAAATTATAATCTTATAACATTTTTTAAAATTTTCAACAATAAATTCCTAATGAATTTATAATATGATTTTTCCATATTACCATACAATCAAATTAGAAAATTAAAAAAAAAAAAAGTAATATTTGTTTTTTTTACATTACAATCCCAGAGATATATTTTTTATAATTTTCTTTTTATAATACAAATAATGATATTGCATAATCAAAATTTGAGACTGATAATTAAATTTCAAAATAATTTGAAAAGGAAATGAAACTTTAGACGCAAGACATTATAATTGGCACCCCCGTATGTAATGTCCATTGGGAAACAAAGTAATTCCATACTGGCCAATAAGCAACTACAAATTGGGTACATCTCTCCTTCTATGATTAACAATTTTGCATAAGATTGCATGTGCAAATTCATGTTGACGACAAAAAATCTAATAATAAGACTATATTAAAGTTCAGACAAACAAATTCTACCTCTCATCTTTTCTTTCTCCCAATACCACGCAGTGATTTTCAAGTCTTTTCAATTCGTCCTGGCTTAGTTATTAGTTCAATACTTCTTTCTTTCTAATTTCTTTCGCTTTTTGTCTAAATATTTTTTAGTATATACTCTCTCCATTTTGTGGAAAAAAAAAAAGCCATTAAAAAAATTAGTTTTATTTATAAATAAATGGCTATTTAACAACCTAATAAAAAAATGGTAAAATAACTAATTTACCTTTCTATTTTTTAAGTATGAGAGATATTTATCTAATTTATACTGCAATTAATAAGGGTCTTTTTGATAATTATGGTAAAATTATTACTATTTTAAAAATAGTGATTTTTCTTAATGGCCGCTTTTTTCAAAATAGAGAGTGTATAAAATAATATATATAATGACCAAAATTTGGATATTCAAATACAAAACGGTAATGTTTGACAAATCATAATAAGAAATAATATAATATAATCAAATATATTTTTAGTTTAAATATCACACTAAAAAGATGTTCAATTATATTATTTTACATCTCATTTTATATATATGATATTAAGGTTTTTAGGATTTTCATTGTGAATGTTATTAGTACACTTGTTAATAAAAAATTAATTCAGATAAAATTAAATAAATAAATTTAATTAAAAAAAATTGACCCATTTTATGCATAATTATATACAATATACATTTCAATATTTAAGAAAAAATTTGTTATTTTATAATATAATAATATAATATTTTTGTTGACATATAAGTTTTTTTATATTTTTATTTATATATACAATATGAGTACATTTCAATATATTCAACAAGAATTGCGACCCAATTAGGTAAAGGAAAGGCCCATATAAAGTATGGGCTTAACCAACCCAGTTAAATGTCGGGTTGCACCGATTCGGAACATCCAAAACCCACCTCCTCCGCCCGAAATTAAAACCCAATTGTATAACCCTATAAAACTCAAAAACCTCTCTCAATTAGGGTTTCTCTCTGCAAAAACCTAACAGTAATCTCTGGTTGTTTTAGTTACTTTGCAAAATCTGATACTCGAAGCAAATTCGCCATGGTTTGTCTTATAATTCTCATCTCTCTTCTCCGATCATAATTTTTTTTATCTTGATTTATTGATAATTTGGTTAATTATAATTTGATGTTGATAGCCGCAAGGAGATTACATAGAGTTACACAGGAAGAGGCATGGCTACCGCCTCGACCACTTCGAACGCAAGCGCAAGAAGGAGGCTCGTGAAGTTCACAAGCGCTCTGAGAGGGCCCAGAAGGTTTGCTTCTTCTTCTTGTTCTCTATCTCAATTTTGATTTTGTTTTGTGATTGATTTATGGGTGAATTGAATTTTAATTTGGTTTTTATGTTTTGTGTTAGGCATTGGGTATTAAGGGTAAGATGATTGCTAAGAAAAACTATGCTGAGAAGGCTCTCATGAAGAAAACGTAAGTACTTCCTATCATTTCTCATTACAATGTCTTAATCATAAAAATGGGTATCATTGTGGCAATCAGCTTATTTGGTGGTGCCTTGATGTTAAAACTTCTATCAATGTTTTTATCTTATGGTGCTGTGGAATTCGGGAAAAAAAATCAAATAAGAAAGGTTTTAGCTGATTTTCTTTTCTCATTGTAACTTTATGTCGAGTGGTTTTTAATGGAATTTTGACACCAACAGTAAAAGCACAAGTGAATGTTCTTGTGGCTAACCATGCACTGATTGCTAGAATAAACCGTATTTGTTTAATTTGTAGGGTGAAATAATTGTTTTCGTCTTTAATTTGCTTGATAAGATCTTATTAAATTATTTTTTTTAAACTTATGAGTAGATCTTTCAACACTTGAGGCTTGGTATATGTATACATGGGTGTATTGTTTTTGCTGTTTAGTCTTTTCTCTCTCTTTCTCTCTCTCTTTTCATTGTCCAAATCATGCTCAGGTAAATCTAATAATTATATTTTTGTAGCAAACTAATTTTTCCATCATTAGCTTTTGAATAGGCAGTTGTATATACTGAATCACAGTGTGTGAGGTATTTGGTATTGATAGTTTTGTTAATGCCTTGTTTATAATTTTTTTTATCGTGTCAATAGGTTGGCCATGCATGAGGAGTCAACATCTAGGCGCAAGGTCGATGATGAAGTTCATGAAGGAGCGGTTCCTGCCTATCTGATGGATCGTGAAAATACACAACGGGCGAAGGTTAATGGTTGATGGATATTAGTTAATATGAATCTATGTGTGTGTAATGTGCACGCATGTGCACAAAAACATATATTAATGCATATATAACATTTTGCTATGTGCAGATCATTAGCAACACTATAAAGCAAAAGAGGAAAGAGAAGGCTGGGAAATGGGAAGTCCCGCTGCCTAAGGTTAAATGATGTGCACATTTTTTGTAGCATTTTTGTTGTGTGCTTCCTTGATTTCCATCCTCTGGGAGTTTTAATGGGCATTGTTCTCATCCTTTACACATTTACAACTCCATTACTTTGCATTTCTCTTTATGGTTATGATATTTTAATTAGAATTCTTCTTCCTTAGGTGAGGCCTGTTGCAGAAGACGAAATGTTTAAAGTGATTAGATCTGGCAAGCGGAAGAGTAAGCATTTCTCCAACTGTTTTTTTCATTTGTCAAAATATGTTTTCAAGTACTTGATATTGAGTATTTATAAATTGTTGAGTGCATGCCAAATTTATTATTCCCCTCAACAAGGCTCATGTTTATGTGCTTTTAGTACAAAAGTGTGACTTATCCCCCTTTTGATATCTTAACTGATATCATATGTAATTTTTTGATGGATTATTGCCCCTATTTTTGGTTCTCATAATACATCTTGTTTCTTCATTTTTACAGCAAAGCAGTGGAAGAGGATGGTCACCAAAGCCACATTTGTGGGACCAGGTTTTACAAGAAAACCTCCCAAGTATGAGCGTTTTATCCGACCTTCAGGATTGCGTTTTACAAAGGCCCATGTGACACATCCTGAACTCAAATGCACCTTCAATCTTGAGATCATTGGAGTGAAGAAAAATCCCAACGGACCAATGTACACATCTCTTGGTGTTATGACCAAAGGAACCATCATTGAGGTAAATGCTTGGACGTCATTTGATGTACTAGGATAAATCAGAATTCCAAGTTGGTATTTATCTAGATTATGTGTTTGCCCCTCTGAATTTCAGGTGAATGTCAGTGAATTGGGTCTTGTTACACCCGCAGGCAAAGTTGTCTGGGGTAAGTCTTTCCCCTACAACTCTTGTTGTTTAATAAAGACCTCTGTCTGAGTCTTCCTTTTTGGTATCCTTTGCTTTCCTTCTTCGGCTTTTGTTCATTTCTTTTGGTTGTTGCAGGGAAATATGCTCAAGTAACAAATAATCCCGAGAATGATGGTTGTATAAATGCAGTCCTCCTTGTCTAGGAGACCCAAGGAAATAGAAGCCTCTTCATCGACATGGAATATGAACTCCTTACTGTTAATTTACTTGCATCGGAATCTGCGCAGCCTTGGTGGTCCAAAGTTTATTCTGGTTTTCCTTTCCTTGGCTTTAAGTTAGTAAAAAGTGTTGGCGGTCACATGGAATACATCCTTGTATGAATATGTCACAATTTTGTCTCAAGTTAACCGACTACTTCTGGGCATCATTTCAAGCTGTTTTCAGTATGAATATATGTCTAACATTAGTTCTTCTACTCCCCAAGCTTTTCAGTTGATCATGTCGTAATAATTTTTGTAAGGTGACAATTCCTTTGCATTGTAGGCTAAGCTTGGCTGGTGAGTGAAAACCAGGTGCAATCTGTGGCATTTTGCTTTGGCTACCTTTTATATTAAAGCTGAGATTTGTAGGCTTGATCTGTACTCTCGTTTCTAATTTACTAGGCTCGTAAAATGTGGCCTAAACAAGACAAGAAGTAATGTGGCCCAGAAAAATAAGAAATGATGTAAGTGTATATTTTGATTCAGAATCAATTCTCCCCTCATCAATATTCAAAAAAAAAAAAAAAAAAAGATTACAAATCTTAGAAATAGTAAAAAATGAAATCGTATAAAAATGAAAGGATTTTGCAAGAATTTGATTTATTTACTGTGTGAAATGAGAATAATTAATTTTTTTATTTTTCAATTATTTTAAATAATAGAATTCAAATAAATTTTATCACTTCAAGATTTTTTTTTTGAACATGTAAATTAATCATTAGTTAATTGAATTGTATTGTATTTTATTATTATTACTCCAAAAAGTATTAATATTTCTAATGTAGTAAAATCCCAATAGATCGCAAGAACAAATGAACACAGGATTGGCTTTAGTCAGCTCGATACGATTTTTTGTACTTGTTTCAATCCGGCGAAAGATATTCAATCAAAGGAGAAGATCACTGGGAGTAGCCCAAAGTCGACCGTGCCAGAGGTTAGGCTAGTCTACAAGAAAAAGGCAAATATCCTCTTGCTGAGAGTGCATGGCCCCCATCAATATCAACTAAATGATAAGAATTCTACCATCAATTGGCACAACTTAAATTATTCTAACTCATTTAATTGGCATGGTGAAATCTGAAAGAAAATGAGGAATAGGGATAGAGAGATAGAGAGAGAGAGAGAGCAATTCATTCATCAGTTGCATTCTCTATTGGCTTCCAGGCTGAGTTTATTTACTACATTACATAACCGTTCATTGCCTGATTCCAGCTGCTGCTAACTAATTCCCCACATATCAGATAAAAATCTGTCAAAGTGCAAAATTAAGACTTAAGTACCTGCATAAGGTTCCTAGTACAGAATCACGTTTCTATAATAACCTTTCATAGGAGACTGGATTTGATCAAACAGAATTGCAAAATCATATATTTAAAACCAACACACAAGCTTTGATGTTTGTTCTCGAGAGTCGAGACAGTGCATAACACAACACACCATTGACCATCTGTTTAGTTGCATAAGCACTAACCAAATCATCACAGTTGAATCATCCGTATGGATGTAAACTTTGGTTTAGCCACAAGCAAATTTAGAACTTAAGACCCATTATGCTTGTAATATCCCATAAAAAAAAAATAGGTGGACAAAGCTACAACATACAACATGTCGCTCAAAAAGAAGCTGCAATTCCCGTGGATGGGAACAAGTCACAAACCAATTATTGACCAGATCAAAAGGGCAAAGGGTATCTTCAAGTATTTATTGGAGTCAAACTATTGAGTTGGTTGAATTGGAGAAGCTAAAATTTGCCCTTCAACCACCTGGAGGGAGCCTGTGGCAAGCCTCCTTGTCAGATCTTCCACAGAGAACTTCAGTACATCTCTCCTCTTGCCAATATCAGCAGCATACCTGCTAACACAGTAAACACCCACAGCTGTTGCTGCCATCCCATAAACATTGGTCGTTACAAGACGCAATGGGGTGGATAGAACAGCCGCAAGAGGGCCACCTATAATGGATACTGCTTGACCACTCTGTCCCATTGTTCCTTGATCCACAACAAGGAGGCCAGTTTTGCAATAAATAGCAAAGTCTTCACAATTGTTCTTAAATACATTATAACATCCAAAGCCATTCTCAAGCAGGTATTGTGCCCGATGGACTGCAATATCATTTGGATCTGTGGCTGCAAGAGTACAAGTTCCACCCCGTACTTTTGCAAGAAACAGAGCAGGGTTAACATCATACTCGAAGCGATACAATACACCACCGGCAAGGAAGCAGTTCAGGCATGAAAGGATAACCCCATGTCCCCCTTCCTGCATATTGCAGGTGGGGCAAGGCGCCTGAGAGGCTGGTCCTGAGCTAACCAAGAGGAGATCTAACACAGTTCCTGTTCCTACTTCTTGGCCACGTCTGGTAAAATGAACCACTTTATCATCCCCGATATAGATACCTAAAATGCTCAGATGTAAAAAGGAAAGACTCAAATGAGGAAAAAAAACAACATATTTATGACATTATAATAATGTCAGTGCTTTTTAATTCAACGAAAGCTAGCAAATTAGAAGTATAAGATTAGGATTGAAAAAAGTAGATTAAAACAATTTTGGTAACCCGCTAGATGTGGTCTCTACTTATCAGCCAATTAGCAAGAACACAATAAACAATCCCATGAAAATGGGTATGTCTACATAGAAGAATGACACTTCATTCTTCACTTAAAAAATTCTATACCATCAAATATAATCATTTCATAACTTAATAAGGCATTCAGTTAGAGCAATTCTAGATCCAATCAATCAGTCCCCAACCCATCATACACTGTCTATAGTATCCATGAACTGCGAAGGATATAAGACCAAAGAGGACAAGAACCATAATCCTAAGACAAATTGATGTAGTGTCTAACAATCAATGGGAAAGGCGGGGAAGGCATTGAAGATGATGCTCATAGCCTAAGGGAATTATACAAAAGCCCAATGGTAATATATTTTTACTTATCTCTTTATTTGGATTTGAAATACTGAATTATCAATAACATGAAGCCAATACAAAATCTCAAGGCCATATGATCCGACAAAACTTAGTTAATTCACCTGCCCGATGCTCACACTTCCAAAGATTGTAAATTTCACAGCTTTTAAGTGCATTTTTTAAATGAAAGCAGCAGAGAATTGTTCAATAACAACAATTAAAATTCAATATGGTTAAAAATAAAAACCACAAATCAATGCAGTCCTCAGAGGAACTCAAAAGGAGAAACCCTTTACTAAATTTCCTCATAATATCTAGTTCAGGTGAAACAAAACCCATGATCACATCCTAAAAAAAAAAGATCAGCACCGAGTAATGGGTATCCATTTAATTACAAATCCATTATAAAAAATTAAAAAAAAATTACAAAACAATAATAAATCAAACACATAAAACAAAATAAATGATATAAAGATTATTAAAAATCACAAAAATTTAAAAAATTGTGAAAATAAAGTACCATGGTGTGCATATATATATGCAGCCCTCCACGAGTATATATGATCTCCTGGTTTCAGGCTCTTCCTGTTGATCCTGTGTAAAAAAAAAAAAAATTATAATCAAGTAAATGAAAATCCATAAAATTTGCATAAGTGGGTCAAAAAAAAAAAAAAAAAAAGATCACCTATTCGAAAGCAGCCCCATTTTCTTCCCCTTCTTTCTCTCTGTATTTTCTGCAATCGAATTGGATTCCCGTTCTTCAGATGTTCAAAAAATATTGGATTCCAGTGTAAAAGATGCCTTTTTTTTTTTTTTTTTAATTAAATGACGATTTTACACTTCACCTTGAAAATTGAAAACCTTACTTGTTAAGCAAAGAGGAGCCTTTGTCTGAGACAGCTAGCCCCTGCCTTCAGCACGTGGCTGGGCTTAGAGAAAACATCTAAACGGCAATGTTTCCAGTCGTTTTAATAAGCACTGAACTTAGGACTTGAAGATGGCAAAATAATAATTTGGGAGTTAGGGGGTTAGGAGTACGTTAAGCCCATTAATTTATTTATGTTTCCAAATCCTACCTGATTTTATTAATTGATTAAAATAGAGAGTTACGAGTTAAATATTTAATCGGAGTTAAAATAAGAATCGAATAAAATTTTTTAAGTAATATTATAAATTCAAAACCCCACAATGCACAATCTACTCTCCATCCACGGGTTTGATTTTTAAATTTAGCATGAAAAAATAAAAGTGCATATATATATTAAGTAAATTTACGTAAGAGTTCTCATTAAATTTTTTCTAATTATATATTTATGATGAGTAATATTGTCATTTATTAATTAAATAATATAATTATCTAATTATATTTTAATTTAAATAAAGAATGATGAATTCAATTATAAGTAAAAAAAATAAAATAATTATTATTTAATATATAATTAATTATATTTAATATTTAATTATATTTAGTTTAAATAAGAAAATAAGAAAATAATTATCATTTAATATATAATTAATATATTAAATTTAAATATACAAAATAATTAAAATAATTTTTTTTATTTGAAACTCTATATGAAAATACTAAAATATTATTGAGATGTAAAATTGACAAATATAAAAATTTTATACAAGTATGCTTTCTTAACAAATGGTTGATTGGGTTTAAAATCAAATCAAATCAAATAAAAAAATAGAACCTGAATTTTTTATTTTTTCTAATTGAATCAAACTGAACCGAATTCATCATAAAAACTAAACTGAACCAAATTGTAAAAATTTGGTTCGGTTCTATTTGGTTAGTCAGTTTGAGCTTTTGAGCTTTCTTTGGGTTATTACTTTGTTTTTTTTAATTATATATATATATATATATATATATATATATATATATGCAAATGCCGTATGTAAAAATTGTGCTGGCTGGTATATCCAAATATTTTTATTAATACCTGGGTGTATTTTCTTCTGAAATTGATAATACAAGTAAAATATTTTATCGTTCTTAGATCTGAAATTCTGGTCATCTGATATACTACTCGGTGATATTGTTCGTGGACTGCTTCTGGCTCTGAAGTTTTTATTTGTCGTAAATTGCTTTGTATTTTCAAAGGTTTTTTCTTTTTTTTCCTCATTCCCAAGTCTGCAATAGACTCATGAGCCGTATTATTTATCAAATATAGTATTTTGGAACTATTAACTTAGCCATTTATTGCTATTGGAATTCAAGTATTAGTCTTGGAAAGGAAAATAATATAAATGAGGATATTGGAATTTGAGTGTTAATCTTGGGAAATAAATTTAATATAAATGAGATTTGAACACACTCACTTACTAACTCTTTTTTTTTTTTTAATCTTTTTTAAATGTAAAACATAAATTCATTAAAAAAATTATAAAAATAAAATTTATAATTAAAACTCCAGCCGGTACATTTTAACCAAAATTTTTTTTGGTAAAAACTAAATTGAACCAAAATTTTATTGGGTTTAATATATTTAAAACCAAGCCAAACCGATATATTAAATAAATCAAACTGAACCAAATCAAACCAATCAATTCGGTTAAATTTTTCAATTTTATTTTTGTTTTGCTCTACATGTTACATTATTTTAATATAAAATTTGTTAATCATGCATTTATTATATCATTTCTTATTTTAAAATTTTATTATATTATATTTTGTATTTTATAGTGGAAAAAAATAGACCATCGCAAATTTTATAAGAAATTAATTGGCATAAGAGATAAAAAAATATATTATTTTCTTATAAGAATAACTAAATGAGATCATTTAAAAAATGAAAAAAAGTTTTCATTGCAAAATAGATTTAAGATATATCAATGATAGAAACAGAAATAATAAATATTGAAAAGAAAGAAGAATATGAAAAAGTCCCACTCTAAGAAAAAAAATTAAGATTGAAAATGATTAAAAATTTATAATTATAGCATAATTGTTTTCTCTTATTGTCACGTACCGAATCCGATGGCACGTAACTAGTACTAGGATATGGGAAAGGCACGTAGTTACCAGTACCCGTAGTAAACCTAATCCAAAACATACAACAAAAGCCCAAAACTGAAAAAGGCTATGGGCCCAAATAAGTTAAACAGATCCAAAAGAATCACAACATATTATAAATTTCTTTGGGCCAACAACTTGTTTATTTCATAAATACAATAAATTACAAAAGGATTCTGCTTAACAATAGATTTCAACTCTTTAAGTATATAACTGAATATTAACAATGCACAAATACAAAGTATAACATTACAGAGTTTTAAAGATATATTTACAATTATACATACATTACATATAATCTTACTACTCAATATTACAATTTACTACTGAAGGGAAGTTGGCAGTTTACTCAATTACAACTTTTTCACAAGCTCATTTCCTGACCTGAAAACAATGAAATGAACAGGAATGAGTGTTCGACTTAGTAAATGATACCAGCTAATATATTAAACTGGTATCCTATTATAATATCCCAACCCGATATAGGACATATGTACAGTATACGAGTGAAGATACCCATTTAGCATCGTAATATATGGCCAAATTGAAAATGAATATTTTAAATATTCAAATGATTTGAATATAAACGTTTTAAAATAATAATTTTATATGAAAATATTTTCCTTTATTGTTATATTTATATTGATATTCAAAATTATCAAAATTTATAAATTTCTATTTGAATATTGATATTGATATTGATATTTATTTATATCATTATTATATCGATATTGATAAGCTAAACTCATATTGATATTTGATATTATATATATGATTTATAAATATTGTTATATGAGTATTTGAAATAGTAGAAAATTATTTCAAATTTAAAATTGATATTTGAAAGGATATTGATTTATTATATTATTATGTTAATATTTTTAAGAGAATATTTTATTAAATGAATTATTGATTTATTATTTACTAAATTGATAAAATTTTAAATTAAAGAAATTGAAATTTTATTATAAAATATAGAAAATTTTGTAATTTATATTTGAAGTTATATATTATAATTTTTATATTATAATTAATGGATAATATGATGAAATTAATATTTTGGTTAAAATTATTGTTTTAGAATTTATATGATAATTATTATTATTATTATTATTGTTATTATTATTATTATTAAAGTTATTAAAGTTAATATATATTTTAAAAAAAAATAAAGTCGGCACAGCCCATTTATGGGCAGAAGCAAGAAGAAGAAATAGAAATAGAGGGAAACAAGGAAACGGACAGAGGGCAGAGAGAGAGAGAGAGAGAGAGAGAGAGAGAGCGCGCAAGGACTGCACGCCGGACCGCCGCCATCCGGCCAACGCCGACCGACATGCGCCGCACCAGGAGGAAGAGTGCCCACCGCCCCGTGGATCGGTAGAAGCCTGTCCCCCGCAGCCACCGCACGACGGCGTACGCCCCCTCTAAATTTTCGCCGGCCGAAACTTTTAGGCCGTTTTTCGATGACTTTCCAATCTCCATTTTTAACGAAATTGGTATGGTTGAATCCCTTGTGATTCCAGCTTCAATTTGGTATATTGTTTGCTAATTTTAGATAATCTTTTTATTGATCGGAATCCGATGACATCAATGGTTGTCGATGTCGTTTCTACTTGTTTCCAGTGGACCACGGGAAACGAAAGCTATATTTGGACTCCCCACATCACAAGCTAACTGATGATATCTTTGGATCGTGATTTGGTCATCGTGGGAATTTTTCGGCGACCTCTCAAACCGACAAATTCGGACAGAAGTTTCGGCTCATTAAACCGAGCCATATGGTATAAATCTCGACTTTTAATTGTGTATAGATAGTGAATTATGATTTTATTTGTAAGAATTTAGGTAAATAGTTTATTGGAATTAAGTGATTAAATGAGATAATTGAATTGAATTAATTGTTATTTATATGATTATGGAGTATTATTGGTGATTAAATGGAAAGATTGAAGTGAAATATTGAAATTATAATTGATTTAATTGAATTGAATTATTTGGAAGAATGAAGTGAGATGTGGATATTGTATTGATTGAATTGAATTAGTGGTTATTAGCTTGATAATAAGGAATGAAATGGGCGGACAGGATTAGTATATTGAAGGTTCGGGTCGGACCATTTGACTGTGATATTGTGGATAATTTGAATTTATGGAAATATTGGTGGAAATTACTTCATCGATTTTACTTGAATAATATAAAAATTGAGATGTAAAATTGGAAGAAAAGAGAATTATTCTTTTTAAGTAAGTTAATGGGAAATAACTAGAGAAATGTTAAGTTTAGTAGTGAGTATAGGTATAGAATATCTTAACTTTAAGAATGCTAAGTTGTGAATAAGATAGAAGTGTTAAGGACTTAAACTAAATTAAGTAATGTGATGATGAGGAAGTGATTGATATATGATTGAAATGCATGTGTAGAGTCTAATAACAAGGGCAAGGATATTGGGTAAAGTGCGAGGAGCACTATTCGTATCAGAGTCAAACGTTCATAGAAGCAAAGGAGTCCACGGTGAGTACTTAATAATATAATATGCCTTGTTTCATATACTTGAACCTTTATTGTTCTAACCTTAATGGTTGAATTGTTTCTATGCCTTGAAAAGTTGAATGGCTCATTGATATTCCACAATCTTGATTTCTTGATGAACTTAATCTGCTTAATGAATATTGAACCGTTGATATGATACTTCCTTGATTATTGAGCCAAAGTAAACTAAACATTTCTTTATGGCACTTGGCCAAATGAGTCCTATTGCTTCATCTCATAATATGATCAATGATGGGAATTTTGATTATTTATTGATATATTATCCTTTGAATTATTTCATCGATGAAAAGGAAAAAATGTTTTAATGATACTGTGATAAGCAGAATACCCCTCTGATGTGGGGCAATACATCAGCCTTGTGTACAATGGTAATGAACTCACGGATAGAGTAAAGAGTATCCGAACCCTAGTTAGGAAGGGTTTATGGTCCCCAATACGTACGATCTGATCAGTTGTACGTGTGACTGATATGGGAAATGAGCAAGGCGTAAGCCGCCACTTGAATGATTATGGGGGAAACACATCGTTTCCCATACGAGAAATATTCTGCTAAAAATGCAATATTTACTGTATATGGAAAACTATTCCATAAGAATAACTCTTGATCCGTTTTACTTATTTGCTATAAGAAATTATCATTAAACACCTACCATTTGTTATTTTATATAGTATTATTTTGTACTCACTGAGCTCTGTCTCATATTTTAGTGGTTTAAACTTTTCAGGTATAGTCAATGAGTTAGCAAAGTAAAAGTCCCAAGCCCATCCCTCGCTTGGAAACTGTTCTATTAAATTCCGGTGTTATTAGTTAGAACTCCATGGTTATTGAAAGTTATAGGGTCTATATGTAATGTGAATGGTTATTAATGGGTTTAGCATTAATATGTTATAAGATGTTTGTACAATATGATTTGTATTATAACTGTTATTGTAATGATGAATGAACTATTGAACATTGAGTTAATGACATGAAATGAAATTTTAAAGGTTTTACAAGTTATATGTGTAAATGATATTATAAGTGGAAATGATAGCAAGTAATGGGTACCAAGGAAATGTGATTAGGCTACGGTCTTGGGATATGGTTCAATGTAATGAATGTCAATTGATTATGAGTGGAATGGGTTCTATGGGTTTTTGGTGCCCTTAAGGCTACCCATGCCCTAGGACCGTCGTGGCTCAAAAAGGTGGGTCGTGACACCTACAAATGGACTATAATGCACATGTTATGTACTATGTCATAGAAACAGACAAGTCATACAATCAAGCAAGGATGGGATATGGTCCACCGTACCACACTAATACCGATCCCCTCATACTGGTTCTCTGAATCCAATAATCCATCTCTTATGTCCAATGGGCCTGGCCAGCACTGGTCTGTACCAAGCAGCCCTGACCCGACTGATAGCGGCCCTGACGATGAGCAGGCCCGGCCAGCATACACCAGTCATATCTCATCTTCTCAATCCATCATAATCCCAATCATAACCA
The DNA here is from genome assembly GCA_947687605.1 of Reutealis trisperma. Classification (NCBI taxonomy): domain Eukaryota; kingdom Viridiplantae; phylum Streptophyta; class Magnoliopsida; order Malpighiales; family Euphorbiaceae; genus Reutealis; species Reutealis trisperma. Next base: position 2,647,824 of record CANTUT010000052.1, on the reverse strand, counting down.
TAATCATAACAAATCCATAATGTCATATCAAAAGTTCCTAAGTGGTACTGCATCCCAACCTCCATCGGTCAACCATAATCACAATACAACACAGAATACAGAATATTGAGTTATCATTCACAGTCAAATGTTACATGCTTATATATGCAGTAGTAATGCATAATATACATATATATACATACAGAAATGCAGATGTAAATGAAACAGGATAATACATTAGTGAGTATTACTCACCTAACTGACAACATTTTTGACTGGCTTCTCTCGGAAGTGCAACCTTTGGAACCCGGAAGACGCCAGACGCCGACACCTCGCAACAACAGACATCGTTAGGATAAGAACCACACTTAACTAGACACAATTTAAAGATTACTGAGATTCTAATTGAGGTCTCGACAGAACTGTACTGAACCTAACGATAGACTCAATAACCTAACAATTATTCTAAAGACTGCTAAACATAAAATAACTTATTTAATAATTGAAATACAAGGGTTTCGAGTTAACCTTCACAAATTTTGATCATACGGATGTCGAGAATCGCGCCGGAACATCGAAACAGAAGTGCTGCACTGCCTCACGCACCGCCGCTACTGGTGGCAAATCTGGGGAAGCTCTACACCAGCAGGTTCACCTCGATGTCAGGATCACGAAAATGGTCACCACTCGCCGTCACTCGCCCTCCAGCCGCCAAAAAATGCCTCCAAAGGTGCGGTTTTGCATTTTTTCATCTCCTCTCTGATGGTCCTCAGGGGGCAAGGTAGGTACCAAATTGAAGCTCTCATCCTCAGGAGTTGAATGACACCAAAATCGTTGGATTCCGCCTCCGGAATCGACCGAAAAATCAAGTTGAAGTCTCGGTGACCGGCGGTCTTTCTCTCCTCGCGTACGCCGCCGTGTGCCATCCGATTAGGGTGCTGCCACCTCCCTGGAGGTCGTCGGACCATCCTCTACTCAGCAGTGGTGGCGGTGGTCGCCACCACTAGCCAAAACTCCACCCAGCAACCCTCTCTCTCTCTCTCAGCCTCTCCCTTTCTCTCTCCTCCTTCCTCTCTTTCTTTCCCTATTCCTGCTTCTTCTTTCCTTTCCCACGTGGCCACACGCCATTCATCACTTCCATTTCTTTTTCTTTTATTTTCTTTTTCTTAACACACACACACACACACACACACACACACACACACACACACACACACACACACACACATATATATATATATATATATATATATATATATATATATATATATATATATATATATATATATATATATATATATATATATATATATATATATATATATATAATAATCATAACAATAATAATAATAATACTAACTATAATAATAATAATAATAATAATAATAATAATAATAATAATAGTAAGAACAATTTATAATTTACATATCAATAATAATTTACAACATAAACTCATATATATATATAACAATAATACTATTAACGCTAATAATAATTCAATTAATAAAATTTATTTGTAATAATAACGGAAATCCAAACATCCGATAAAATACTATAACTAAACTTATAATATTAATTAATACCTTTATTAATACTCAAATATCAAACTACGATTTCTCAAAAAACCCACATTAACATTTTCATAATAGTATACATATATAATACTTAAATAAAATTACCATTAATAATACATATTCAAATAGTATGAATATTTATAATTTAGTAAAATATAACTCCAATTCTTACTTTAATAAGGAAAATAATAAAATAATATATTTTCGTATAAAAATAGAATTTTATAAAATAAATGAAAATTCAGGGTATTTCACTTATAGGAAAAATTATTTAACTTTTTATTAATAATAACAGAAGATCAGTTTATTTGTTTAAATATAATTTTAATTTTCAAAAATAATAAGTAATTTATTATTTTATGACCATATATTACTTTATATTTTATTATTTTTAATATTTAATATCAAAGTAACAAAAATATAAGTTGTCACAATAGAATAAATAAATATTTTCATTAATTTATTAATTTATGTGGCTAGAATTAATAATTTATTACAAATATGTTGATAATACTATATTATTTACTTATGTATTTTTTTAGAGGCAAGAAAATGAGAAATTAATAAACAATTTAGGAAGTTTATATTCAAATAAATTATTATTTTATATTTTTTAATTAACAAATTTAATTGAATAAAAATAATATTAATAATAAATAAAAAGTTTATTTTTTCGTTTGGCAAAATAATACAAAATTTATTTTTTAATAAAAAAATAAAGGAATAAACTCAATAGTTTTTTTTTTTTTTTTGGTATGTTATATCTATTAACAACAAAAAATTAATTTATATTTGCTCTTTAATTTTTTCTCTATTTGGTAAGTAAATAAACTAATTCAAAATTCAAACTATTGAATTATTTGAAAGAATAAAACTATTAAAAATTTCAAAGTATTAGAGTTTCAGATAAATTTCAATTTTTATTAAAGAAAATTTTTATTAAAAAAATAAAAAGATAAAAGTATGACATTTAAAAATTAAATGTAGATAAATAAATAAATTGAATCCAAAATATCTAATATAATATATAAAAATATATAAACAAGTAAAATTTTAATACAAATTGAAAAATACAAAAGTTAAATTATATTTTATATTTATTTGAATCAAATGATATTTTTATTTTATATTTATTTTAGATTGAATAGTCGAATTATCATACATAAATAAAAAATTTCTATATTTTTTTACATGAAAAAATTCATATTTTTTATTCATTATATTACTTATTAACACTAAAACTCACACTAATACATACAAATACAAAATTCAAATACAACATAAAATCCACGAGCTCTACTATAAAAGAAAATTCTTATTTTTTATTTATTGTAATACTTGCTAACACTAAGATAACACTAATACATACAAGTATAAAATCCAAATATGATACAATACCTACGTTAATACTTAAATACAGAATACTGTTGAAAGGAAAAAGACAGTTTAACTCAATTCAATTCCCTTCACAAGCTCATCTCACTACCTGAAAAATAATTTGAACAGGAATAAACGTTCGACTCAATGAGTTATATAGATCATAATATAATATATCACTCAATGGTCATAATGCTGATGCACTATGCCAAACTGACAGACAAGTCATAAAATTATACAAGAATGGAACACAGTCCATAGTATCATACTAATTCTCAATATAGAGAGTCAATCCCCCTATCCTGGTTCTCTGAGTCCAATACATTCTTTTAGTCTATCATAAGGGTCGCAGCCATCCCAGCAGCGCTGACCTAACTGACAGCAGCGTATAGACAATGAGCAAGCCAGCAACCATCATACACTAATCATAGCTCATCAATCATCATAAATATATCCATTTTTCCTAAGTGGTACTTTATCATCCCAATTCCATCCAATATCCACAACCAACATGTAACACCAATATTAATGTACAGTCACATGCATATGCCAAGATTTTGAATATCATTCATAATGCACATATATATATATATATATATATATATATATATATATATATATATATATATATATATATATATATATATATATATATATATATAGTATACACACAAATCAATATATGAATGCAAATGTAACTTTAAATAAATAAAAGAATAAAATATTAAATTAGGTTATATAACTCATAGAATTGATGAATTCCAATTAGCTCTCCTTATGGAGTGCGACAACTGGTGATTGGAAAGATGTTTGAAACATCAACTTATGTTTAAAATACACCTTTACGACCCCTTATGGTTTCCAACTCTACCAACTTCGCAACAATCATCTCCACAAGTAATCCAAATCATCAAATTAATAATTACTAATAAAATCTAATAAATATAACACAATAATAATTGAAGTTCAAGAGATTTAGGATTTACTCTCATAAAATCCAATTGAATGAACGTTGAGAATGGCCCTGAAACGACGAGATGAAGTTGCTAGATCTGCCTCACACAACGTCGCCGCCGGAGCACTGTCGCTGCCTATGGTAGAACAGGGCGATCTTCACACCAAACTGCTCACCTCGATGCCAAGAGCTCAAAAATCATCACCATTGGTCGCTATTCGTCAGCATCTCGCCGGAAAACACTCTCAAAGATCCAGTCTTCAATTTCCCAATCTCCACTTCTGGCGAGTTTCAGGAGATGAGACAAGTACAATTGAAAGCTCTTAAGGCAAGGAGTCGAACGGCTAGATTTGGCTGCCGGAATCACAACTTGAAGTTTCGGCACCGGCGAAACTTCTCTCATCGAGTGTGCCGCCGTCTACCTCCCAATCGAGGTGTTGCCGCTTCCCTTGGAGTTGCCAGGTGATGGGTTAAAGGCTAGTGGTGGCGGTGCAGCCCACCGCCCACCGAAAGACCCCCTACTTTCTTTCACTTTCATTCTCTCTCTCTCTCTCCCCTTCTATCTTGCCTTCCATTTCTGCGCCCTCAAAACATAGCCATTTGATTAGCTGTTTCCAACCAATCAGATGTGCTAACCCCTTCTTTCTTTTCTTTTTTTTTTTTTAAAAGAAACCGTACACACACACACACACACACACACACATATATACATATATATATATATATATATATATATATATATATATATATATATATATATATATATATATATATATATATATATATATATATATATATATATATATATATATATATATATATATATATATATAAGTTATGCTAATAATAATAATAGCAATATTATTATTATTATTAATCATAAACCTTATAATATATAATTAATCCTTATAAAATTTTCATAATTTCTAAATAAATCCGATTAAATATTTTCATAAATAAATGAATAAATAAATACTTTCTCAAAATAACCATAATAATATTTTTCATAATTAAATATATAAATACTTCTTCAATTATATTCACATATTTAACATTAAAATAAAATTACTATTAATAATACATTCTTCAAATCATAACAATATATAAAATTGAATAAAAATGAAAATTTCAATTAATTTTTAATAAAAAATAAAATAATATATTTTTGTATAAAAATAAAATTTTATAAAATAAATGAAAATTCGGATTATTACGCCTAATGTAGAGGTATATTTATTATGGATAATAGTATGTTGCATTATCAAGAAGTATTTGAGAATCTATTATGAAAATATTTATTAAAAGTAAAAGTCAAATAAAAAAAAACAACTTACATTAAGAATATAATTTATAAACAAGTTTTGTTATTTAACAGGTAACATAATTCAAAAAATAATATCATATAATATTTATTTAAATTATTTACATGCCATATAGTATTCATATTAATATTTAAAATACAAATATTTATAAATTAAATTATATTTTAAAACGAGTTATAATGGAGAACAACCTTATGCACGTTAGAAAAAAAAAAAATTAGTGTATATATATATATATATATATATATATAACATCAAGATGTGTCCTTAAATTTCTCTGAAAAATGAATCTAATTTTATTGGACTCAAGTTGGAAAAAACAAAGCGTATGATACGAAATAGGCTTAGTTAATTACTAAACACTTCAAAACAATTGTGATATTTTTCAGAAAGAAATTGTCAAATTTTCATGATCTGGACATTTAATTTCATCATCTACAAACGGACAAAATTGAAAAAAAATATATTTTTATTATAATTAAAATTAAATAAAATTATATTTTTTCTTTTTATTTATCTCTTTTGTTAGAACATCTCATATTGATTAAATACAAAAATATTAAGTGATTAATATAAAAATAGACACTTCAATCTTAACAAACTAGCTTTTAAGATTAATTTTCTCAAATTTATATTAAAAATTTAACATAATATCAAAGTATGATGATTTTGTTCAATCAATTGTACTCTGTTTAATTAAATATCACAATAAATCAAATACTAAGTAAAAATAAATTAAAATACCAAGTAACTAAATACCATGTTCAATTAAATACACAAGTAAATCAAGTACTAAGTAATTAATTAATTTATCGATTGTTATGGTTTATCAAAGTACCTGATTACTTTTGAATACTCTATTATCATTTGAAAAGAGAGTGTTAGAATATTTCATATTGATTAAATATAAAAATATCAAATAATTAATATAAAAATAGACACTCTAATTTTAACAAATTAGTTTTTAAGATTTATTTTTTCAAATTTATATTAAAATTTTAACGTACTTTCCTTCCCTTTCGCCACCGGCACCTACTCTTTGCCACGGTCTTTCTCATTATTTTTTATTTTTTATTTTTTCTGTTTGCCCAAAGGAAGTAAAACTAAGATTCAGTACAAGAGATGTAAGTACAATTAGGAAAACTCAGCTTGGAAAAATAAGAATGGACCTGTAGTCCACTAAGGCACTAACAAACAGTCATCAAAATGGTGTTTCTTTTTTTTTTTTTTAACTTAGACTTAAAATCCATACAAGAAACAAACACTAGCTCTGTGAAGAAAATCCAATCACACATAACACATTTGCCCTAATTCTAGATCTCCTTCCAAAAAAACTCTGTCTCCACCACCGCCGTGAACATCACCTGCTTCATGGATGGAAACAGGTCCACGGTCTTTTTCATCGGCTCTTAAACTATGTTTGATTCGTAAAATAAAATGTACAAATAATAGAATAATTATCATTAAGAAATAGAATAGAGTAAAAATAGAATAATTATTTCAATTCTATAATTTGGTTCATAATATAGAATAATTATTATATTAACATAAATGTAATGTCTCGGACTACTCGCTAGCGATATTGTCCGCTTTGGGCTTGGGCCTGGGTATTCCACCCAGGGCGTGGCCCCAATACCCTCACGGTTTTAAAACGCGTCACTAGGGAGAGGTGTCCACACCCTTATAAGGCGTGCTTCGTTCTCCTCTCCAACCGATGTGGGATCTCACAATCCACCCCCCTTAGGGCCCAGCGTCCTCGCTGGCACACTGATCCGAGAATCGCTCTGATACCACTTTGTCACGCCCCGCACCCGAGGACACGGGACATGCACGTGGCTACTAGTGCCCGTAGTAAGCCTAACCCAAGCCACAAGACAAAAAGCCCAAAACTGAAAGGGTTATGGGCCTAAATAAGGTAAGCAGAATCACAAGAATCACAACATAACAAAATTATCAAATTGGCCCAACATTCATTTAGTCCACATATATTCCAGAAAGTAATAAATTACAGAAAGGTTCTGCTTAACCCCAAAGATTACAGCTCTTTAAAATACATAACTGAAATAAAACACAAAGCACAATTACAAAGTGTAACATTGCGGAATTCTAGAGTCATAATTACAAATGTACATGTTGCGCAATTTCTGCAAGTGCACAGATTGTTTACAAGTAATAAAGTGATGAGTGAGTATCGTTCCCACGAGGAAGGGTTTGTCAAGTACCAATTTTTAATATTACTCTATTATTTAGAAAATCAATTATGAGATTTATAATGAAATTAAAGTAAATAAATAATGATAAATATGAAAATAAGATTAAAGGTCTAGGATTTAGAATTCATCAATTGATCACATATGATTTCTTTATAATTTTTAGATGGATTATTTTTGCTGGAATTAATGATTAGATTTTCCTAAATTATATGATGTTCTCTCTCAAGATACAACATGTGTGTTCATATTAACCTTACGTCTACTCTCGTGATCATAAGCAATTAACACAAACCCATTAAGTTTTATGGAAATCCTTTTAAAAATCACAAAGGAGTATTCTTATCTCTAAGCAATACATTCCCTAGGTCAATTATCCTAATGAACTAATATTGTGCTTCCACTCTCGCTACTTCACACAATATCTTAAATCATGCAATTAATGGCCAGTTAATTACAAGCATTAAGTTCTAAGATAAAAGATTAATTCCAACAATCAAATCCAATCAATTAAATATAAATAATCATATGTAAATCAAAAGATTACATCTAAATCCTAGAAAATAAAATTAGCTATTCATAATTAAAAGAGAAGAAACAATTAAATTAACAATAAAAATAATAAACATAATAATAACTTATAATTAAATTCAAGAATAGAGTTTAGAGAGAACTTATTTTGGGATACAATCTTTGATGAACTCAAGCTTCCAAAAACTCCTCCTCTTGATTAAAATAAAAAAATAAAACTAATCTACTATGAGAAAACATATGAAAATCTCTCTACATATTTTTTTATGGATTTTCTTTGATGCTCTTTCCCTTTGCCAAGCATAGTATTTATAGACATGTTTGGTGGAAGAATTCAAGTTCCATTAAAATTCTTACATAAAAAATTCAACATTAATGGTTAGGTTGGCCACCAACCATTGAATTCCTTCATCAATATTCAAAAATGGTTAGGTTGGCTACCAACCATTGAATTTTGGCCACCAACTATTGAATTTATTTCTCATGGATTGAAAACTTGAATTATTGCTTGCATCATTATTTTTATTGCATCATTTTGATCTGCAAAAATAAAATAAAAATACTTAAAATATGTTATAATTTATTTATAAATTGTAGAACTATTTATTTCTAAAAATAAGTAATAATATTATTGCATTCTTGAGAATTGAGCTAAAATTTAAGTTTAAACAATTAAAATAACTCTAAAAACATAGAGTTATCATACCCCCAAACTTAAGTTTTTGCTTATCCTCAAGCAAAAGAAAATTTAAAACCTAAACTAGTCCACTTTCGTAGGAAATTACGATTGCATTTAGCGTATGCAACAAGCCTTTAAACCCCTAGGTGTCCCATAGAGGACGAGTTATAGTCTCGTGAGGGCTTCCAGTGGTGATACCCACAAACACCTTTAAAAATTTATTTCAAAGAAAAATAAAATATCACAAAAAAGAGACTTAATCCCCTCATGCTTATGTTGAATTTTTTTTTTTTAAGGTCTTAAGAAATTAATATTTACAAACAACATATCAATAGTATTGCAAGTCAAGCTTCTATCTCAAGTTCAAAACAATCCTCATCTTAATCATGCCTTGAATAACTATGCATTAAATCAACTACAAAGAAATTGTTGCACTTCAGATAGGCATATATACACTAATATCTTTAAATACCTCTATCAAATGATATAAAATAGATGTATAAATCTCATAAGCATATTAAAGCAAACAATCTCCACTAATGGAATTCACAAATTAAGAGAGATCAATAGGTCTTGACTAGGGTTGTAATGGGGCTAACACAAGGTATTTTTGGCTAAATAAAGAACAGGCTAAATGAACAAAAGTAAAATAATTATGCCAAGTTTACAAAATCAATAGCTCAAATAAAGGAATTATATTAATGAAAGATCCCTTCCATCTTAAGCATCATTCTTCTTCAATGTTTTCTTCTTTTAAGCCCCCTTCTTCTTCTTCTATTTTTTTTTATTTTTTTTTCTTTTTCTTTTTATTTTTTTTATTTTTTTTATTTTTTTTTTGCCAACAACATTATTCTAAAGATAAGCAATAATTACTAACTTTTTATTTATTCAATTTTCTTGTTGTCCTCCAAATTTACTTTAAGCAGAAAGTGATCTTTTATAATGAATAATACTTTCAGTTGTTAGAGAATCTTATTTTCTTTTAAAACTTCAATAACTCCCTTTTCTTCATTAGAATGTAAACTTGACAAAATTATCTCACAAACAGGGTGAAAGATAACAATTAAGGTTTAATTAACAAAGAAAAGAAAGCTAAAATTATCAAGGCACAAAGGGGTAAACTAAGGAAAAAATTAAAATAATGGTAGATACAAGTAACAGGCTAAACAAACAATGCCTAAATCATATCTCTCTTCAAAATGAATTCAAAATTTCGCCTCAAAAGTTTGCAAAAACATGTTCTAAGATAGGTGAGGCAAATGAAGATAAAAATGTGTAGAAGCCCTCTCTAAGTAAGCATACACAAATTCAATGCAATCAATATAATGCAAAGCAAAGCAAAACATAATCTCAATAAAAATTAATTTCTTACCCAAAATAGTTGTTCAACCTGAAATACTTTAATAAATTGTCTATAAATATCAATTATAATCAATCATTAGCCTTTCATCAAATTATTTAATATAAGCATATTTTATCAAAAAAAATTTTAAATTTATTCATCAAAACACAAAAGAAATGACTGAAAATAAAAAACAAACTAAACCTCCCCCAAACTTGCAATGAACATTGTCCTCAATGTCAAAGAAACAAACCAAAAGAAAGAAAATACTCCCTCTTGTAGAAAAGTGGATTCCAAATTATAAGCAGGATATGCATTTCACTTCCTTGCTTCCTGTAAAACATCTTGAAACAACACTGCGCCATTAATGGATCAGGTTCGGATTTAAAGTTTTGCAGTTGATCAATCAATTGTTCAATAGTTGAAGCAGAGACTAAGATGCGTCGACTCGCCGGTGTCATAAAACCCTGTTCCACAGCATGATCGAGAAAAGATAACAAACCATTATAAAAACCATCAACATTAAGTAATCCCAATGGCTTTTGAAGAACAGTTAATTGGGTCCAAGATGCAATGGTGAAAATATCTTCAAATGTTTCTAAACCACCAGGTAATGCGATAAAAGCATCAGCATTGAAATTCATGTATGCCATTCATTAGTACATGCTATTGACCTGTAACTCATTGCCTATAGTTCCACCAGTGATTTGTTTATTTCGAGCCAAAGCCTTTAGAACTACTCCTAAGACTTTACTACCTCTAATATATGTAGAACTTGCGACACAACCCCTTAACCCTAAACTACCTCTCTCAAACTCCAAATCAATTTTTCGTTCAGCTAAAATCCTACCAAGTTCATTAGCTGCTATTAAGTACTCTCTTTTCTTGCCAGAGTTTGGACTACAAAAGACACAAATAGTTTTGAATTTGCGTGTTAAGGATTCTGCCATTTTCTCTCACAGATCTCTCGAAAGGGTTGTGTGCATATTGACAATAATGAATGTGCATATAAAGAAATTAGAAGAGTAAAAGAACGGTTCAATGGGATAAAATAATTATTAACAGAAAAAGTATAAAAATAAAAATGATAATAAAAACAAAAATAATTAATGCTGTGTGTACAAATGTCAAAAGAAATATTTGAAAAACTAAAAAGAAACAGACATTGAAAAACTAAAAAGCTAACGAAAGTAGAAAAATCTGCAGCATGTGTACAAAAGTCAAAAAGAAAATATTAAAAAGCTAAAAGTAGACATTGAAAGACTAAAAAGTTGTCGATAATAGAAAAATCTACAGGAAAATAAAACCTAGATGCTAAAAAGTCAAAAAAATACTGCAAGATGTAGAAAAAAAAATAATGCATTGAAAAATAAAAAAGTTAGTGATACACCTGGTTATAAATAGTAGTTGTGATTGTGGCTCACATCTTCCTCTAGTTTTACGTCCAGTAACAGCTTACACGCCTTCTATGAGTCGAGGATAGGCTTCCCATCTAGTTTTCTTATTAACTGGCAAACAGGATCTTTTATTGTCAGATTCTCTAGACTGTAACGCTGCTTCTCTTCCTTGAATAGTTCCCATAAATCTAAAAGAGTGCGTTGAACTTGTCCACAAGGATGCGTCTCAAGAGTCTGAAGGATATTATCCATAGACTCCTTACTCAGTCCATCCTTTATGAATTTAATTTTGTCTTCTCGATTTATGGATGCAAATCCAATATTTCTACAGCGTGTGTTGCAATTCCATCTTGCACACTTGTAGCAGCCCCCATTCTTTTAGCTCTCCTCTTCTTTGAGTAAGAACTTCTCCCCGTACCTGGCAAACATTTAATAAATGAGTCATCAATCTCACCTGCCAATCGTACTTTGGCTTCTATGATCCAGCGAATATCCTCAGGAAGATTCAAACGCCTAAATGCCTTCATTCTTTCTAGTCTGCGTTCATCAATTTTCCTGAGTACATCTTGGGGAAGAGTTGGAAACCTGTTTTTTAGTGCTGCAAGAGATGCTTCCATGTCTAATTAATTTTATTAAGAAAATGAAAGAGAAAATTTACAACGAAACAACTAAACAGAAATAAAAGAAACCTAATAAAGAGAAAACTTGGGTTTTCTCCTAATAAGCTATTTAATAACTCACAAATAACACTAAAGCAAAATTAAAATAGAACAAAACAAACAAAAGAACAAAAGAAATTAAAAAGAAGTAAAAAAGTTAGAAATTTGGGTTGCCTCTCAAAAGCGCTTTATTTATAGTCTTTAGCTTGACTATAGCTAGATCTTCATCATGGAGGATAATACACAAAGTATATCATCTCGATAATTGTGAAAAGATAGACTTTTGCCAATTTTAATGAGTCAAGCCATCTTGATTTGAGCCTGCATGGAGAAAAATTAAGACAGAAATTATTTAATATTTTATAATTAGGCTCATAATTTTTAAAAACTTTCCAACGAGCTCTTTTTCTTGCTCTAAATTTTCTTAAGAAATTGAGATAGGAAGGTAGTGGAGTTGAATCAAGAGTCGGTGAGTGCTCAGTTGATGGTGGTGAATGCTTCTTATTTTCTTCCAAGTCATCAAATTGATATTTTGTATGGTTTGGCATATTTAGTGTTGTTTTCACCAAACAAACTGAAAGAGTTTTCTTTGAGTTTTCTTTTTCAAATATCTCTTCAATTTCCTTATCAATTGCAACCACTCCGTAGATATCATCCATTAGAGAAGGATATTTGAAATTTTTAGGCAAATTGGGCTCAACCTCTTCCTTTTTATCTTGCTTGCATGAAGTATCTGGTTGATCAATCATCTCTTCTACATCATTACTCAAAGAAACTGCCAGGCATTGCTCTCTAAAATGTTCTTCAATTTGGCTTGTCAGGTTACCATGGCCTTGAGTATCTAATGGACTAGCAAATTGTTCTATTTGTACATCAAAATTTGTATTGTGGCTAGTCCATTGACTCATCCTATCTTCCAATCTTTCACATCGTTCATGAGTAGCATTTATGAATCTTTCCAATGTTGCTTCATAAGATGGTCTTTGCTCCTCAAATGGTGCATGATCTTGAAAATCATATTGATAAGGATACCATGAATTGTTACCTTGATTGCATTGGTTTTTCCATGAAAAATTTGAATAGTCACTCCATTCTGAGTTGTTTATATTAGAATAAGGATAATTCTCATGCCTATTATAATTTGGAAAAAATTGTACCTGCCCTGCATATTGGCACTCATAATTCAAATGATTACCTCCACACAGATTACAACTCAAATATGAATTAAATAAAGTATTAGCATCAAGTTTATCAATTAAGTTAAACAAGGCATCGATTTTAGCATTTAACTTACCAAAAGCATCCTCACCATACATGCTTGCTGCTCTATTTAGCATCACTCCTCTTTCCACCATTACAAGTTGTGGAAAGCCATCTTTCTTTTTTTTTTTTTTTTTTTATTTTTTTTTATAAAAGTTAAAAAAAATCTGCAAAATTTTAAAAAAATATACAAAATAAATCTAAAGTAATAGAGTATATCAACCTATTGATATTGTCAAAAGTCGCCTTCCCCGGCAACGGCGCCAAAAACTTGTTGCGCGATTTCTGCAAGTGCACAGATTGTTTACAAGTAATAAAGTGATGAGTGAGTATCGTTCCCACGAGGAAGGGTTTGTCAAGTACCAATTTTTAATATTACTCTATTATTTAGAAAATCAATTATGAGATTTATAATGAAATTAAAGTAAATAAATAATGATAAATATGAAAATAAGATTAAAGGTCTAGGATTTAGAATTCATCAATTGATCACATATGATTTCTTTATAATTTTTAGATGGATTATTTTTGCTGGAATTAATGATTAGATTTTCCTAAATTATATGATGTTCTCTCTCAAGATACAACATGTGTGTTCATATTAACCTTACGTCTACTCTCGTGATCATAAGCAATTAACACAAACCCATTAAGTTTTATGGAAATCCTTTTAAAAATCACAAAGGAGTATTCTTATCTCTAAGCAATACATTCCCTAGGTCAATTATCCTAATGAACTAATATTGTGCTTCCACTCTCGCTACTTCACACAATATCTTAAATCATGCAATTAATGGCCAGTTAATTACAAGCATTAAGTTCTAAGATAAAAGATTAATTCCAACAATCAAATCCAATCAATTAAATATAAATAATCATATGTAAATCAAAAGATTACATCTAAATCCTAAAAAATAAAATTAGCTATTCATAATTAAAAGAGAAGAAACAATTAAATTAACAATAAAAATAATAAACATAATAATAACTTATAATTAAATTCAATAATAGAGTTTAGAGAGAACTTATTTTGGGATACAATCTTTGATGAACTCAAGCTTCCAAAAACTCCTCCTCTTGATCAAAATAAAAAAAATAAAACTAATCTACTCTAAGAAAACATATGAAAATCTCTCTACATATTTTTTTATGGATTTTCTTTGATGCTCTTTCCCTTTGCCAAGCATAGTATTTATAGACATGTTTGGTGGAAGAATTCAAGTTCCATTAAAATTCTTACATCAAAAATTCAACATTGATGGTTAGGTTGGCCACCAACCATTGAATTCCTTCATCAATATTCAAAAATGGTTAGGTTGGCTACCAACCATTGAATTTTGGCCACCAACCATTGAATTTATTTTTCATGGATTGAAAACTTGAATTATTGCTTGCATCATTATTTTTATTGCATCATTTTGATCTGCAAAAATAAAATAAAAATACTTAAAATATGTTATAATTTATTTATAAATTGTAGAACTATTTATTTCTAAAAATAAGTAATAATATTATTGCATTCTTGAGAATTGAGCTAAAATTTAAGTTTAAACAATTAAAATAACTCTAAAAATATAGAGTTATCAGTACATTTATTACATGTATTCTTAATATCCCATTAATACAAATCACTGCTGAAGGGAGAGGCCGAGACAGAGAGAGAGAGAGTTGGCGGCGTTCTGGTGGGCGGTGGCAAGCACCGCCACCACCGCTGGGTAGAGGACGGACCAGCGACCTCGAGGGAGATGGCAGCTCGACGATCGGCGGCGGCATACGCGAGGAGAGATGGACCGCCGGCCACCGCGACTTCAACTCAATTTTTCGGCTGATTTCGGCAGTGGATTCCAACGATCTTGGTGCCATTTTACTCCTGAGGATGAGAGTTTCATTTTGGTACCTGCCTTGCCCCCTGAGGACCACCGGAGAAGGAGATCAGAAAATGCAAAACCGTGACTTTGGAGGCATTTTTCGGTGACCGGAGGGCTAGTGATGGCGAGTGGTGACCGTTTTTGTGCTCCTGGAGTCAAGGTGAACCTGCTGGTGTGGAGTTTCCCTGATCCGCCACCACCGGCGACGGCGCATGGCCGGCCGGCGACGACGCGTGGCGAGATCCAGTGGTTCTGTTTCGATGTTCTAGCATGATCCTCGACGTCTGTATGTTCAGAATTTGTGAAGGTTAACCCGAAACCCTTGTATTTCAGTTGTTATATAAGTTATTTTATGTTTAGTAGTCCTTAGAGTATTTGTTAGGTTGTCGAGCTTGTTCTAGGGTTAAGTGTAATTCTTATCGTGGTAATGTTCTCTATTGCGAGGTGTCGGTGTCTAGCGTCTTCCTGGTTCCAAGGCTACTCTTCTGAGGAAAGCCGGTCGAAAGCGTCGACAGTTAGGTGAGTGATACTCACTGATATATTATCCTGTTTCCACTTCATATGCATTGCTGTGTGTATATATATGTATATTATGCCTGCATATATAAGCATGTAACATGTGACTGTGAATGATGAATTGATATTTTGTATTCTGTGCCATACTATGGTTGTGATTGATGGATGGAGGTCAGGAGGATACAATACCACCTAAGATTATGGGATTGTTATGGTTATGATTTGGATTATGATGGATTCAGAAGATGAGCTATGACTGATGGATGCCGGCCGAGCCTGCTCATCGCCAGGGCTGCTGTCAGTCGGGTCAGGGCTATGTGGTACAGACCAGTGACGGCCGGGCCCCTTGGATATAAGAGATTGATTATTTGGATTCAGAGAGTCAGATTAGGGGGATTGGCTCCCCATATTGAGTATTGAGTATCAATGTGGTACTGTGGACCATACCCCATCCTTGCTTGATTGGATGATTTGTTTGTCTTTATGACATGGTGCATATCATGTGCATTAGACTTTATCTGTTGGATACCAGTTTAATATATTAGCTGGTATCATTCACTGAGTCGAACGCTCATTCCTGTTCATTTTGTTATTTTCAGGTCAGGAAATGAGCTGGGAAGGAATTGTAATTGAGTAGACTGCCAATTTTCCTTCGGCAGTGATTTGTATTAATGGGATATTAAGAATACATGTAATAAATGTACATTTGTAATTATGACTCTAGAACTCCGCAGTGTTACACTTTGTAATTGTGCTTTATATTTTATTTCAGTTATGTATTTTAAAGAGCTGTAATATTTGAGGTTAAGCAGAACCTTTCTGTAATTTATTACTTTCTGGAATATATGTGGACTAAATGAATGTTGGGCCAATTTGATAATTGTGTTATGTTGTGATTCTGCTTACCTTATTTGGGCCCATAGCCCTTTCAGTTTTGGGCTTTTTGTCTTGTGGCTTGGGTTAGGCTTACTACGGGCACTGGTAGCCACATGCATGTCCCGTGTCCTAGTGTTGGTCACGTGTCTTCGGGTGCGGGGCGTGACAATAAATGACCATAATATTTTTATAAATTAATTTCACTATTAATAATAAATTAAATAGAATTTTACCAAATTTATTTAAGAAATAATTTAAATGCATAATAAATAAAATTTTTATTTGACTTAAAATTTAGAAAATAAAAATAAAAATGAAAATTTGAAAATAAAAAAAAAATAAAGCAATAGTAGTGAATTTGAATTTGCCAATATTTTGTAAAGGTAAAAATGAAAATACTCTATTTCATAGCTTAAAAAATACCAATTCTTTAATTTTTTGTAGAATATGTATTTCATGAAAATCGTGAAATTGTTATTTTATGAAATTCGTATTTTGTCTAAAATTTGAACCAAAATTTAGAATAACTATTTTATATGGAATAGCTATTACATTTTTTGATTATTTTATAAACCAAACATAATCTTAGAACAAATATGAAAATAAATACATCATACAAATTATATATAAACCTTGCACACGCCATAAAAATAATTTCTAGTTTTAGTGATTTAAGACATAAAAACAAGATAAGCTATAATATTTTATTTTAAAGATAATTACATAGTAGTGTTATCCTTTATTAATATTATTATTTTTGACTTATTGTCTATATTGTGTTTTATGAGATAATTAAGATATTATATTGATCATATGTTTGATTCTTTAATTTTTTTATTTGATTTATTGTCCTTATAGCTCGTTTCATTTTGCCAATACTCACATGACTCTTTGCAATTATTTGACCTTCAAACTTCAAAGTACTATTATTATGAAAGAAAGTAGATTGAGATGGGAGGTTGTGGATTTAGACGAATTTGTCAGTGGAGGTAATATAATAGACATAATATAAATATAATTATATATTTATATTTAAGTAAAAATAAAAATTAAGTGTTATAAAATAATTTTAAAATAATTTAATTTTATACTTTAAAATCGTCATATGAAAAAAAAAATTAAATTGACTTATTTGATTTCTTTTGAGATGCCTTTGTTTTTTTTTTTTTTTTTAATTGTGTTTTGTTTTGGTTTTATATAAGATAAAAAAATAATAAAATAAAAGAGAATAAGATATTAAAAATAATTTTCAAACCAAATATTTTATTTAAATTATAAATGTACCACAACTAAAAAGTTTATTTTAATTTTAAGTAAGAACATACTTACAATCTTGTGAAATAAAAATAAAAAATATTGTGAGGACAAATCTACAACTACAATACACTTACAATGTTACAGTGTACATTAACAGAGGGGCTCAATTGCCCCACTAATTTTAAGAATTAAAAAATAATATATACTTGATTTTTCCTAAAGAATTGAATTGATAAAAAAAGCTTTTAAATACAAGGAAAAAAAACACAAATTTTTGTTTTCTTTTATAAAGAAAATTATCATCTTGTCTTCTTTTTAATTATTAGTATATATATATAATTATTTAGTTAATTCATTTATCTTAAGTGATGTTTGATAATGTTATTTAATATTTAAAATTAAAATTTTTTGTATTTAATTATTTTAAAATGTTTGATAACATTTATCTTAAAAATTTTAATTAAGCCAAAAATCATTTAAAATTATAATTTAAAATTTTTAATTTAAAATTTGTACTGAATAAAATAGTGATTAGATTTTTAAATATTTTTATAATTTAAAATTATATTACTTATTTTATTTAACATTTAAAATTCAGTATTTAAACATTCAATACTTAATTTTGAATTTTACTAAACACAACGTTAGTATATGTTAGATTAATTTTTTTTTTCTTTTGGGCATAAGACCTATATTTTGCCCCCTTCATTGAAAACCTGGCTTCGCCGTTATGTACATGTAATTTGGAAAAGGTAGACCATCTTCAATGTGCATCCGCCTCTGGAAAGTAAACCCATATTTAAAACTTTTATTTTTATCATTAGATTAAAATGCTACTTCACAATAATAATTTTAAAGTTGAGCAAAGTTAATTAAATAAAAAAAATACTCCTCTTAAATTTTAAGAATTTCACTTATTTAGTTACATATAAAAAAAGAATTTCTAATTATTTTATAATATAAGTATTTACCATGATCAAATTTTTACTAAAAAGTAATAAAATTTTCTTTTAATTCCTCTTGAAAAAGTTTCCTGATTTCGTGATTGGAGTAAGGGTAATATATATATATATATATATATACCATGAGACAGAAATTCATGTATTTTTAGAGTGCCAGATTGCTGTGAAGGCATGGTTTGCCTCAGGTTTAAATATTCTTGGACCAGGTTTATCATCTATCTTTGATTGGGTTGCTTCTTGTTTGGCTAGTAATTGAGGAGAAAAAGGTGCTCTTTTTGCCATGATTTATTGGGGCTTGTGGCACCAAGGAACCAATAGGTTTGGAAGCAAGTTACCAACAATGCTAGGACCATTGTTAATATGGCAGGTCAGAAGTTAAGGGAGTGGCAAA
The DNA here is from genome assembly GCA_947687605.1 of Reutealis trisperma. Taxonomy (NCBI): domain Eukaryota; kingdom Viridiplantae; phylum Streptophyta; class Magnoliopsida; order Malpighiales; family Euphorbiaceae; genus Reutealis; species Reutealis trisperma. Next base: position 2,628,669 of record CANTUT010000052.1, on the reverse strand, counting down.
GAGCAGAGACATAGGCTGATACTTCTGTTCCTATAGGGGGTGCAGCATCTGAGGGTGATCTTGTGTGGTCCAAAGATGATGGGTAGGCTAAGGTAAATACTGATGCAGCATTATTCACGAATAAAGGACGTAATGGCAATAGTTGGTTCTTTGACTGGGAATAGCAAGAGAAGCAGAGGCTATCAGTGTTAGGGAGGCACTCTCTTGGCTGAAACTCCTAATTTCATTGTTGATGTAGTTTCTTCTGAAAGTATTTAGTAAAATTCTCTTTTGGATTTTAAAAAAAATTTAATGAGTGTAAAATGATTTTCACATGATTTTACTTGTTTTTGTGAATTATAATTCTATAATTTTTTAAGTATGTAGCTCATTTTTTTTATTTATTTTAAAGATTATGTACAAATTAATTCCTTAATTTTATAAATACAGACTTTTTATATTTTTAATATGTTATTTAATTAATTACATCGATATCTTTACATATAATTTTTTTTTTATTTATATGTTTTGTCCCTTCAATTCTAGATCCATCCTTGGTATGTTAACTAAAAAATAAATTAGAAAAAAAAATAGAAAATTATAAAAAATACATGGATAATAAAAGTGATGACTTGCATGGTGAAAAACACAAAAGAACAAAAAATTGGTGGGATCACATTTGAATTAGCCCGCAAAGTTATTGAGACAAAACAAGCCACTCATGTCCATAAGAAAATGGGTGGGCAGGAAAAGAAAATTGGCCAATAAAAGAGAAGTGATTGTCTAGTTTGGACAGATGTAAATTTCTTGGCGGCTAAGTCTATCAATCAAACAATGTTAGGAAAAATCAATGTCATTTGACAGCTTGGTATTTTCTTTGTTGCTGCTGTTTCTCTTTGGCATCATGTTGTGTCAAATTAGGCTTCATTGTATTTTGCTTTTCTCAAGTTCTTAATTTGGCAAAAAAAAAGTTCTTAATTTGGCTTGGTTTGGATTTTTGAATCCATGAAATAAATTGTTAAGAATTTATGGAACATGAATTTATGTTTATATGATTTCATTTGTTTGGTGAAGGGTCTAAATCTTTGAAATTGAAAGGTGTTTTTATGATTAAAAAAAAAAATAGTTTACAAAATTTACATCAATTTTGCTTTTGATATAATAAAATAAAATTTTAAAGGCTCAATAAATAAAATATAATAAATTTAGATATCTTAGAATGAGTTTTTCCTTCATTAAAATGATGGTTTCAATAAATTTCTATATCCTATTTGAACTTTCAAAAATTCTCAAAGTAAACAATTTTAGGAAATGAGAAATTATGAACAATAATATATTTGAATTTGTTTTTGTTTCGATAAATAAGGAATTTATATTGTACTCATGAATTATTTTAAAGGTGAGAACGAGATGCAGAAATTTTTACCCAATCCAAATTCTTAAAAAAAAAAAATAATGATGAAGAAAATTCTCGAGACATAAAAAATAACTTAACCAAATTGGACTGTTGTAAATATATTGGAACGAGATCATAAATGTAATGATCTTCGTATAAAAAATTAAATCAAATCAAATTAGACAAAATATGAATTGGAATTAAATACTTGATACCCTATCGATTAACTAATTTACATATATTTATATAATTATAAATTTATAATATAGTATATGTACTATTACTTATATATATATGTTTATATTTAAAAAATCATAAATTATAACATACTAAGCCAAGAATAGCACTTTGGATCACAACATATCTTCTCATCCTTTAACATGAACCAAATGGCCATTCGCTGAGAATCGGCAACGGAAGTGAGAAAGACCACATTAACCTTTAATAGTGGCATTTTATTAAGGGCAGCACATGTTAAACCACAGACAAAGTTGTAAAATCATAGAAAATTCTTAGACGACGTCATTTTCTGTGCGGGTATTAGGAGAGCAAAGCTTGTTGTATCGTCGACCCACAGAAAACCATAAAAGACTGTCCTACCCTCTTAAACGGCAGCACTTTTACATTTAAATTAAAAAGCAAGGGTAAAATAGTAAGAACACAAACTTTAAGCAGCACAGTTAATGGGCGGATTCTACGAAAAGTTTGAAAACCCATTTTGCCGTTCAAACATTTTCACTTCGGATTTTAAAAAGAGAAAGCCAAGATGGTTGTTTCACAAAGTCAAAATTAAATTGAAAAAAATTATTCCTAAATGTTTTCTCCTTTATTATTTATCAATTGATAATATATGTACTGTTAATTATACATATATTTATATAATTATAATTATATATTTATAATATATGGTATTAGAACCGAATACTTGAATTCTCGAATTCTCGAACTGTATCATATTGAATTATCAGAATAATTTAGTATGGATTTTTTTTTAAATAAATCATAACTGTTTTTTAATAATCAAATATTATATTTTTGATAAAAATATAAGAGAAACTAATTTTTATTATAATTCTGTTTTTTCTTTATGAAATGATAGGCAAGCAAACAATTTCACATGCATCATAGCTCCATTATCCTTTTAGTCACTCGAAATTATCTTATCCATTAATTGTTGACATTTTATCTAATATTCTGTACAAAAAGGAAAAATTCTAGAAACCTTGGAGTTTTCTTTTAGGGATGAAAATGATTTTTTTTTGACAATTTTTTTTAATTTAGCTATGATTGAAACACCCACTTGAGATTTTACGGTCATAAAAATAATTATAATATTATTAAATTAAAGACTTATTAATTTTTTTTTGACGAGTTGAAATAATAATTTGTTTGGATAAGGAAGAGTTGCTTTTTTTTTTTTTTTTTAGCTATGGAAAAAATTTTCTACTTTTTTTTATTTCTTAATTTTTATATTTTTATTTTAAATTAAAAATAAAAAAATAAAAAAAAAGTGTTAAAGATTCATTTTCATTTAAAACATTCTTTGTTCATTCATTTTCATTTTTTTACAAATTTTTTTATTTAATATATAACTATTATTTTTCATAACTATCTAAGGAAAGTTGAAAACATTATAAAGTCGTTTCTCATAATATAGCGTAATTTTGAAAAACTAAAAAAATTGTTTAAGCTAATTACCAAATTTGAATTTTCTATTTTTTTAAATAACTTTCCAAAAAAATAAGATTTTGTTTTTCAAAACTAAATAAAGCCTCGTGGATTAAATATGGAAGCCCAACCTGAAAACCTTATATTTAGCCCCTTATTTCAAGTGAAATTTTATTTAATTATATAGAAATTAACTTAATTATATATACTGCCTTAATGTAAATTATGGTATAGGAAATTTGATATCAAAATTTTTTTTTTTGGCTCTATCATTAGAAAGTAGATTTGTTCATGGGTTTGGCCGTAAGTCTCAATTAATAAAGAAAATCGAAGGCCGCATGGGTTGGACTTTTGAAAAATTGAATTCATACCCAAACCTGATCTATGAACAGCTCTAATAGGGACACAAATCTATCTTTCTTCTTATCTATGAACATTATCAATTGATAAGGGATAAAATATGAGTATAATTTGTTTGGGCCTAATTATTAAAGAAGCCACACCCATTCAATGAAGAGCTCGTATCTTGTGTCGGCCTATAGCATTTGGCCTATTAACAATAGCCTTTCTAAGCAAGGAATCAACTGCTCTCTCTCGGCATGCTCTCTATACGTGCAGTGAACAACACTATGGTAGATGTGCAAAACACCTTACAAGATACGGACTCACATAGAGATGACACATTTCCTCTTGACACCTATAAGGTCATATAATTTGGCCTATCCTAACATAGCCTAACAAGCTATTTTCAATTCTCAATAGCAAACTAGAGGTCGACACATGTCCTTCTAATGACATCATTGCACAAGGTATAAAAGATCTATTGAGTCTTCAACCTAAAGTAACTACAACTCTATACTCTCTTACGTCCACTTTTTCTCAAAAATATTCAAGCCATAAAGAACAAACTTCCTTTCTCTTCGGCATAGCAATAACTAGTTTAGTATTGACTTGCTAGGCAATAGCTCTAGTTTCCATTAACGTCATTTCTTCTATTACAGGCTTATAAGCAAAGTCTAGTAAACCAAACCTAATATCAAGGAGTCTGATATAGGGGTGTAAACGAGTCGAGTTAAGCTGAATTTTAATTCGTTCAGACTTAGTTCATTTTTTTTTTTTTTTGAGTTCGAGCTCGAGTTTTGGATAGAACTTATAAATCATATTTAAACTTAGCTATTTAAAACTCGAGTCAAGCTCAAACCTTGTTAATAAATTATAATCGAGCTAAACGTGAGTTATACTCATTATAAAACTTATTTATAACTTATCAAAATTTTCAACTTCCTAAATATTTATTTCTAATAAAATAACTATAATGAAAATACTTAAAACTAAATAAAAGTAAAAACATCTCATTAGTGAGAAAATGTAATCATAAAATTGAGAATTACATGTATTACAAATATATTAATTAATAAAAAAAATTTATATAATATAAAAATATTAGGTTATGTTAATCAGAAATATATATATTTTAGTTAATTTGAATTAGTAAAAAATTTATAGAAGTGTTAAAATATATTTTTTGGAGTAGAAAAATTATTAAGTTGATAATAATAATAATAATAAAGCTGTTTATGAGTCTATTAATCGAGTTTTTTGCTAATTTATAATCAAGCTATTCACGAGTATAATCGAATTGAACCTCATTTTACTCAAACTCGGCTCATTTATTTATCGAGTTTTTAAATAAGGTTTAAACTTAACTCGTTTATAAAATGATCTAAAAGTGAATAACTTTTTATTGAACCAAATGCTGAATTATTCACGAATGACTCAATTTATTTATATCTTTAGTCCAATCTATATATATTCATCTTATTTGATTATAGGCTGATCACTAGCATAGCATCTAGTCCTCTTACCACTGATATATTTATGAATTGGAATCCTTATGAGAGATAAAAGATGCAATTATGTAGTATGGACTTGGCTTCTTTCTTTTGCCTCGATACAATGGATTGACGATTGATTAACAACTATTTTGACACAAAAAGATTTGGCCACAAATAAATGACATAATATTGACACTGATCCATTTACAGTTAATCTGGTCAGTTTAGCATTTATTTGATTCAATAATTATTATTAGTTATCGGATTATAATTATAATAATAACTAGAAATTTCAATTTTGAGATTTTAATATAACTTTGAATATTTTTTTAATATTAGAGGGAAAATTTGATATTGATGAGCTTCAAACAGTTAATTATTAAATTATTTTTTTAATCATAGATTCATCAAAAGGAATTGGCATTGGAATTTTCAGGATTTCAATTTTACTTTCTAGTCTCATAGAATTTTTTAAACAATGGGTAAAAAAAGAAAAAAGAAAAACAAGTTAGTCTTAGTTATCACATTTCTGGCTAACTGCCAACCTCCACGTGGACTCAAGCACATCAATCTCCATACAGACCTAAACAGACAATCCAAACTCCCATTGGCTCAAATCTTTCCCAAGAAGCAGCATATCCATCAAGACTCGCCGGAGAATATTCATTCGCATTGGAAGCTGGAACCTTCCTCAACCAATCACGCCAAGCTATTGTCCAACGTGATTCGTCCAAGTCAGCACCCGCCAAAATCTCTCCCTACCCATTCAAACCTACGTGTTAATCCACGTGTCCACTTCTAGAGAAATATAGAAAAACCCACCCACATAACAAAAAAATCATAACCGCTAAAAATTCACGTACTCCACAGAGTTCTTTGCCCATGTCTTTGCTCTTTCTCTCTTCCACAGCTCTCTGCTAATAAAATCCCTAACTTTATTAAACTCAAAACCCTAATTTTGCTAATCGAATCCACCATGGACGGCGACGCACAACCTTCGACTTCAGCTTTTTCTTTCATTTCTAAAGGATGGCGAGAGGTCCGTGACTCGGCTGACGCGGATCTTCAACTCATGCGGGCTAGAGCTAAGTCGTTTAAGAATCTCGCTAATTCCTTTGATAGAGAACTCGAGAACTTCTTCAATTCCGCCTCCACTTTAAGTTCTTTTAGGTCATCCACGACAACGGAAATTGATTTCGTTAAGAAATTGCAGCCGAAGATATCTGAGTTTCGCAGGGTTTACTCGGCGCCTGAGATTAGTAAGAGAGTATTAGAGAAGTGGAGGCCCAGGGCCAAGTTAGGGATTGATTTGTCGGCTATAAGGAACGCGATAGTTGCGGAGGCGGAGGATGGGGATAGAGATGGGATTCTGGAGTTTGATAGGGTTAGAAGATGGAGAAGGCCTGTGAGGTTCAAAGAGTTTTGGGGGGAGTGGAAGGAGGAAGGTGGGCAGCTTGGGGAATGGGAGCCGATTAGGGCGTTCAAGAGGAGGTGGAGGGAGCTGGAGAAGAAAAGCGAGTCTGTGGAGATTTTTGGGGGCCTTAAGAATAATGAGTTTGTGGAGAAATTGAAATCCAGCTTGGTATGTTTACCTTTACTCTAAATTAACTGAGTATTTTTGTCTCTCTCTTAGTCAGTTGTTTACATGTTGGTGTTATGATTTTAGTTACTACTGAAGTTGTTTGAATTTTTAGTTTAAGCAAGTCATTAGATGAAGAATTTATAGAATCCTTTAATGGTTTGTAAGATTCTGAGTTCTGATGCTTAGAATTTATAGAATGCTTTAATGGTTTGTGAGATCGTGAGTTCTGATGCTTATATGCAGAATAAGCGTCTTACGAAATTCAGGTATTTAATTTGGTGTTGTCTTGACAAGTGAAAAGGTATAAGAATGAAGCGATTTATTAGTCTTTGTTCATTTATTCAGAGGTTGGTTAGAAGTACCAAGTTTGGTAACAGAGTTTAATGTCATCCGTAGGTTATTGATTGTACACTCTAAGGCAGTTAACAAACAAATCAAGAAATCTTTTTTGGAATTGTAGCCTCAGGTGAAACTTGGTCTAAAAATACTTTATGTGGTTAATTGAGCCTGAAAACACTTCAAGTAAAAGCTGAAGTTTACTATGAATAATTACTTGGGTTTTAAGTGAATAGCAAGCCAAAAAGCCAACTCTGTAGTGTTCGTGATATTGTTTGGGCATTATGAGAGTGAATAGCAAGCCTTCGTGATCCAATTCCAACTGTGGTAAAAACTAGGCCTATTGCAGCCTGGTCATTAATGGTTATGCTCTGCGAAGTTGTGTAATGCGTGTCCAAGCATTAAGTCCATTAATGTATGGGAGACTTTAACTCGTCATAGATTGTCTGATGCCTAGTTTCGTATTTTTTTAAAAGTGTTCTACATGGGTAGTTCAAAGTGAAGGGTCCAGTAGACACAGGTAAAGGGCTGGCTTCAAATCATGATAGTCCAAAAGTAGTTTATAGATTTTTCCATGACTGATGTGGTCTGTTGATCCCTATGTTTGTGTATGTGTGATTTTTCTTTGTATTTCTTATAAAACACTAATTTTTGTTGGGTATTACCTAAGCTGTTGCATGGAAAATTATGGAACTTTGTATAGGCTTCTGCCTCTAATGATTTCAAATTGGCGTTTGGTCTTTCATTGAATGTCTTAGCTCATAAGAATGTTAAAAATTGTTGACTCTCATTTATTTACATTTCCATTCATTTTGGTGATTAGAAGCTTTACGCATTCTTTTGACGAAGTATCTATCTATTTTTGCAGAAAGCAATACGGGAGCCTCAAGAATCAAAGGTTATGTCCAACACATTTAGTCTTTGATCTCAACTCTAATTTATTACATGCCTATCCCAATCACTAGCATGTAATGCTTTGTTCTACTGCCAGGTGCCTCTGGAAGTGTTTGTTTCATGCATTAAGTGCATTATAATGCCTGGTGTAGCATCTAATGGCATGCACAATTGGTGCATGGCAGGTGGTAAATTTCGTGCATTCTAAGTGATAAGCGTGAAAGCTGTTTTTGCAATTGGATGGTGTTATATCTTATGAAATGAAGTTCTTGGCAGTAATGGTATTTTATAGTAGGAGCTGGAGGGTCAGGGGTCAAACACTGTTAGCATTTTATTGTAGTTTTTGGGTGTATAAAAAATGCTTTCTTTCTCTTTATCATTTTGTTGTCTCTCTCTCTCTCTCTCTCTCTCTCTGTGTCTATTTTTTTTTTCTTTCTGTTACAAGTAGCCATTTTCTGGCCTTTTACTATAAAGTATAAATGTATTTGATGCTAGGATGTGTGCTTCTCTATAAAACTTGCATTCGAATTTGTGTTGGGCATTAAAAAAAATGACATCTATGTGCATTTGTGATCATAACTGCGTGTGCTGTCGTGACTACCATGCGTTAGGTTTGGTTTGTTAGCCATGGGCAAATATTTCTAGGAGATGCCATTGCACTGGGGTTTTGATGCACAGATATGGGAAGAGGATCCCATGCTCAATTTTCATAGTATTCAATTTTAGGGTTTTCTTATACTATGCTTCAATTGAAGTTCAGTAAATGTTTCTTTGGTTTTGCTACTTAAGTCATCGGGGTAAATAAAATTTTCATCTGGGTTCTAATTTCTTGATTATGGATACATTTGCAAATGGTTTCTTGTGAGGCAGGGAAATTTTTGTTAGTTAATTGTACAATCCTTTTAATCATTAATTAATGTACAGTGCTGAATGATTGGTTGTCTCTATCTGATATAGGAAGTACCACCTTTGGATGTACCGGAATTATTGGCCTATTTTGTTAGGCAATCAGGGCCATTTTTGGATCAACTTGGTGTTAGAAGAGGCAAGTAACTTGTGTATTGATTCAAGAGCAAATGCATAATTATTAGTTCTCTTTCTCTCTCTTTACTGTAGAACTTATAATATCTGGTTAATGCTATTTGATTTACTGCTCCGTTGTTATTGTTTCCTTATATTTTCTGTATATATTCTTGTATCTTTGAGTTTATGCTTTTCTGCATTGACTTGGTGTACATTTTTAGATGTAGTGAAAAGTATAAAAGGAAGATGCTGTCAATACAAGTGAAACTTTATTGAACCAACTTAATGATTGTTGATTTTGTTGGGTACAAAGGAAAATTGTGGCGGATGCATTTCAAATCTATGACTATGATTTGTTTGCATTCTGGATATCAAAAACTCTTGATCTCAAAAAATGTTTAGGATGCTTTCTTTTTGATGCAAGAGCAAGTATTTATTATTTTTTTCAAAAGAGATTTTACTGTGGCAGACTGGCAGTACTGTTTATGCAACTGTTGCAGCTTTTAAAATTAGGGGTATTTGCATTCTTTCTGCCCTTTTAATAATGTAAATCTTGGATGGCAGTCATTGGACTTCTCTTAAGATCTAGGATCTGTTTTTTTATTAGGGTTTTTATTTCTATACCAGAGGCTGTAAGCAAAAAGTTAGTGGATATTGGTGCATAACATAGCAAATTCCTTGTTCTTTTTCTAGTGGTTCAACGAGATGGGAAGAGGCATGTTGCCATTGTCACAACTGCTAGTCTTCCATGGATGACTGGCACTGCTGTAAATCCACTTTTTCGAGCAGCATATTTAGCAAAGTCTGAAAAACAAGAGGTCACTTTGTTGGTTCCATGGCTTTGCAAGTCAGATCAAGAACTAGTTTATCCCAACAATCTCACTTTTAGTTCTCCAGAAGAGCAGGAGAATTATATCCGGAGCTGGCTTGAGGATAGGATTGGCTTTAAGTCTGATTTTAAAATCTCTTTTTATCCAGGAAAGGTAGGTGGTTGATAATTAGATTGTGCACTGTGCTTTGCATAGGACTAATTATGAGCAATATGTGACAATTTTGTTCTCATTGATTTCTAGTTCTCAAAAGAACGGAGAAGCATAATCCCTGCTGGAGATACTTCTCAGTTTATTCCATCAAAGGATGCTGACATTGCTATACTGGAAGAACCAGAACATTTGAATTGGTATCACCATGGTAAGCGCTGGACCGATAAGTTCAACCATGTTGTTGGTATTGTCCACACAAATTACCTAGAGTACATCAAGAGAGAAAGAAATGGGGCTCTCCAAGCTTTCTTTGTGAAACACATAAATAATTGGGTTACCCGGGCATACTGTCACAAGGTAAATTGGCCTAATATTTAATCCTGATTCTCCTTGCTGACCTTCTGTTATTTTTGGAGTTGTGTTCTTATATGGCTTACGCTAAATAGTTGGCTGAAGGAAGATGACTTAAGTAAAATTTTAGTTGTTTATAAGGGTTCTTTATTAATTATTTTAAGCCTTGGAGTGTTTGTTCTATTATATGAACTAAAATTTGTGTTCACAATTCAGGTTCTTCGGCTTTCTGCCGCCACCCAGGATTTACCCAAGTCTGTGATTTGCAATGTTCATGGTGTGAATCCAAAATTCTTGAAAATTGGAGAAAAAGTCGCTGCAGAAAGGGAACTTGGGCAGCAAGCCTTCTCAAAAGGAGCATATTTCCTAGGCAAGATGGTCTGGGCCAAGGGATACAGGGAGTTGGTAGATTTGCTAGGAAAGCACAAAAATGAGCTTGATGGCTTCAAATTGGACGTATTTGGGAATGGAGAGGATGCACATGAAGTTCAGAATGCAGCTAAAAGGTTGGATTTGAATGTCAACTTCCTCAAAGGGAGAGACCATGCAGATGATTCTCTTCATGGGTAAGTATCTGATGGGAACCATAGGCTTTTATCTGATCAATTAAAATTGCATTCAGGGGAGAGGATACCATTTTGAAAAACTTTTATAATTTCGTTGCTTGACTGAAACTATAATCTTAAGGGGAGAAAAATGTCAGTACTCATTCTGAGTTAGCCTGCTAGACCCCTTGTATGGTACAAATGAATTTAAACTATAGAATTCATTTATAAATGATAGAATTTAATTTAGTTATGTTGATTTTCATATAATTGAATAGAAGAGAAATGAATTTTTTATTTCTTAGCAAACATGAAAACATGGAATTTCAAACGAATTCCAACAAAATTTTAATTCATTTATACCAAACATGGCCTAAATGTTCCCTATTTTGGAATTTGCAAGGACTGTACGATTGAAGAACTATGTACAAACCCTTTGGTCTGGATGGTTTTATGTGTTTTATTTATTTGTTTTTCTAGTTTTCTTTTTAACATTTTCTTCCCTGCTTGAAGGTACAAAGTTTTCATAAATCCTAGTGTGAGCGATGTGCTCTGCACAGCTACTGCCGAGGCGCTTGCAATGGGAAAATTTGTTATATGTGCAGACCACCCATCAAATGAGTTCTTCAGGTCATTTCCAAATTGTTTGACTTACAAGACATCTGAAGACTTCGTTGCAAAAGTGAAGGAAGCATTAGCAAATGAGCCTCAACCCCTTACACCTGAGCAAAGACATAATCTTTCATGGGAGGCTGCGACCCAGAGATTTGTGCAATATTCTGAGCTTGACAAAATCTTAAACGATGACGAGGGTGATGCAAAACTGGGCAAAACTAATGGAAAGAACATTGTGAAACCAGTTTCCTTGCCTAATATGTCTGAGATGGTTGATGGAGGGCTGGCATTTGCCCATTATTGTCTCACAGGGAATGAGTTCTTGAGACTGTGTACCGGAGCAATACCTGGGACACGGGACTATGACAAGCAGCATTGTAAAGACCTGCATCTCTTGCCACCACAAGTAGAAAATCCCATCTATCGCTGGTAAGCAGATAATATTATCAGTATCAACAACTCTGATTAATAATCACATATTGTATTTAGAACCTCGCTAGGCTTTTAGCTGGAAGGAATTTTTTCCCCTTTTTTCTACTGGTGTATTTAGCTCTGAATCACATAGATTTAGGCAGCATCCAAAATTTTGTCCTGTGTTAATAGATAGGAATAAATGCCAAAGATTAGTAAATTATAGTGCAAGTGAACTATATGTTTTAATGTAACAAAGCTACGATAGAAGAATATCCCATTAATTTGTTGCTAACAGTTGTCTTCTGCATTTCATCCATATCCTGTTCCTTATTATGTACTTGGAATTTTTGCTTTGTATACATATATATTTCAAAATACGTTTATGTCCCTGTTACTGGATTTGTAAATTGTATCAGTTAAATGCCTGGGAATGAAAGCTCAATGGTGATTGGCTTGGCTACAATAACTAGTTTTGCGATTAGGTACTAATTAATTGTTTGTATTAAGGGTATGTTTGGTATACCTTAGAACTGAGAATAAAATCCTATTCTAAGAATAGGATTTCATTTTTTTAGTTTGATAAGCGAATAATTTAGAATTTCTCTCTCTCTTTCTCTCTACATTTGAATAGTTTCAATGGTTTTAATTTTTATTGACATGCTATATATTTTTAAGTATAATTATTAATCTAATCAATAAATTCTATTTAATCATTTAAAAAATAACTTAGAAATAGATGTTTAAGATTCTGAAATTTTATTCCACTTTGATTCTACCAAACAAGCCTTAAATGTTTGGTCTGTTATTGCTGTATAGTGCTTATTTTAAGTAAGAGGATGTTTTGGGCAGCTAAGCTGATTTGAAAAGTTTTCGATAATATTATTGATATTGACAGTTTATCGTTTTTGAACTGCAAATTAATAATAATAGCATGATGATGCAGAGAAGAAGAACTTTAAGAAAAATAAAATTCAAAAGACCAAGAAATTTTGAATTTTGATCTATTTTAATATCCAAAGGGTATTTCTGTAATTCCAGCAATAATTAAAATTTATTTTACTTTATTTTAAGTCTGATTTAAGAATTTTAGTTGGTTTAGTATTTTCTAATTAGTATTAGTTTATAATTTTCCTAGTGTAGGATTTTTAATCTAAGTATGATTAGGTAAACTTTTTTAAGACTACAATACCCAAGTTTGTATTGTTAAAATTCAGTTCAGTTTTCATATTTAATAAATAAGTTTGCATTATTGATAAAAATTGTGTAACTCAATTTAATTTTAGATGTGATTTTTAGACCTTTTAAATGTGACTTTCAGAATTTTTTTTTTTCCTTTTCTCTTCCTTAGCCCCTTGTCCAGATATGAGTTCCTGTAAAATCAAACATAAATTTTCAATTTTAATCCTTTAATTTCTTAAAAAATTAAAGTAGAATAGATTATTTAAATCTGTCCTATATCACATGATTAGGGCTTTTATACTTGTTCCATTTATTTATCGAATTAGTTATTTTAAAAGTTTCTTAATTGATCTGCAAAATTGTAAAGTTTGAACATAGGATTTTGATTTTTTACATTCTATTCCTTTGATTAGCTTCGGTTTGTCAATTAGTAAAAATATTAATATCTTTATCATATGAAGTATGAACTAGACTCTAGCAAAGTTTAAAGGGGAAAGTACGTATAGTTTTTTTTTAATATATCTAAAATTCGCTTTGTTAGCATTTTGAAACGCATAGTCCAAACGCCGTTAGTGTTGCTAATGTAGAGCTTATGGACATCATTTATATATTAATTTTGATTTCATTTCCACGTGGATTAATAATGAAGATCTATATGGATAAATAGCTTTTTTTTTAAAAAAAAAATAAAAGAAACGAGCATTCACTTTTGCTTGATTGATAAGGAGGGTGACAAAAGTGACTTGTGTGTTCATTTGGCTTGATTGGCGAGGAGAATGGCGAGGAAACTTATGTTCACTCTACTTTCTACTTGATTGATGAGAAGGATAACAAAAGTGATTCTGCTTGACCAACAAGGCGGGTGGCGAGGGTGACTGCTTGACTAACGAGGAGGATAGCGAGAGTGACTTTGCTTCACTAACTAATGATGAAGGGTGATGAGCATTACTTGCATTTATTTTGCTTGACTGATTGAGGAGGAAGGTAGCAAGAGTAACTGTGCTTGGTTGACAGTGAGGGTGACTTGCTTGCATTCACTTTTGTTTTTTTTTTTGTTTTTTATTTTTTATTATAGTAATTACCGACATGGAAGTCATTGATTTACATGGCTATTTTCTCAAAAAAAAAAAACATGAAAGTGGATTTACAAGCGGTACATCAATATATACAAATAGTGTTAAGATTGTGGAACTTAAAATATTAACGGAGCGAAGTTAAGACAATTTTTATCAAAAAAAAAAAAAATTTCACAAATCCTAAAATGTTAAAGGGGCATGTAACCAACAACATACTTTTTTGTACTTTTTCTTTTTAAGAATTCTGACTTGATTTGAGCTTTGCCCTTTAAACAGACCTACTTGGCTATAGTTTATGCTAAATTATGGAGTGTTTGATAATCTAATTTATTATCTAATTTAATATTTTAAACACTTATTAATTTAAAGCGATTTGATAACATAATCTTAATTTAAAATTTTCAATTATGTTAAAAATTATTTAAAATAATAAGTTAAAATACTTGACTTAAAATTTCTATTAAATACACTTAGTTATCGTGTTTTTAAAACTTTCAATTAAAGTGACTATTATACCCTTAATATATTCCTAAAATTCTTTTTTAAATTTTAAGCTCTTAAAACTTCACTTTCTTTCCATGAAGAGCCAGAAGCACCATTGTCGAGAAAAATCTATATTGTAGAACACTGAAATTCAAACGAGGTCATATCCTTTCGTTTATTAGTTAATTACTTGTTAGTTATTAATTTTTTCACATGTCAGCAAAATTGACATTTTCACTAATTATATTTTACTTTAGTTTTTTATCTTGGATTTATTCATACCACATAGCGTGCTAATATGCAAGCAAATTCTGCAAACATCCTCCAGTTCCATTTATTTGAATAAACTAGTAATTCAATTAAGCTCATGTCTCTTAGTAACAAATTATCATACCTTTAATGAGATATGCAAATTGTAATATGATTTTTGGTTCTAATTTTTTTTTTATGATTTTTATTTATTTTTAATTTTAAAATTATATTTAATGATTAAAATTTAAATATCAATATCACATGGTTAAATATGAACAATAAAAAAAAGTTTAATAATTTTTAGTAATAACGGTTATCAAATAGATTAATTAATTTAGCGCTTAAAATTTTAGTATTTGTTGTGATAATATTGATGATAATATATGAGTAGTATAATATGATTGGATGTCTATTACTATTTCTATAGATAGTTTTCTTATATAAATAGGATTCTATTTGTTTATCTTTATTTTTGTAACTTTTTATACCTATAAATAGGTGCTATAGTCAATGAAATAATACATAGAAATTGATTCTCTCTTCTATTATTTCTTTTCTCTATTCTCTATAATTATCTTTTATTTTATAATACGTTATCAGTACGAATCGTTTTACAATACTGTTCATAATTTTAGATAGCTTGTGGTTTGTTACAACTCAACTAAGAAGAAAAATTTTAAAAAATAAGATTTAAAATTTATGGTAAATAATTTTTATCTAACTAATTACTATTATTATTATTATTATTATTTTGAGGCTATCTGTCATTCCACCAGTGTTGCGAAAATCAAGCGAGCCCCTCTTTTGTATTCTTAATCTTTGTTGCCTTAGGTCTTATCGATTCAGCTTTATGCAATTCTAAAAGAGTAAATATTAACATGAGATTTAATGTTTGGAATTTTAAAATGAGCTGTTATTTGATTCATCGGTTTAGCTTTTGCAAAGTTGTAGGAAAATGATTTTATCAAATTGAATTTGCCGCATGATAAAGTGTGCATTATTAATCCAATATTATTTATTAGTCCAACCTTTACAAAAGTTAACAGCAACACTTTTTTTAGTCAATAAAGAGAATCATTATAATAATTTTTTTAAGTTACGGAAATGTTTTTCATATATGTTTTCATTTTCTGTGCATGTATAATAATATTTGATGTTATTTAATTTAATTAATTAAATATAGTTTTTGAAGAATTTATAATCTAAATTCTTGTAACTTATATTCTTGTTGTTATCATAGTAATTTCTTTTATATAGATATTATTTTATATTAATAATTAAATTCTAATTTCTGAAAAATTTGTATTTTAAATTTTAGTTCTTGAAGAATGAGTACTATATTTGAAATTCTAGTTTCTGAAAAATTAGTACAATATTTTAAATTATAGGTCCTAAAAAAATAATATTCTCTATAGTTCTTAAAGAACTAATACTCTCTACAGTTTCTAAAGAACTAATAATTTTTATAAGTTTCTGAAGAAATAATTATCTTTACAGTTCCTGCAGAGCTAATATTTTCTACAGTTTTTGAAAAAAATATTCTCTATAGTTCTTGAAAAATTAATTAAATAAATAAATATAAATTTTTGAAGAATTTGTACCTTATGTTCTTCAAGAAGTAAGTATCTTAAATCATCGAGAAACTAATATTTTAATTTGTTAAAAAAACTAATATTTTACATTCATGAAGAACTAAATATATTATTTATGAGTTTTTAAAAGACTGATTTAATTATGATACCATTTAATATATCACTTATTTTTGTATATATAATATCAAATTTAATGAAACTCAAATTTGTGACCCTCGATATCACGGGTAAGAATTATTTATCATGGGTACTAGATTCCGGAATTCTTGAATTGGGTCTTAATTAATTCACCTTTTGGTTTTCTTAGAGATATTTTAATTGAAAAGTTTTTTTTTAATCATATATTATATTGTTAATTCAAAGGTTCTTTTTTATTATTAAATTGCTAAAATTTTCTATGTGATTATTAAATTACTAAAAAAAAAATTCGCTAATGTGGCTTAGATTTATTGTCTTTCAGTAATGATTTTTTTAAAAAATTCAAAATTTAATTTAATTTATGATCTAGTTGCTTTATGCTGAAAGAATGTTAATACTTTATCATTGGATAAAAATACATTTATTAGAGCTGTATGTCTCTAATTTTGTCAAAAAAATAGTTTAAAATTGATTTTTTTAAAGTTTAATATTGCTTATAGTTTGTGCCTATTTAGCATAATTATTAACAATTGATTTTGTATTGATATGATTTCATTACAGTTATTAAAATAAATTTATGAGATAGAAGTCATTCTAGATCTTATCAAAATTAAAAAGCACATATTGTATATAACTTGATCGACTTTAAAAGTCGATCTGTGTAATTTATGAATTTGTGGTTCAAGTTGAAGAAATACAACATCAAAATAAATTTTTATGAAAAATTTTTATAGTTCATAATTTTAATCTGTGAATAAAAGCAAAACAAGACAAAAGTTATATATGATCATACTTAAACCTTATTTAAGTGAGGATTTAAAAGCTGAATATATCACTGATTTTTATATTCTCTATAAGAGTTTTAAAGATAGATATGATCACTTGAAAGATGTGGTATTATCACAATCTCAATATGAGTGGTTAAATTTATATCTACAAAACTTGAAGTCTATTTTAGAATATAATTCAATCATATTTAAAATTACTTTAAAACTGAAATTATGCGGTGATAAAGTTACATGCTCATATAGTAGCAGTATACAAAGTGAAAATTTACAAATATTATTTGTCTTCTAGTGGTTACAAAGAATAATTGCTATTAAGAAATTATCAAATAATATTCACTAATACAACTGTATTCCCTGAAGTGAATACTAGAAATTATTTAATAGATCATAAAAATTCTGAAAGAGTATCAATTTATGTAGAGAACATAACTTAATATTGGTGATTTTATGTAAACTCTCTGACGGAGTAATTTGCAAGGATTTTACAAGTTGTATATTATAATGAGCTATTTCATTATTATTTTATCCTCAATATACATGTACAATATATTGCGTTGAACCTGCAGTTCAAGTATTAAACTTATAATTCAATAATTAAACCTTGAAAGTTTGACATAAATGCCATTATGTATATCATAAATACTCTCCTTTGAAACTTGTATAAGGAAATGAGCAGCAAAGTTTTAATTATGCCATGAATATATTAATATTAGTATCTCAATGTGCAAAAATGGGTCTACAAAAAGAGACTAAGAATTTATTTGATGAGGTACATTTCTTGACATTAGGGAGAGGAAAAGCACATGCAGTGATAAAAAATGTCGAGAAGTTTATTAGAAGGAAAAACCTTTAAATGATTTTGATCTATGTACAAGTTAAAGTGAACCAGAAGTTCAGAAAATAACATAATTGTAACAAATTGCAACTTACTGCCAAAGACATTTATAGATACTAAAAAAGTGACAAAAGTCTTATATTATAGCTGTTAATATCCCCGCAAAGGTTGTGATTTCAATTGTAAATAGAAAATCAATCAATCTCACTACATGCCATAAGCATTGATAGTAAATTGGAACTAAAGATAAAAATCTGCGAAAAAAAAAGTAGCGTCACTCATAAAATCTCTTAAAGAGAAATCTCATGAAGAGAAAAATCTCAGTCAAAAAACTATAGCTAATTATGAGACACAGACTGAGACAATGAAATAATTAGATCCTCCAGATATGGCTTCTAGAATTGATGATCATATATAAAAACTATGAGATCTCAATTATTTTTGTGATATAAGAGAAAGAGTTGTTGAAATTTAATTATTGTCGACGATGAATTTACTTCAATAGTAGCTCTTATTGTTTTAATAGAAAATCTACATTAAGAATCTATAAGTATAACTGAATAGTAGCATAAACATGATTGATCATCATGGAAAGAGACAATTAAAGTAGAGCTAGACTCTTTCTATTATTAACTAAAAGAAAAATAATACTCTTATTATAAAAATGATCACGTTCCGTTATTCGATTAATATGGCAGTTAAAGAAAGATTTGATATATAATTTATGAAAGCGATATTTATATAAAAGTCTCAGAAAAACTAAAGATATCATAAATGAATGTACATTAAACATGTGACATATATTTCATCAAATTGCAAAAATTCATATATGGATTAAAGCAATATGGACATGTGGTATAATTATTTGAGTAAATTTTTATTGAAAGAAAGATATTTGAATAATACACTATGTCTATTTGTATTCATAAAAGGCCAAAGAATGGTAAATGTTATTATTGCAGTATAATTTAATGATTTAAATATCAGTATGACTCATAACGAATTCAAAAAAGTATGTACCTATTTGAAGAGTGAGTTTGAGATGAAAAATTTAAAGGAAATAAAATTTTGTATCAGACCAATTATCAAGGAGTCTTAATATGTCAGTCTATTTATGTGAAAAAGATATTTAAGTAATTTTGTGTGGATAAATCTTTTCTGTTAAACATACCAGTGGTTGTCCTCTCACTGAAAGTGAAGAGATACCCTTTTAGACCTAAAGAAGATAACAAAGAGATATTTGATCTTAAAGTATTATATATAAGTGCTATAGGGGCATTCATGTATCTTGCAAATTGCATCGGCCTGAAATTGCATTTGTAAGAAAAATTCCTAACTATATATAGCTCTACACTTACTCAAAGATATTAAAGTGGTGTAAAAAGTTATCTTCAATATACTATTAATATTATGATTCATATTTGAAATTGGTCTATATGCGAATATTGGTTATTTGCTTGATCTTAATAATGGTAGATCTTAAATTGGCTATGTATTCACTTATGGTGGTACTGTAATTTTATAAAGGTTTTTATGTTCTTTAAGTACCTCACTAAAAGATACTCCCATTATATTTTGAGAGTACTGCAATTTGTATTGCACAAATTAAAGGTGGTTATATCAAGGGTAACGAAATAGACATATAAACTTCACTCAAATTCTTATATATATGAGTTTCAAAAGAGATATCCACCAAATTCGCTCGAGTGATAACCTAATAGACTTATGTAATAAGTCTTTGCCTAGTGTGGCATTTAAATGACATTATTTCATCGATTGGTATATGCCATGTTAAAATCTATCCTTATCAGGGGGAGCGAATTAGTATATGATTGTACTCTTTTTCTTTAGTCAAGTTTTTATCCCATAGAGTTTTCTTAAACAAAAGTTTTAATGAGATAATCTGTGTAATGACAAAATAACACATGAAATGTACTCTTTTCCTTAACTATATTTTTTTCCACTGGGTTTTATAGTAAAATTTGTAATGAAGATATTCATAGCGCAAGTAATATCCTAAAGGAGTACTATAAATAAATTATTATATGTAGATATTACTTAAACATCATTAAGTATACAGTTTGACAACTTGACAGATTTGTTTATAAAGACTTTTAATGAGATAGTATTATGATGCAAGTTCTAAAAGAATAATGTACTCTTTTTCTCTCACTAAGATTTTTTCTCACAGGGTTTTTTCTTAGTAAGGTTTTAACGAGACATATTTTTTGTAATAGACATCAAGGAGGAGTGTTGTGATAATATTGATAATAATATATGAGTAGTATGATATGATTAGACGCCTATTGCTATTTTTATAGATAGTTTTTTTATGTAAATAGTACTTTATCTTTAATCCTATCTCTGTAATCTTTTACACCTATAAATAAGTACTATAGTCAATGAAATAATACACATAAATTGATTATCTCTTTTATTCTTTCTTTTTTCTATTTTCTATAATTGTTCTTTATTTTATAACATTATTTATTATATTTAATGCTTAAAATTCAGAATTTAACTTTCAATTTTACCAAATGCCATCTTAGTCTAGGTTTCCCATTTGGGTAATTAACTAATTATATGGTAGAGATACCGTTCATTCGATGCTATTTTGGTAATTGGTCTTGATTGTCTGTGAAGTCTTCGGAATCTTGATGGAAGAAAGTGGTGATCATTTAAAATAAAATGCTGAAGTTAGAGTTGATTAATTATCTATTGGAGCATTTTCAAGCTATCTATAGATGTTCCTTAGGTGGGGATGCCTTACAAGGCAGATCAAGTAATCGGTGTTTTCTAATGGTAATGGTAATTTGGCAGGAAGTCGGAAATTTCACATGTTTATGAATTTCAGTGTACTGAGTTGACATCAAAATTGTGAGATCACGAATTTCAACTTTAATTGATGTTTAATTAATAAATGTGTATATAAAATCGTTTTTAGAACTATAAAATTATATAAGTTTAACCATAAAAGAACAATCTTTTAATAGTATTAAATTTTTAATATAAATTTAAAATAACAAACGTTAAAAGGTAGCTATTTAGATTAAAGAGTCTATTTTTATATTAATCATTTAACATATTTGTAATTAATCAATGTGTGATTATATTTTTAATAGCTCCCCTTAAGTAGCAACTGGGCGAAAATAATTTTTTATTAAGTTCAGCTGACACTTGCAATTTATAATACCAATTGAGTTGTTTGAAAGGAATTTTCTACGGGTAAGATAAGAAATCCTTCACAGGCAAAAAGATTTATAATAGAACATGAGGTGATATATGAATCGATTAAACTCTAATACCATATTAAATTTTTAATGTAAATTTGGGAGAACCAACCTTAAAAGCTAGCTATTGAAATTGAGAAGTTAATTTCTATATTAATCACTTAATATGCTAGTAATTAATTGATGTCATATTATATTTTTAATAAATAGAAACAAACAAGAATTTAACGTAGGAATTAAGAGGAAGAAGAAGAAGAAGAATGTATGGGCTATGGCTGCCCACTCACTTTCTGGTTACTTGGTGTGGCTCATGTGCGACCTAACTATTTGAAGAATGTACTTGGCAATGAAAACAAGTTGGGTTCACACACTCACTTTCTCATTTAAGCATGTGATCCCCATTATTTACTTTCTACAGTTTCTGATACTGACTCTTCAACTCATACAAGAGCTCATATCTTACCTGAAATTTTAAGATATGGCAATCCCTTTGCCATGGTAAACTAAGAGCCTTCTACATAGAGCCAGTAAGAGAATCTAAGTTATGCCCATAATAATTCTGAACCAATTGTTCTTCAAAGATTCTTCTTTTTTTGATGCATCATAAATTCATTTTTTTTCAAATATTCATGAATTAATATCATGCAAGATCAATCAAACAACCATCTGCTGTACTGATGACTTTACATAATCATGCATGAATGCAACTTAATTATTCCCCCCAAACTCCACTACTTATAATATTAATGTGAATTCAGCTTTTCAGTGTGGATTTAATTACAGTCACTAGTAATTTAATTTTCTAATGTATTGGAAGACAGAAGAGAAATAACCTTTTTTTTTTTTTTTTTTTTAATTAATAGCAATTTCTGATGATCTTCTTGGTCAAAATCAGGAAAGAATCAGCTTTCTAGCTGGGTTTGAAGTTTGGGATTGCAGCCATTTTATTTTTGGTGGTGTTTTCTGAGAATTCTATGATCACATCACATGCTGTAATTATATAATATATATATATATTGTTTTAGTATGATTTTATGGGTATATTCTATGGGATTCTGTATCACTTTTCTTGATTCTTTTATTGCATATTCCTTGTGTCTTTTCCTTTATGTATGGAACAAAGTATGGTCTTTTCTATATTTATACTTATGGAGGAAGGAAAAGGAAGACAGGAACAAGGCAAAAACACGAAACTATTTTTTTTAAAAAATAAGCAACTAGGCAAAAATAACTGTTTGTTTAATTGATGCTAAGAACTATTTTCTGGTTTTGGCTTTGAAATTTGAATACAAATGTCAATTAGATTTCAAGAACCTTCACCAAATTCTTGATTAGTTGTAGTTGGATTGGGTTTGATTGGCCCAAAACTTACATTCTAATTCTCTGCGTTTCATGGGAAATTTTTTCTTTAATTTTTCAACTTTTAGATTGTTTAAAAAAAAAAAAAATAATCAATCAAATCTAAAAAAAAAAAAAAATAATAATAATAATATTTTTATATTAATAAGAAATAAGATATTTTCAAGACAAAACCCGAAGTTATTTTCTAATTGTTTTCAAAATATATTTTAAATTTCATATGCATGTTTATATATAATTTAGTGGTAAATACATATATGATTTGAGAAATAATTTTAAATTCAATTTTCCTTGCTAATGCTAAAAAAATTTTAAATTTCCCATTGATTTTCAAGATTTTCAATATTATATAAAAACCTGATTAAAAATTTTTTTTTTGCTTAACATTATATTTATGTTTTGAAAAACAAACAATGCATTGGAGACATCATATGTAGGGATGGGATAGGGTTGGGTTTTGTGAAACACAAATTAGAGAAATTTTTAAATAGATTAAATCTATCACATTATTTATCGATTAAACTAATAAAAATATGATATATCAATTAATAATACAAAATCACTTATAAATTATAATATCATTAAAATGTGGTTTATTTTTATTAGATTAATTTATGGATGATTTAGCATTATTAATTGATGTGTCATATTTTTATTATTTTAGTCGACGTAGTAGATTCAGTCTATCTAAAAATTTCTTCTCAAACTGACTATAAATTTCTCTATCTTGCCTGGATTAGGATGGATATTGCTTGTTATAAAATTTTTTATTTCCTTTATTTTTTATTAGAAAAATATTTTTTTTATATCATTTATATTTTTAGATATATATTTATACATGAAATATATGATATATTTAACAAATTCATACTATGTCAGCAAAAAAATAAAAAAATAAATAAAATATTTATAATAAAAATAAAGCAAATATATAATAAATAATTGTATTCGGTTTAGGTCAAAATTTTTCATTATCTGCTCCCAACATATATTTGATTCAAATTGAAATATTAAAATTATCTTTCAACTCATGAAACAAATAAATTGAGTATTACCTGTATTGTTCGAATAGAATATCTAATTAAATTTTTATAATTTATTAAAAATAATATTAATTAATTAATTAAACTAGATTGGCATGATAATATAGAAATGAAATTTTGTAAAAATTAAAAATTTAATAGGCCCAAACAACATATTTACTCATTTATAATTTAAATCATTGTTAGTATATATATATAAATTTTTGGAATTAGAACTTTTTGTAAGAATAGGAAATAAGAGAAACTCTAAACAAGTTATTTTAAAAATTAAAGTTATTAATTTTCAAATTTTTTAATTAATTTTATTTGGCTTTTTCTCAATCTCTCATGTTGAATTAAGTTAACTATTTTTAAAGATTATTTTGCATTTTGTACAGTAAATGAGTTTTATTATTCTCTTTAACTTCTATGCTTTCTATGTGTTTCTTTAGTTACAATTTTTATTGGATTAAATTAATCTATCTATATGATACTTAATAAGAGAAATGGAATTATAATCTAAAAAACACAAATTACAAAAACTAATATTAATTACAAACACTAATCAATAAAACAATTAATTCTTTATTCATGATAATATATATATATATATATATATATATATTCTTAATATAGAATTAAGACATTTTCTTTATATTCTTTTACATTTTGTTATGTTCAAAAGCTATCTTTAAAATTATAATGCCAACTTTTTTTATAATTAAAAATATGAGGACAAATGTTATTATATTTGTTTAAAATTATAAATATTTATATTTGATAAATGGAAAATATTTTATTACCTTTTGTTTTTTTTTTTAATATATATATATATATATACAAAGGAGCTCAAAAGCCACGGAAAAAATACTAAGCCACCTAACAGAAAAGAGAAACCTTAAAGCAATATCCATATAATCTTTATCCAACAAATCACTCACATCCTTGGAATGAGTCAAAACTTCATGAAAACCCAAAGGATTAGCAGGCTTGTCTGCCACCCGATTAGCCTCACAATACGCATGCAGTACCTTGACATTCCAGTCTCTACGAATAAACTCCAAGCATTCCTCTACCAGGTTCGCATGAATGCTCAAACAATTGTTTTGCTCATTAAGCCATTGCATTACTAACAACAAATCAGCTTCTAAGCCCACGCAATAACGCCCATAATTTTGCGCCCACTGCATTACACTTACCTATGTGGACCACAAACCCAGCATACCACCGCCGATTGCTGTCTCTTATCACTTCTTCTCCACCGGCCTGCTTGAGATACCCCTTACTACAACCATCTGTATTAAAGGTGGACCAATTAGCTTGAGAGGGTGAATAAGATTATTTTAATTAATTTTTTTTAAATTATTTTTTATATGTATATTTTGTCACAACATTAGAAATATAGATCCATGACTGATTAAAACGCTAAAAGAACAAGGAAAGTAAGAGAAAACCATGGGAAAAAAAATTAATAAAAATTATTAAAAGTGGACTCCACGAAGTAGCAAAGGGAAGGGACCCCTAGCCCTTGTAAGCTTCCTTTCAATAGCCTTAAATTCCATCCCCAACTTTGTTTTGGCCCTCAGTCTATGGCCTTAGCAGAGCCTATTCCACATAACTTTCCTTTTATATATATATATATATAAAACATATCATTATTACATATATATATAGAGAGAGAGAGAGAGGAGCAATTTTTCAGAAAAATTGGAAACCAACGAGAGTAAAGAATTGTGAAATAGAGCTTTCTGAAAAAGTCTAGTAAAAATGAAAACTCCATATATATTTCCTAAAATTTGTAAATAAAATTTGAAAATTCTAAAATTCATATTTTCATTCCTTATTTTTTTCTTAAATAGAATTTTAAAGCCAAAGAATTTTGGATTCATTTTATTCGAGAGAACCAATATTAAAAGTTAGATGTTAAAATTGATGAGTTTTTTTTTAGTCCATTTCTTAAAAATTATTATTTGAAACAATTAGAACTGGACCAATAAATAAAATAATTGGATAAACTGATCTCATCGACAAAGTAATTAAGTAATTAGTAAATTGAATCAACCTGTTATGGTATAATGTTAAATTTTTTAATATAAATTTGAGAGAATCAACTTTAAAACTAATTGTTAAAATTAGAGAGTCAATTTTTATATTAATAACTTAATATTTTTGTATTTATTATATGTGGGAATTAAACTCTATTAATTATTTTAAATCCTAATTTGCAACTATATATTTAAATCCCTGGTCTATCATCAATAACTGTATTCACCGTTTATATATAATAATAGCCTTTTCTCCTTTGTATCTACTAATGTGATGATTAAGTTTTTACACTTATTTTTTTATTTAAAAATTTGCAGGAATCAATTATCGAAATACAGTTATTTGGTGAAACTGTGATGATGCCCTGCTTAACTTCACATACAGCAGGTATTCTTTTCTACATGTTTTTTTTTTTAAATTTTAATAGAATTTTTAGATCTGATCATCAACTTTTTTTCTGTTTTTTTTCCAAATTTTATTTTTGCCAGTATAAATTTTTTTAATTTTTAATTTATTTTTTTGGTTAGGTCTGTAATTTTTTAATTGTATGGGAATAATCTTATGTATAGGAATAATATAATTTTAATGATGTTAAATGTTGATGATGAGTTAACAGTGAAAATTTTCTTCAATAATTAATATATTATATATCAGCTCTATTATTTTTATTTTTATATTCTTCGATTTATACATACTTTTGATTATTATATACTAATTAATCAATTCAAATTCAGTTTTTTCCGGCCTTAGTTTGCAGTAGTTGTTTTGAATTTTTATTTTATTATATAAAAATATATATAATTTTATTATTCTTATATAGTTATATACATACCATCCATATAGTATTCATTTTTCATTTAAAAATTAACATTCAGTATTCAAATTTTAATAAATTATTTTATTATTTAATTTATTCATAATAATAAAATTATATTATAAATTTTGAATATATATATTCAACACGCAATATTTATTTAAAAAAAAAAAAAACACGCAATATAAAACTAATTTTATCAAATTTTCAAATTGGATAATCAGATGATAAGAAATTATACATACATTTAAAAAATTAACCACTATGATTATAGCCACGAAATTTATTCGTTGTAGTTTCATCGCTGATTTAGTTTAGCGATAAATTTTTTTAATTTTTTACTGCTAAATAGTGATTTTCTGACAGTGAAATATGAAAAAAAATAGATTTATGCCTAATAATTAAAATTCATGAACTTCTTTCATATTTACATGTGTGTTCTAAAAAAAAAGTGGCCCTCCTACTGGTGCAAATATCTTAAATTGGATGACTTATATTATAATTTCATAATATAAAATATATTGTAATTTAATAATTATTTCAATGATTACCTGTAAAAATATAATGAACTTTGGACTAGTCATTATTGTTTTATTTACAAATTACCTAGAATTGGTATTTTTTTTTTTAAAAAAAGGCCAAAAAAAAAACCTATGTTTTTCTTTTTTCTTTCATTCTTTAAAATTGTCAATAGTAGTGGTGAAGGCTAAAAATTTTAGCCACTATTTTTTTTTCCTTCTGTCTCGAATCCATGCATTGATGATGGCATATCATTTTCATATTAATTAGTTATTAATTTTAAATTGACAAGTATAAAACTTTGAATTTTTCTATATATGTATATATGTTGCAAACATCTTATGTTGGAAAGCTTTCTCTCTCTCACTCTCCACATGGACAATTTCAATTTTGCCGTTTTAGACTTGATAAGAGAATTTGATTATTAATTGATATCAATTTTTTGTCCTTTTATTCCACTGGTGTCAATTTTTTTTTAAATTTCGAATATTTTTTTTTAAATATCATATTTTTTTTTCCGATCTGTATTATATACATTTTTAATTTGGCATGTTAAATATAAAGAAAGAGAGAATTTTTGTAACCACGTGATTCGAAGTTGATGCCTTTAAATAACCTGTTATTTTATAGCTCAATCGTATCTCAAAATGATTAATTCAAATTATATAGATAGTAATTAACTAAACCTTATAAACCGCTTTTTTGATTTTCATTCCTAGCCAATATAGTTTCAGTTCCTACTTATTGACATGCTAGCTTAACTTAGCATCTCAAATTAGCACATCGCCTCACTAGGCTATTACATTTCTCTCCTCATCGCAACTTAGCTGACTTGTAATTTACAACTGGACTCAAGACAAAATCTAGCCTATGATTGATCTTGAGTGTTATATAGGGATATAAAAAAGTCAAGTCAAGTTAAGTTTTCGAGTACTCAAACTCAAGTTCGATTTTAAAAATTCTAGCTCCAACTTGAGCAAAATTAATGAATTTGAGTTTAATCGAGTTGAGTTTGAACTTAAACGTGTAAGGAATTAATTAAGTCGATACAGTGTCAAACTCAAATTCGACTTGACTTGCGAGTTCGATTAGACTCGATTAGCTTAGATATAAATGTAAATATAGTAATATATAAATCATAAAATGATAAATATATAAAAGTTAGATTAGGCTGCAAGTCCGTCGAGCTGAGTAATATAAAGTTTGAAGTTGACTCGTCTAGTTACTCGAGTAGCTCGACTTGACTTATATTGAGTCGGTGTCGAGTAGTTTTCGAGTTAATTCCGAGCATCTCATGAGTTCGTTCAATAATGTTATGGGAGGCTTCATCTCATGCCCCGATAGCCTTTTCTCTATGTGCTACCAACTCTGCACAATTTAACCCCAACCTTACTCTAATATCATTTATAATGGCTTGATCTGAAATTAGTTTGAAATAATTGCTATTTTACTATTCAATTCGGGTTTAAGTTGGCAGGTTATCTGCCTATGCTGTTGCAAATTTTTAGTAATATTCATAATTTTTAATAAAGATGAGAGTATTTTTTTTTTTCACATTAGATTAATGTTCATAATTAAAAAATTCTATAGACATTACAATAATTTTATAAGAAAAAAAAAAGAAGTGTATTTAAAATTTTTAATGTATATTTAAACACTCCCATAAAAAAGAAAATACTTTGTTTTATATAGCAAATTGCATTTAGCAATCAACAATAGATGTTGGCAATTAAAAAGTCAAACACAATTAGAAATTTCAACTTTAATATTTTAATCATTGTTGTTGGATTTTAAAATAATATTTCAAAAATTTTGTTCATAGAATGCTTCATACCATCAGTTAAGAACTCAAACGACAGTTGTTAAACTCCCAACCTTCGTATTTTTTTTTTATTGGTATATAAAAAATTTCTAAAGAGAAAGGAATTGTTAAATATACATTTTCATCTCCAACACAATGAGACCCATATTTAATAATTGAATATTATCACTTGCTATTCCTTATTGGTTAACTAGATAGTGGCTAGCCGACGGATGGATTTATTTATATTATTTAATATATAAAATAATTTATGCTTAATTTTTTTATTTTTAGTGTGGATTAGTAAATTATTTAGGTTGTGCTGAAATGAGTAAGTGACATGTATTCTAAAGGATACATGGTTGATATTTAGGCTCATTAAAAAGATTAAAGAGAAATGGGCTCCATTTAATGAGCTCCTCTTCTACCCAACTCACTAAACCAAAACTCTCTAAATCTTCCCATAAATATGAACTTAGTCTTAAAATTCTGTCACTAATTTAAGATTAACTCCATGTATCTGCAGATGTTTTTGGAAGCTATGGGTGCATCAAGATTTCTAATTTGGACGATGAATTTTGACCATAATTAACTATTTGGACATGGTTTTCTACTTTCTTCAAGATTGAAGTCATCAGTTTATTTTTAATTTAGGTGAAAGTCAAATGCAAAACCCTTTTTTTAAAGTTTTCATGTGTTTTGGGTTCCCTCACTCCCTGGCTAGATTGCACCCACCCACTTGCAACTCAATATATACATATATATACCCACTGCATTTTTTTTTTTTGGGTTTCCCCATAGATTTATTCAGCACTAATTACTAACCAAGTTACACTTTGCTTTGCTTATCAGTGGAAGGTGTCATATATATATATATACATATATATATATATATAAATTTTCTGATTAAATTGATTAAAACCATCAAAATTTTTAATTGTCAATATAAAGTTATTAAACTGAATTTTTTGACCATTTAAAAAAAAATCTTGTCACGTATTACATGTTTTATATGCGAGAAGAATTTAGTGACCATAAAAATATTAGTCACAAATAAGTGGATATAATTGTAGCAGGTATATTGCAAAAATTTCATAGAGATTATTTTAGTTAATTTTTATATATAAAGACTTAGTAGTATATTTTAATTATAAAACTATATATTAATAGTTAGAATAATTTTCAAATTTAAAATGTGATAAATTTCAAAAGCATTAACAATATATACTCGCAACTAATTCACAATACCAAGATCATAATAGTTAACATTCTAATTATTTTCTCATAAATGTAAGCCAAAAAAAAGAAAGAAAGAAATAGAGAAGAAGAAAAAACAAAGCATTGCTAGCATTCTTTACTTCAAAATATTAGCATAAACTGTTTCAAGAAATACATAAAATTAACATGAAGTGGGAAAATTTTCATAAATAATTTTTCCCCTTGTCTCTAGCAAGACAGTGAACTATAATAAAGAAAACCTAAAAAAAAAAATATTTACACTCCTAAATTATGTTGCTGGCTAGGTTTTGGCTTCTCATTTTCTGGTGAATCTGTAGCGTTTTCATCTATTGTAATAACAACATGATGATTATCATTGTTACCATCATCACCATCCAAATTAACAGGATTCACCGTTCCCCGGTGAAGCAGTAATTGATGGTTTTTCTCTGGTGACACAGTAGCTTCAATAGTCTTGAAATGTGCTAAATTTGCTAGTTCATAGACTGCTTCACTTAATTTATCAACACATTTTACAATTTCAACTAATGTTGATGCTACTGTAGCAGCTGGAACTATTGCCAACAGGTCTGCATTTTCTATTGAGCTTTCCTTCAGAACAATTTTGAGTTCATTAATGGCAACTTTGGACTTCTCTATATGGATGTTTGCAGGAGATGGATCAGTCATTGTTTTGATTGATGAAGCTAGTGATCTTAGTGCTTTCCCTGATTCTTCACTCATTTGTTTGCATGCTTCTTCAATTTTACTTTGGAATTCCTCTGCTGCCTGCACAAGGGTATCAAAACGTACAATTATTAGGTTCTGACTGGAGTTGCAACTCGTAATTTCGTTGTGTAAGCCATAACAGTACTGATTTTGAAAATGATTCTAGCGTCAATTAACAAAGTAATTTTTTTTAGAAAATGATTTAGTTGGGCCTAGCATGTGTTAAGGCGTGGTGGTGGTGTTAGAATTATTTCACATCACTAATTTAATAACTTATTATAGTGTATATAATGTGCATTTGACACCCTTTTCTTTTGAGCTAATTTTTGGAAAAGAATTTTACCCAAACCTATTTGACATTTTTAACCATTTTCATTCTTGAATGGAAACTACTTATGCAATCTTTATATTTTATTCAAGAAAGATACTTTGAAAAGCAGTTTTGCAGGGTGATTTCATCAAAACACTTTGGATGGTGCATATACTTTTGGGATTGCATTAAATAGAAGAAAAATGTCCAAGCAAGAAAGTCAACATCAAACCCATAATAGGCTAACTTTGGAGCATTCTTAAACTAAATGGAAACATGAGCTGTTGGGTTTTTTTGTCTTAATTTGTGGTGGTAAATTATATAATGCCTGAATCTAAAGGTGGCTATAACATTGGAAGGAAATCAAATGGAATATCTTTCGGTTGTGGTATAGCATTAATTAGTGACATATATTTTTATAATGTAGGAAATCAGAAGTTCAAACTCTAATAACTCTTTCCTCTTTAAAAATTTTCAATACGTTAAAAATTCAAAACAATCATTTTGATTAACAAACATATAAACAAAGTTGTGATAGACTAACTACCTGGATATTAGAGTTGATGCAACTATTAAGAGCTTCAATATGATAAGCGCATTGTCTTGAGATAGCTCCAATTTTCAAGTATTGCTTCCACGGATGTCGAAGGCCGAAAGGACCATGTCTAGGCTCCCATCTAGCGAGATTTGCCTGCAATATTGAGGGGCATCAAAACTATAATTAGCTTAGCTAGTTGAAAAAAAAAAAAATAAGCACCTATCTACATATTTAATTTGGTGGAGGAAGAGAACTCAACAAAAGTACAGAAGTTAGTGGCACTCATGCATAGTCAAAAAGAAAAGAAAATGGAAAGTGAAGGGGTTAGTGGAGAGAGCCTTTAATTACCATGGAATCTTCAGTGGATTTAGAATTGAGAACACTTTTATATCCTTGAAGAAATGATTTATCATTATTAGAGACCTTGATAATCTTGTCCCCATCCTCTAATGAGCACTGAAAATATTCCCCTCCAAAACCTGTAATTAAATTTTACGAAATCGTTTTTGGACTATAATTATAATTTCAAACTCTTAGGCGAAGCTTGATTAACCAAAAATAATAAATAAACCAAAATTTTATAGCTTATTAATTACCTTCAAGGTAGGTTGCAAGCTTTTCTATATTGGAAGCAACTAACTTATGAAGATCTTCACCAGCCCAAACTGGACAGATACATATGGATACAACTATGCATGTTGCTCCACCTATTACTATTGTTGATAATCTTTGATGAGCTGTTTCTAAAATTTCTTCAACTTGAACACCAGAGACTGATACCAAACTGAATGTCAATATAAATATCAAAACTCCATAGTCATATCTTGCTTTGATTCTTGGAAAGAATCTAGTGAATGTAGATGCTGCAGCTGCATATACCCAATAATTAACTTGTATTAGTTAATAATTATACTAATTAAGCAGAAATGTGAAGTCATGAGTCAGAATCCATACTAAAAAAAAAATACGCTATATGCAATTTATATAATCAAATTGAACACACCTAAAAGGAAAACAAGAAATCCAATAACAATGGGCTCTGCTTTGTCTCCAAAAAGACTAGCTAATTGTTGAGCTCCAACACCTAAAGCACCAGCCAGTAATGTTGCAAAACCTCTATTCAAACTTTTGCTCAAGGTTCCACCTACACAAAGAAAAAGAAGAAGATATAAATTAAACGCAATACCATTAATTTCAAACTTTTAGACCGCCCCACTAAACTAATTAGCTTAATTAATAATCATAAAGATCAATCGAGAACTAGTTCCGTATAGTACAGAAATTAACGTATGGATTCAAATTAAACACTTAAAAAAAGTGGTAATTATAAATTTACTTACCTACAGTGAACTCAAAGACTACTACCACAGTTAGCACAGCCCACATTCCTGCAACCCCAAAACCATCATAAAGTGTCCTAGAATAATATAGTAAGGACACTAATGTAAGGGCAAGTCCCACTTTGAAGGAGTGAATGACTCTTCTTGGGTCATCTTGTCCTAACTTTTTAGTGCTCTTAGCAACATTGATCACCTTAGCCTTGGTCTTACCAGGCAAGGCCTTAAGCCAGCTCCATGCTCTTGTGAAAGGCCGAGCCTTACTATCTTGAGTTGTTGACTCAATCTCCATGGCTAAACTAAAGAGAGAGAGGAATTTCTTTACTTCTAGGTTATTTTGAGAGATAAAAATGGAGAAGGTTCTAGGG
This sequence comes from Reutealis trisperma, assembly GCA_947687605.1. Lineage (NCBI taxonomy): Eukaryota > Viridiplantae > Streptophyta > Magnoliopsida > Malpighiales > Euphorbiaceae > Reutealis > Reutealis trisperma. Next base: position 2,595,414 of record CANTUT010000052.1, on the reverse strand, counting down.
AACAAAATACCCTTGGAGAGGGAATGCGATCACTAGCCTATATTTATAATAGCAAAAGGAGAATGCAATTCAAGAATAAATATTTAAAACACATGTTTTAGTGTCTTTTGCAGGGTTAATTAAAGGACAAAGATTTTCTTTGAAAAAAAGTTTCTACATTATGACTAGGCTTTATTTAATTTAATTTAATTATTATACCTTTCCATTAAATTTCTTTTTGTAGGAAACCTCATAACACCCCTTATTTACATATATTAGACTTTTTAATTAGTATGTGATATAATAAATTAATGGCCAAATAGATTAATAGATTTTCAAATTGCACGCGTGCTAAACTCTATTAACACATGACTTATGTGATAAAAAAATATAAATTAAAATAAAGAGTCAACTTTAATACCATATAAGAAAACTCAAATCCAATCCAAAAGTTTAAACATTAGGTAATTAATTTCAAACATTACATTAAGTCTTAATATTTTTTATTATTTTTTTGTGTGGGTTCTTTTAACTCTAACACATTAAATTAAAATAAATTATCTTTTAAAACCTAGGATCTAAAATTAAGAATATTTTAATTAAACATACATACAAATAAACAAAACAGCAGCCCATGATTCAATACCTAAGTTTTAAAGAGTTTAGCCCACACTAGACAGAATAAAAGGAACAAATAAGAGTTTTAGCCCACTATAGGACTTGCAACCTAAAATCTTTGTTTGAGTACTTAACCGTACAAGAACATATTAGCAATTTGCTAGAATGATGAAAGAAGTAATTTCCATATATGAAGAGAAAGCTTTGGGATACACGATATGGCTAGAAATTATACGCTTTATAATTTGTTGCTCTGCTCCTCCAATTCACATATACCCACTAAGAAACCAATACTCCTAATTAACCATGTGATTTCAATACCTATAGGTAGTTTAGTTATTAGCTAGCTAGCCAAGAAATAGTACAAGTGTAAGTTCATGAAATGTACTGTATCCCACTAGTTGAGAAATTGAATTTGATCTCAAAGTACTCAAGTTGTTTCTCTGGTTGAACTAGCAAACCTTCATTGATTTAATTCAACAGTTTAAGTAGTGTTCGCAATTAGCAGTTAGCAGTAAATAATTATAAAATCAAACACTAATAGTAAAAAATTATAAATTTTAATAATTCAATTATAATTTTTATTCTTAGCGGTTGGATTTTCAAACGCTATTCTAAATGTTAACTTTATCGAACATTACATATTAACAATTAGAAATTCAAACTATAAATTCTTATTTCTAACCACTCATTAAACCAACTTTTAGTCTAAGTATATAGTTGAATCAAACGTAAAATCATTTTCAAATCTATTTGCTGAAAAAAAAAAAAAAAAAAAAAGTCAAATAGTTTTTTTTTAGTTGATAAAGTAAAAAATTAATAAAGTGGGATTATTTGTGATGGCAAATATTAGTGGAAGGCATGCTTGCATTTCTTCAAAAGTTTGTGATACCTTAGTTAACCATCTTTTGTCTCTGACTCGTGATTAATTAATAGCCCAACTTGGTGAAAATAAATATTTACAGTACTAAGGTGATGAATTTATATGAATTTTATCTCAGTTTACAAAATGGAAAGAGTCTGTATCAGTACATGTTGAGGAATATTCATTAGTTAAAATAATTAAATAACATATAGGCAAGTGAAGACCAACAAAACTTAGTGCCTTCATATATAAATATATATATATATATATATAGTACCTAACATAAATTAAAAAGGAAGGTATAAGAAAATAGGTCACCACTATCCAATGCTATCAGTTTCAGAGTAAACATTAGATCACATATTCACACATTGGACCTTAGTGACAACAGGATGACAATGAAATGAGGGAAAAAGCAAAAAAGAAAATTAAAAAATAATAAATAAAGAAAGGAAAAGATGGTTACTAATTAACATAATTAAAAAAATTAGTTACTAAGAATCCCATGTTATTTATATATCTTTTATATCATTTTAGCTTAGATATATAATTGATTAAGAACTAATAACAAAAGAAACACAAATCTAAATGTTTTAAACACTTGGGTTTCCATTGACATAGACATATTTAACTTCTATTATGATCAAATATACATACATATTAAATAATTTTTATTATATGTATTTATATATTTTAGTTTAACTCGATATATATATATATATATGCATAGACTTATCATCAGATTGTCAAGGTCAGCAATTCACTAGTGAGTAGGATCTGACACGATCATATGATTCTTTCTTTTTTATTTTCATATTGTTGATCTTAGCCAAAAATAAATGGAGAGCCAATAATTAAATTCATCATCAAGATTGTGAATGGAAAATGAAAAAGAAAGTACATGCATGAATGATTCTCACTTTCTTTGTTCTTGTTTTTAATTTCTTTTATTTCACTACCTATACAAATTTCCCTTTTCTTTTCCTATATATCTAGATATTGCAATTCCTATCATCAATCTGTAGTGAAAGAGTTTCAAGATTTTCCATATTATCAATCAACTTGCCAAGGCATGAATATGCATGTGGATGAAAATAACAAATAGTAAAAGGGGACAGGTCTATAAGAGGGAAACAGCAAAGCAAGAGCTACATATAATTCTTCAATTCTATATATGTGCCTCGTTTTGCTATGCATAATCCAAACTTTATCCATACTCTATTTCCATTTTTTTTTTTTTTGGCATTAGTGTGCATTTCATGGGTTATTCGAATCACTGATTAATTGTTTGTGGTCTGAGATTATCTATGTGGGATGGAGTTTTATTCTTTTCTTTTTGTTGTTCTTAAAATTTTTTATTTTGATTGCTCAAGCGTTAAGAGCTTCACATACGTGTTAATAGTGTTATCAAATATCTATCTATAATAGATGAGAGGATTAATTGAGGGAGACATTTCCTTAATCCAAACTGTTTCCGCCACCTCAACAGTATGGCGAATTCGATGCATAAGTTTAGTTATATATTTTAGGGTCCTTTTTTGAATTAAGTCACTATTTAACATTTAAATTTTTAAATATTAATCTAAGATATTTAGTAAACTCACTTTTAATATTTATCCATAAACCATTGGAAATTATAATTGAAACACTTAAAATTAAAATTTTAAGTATTAATGTTTAATCTTTTAATCACTAATCGTCACAATTAACCTTATTTGTACTCAAAATAACTTGAGGCATGCATATTAAAATGGTTTAAAAAAGAAAAAAAAAAGTTTGATTGATACCTTTTTTCGTGTTATTCTTCTATATTATCTTTCTATCTTTTGTCTTATTTTATATTTGAAGTTTTTAAGTAAAAGAAATCATCAAATTTTAAGACACTATCAAACGGACACTTTTTATCACTTTTTTTTTTAGTACATTATCATTAAAAAAATTTTAAAAGAGAAAACTTCCCAGAATTTTTAGTTTTTAATATCTTACACTATACATCACACTTGATCACTTGATTATTATTCTAAAATTACTCTTTTATCTTTTACTAGATTTATAAAGTAATTGCCCAGAAATGAAAGTTGGAAAGTGGCAAATCATGCAAATATTAGTTAGTTATTTGTTAGGCTAGGATCAAATAAGAAGAATATGAACTAGACTCCTTGATATTGGGCTTGATTCATTGGACATTGTTTGGGTTTGCAAGAGAAAAAATAACATCAAAGGGAGCTAGGCTTATTACCTAATGAGGACACTATGATGAAAGAGCCAAACTAGTTATTATTGTGGCCGAATAAAAGGGAAGTCCGTTTTCTATTGCTTGAATATTTCTGAAAAATAATGGAGATAAGATAATGCAAAATTCTAGCTATTTCATATTAAAGACGTGGTTGGTCTTTTATAAACTATACGATAATGCCTTTGGAGGGATAAGTATCGACCTCCAGTTTACTGTTGAACACTAAGAACAGCCTATTAAGTTGTATTAGGATAAGTCAAATTGTATGATCTCAAAAGTATCACGAGCAGATGCGTCGTTTATATGTAAGTTTATTTTTGGCAGGACATCCTTACACATCTAACATAGTGTGGGTTGTATCATATTCAGTATTTGTTCCCTGCATGAACAAAGGACATGTTAAGAGAGCGGGAGTCTTTGATTCCTTGCTTAGAAAGGCTCTTATTAATGGGTCAAAGGCTTTACCTTCAAATGAGATGCGAGCTTTTTGCTGAGTGGGCGTAAGTTTTTCAATAAGCTTCTCATCAGTTAGGCCTAAACGAATTATAGTCATATTTTATCCTCTATTAATTATATAATATAGATTAACATCTATTTTAAAAAATAAAAAAAATAAAAAATAAAAAAAGAAGGAAAGAGTAATACCTAACTACATTGAGTGGACAACCGTGCATGATTTTCACGCCAAACACTGTTCAAATAATCATTAAATTGATCAATAAATTTTTTGTATAATTAATTGGCCTCATATCATTAAATTGATCCCTTGGCAAAAAAAAATTCATTAAATTGATCTGTATTATTAATTGGCCTCATTATTAATATATTATTTGATAAACACAAAATACATTATGTGTATGTAACTTTTTCTATTAAAAGAACAAAAGAATTTATGGGCAGCATAAGAAAAACCTGGCACTAAAAAACCATAAACTAGGCCGGTAGTGGCTGATGGCACACACCATAAAGAAAGGCAGTGTGGCATATGTTTGTCAAATTAGTTAAAAATACACAAATTTTGTTGAGCAATTTGACTTTGATCTCTATAGCTGCTCATCACACGTTAAAAAAAAAAAAAAAAAAAGAAGTTCCCCCAATCATTTATTATTATTATTATTATTATTATTATTATTATTATTATTATTATTATTAAAAAAATAAAATTTTGAAAACATTTTGAGAGATAAAGGTATTTTAAGATTTAATAATTTAGAAATTAAAGTACAATTTATTTTGAATATGGAGGCTATAGAAGAAGTATTTCAATTGATTTTATAACCTTTATGCAATGTGGAGGACCGCATCACATTATTAATTTGGAGTTTCCAAAAGCTAATGCTTTCTTAGATTAACATAACTAGTAAAATTTATTATATAATTAGATTACCAAATTCATATCAATATCGTTACCAAATTCATATCAATATCATGCATGAACTATTATTATTGAACTATGCATTAATGTCATATATGTAATGACATTAATTTATTTATTATTATGTACAATGGTGGATCTAGGTTTTCAATATTGCAGGGCGAAAATACATATATAAAAAATAATTAGAAGTAAAATTAATTAAAATGGTCTTGTTTAAATAAGTAATAAAACATCTTTCATTTATCAAATATAAATATTAATAATTTCAAACAAATAAAATTAAATTGATCCATATATTTTTTAATTATAACAAAAATTTGCATTACAGATAGATAATTTTGGAGAGACAAAATGTGGAAGAATTTAAAGAAAATGTCTCAATTTTATCTTGAAAATATATGTCTTTTCATGAATAAAGCTTTAATTATTGATGTGTGCATATGGAATTAATATATGTAGGTTTTCCTTAGAAATTACATATGTTTAGGGTGTATTTTGATTTAATTTCATTCATATTTTGTCTATTGCATTTATGAAAAGTTTTATAGGTTTAAAAGAGTCTTAAGTAGGTAAAGTACGAATGAGAAATGAAACGAGACTAGTGCGGAACCACCAGCTGTTGATAAAGCCATGAAGTTGGAAACTGCAACCTGTTGTGCCTGCAATGAGGGAATTTTGTCCGATTCCATTTTTTGCTCTAAAATTCGATCTTTCAACCCTAATTGAACAAGGAGGTAGCATTCCACTATAAATAAGATGTGAATGGAAACTTGAGGACAACAAGTAAGAAAAGAGAAACAGAAAAAGACCTAGAGAAAGATTGAATCAAAGAAGATCATGATTGAATACTTAGGAGTGAAGATTGAGAAATTCAACTTTTTTATTACCTCCAAACTTGTGTTTATGAATTTCTTTTTTTCTTGGTACTTAGTTTTTATTGAAACTATGATTAACTAATTCTTTGGTTAGAAATTAATGTTTTGAAACACAATCTCTTTCAATTATCTATACATTTAATTTTCTGGGATATGTGGTATTTGTTATACTTAATTCTTAATTTTGTTTGGCCAATAAAATTGTGATTTGAGTTGCGTTATGCATTGAGAGATGATAATACAATAGACCTACAAATACTTATTTAATTACTAATTAATAAGAGATTATAGTTAGTGATTAGATATTCTTAGGGTTCACTTAAAACCAAATTTAAGCAATCCACAAATAGTTTAGTGCAATGAAAATTAGTGAAATTATTTTGAGAAAACTTAAATTTTGGTTTAGTTGATTAGATATCGAGAGAATCTAATCAATGTTATAGGACAACATGGATCATACACCACTTAAATGTTAAGGTAATTAATTGATTGAGTGTGGATAGATATTAATTTCTGACAATTAAATCTCATTATTAAGGTAATTGATTGATTGAGTGTAGATAGATATTAATTCCTGATAACTAAATTTCATCGTTTTTCTTACAAGTTCCTTCGTTAAACAAAGAAAAGAAATAGTAAATAAGTGAGTAAACATAATTATGATGGGAACGGTACTCTATTCACTCTATATTATTTGTGTGCTCTGTACACTTACGGATTTTACCTAACAATTATTTTATGGATTATTTTTTATAATTAATATTAGATTTTATAATTGTGCAATTATATTGAGTATCTTTTATGTAGTCTCTCTTTAGTGAAGTACTTATAAATATTATCCGATTATAGATAAGCAAGTTAATATAATTAACTAAATCATAATCAAATAATAATATTAGCATATCTTGATATCTCTATATTAATTAAAAGAAGACTTAAGAATCTAAATCATCATCTTTACTTTATTATAATTATAATTAGTGGGTTTGTTTAAGTGGGTGAATCGTTTTAGCTCCAACTCATATCTCTTCTCGAATTATTATTAATTTATAATTTAGTGTGTTTAACCACTCATTAATTTGTTAGAATAAGACACCCAATAAAGCAAAAAATGCCTTGTTTTATTAATTTATTATTATATAAATAAATAAATAAATGCTAATTTGCATTGCCAGGGACATGGTTTTGTACTTGATAGGTCAGTAACTCACTTTTCAAACTTTGTTGATTAGGTTGTGATATAATTTAAGGGATTATAATCTTTTTAGTATGAATGTGGGAAATTAGATAATAACATTTTTGGATTTGATGGTCAGCAAATTAAATCCATTTATTTCATGGCTTATTAGACTATGAGTTAATTAAAGGGAATAATATTTTAAAAAATTGACAATACTCACTTTTAATTAGAATTTTTTTTTCTTTTTTTGGTTTTAAAGTAAATTGAGTTTGGTGAGAAATTGGAAATGTTTAATAAAGTGAGAAATATCCATAATCCCTTAAGAATTCCCTTCAAAAACCAAAAGTTTATAATAATATAAAAATAAGAGTCAATTTAATAAATAGAATTTTTCAATTTTATTATATACAAATACCGAAATAATAATTTTGTTTGAATAAATTTTTTTTTTCAAATTTTATGTTAAAAAAATTATTATATTTTATTATATCTAGACACATTTTTCTAATACTAGTTTTCTAACCATGTGTAACCCACGTAAATTTCTTTATTTATTTTTTTGTATATATTTAATTTTGGTAAAAAATTATTTTTTATAATTTTTAATTGGAAATTATTGCATTATGATTTTTCTATCTGTAAATAATAGCAAAAAATTAAAAGAAAGTAAACTTGAAATTGTTCTTACTTTTGGTTGATTTAGTAATATATAAATATATATGAGTAAAATAAATTAATAAAATTGGTTCATTATATAAATTATTTTTTATAAATAATATAATATTGTATTATAATAATATTGTATTTTTATGCGTATATATTTAAATTAAAAATATTGACTTAAAATATATATCACAATAAAATAATGGTGATAATTTTAAAGAGGCAAGCTAACTCTTATAAATTAATGATAAAAATAAAATGTTGCAGTATGTAACAATAATAAAAATATAACAATAATGATAAAATATTGCATTAGATATTTTTAAATATCTTGTAAAAAACTATTTTTAAATTTTCATATACATACAAATTAAAAAAGATACATAATTTAAATATTAAAATCTTTCCTCTCAAAATTCTATCATCAATTTCTATTTCTTTTTGATAATTACTTAACAGCGAGATGTTTAATTGAATGTTATTAAATCATGAATGTATTTTTTTTTTTAAATTAAAAAAATTTATTAATTACTCTTAATTATCATTGTGACTTTTTTTTTTTAATTTTATTGAATTAACCGGTCTTTTATTGATCAAAAAGATTATTGTGTGCAAAGCAGAAAATCAAAATAAATTAATGGTAAACTTATCAAGAGAATAAATCAATTGGTCAACCTTAATTTATTCTTCTATTCTCTTTGCAATCTCCTCTACAAATGTGTCTTCCCACTTTCAAGAGTGTAAACTTCAGCAAATTATTAAGCTTGAAAGTTGATTTAAATAAAATTTTAAATTCAAATTCTTTCTTCTCAATTTATAAATATATGCCAATCACAAATATTTTGTCATGAAAATACATAATCAATCAATAATTTGCTAATTTATATAGCTCTAGTATTAACAAGTAATGAAGACATGACACAAGATCTATAGTCATTCGCCAAACTATGTACTGTCTATGATAATGCAAATAAAATTAAAAACATTATGACAATACTTTTTTTTTTTTTTTTTTTGAAACCAAAGATGAAGATTTATTAAGATGAAAATATTAAATCATACATAATAAATTCCTTAATAATAGAAGAAACCTCAAAGGAATTATAGGGACTAGCATACGAATAAGCCATCCTTGCTAATTAATTAGTAGGCACATTCGCTTATCTCTTTATAAAATGAATGGAAAATTTTCTACTCCCTTTTAGCCTTTTACAATCCACAATGATACAGCCAAATTCATGTAAAAACGCTTGATTTGAACTGAAGGCATCCATAACTAGCTTTCCATCCAGTTCTAAGTCCACATTGTTCATGTCTATGTTCACTAACCATGTCATTGCTTTCCTCAAGCTTAGCCTTAGCCCCTTTAACTGAACAAATTGCAGGAAAGTGCATGGTTTTGCATGGTAGGAATGGCCCATCAGAGTTGCTTAAGACTATACCCAAACCAATGGATAGGGAACTTGAAAAAATGGCGGCTTCCACATTTAACTTCATCCTATCAGCAATTGGATGACTCCAAATCAAAGGAAATGAAACCTGGTCTCCCTCTTGAACTCCACCACGAGCCTGAGCTTCCTTCTAGCAATTAAGAAAGACAAAATATGATTCTACAGCTTGAATTCGAGACAAGACTTTACCTTCCGATACCCTTTGATTTCGTTGCCCTTAAATGCACCATAATACCATGGAAACTGTATACATATCTAGCCTAATTTTGTTACCCATCACGCCAAGGACCTGGGAATAAAGTTCGTCAACCTCTGAAATATTGAGCTCAATATCTGCTGCTAACCAACATTCTTTGGCATATCGGCAACTAATAAAAATGTGCCATAGATGCTCCACGTCTCTTCCATAAAGACCATATTCAAGAGGTGTATTAACACCTTTACTTACAAATCGAATACTAATAGGGAGGCAATTAGTGCAAAGACACCAAATTCAACACTTTTGGGGGAAGTTGAAGGTTCTATAGAGGTTCCCAATTAGAGCTCAATGAATTATCAGAAGCCCCATCCAACCTTACTGCTTTTAACATATAATAGCTGGATTTCACATTGTACAGGCCTAACTTTGAATAATGCTACACCTTAATGTTGGGAATATTGTGCCTAGGCAACATCATATGGCAAATCAAATAAGCCTCCATGGGATTGAATATTGTTGAATTAAATTTGAATCCTCTCTTCCATCCTCCAAAATTAAATTCGCAACTCTCATTCCTTCTAAGCCATTAACCAACATTGATTGTACGTGAAAATTTGGTAAATCACGAACTCATAGATCTCCCTAAACCCTGACGAACTTGTTGCACGATTTCTGCAAGTGCACAGATCGTTTACAAGTAATAAAGTGATGAGTGAGTATCGTTCTCACGAGAAAGAGTTTGTCAAGTACCAATTTTTAATATTACTCTATTATTTAGAAAATCAATTATGAGATTTATAATGAAATTAAAGTAAATAAATAATGATAAATATGAAAATAAAATTAAAAGTTTAGGATTTAGAATTCATCAATTGATCACATATGATTTCTTTATAATCTTTAGACGGATTATTTTTGCTGGAATTAATGATTAGATTTTCCTAAATTATATGATGTTCTCTCTCAAGATACAACATGTGTGTTTATATTAACCTTACGTCTACTCTCGTGATGATAAGCAATTAACACAAACCCATTAAGTTTTATGGAAATCCTTTTAAAAATCACAAAGGAGTATTCTTATCTCTAAGCAATACATTCCCTAAGTCAATTATCCTAATGAACTAATATTGTGCTTCCACTCTCGCTACTTCACACAATATCTTAAATCATGCAATTAATAGCCAGTTAATTACAAGCATTAAATTCTAAGATAAAAGATTAATTCCAACAATTAAATCCAATCAATTAAATATAAATAATCATATGCAAATCAAAATATTACATCTAAATTCTAGAAAAATAAATTTAGCTATTCATAATTAAAAGAGAAGAAATAATTAAATTAACAATAAACATAATAATAACTTATAATTAAATTCAAGAATAGAGTTTAGAAAGAATTTGTTTTGAGATACAATCTTTAATGAACTCAAGCTTCCAAAAACTCATCCTCTTGATCAAAATAAAAAATAAAACTAATCTACTCTAAGAAAACATATGAAAATCTCTCTACATATTTTTTTATGGATTTTCTTTGATGCCATTTTCCTTTGCCAAGCATGGTATTTATAGACATATTTGATGGAAGAATTCAAGTTTCATTAAAATTCTTACATCAAAAATTCAACATTGATGGTTAGGTTGGCCACTAACCATTGAATTCCTTCATCAATATTAAAAAATAGTTAGGTTGGCTACCAACCATTGAATTTTGGCCACCAACCATTGAATTTATTTCTCATAGATTGAAAACTTGAATCATTGCTTGCATCATTATTTTTACTACATCATTTTGATCTGCAAAAATAAAATAAAAATACTTAAAATATATTATAATTTATTTATAAATTGTAGAACTATTTATTTCTAAAAATAAGTAATAATATTATTGTATTCTCGAGAACTGAGCTAAAATTTAAGTTTAAACAAATAAAATAACTCTAAAAATATAGAGTTATCACACCCCCAAACTTAAGTTTTTGCTTGTCCTCAAGCAAAAGAAAATTCAAAATCTAAACTAGTCCACTTTCGTAGGAAATTACGATTGCATTTAGCGTATGCAACAAGCCTTTAAACCCCTAGGTGTCCCGTAGAGGACGAGTTATAGTCTCGTGAGGGCTTCTAGTGATGATACCCACAAACACCTATAAAACTCTAAACCTTCAAATATTTATTTCAAAAAGGAAATTTAATCTTCTTATGCTTAGTTTGAATAATTTTTCAAAGGTCTCAAGAAATTAATATTCACAAACAACATATCAATAGTATTACAATTCGAGCTTCTATCTCAGGTTCAAAATAATCCTCATCTTAATCATGCCCTGAATAACCATGCATTAAATCAATCGCAAAGAAATTGTTGCACTTCAGATAGGCATAAACACACTAATATCTTTAAATGCCTCTATCAAAAGATATAAAATAGATGTACAAATCTCATAAGCATATTAAAGCAAACAATCTCCACTAATGGAATTCACAAATCAAGAGAGATCAATAGGTCTTGACTAAGTTTGTAATGGGGCTAACACAAGGTATTTTGGCTAAACAAAGAACAGGCTAAATGAACAAAAGTAAAATAATTATGCCAAGTTTATAAAATCAATAGCTCAAATAAAGAAATTATATTAATGAAAGATTTTTTTTCATCTTAAGCACTATTCTTTTTTAATGTTTTCTTCTTTTAAGCCCACCTCTTCTTCTTCTTCTTCTTCTTCTTCTTCTTTTTTTTTTTTTTTAACAACATTATTCTAAAGACAAGCAAGAATTATTAACTTTTATTTATTCAATTTTCTTGTTTTCCCCCAAACTTTTTTTAAGCAGAAGGTGATCTTTTACAATGAATAATGCTTTTAGTTATTAGAGATCCTTATTTTCTTTTAAAACTTTAATAATTCTCTTTTCTTCATTAAAATGTAAACTTGACAAAATTATCTCACAAACAGGGTGAAGGATAACAATTAAGGTTAATTAACAAAGAAAAGAAGGCTAAAATTAACAAGGCACAAATAGGTAAACTAGGAAAAAAATTAAAATAAGGGTGGATATAAGTAATAGGCTAAACAAATAATGCCTAAATCATATCTTTCTTTCAAAATGAATTTAAAATTTGGCCTCAAAAGTTTGCAAAAACATGTTCTAAGATAGGTGAGGCAAATGAAGATAAAAATGTGTAGAAGCCCTCTCTAAGTAAGCATACACAAATTCCATGCAATCAATATAATGCAAAACAAAGCAAAACATAATCTTAATAAAAGTTAATTTCTTACCCAAAATAGTTGCTCAACCTGAAATACTTTAATAAATTGTCCATAAATACCAATTAAAATCAATCATTGGCCTTTCATCAAATTATTTAACATAAGCATATTTTATCAATAAAAGAGTAAAAATTTTAAATTATTTCATCAAAACACAAAAGAAATGACTGAAAATAAAAAACAAACTAAACCTTCCCCAAACTTGCAATGGACATTGTCCTCAATGTCAAAGAAACCAAAAGAAAGAAAATACTCCCTCTTGTAGAAAAGTGGATTCTGAATTGTAAGCAGAACGTGTATTCCACTTCCTTGTTTCCTATAAAACATCATGAAACAACACTAAAAGCAAGCATGAGAAACTAATCACACAAAAAAGAAAACATCAATTTTTTTTTGTATTTATTATTTTTTTAAAATTTTTTTTTATTTTGGAAACTAGAAAAAGAAAGAAAAGTAAAGAGAAAAAGAGAAAAAAAAAATACAGATGCGTATCAAAAGCACAAAAAATACTCTTTACTCAGCCATCTTATATGAATAACTCTTGAGTTAGTTAGTTAATTTTTTTTTTTGAAAAGGAAAATCACATAAATTTAAGATGCGTATCAAGAGTACAAAAGTAACTCTTTACTCAACCATCTTACATTTAGTGAATCGAACCTAAAACTTCGCTTGATCAAATGCAACAAAAAAAACACACACAAAATAAAAAAAATGCGATAAAAAAAATACAAAAGTTAGGGAAGTTATAATCGGAGATTCAGATCTAGTCATCGCTTTTTACTGCTACTAGCCCTGGGGTGCCAAACTACCTGCGCCATCAATGGATCAGGTTCGGATTTAAAGTTTTGCAGTTGATCAATCAATTGATCAATAGTTGAAGCAGAGACTAAGATGCGTCGACTCGCCGGTGTCATAAAACCCTGTTCCACAGCATGATCGAGAAAAGATAACAAACCATTATAAAAACCATCAACATTAAGTAATCCTAATGGCTTTTGAAGAACAGTTAATTGGGTCTAAGATACAATGTTGAAAATATCTTCAAATATTTCTAAACCACCAGGTAATGCGATAAAAGCATCAGCATTGAAATTCATGTATGCCATTCGTTTGTACATGCTATTGACCTGTAACTCATTACCTATAGTTCCACCAGTGATTTGTTTATTTCGAGCCAAAGCCTTTAGAACTACTCCTAAGACTTTACTACCTCTAATATATGTAGAACTTGCAACACAACCCCTTAACCCTAAACTACCTCCCTCAAACACCAAATCAATTTTTCGTTCAGCTAAAATCCTACCAAGTTCATTAGCTGCTATCAAGTACTCTCTTTTCTTGCCAGAGTTTGGACTACAAAAGATACAAATAGTTTTGAATTTGCGTGTTGAAGATTCTGCCATTTTCTCTCACAGATCTCTCGAAAGGGTTGTGTGCATATTGACAATAATGAATGTGTATATAAAGAAATTAGAAGAGTAAAAGAACAATTTAATGGGATAAAATAATTATTGACAGAAAAAGTATAAAAACAAAAATGATAATAAAAACAAAAAATAATCAATGCTGTGTGTACAAATTTCAAAATAAATATTTGAAAAACTAAAAAGAAATAGATATTGAAAGACTAAAAAGCTAACGAAAGTAGAAAAATCTGCAGCATATATACAAAAGTCAAAAAGAAAATATTGAAAAGCTAAAAGTAGATATTGAAAGACTAAAAAGTTATCGATAGTAAAAAAAAATCTGCAGGAAAATAAAATCTAGGTGCTAAAAAGTCAAAAAGTACTGTAAGATGTAGAAAAAAAATAATGCATTGAAAAATAAAAAAGTTAGTGATACACTTGGTTATAAACAGTAGTTGTGATTGTGGCTCACATCTTCCTTTGGTTTTACGTCCAGTAACGGCTTACACGCCTTCTATGAGTCGAGGATAGGCTTCCCATCCAGTTTTCTTATTAATTGGCAAACAGGGTCTTTTATCGTCAGATTCTCTAGACTGTAACGCTGCTTCTCTTCTTTGAATAGTTCCCATAAATCTAAAAGAGTGCGTTGAACTTGTCCACAAGGATGCGTCTCAAGAGTCTGTAAGATATTATCCATAGACTCCTTACTCAGTCCATCCTTTATGAATTTAATTTTATCTTCTCGATTTATAGATGCAAATCAAATGTTTTTACAGCGTGTGTTGTAATTCCATCTTGCACACTTGTAACAGACTCTCATTCTCTTAGCTCTCCTCTTCTTTGAGTAAGAACTTCTCCCTGTACCTAGCAAACATTTAATAAATGAGTCATCAATCTCACCTGCCAATCGTACTTTGGCTTCTATGATCCAGCGAATATCCTCAGGAAGATTCAGACGCCTAAATGCCTTCATTCTTTCCAATTTGCGTTCATCAATTTTCCTGAGCACATCTTAGGGAAGAGTTGGAAATCTGTTTTTTAGTGCTGCAAGAGATGCTTCCATGTCTGATTAACTTATCTAAGAAAATGAAACAACTAAACAGAAATAAAAGAAACCTAATAAAGAGAAAACTCGGATTTTCTCCTAATAAGCTATTTAATAACAACACTAAAATAAAATTAAAATATAACGAAACAAACAAAAGTATAAAAGAAATTTAAAAATAAGTAGAAAAGTTAGAAATTTGGGTTGCCTCCCAAAAGTGCTTTATTTATAGTCTTTAGCTTGACTATGGCTAGATCTTCATCATGGAGGATAATACACAAAGTATATCATCTCGATAATTGTGGAAAGATAGACTTTTGCCAATTTTAATGAGTCCGACCAACTTGATTTGAGCCTGCATGGAAAAAGATTAAGATATGAATTATTTAATATTTTACAATTAGGCTCATAATTTCCAAAAGCTTTCAAACGTGCTCTTTTTTTTGCTCTGAATTTTCTCAAGAAATTGAGATAGGAAGGTAGTGGTGTTGAATCAAGAGTTGATGAGTGCTCAGTTGATGGTGGTGAATGCTTCTTCTTTTCTTCCAAGTCATCAAATTGATATTCTGTATGGTTTGGCATATTTGGTGTTGTTTTCACCAAACAAACTGAAAGAGTTTCCTTTGAGTTTTCAAATATCTCTTCTATTTCCCTATCAATTGCAAACACTCCGTAGATATCATCCATGAGAGAAGGATATTTGAAATTTTTAGGCAAATTGGGCTCAACCTCTTCCTTTTTATCTTGCTTGCTTGAAGTATCTGGTTGATCAATCATCTCTTCTACATCATTACTCAAGGAAATTGCCAAGCATTACTCTCTAGAATGTTCTTCAATTTGGCTTGTCAGGTTTTCATGGCTTTGAGTATCTAATGGACCAGAGAATTGTTCCATTTGTACATCATCAGTTGAATTGTGGCTAGCCCATTGATCCATCCTATCTTCCAATCTTTCACATCGTTCATGAGTAGCATTTATGAATCTTTCCAATGCCACTTCATAAGATGGTTTGTGCTCTTCAAATGGTGCATGATCTTGAAAATCATATTGATAAGGATACCATGAATTGTTACCTTGATCGCATAGTTTTCCCATGAAAAGCTTGAATAATTACTCCATCCTGAGTTGTCTATGTTAGAATATGGATAATGCTCATGCCTATTATAATTTGAAAAAAATTGTACCTGCTCTGCATATTGGCATTCAAAATTCAAGTGATTACCTCCACATAGATTACAACTCAAACATGAATTAAATAAAGTATTAACATCAAGTTTATCAATTAGTTAGCCAATGTATCGATTTTAGCGTTTAACTTACTAAAACCATCCTCACCATACATGTTTACTGCTCTATTTAGCATCATTCCTCCATCACACCATTATAAGTTATGGAAAGCCATCTTTTTTTTTTTTTGGTTCTTTTTTTTTTTATAAAAGTTAAAAAAAAAATCTGCAAAATTTTAAAAAATATACAAAATAAATCTAAAGTAATAGAGTATATCAACCTATTGATATTGTCAAAAGTCGTCTTCCCCGGCAACGGCGCCAAAAACTTGTTGCGCGATTTCTGCAAGTGCACAGATCGTTTACAAGTAATAAAGTGATGAGTGAGTATCGTTCCCACGAGGAAGGGTTTGTCAAGTACCAATTTTTAATATTACTCTATTATTTAGAAAATCAATTATGAGATTTATAATGAAATTAAAGTAAATAAATAATGATAAATATGAAAATAAGATTAAAGGTTTAGGATTTAGAATTCATCAATTGATCACATATGATTTCTTTATAATCTTTAGACGGATTATTTTTGCTGGAATTAATGATTAGATTTTCCTAAATTAATGATGTTCTTTCTCAAGATACAACATGTGTGTTTATATTAACCTTACGTCTACTCTCGTGATGATAAGCAATTAACACAAACCCATTAAGTTTTATGGAAATCCTTTTAAAAATCACAAAGGAATATTCTTATCTCTAAGCAATACATTCCCTAAGTCAATTATCCTAATAAACTAATATTGTGCTTCCACTCTCGCTACTTCACACAATATCTTAAATCATGCAATTAATAGCCAGTTAATTACAAGCATTAAATTCTAAGATAAAAGATTAATTCCAATAATTAAATCCAATCAATTAAATATAAATAATCATATGCAAATCAAAATATTATATCTAAATCCTAGAAAAATAAATTTAGCTATTCATAATTAAAAGAGAAGAAATAATTAAATTAACAATAAACATAATAAACATAATAATAACTTATAATTAAATTCAAGAATAGAGTTTAGAGAGAACTTGTTTTGAGATACAATCTTTAATGAACTCAAGCTTCTAAAAACTCCTCATCTTGATCAAAATAAAAAATAAAACTAATATACTCTAAGAAAACATATGAAAATTTCTCTACATATTTTTTATGGATTTTCTTTGATACCATTTTCCTTTGCCAAGCATGGTATTTATAAACATATTTGGTGGAAGAATTCAAGTTTCATTAAAATTCTTACATCAAAAATTCAACATTGATGGTTAGGTTGGCCACCAACCATTGAATTCCTTCATCAATATTAAAAAATAGTTAGGTTGGCTACCAACCATTGAATTTTGGCCACCAACCATTGAATTTCTTTATCAATATTCAAAAATGGTTAAGTTGGCTACCAACCATTGAATTTTGGCCACCAACCATTGAATTTATTTCTCATAGCTTGAAAACTTGAATCATTGCTTGCATCATTATTTTTACTGCATCATTTTGATCTGCAAAAATAAAATAAAAATACTTAAAATATATTATAATTTATTTATAAATTGTAGAACTATTTATTTCTAAAAATAAGTAATAATATTATTATATTTTTGAGAACTGAGCTAAAATTTAAGTTTAAATAAATAAAATAACTCTAAAAATATAGAGTTATCAGAACTTGCCATCGCCAATTCTCCATCTATACCCAAGGCACACAACCTCTTTCACACTCTAAAAACTTCTCCAAATATAGGTGGGATTAGACACAATATATGAAAAAAGGTAGTCTCCTAGGGATAATATTGAGCTACCGAAATATTTGGCTTGACGAAAAGATTCCACGCTTGTTTACCTAAAAGAGCATTGTTAAAAGCTTGTAAGTCTCCGAGTCCCATGCCTCCCTCTTTTTTTTTGAGACAAAGCTTAGACTGATTTTTTCCAATGATCCCTACGATCTTCTCTATTCAAACCCTACCAAAAAGAATTAAGCGTCTTTTGAATTTCTTCACAAATAGAAATTGGAATTAAAAAAAACTCATACGATATGTTGGGATTGCTTGAGTTGCTGTTTTAATTAGAATTCTTTGCCTTCCCTAGAAAGTATTTTACTGTGCCAACCTTGAACCTATTTCCAAATTTTATCTTTTAGGAAACCAAACGTAGCTCTTTTTTATTTTCTAATTAAAGAAGGAAGGCCTAAATACTTGGAAGTGTTTACCGAGTCCACAACCCCCTATATATTGGAAAGCTCAATTTGCTTATCAACTCAAATATTAGAGCTAAACATGACACATGATTTATTGTAATTGATGGCTTGACTAGAGATCGCTTTATATTTTACCAAGATGTCATGAATAACTTGAGATTCACTAGCATTGCCTTTAAAGAACAAAAAATAAACGAGAGATACTATGGGCATGATGACAAACCTGATATCTATGAATATCCCCCCTAGCTTCTGCCTTCCTGAACATAGCTAAAAGGCCTTCGACACAAATAACAAAAAGATGAGGAGACAATGGACATCCTTGCCTGATACCTAGGCTTGGCATAATAGAGCCCCCATCAAAATCATTCGCTAGGACTAAATAATGAATAGTTGAAATACAAAGCATGATCCATTTGATCCATTGTTCATGAAAGCCCATCTTCTCCATCATGAATTTTAAAAAATTCAGTCAACTTTGTCATATGCCTTGTTGATGTCTAGTTTCAAAGCTACCTCCCTTTTTTTCCCCTAGTTTGTGCTTCATGTAATGAAGAAGCTTACAAGCAACCAACACATTATTTCTAATTAAGCACCCAGGGATAAAAGCAAACTAAAAATCTGAAATTAATTTTGACAAAAAAAGTTTCAAAATTAAATATTTAATTATGATGGTAAATTAAATAATAATATATATCATCTTTTCAAAACCTATAATTTAATTTCTCGCATTAAGATATTAATTATTCTAAGAAGAATATGAAAACACTTTCCATCAAATAAGTAAAAAGATAAAGAAGTGGTTCATCCAATTCAAGAGAATTTAAATCTCAAAAAATTTTCTTTGTAATCTAATATAATTCTCACTTTTATTATTAAATGGGACCTTCAAATCAAAATTAAAATCACACATGTTGATCAGTGTCAGATCTTTAAAGAGGAGATTGGGTTAGACCTTGAGTTTTGGACTTGCTCTTAAAGAGATTCCTTGTGTTTAACTTACAAAAAAAAAAAAAAAAAAGGAGAGAGAGTGTCAAACAAGCCAAGCCTTGTCTTGGCAATGTCACTTCAATGCTTAAGTTAATAACAACAGTCGAGATTTTGGTCTTAAGGAAGGAGATGACTTTCTATAAATCTATAGAATATTGAGAGAAAAGAAAGAGGTGAGAAGATGGAGAATAGCCACTTGAAATTGGGAGTATCTTAGGTCTTTTATATTTGGTAGATCCTCTCTCTTAGTTAATAGTTGAGTGATATGACTAGAAGACATTGCTCTATTATGGCATGTTAGGCTATGTTTAGGCGATCTTGACTTTGTACCTCACATGTGGGTATTAGAGCCACCTTATATATGACATAAAGAGGTAATTGGATTGGAGCGAAGGATGTGAAAAGCTATTTTTATGGTGTGGAGCTCTTCGTGCCATAAGGGCTCTTCTTCTTCAAGCACTCGTTTGTAGAGAACTTATAACCAAAAAAGTATAATTGAAAAAGTGCTCTAATAAGTTCTCTTCGATTAATGTGAGAGTAATGACACCAAGCTAAACCTCTATGGACCCCATATGAGCAGAGAGCTTATTAGGCTTAACCAAGTGCAATTAAATTCTTTAAGAGAGTAGTTTTAAGGTCTTCTAGACTTAAATAGACTCAAATGACATATCTAAATTTTACTCTTATCACATGTAGTTCATATTAGGATTCGATATTTAAGTAATTCTCATGTTTAGTCTTGAATTTTACATAAATCTAATCTTGTATTGTGTATACCTCAACTTTTATTATTTAAGTAGTTCACGCATAAAAGTGCGCATAGTACCGAAGCAATTTGACTTATATTGGACTCAATAGTTAGATATAGGAATTATTCCAGATTAGGAATTACAGCACCAAACGTTTATCAATAAAATGTGGTTTATATTTTT
The DNA here is from genome assembly GCA_947687605.1 of Reutealis trisperma. Lineage (NCBI taxonomy): Eukaryota > Viridiplantae > Streptophyta > Magnoliopsida > Malpighiales > Euphorbiaceae > Reutealis > Reutealis trisperma. The sequence goes on along the minus strand of CANTUT010000052.1, from coordinate 2,574,865 downwards.
TTTAATAATTATTAAATAAAAAATAATTATATATTTTAAGAACCAACAAAAATTAGTATTGTATATAGATAAAAATGCTATTTTAAGTAATTATCAGTTAAAAATAAAGTATAAAACTATAATTGAAATATAAATTGAACACCATAATTCTAGCTAATTCTTGAACAATTATAGATTATTTTTAATAATATAATATAATTGTATAGAATGCAATATTTAAACATTTTAATTTAAAATAATAAAAAACAAGAAATTAAAATTGTACTTTCCATAATATGATATGTAATTAACATAAATTATGAAAAAATATATTAAGCTTGAATTTAAATGAAAAGGATATGTAAAAAATCCAATAAACATCTAAACTTGATAGATCATGTAAAAATTTGATGGACGAGTTCTTTTTATAGGGAATTATAAAATAAATTTAAATCATACTATAAAATTTTTTTTTATGTAATAATAATAATAATAATAATAACAACAATAAATAATGTAAATGTAAATCCTACTATAATATAAGATTTCTTTATACAATAGATATTTAACATATATGAAAAATTAATTTGGACATTTTTGTTTACAAACATATTATAAAAAAAAATATTCCTCCTGTTTTTAGATTTATATATATTATAGATAGATAATTATAGACAAGACAGATTGTCTAGATATTTTTGGGATTTATATGTATTATAAATTAAGCCTATGGGACCAACACGTACCAGGGCTTGGAAATGATTAATTAATGGAAATTAAGGATTAATAAATTAATAAATGTGATGTATGGTTTATAGTAGGAAGATATATATCCACCAACATTATCATAATATCAGTCTAAGATATTATATGTTTTCAAAATATATTCTAATTAAGATTTATTTGTCTTGATTAGGTTTATTTTATGAACCATGGAAGTGGCAAGATGTTGAAATTTGATTGGCTCTTGTTTTAAACATGTTCATGTCTCATGTTCACACTTTTTGACTTATTAATTAATTTTCTTGAAGAAATGCAGCTTTTTTTTTGTGAGATCCTAAATATTCATATGATATTTATGTTAAACGATGAAATATAAGTCTCACGTAGATATAAGAGATGATAAATATATCAGAATTTCACATATTTATCATGATGACCCCTTATATGCAATGATGATGGGTATGAGGGCTAGCCATATTCTTCCTAATCTTTAAAATATAAAAATTTTTAAGCGAAAAATAATGAAAAATTTGTCACATTATATTTAACCTCTTTATTTTAGATAAAAAACAATATTTTAAAAATCGAATTCGTGATTAAACCAATTAAATCACCAATTTACGGTTCAACTAATCGATCAGTTGAACCGGTAGTCCGATCAATTAGACAAAATCTTTTTATTTCTCATTTTTTTTATCATTTCATAAAAATTTCTGTCCAATCGTTCAAAAATAGTAAAAACTGATCAAAGAACAGTTTAAATAGAATTTTGATTTTTTAGTGAACTTAATCGGACGGGCTAGCAATTTCTATTTCAATCGATTAAACTAGCCGATCTAATTTAATATTTAAAACAGTGGTGAAAATTTTCTTTAAATATATATATATATATAAGTTAACTTAATTATATATATCACTTGATGTAAATTATATATACCACTTGCAATTTCAGATTCCCTTGTGATACTTGATTTTGCAATATGATCAGTATTTTTTTTTTGGCTTCACTAGGTTCAAGCCCCGACAAGGAGAAAGAAGCCAAATGGTCAAGAGTCCTCCAAACGATCAAGTTAACGACTTGCCACCCAAAGAAAACACTGATCTTTGGAGGAGATGAAGAATGGTACATAACTTAGAAAGTTGAGAGAAAGAGAGAGAGAGAGAATTTTTAGTAAGAGAAAAGAATGAGAAATATAGAAAAATGTTACTTTTGGTGGGTGAAATCTAGCTTATATACTGAAGATACAATCTTGAGGATAACACTGTGATAAAAAGACATAATGATGTCCGTATGTCAAAAAGAAATCACATTAAAAGAGATCTGCTATTAAATTTGGTAAGTCTTCATAATTAGTTATATCAAAATTATAAAATTTACATGTTTGAAATTGAAATTAGATTAGAATCATAAAAACTCCGTAAGTATTAAAAAGTTACTTATGAATGAAAAATCTAAACAAAAAATAAGTGAGCAACAAGGTATATTTTGTAATTTAGGATGTGAGAAATCCATAGAAAGCGTCTTTGATTTGTTCAAATAGACTATGGATATGAGGTCTATTGGGTTTATGTTGTTTTATCCTCATCAATGTTAAATCAAAATTGAAAAAAAAATCCCAAGAAATAATTAATGGCTTCACAATTAATTCGACAGAGTGATGATCTATCCCTATCATGCCCACCGAATAATAGAAATTTCAAGAATCCAGCATACGGAAGTACATTAATGAACCAAGATTTTGCTTTCCTCCCGTAATTTGCACCTACAAAAGGCACAAATATTGCACTACTAGTAGAGTAGTAATAAGAATATGAAAGAGATGAAGCAATTGAGAATACAGAGACGTTCCAGTAGTTGTAAAGTTTTGACCAAGAACAACAAAATGTCCACGCTCTTTTGTCTCTGGTTACCTTTCTGTTTCTTTTACCAAAGAAATTATATAATACAACTGTAATTTTAATTTAGTAGTTCTAGTTGAAATAATAAGTTAATAATAAATTACCACATACTTAAAAAATATGTTAAAAAAAATTTATGTTAATCTTAAAGTGTGAACAGAAAGCTTTTATTTGAAACTAAAAAACTACCCATTTATTTATTGCTTTAAATTCAAAAAAAATAATTTTATTAATTAACTTTATGGAATTAACAAAATTTACTTATGAAATTAACGAAATTAAGTAAAAAATAATTTTGATAATTTTATGAAATAATTTCATTAATTAACTTTATGAAATTAACAAAATAAAATTAATAAAATTATTTTTCTTTTCCATTAATTTGGAAACTTTTTATTAAAGTTATTTTGCACAAAATAAGATATATTTTCATAAAAATTAATTATGAAGAATTACGAAAAAATTGTTCTGCTTATGAAAAAATATAAGAGAAGGGAGTTATTTTTGCGTAATTGTGAAATTATTTTTCTTTTTTGTTAATTATGAATTTTTTTGTAAAGTTATTATTTTACACAAAATAAATCATATTTTCGTAAAATTAAATTTTTTTTTTTTACAACTAAGAAGAATTATTAAAAAAAATTATGATTTTTTGCAAGAGAACTATTTTTTTCGTAATTATGAAATTATTTTTCTTTTTTATTAATTTAGGAACTTTTTCATAAAATTATTATTTTATACAAAATAAGTTATATTTTCGTTTTTTTTTTAACTAAGAAGAATCATAAAAAATAGTTTAATTTATAAAAAAACATAAGAAAATTGTAATTTTTTGTAAAAAATACTTTTTTTTTTTTGTAATGGTCAATAAAATAAAGTATATTTACTTCAATTTTTAACAAAATGATGATAGAAAACACTATATATTTAAATAATGAATATCAAAAAAGAAGAATTCAACATAAGAAGAATTAAATTTGAAATTACACTTGATATATTATATTTCATACATAACATTTCAAATTCGAAATATAAATATATAGTGTAAAAAAAAAAAAAAAAAAAAAAAAACTCAATATTTACATGATTAAGAGCAGAGACCACCAATCATCATAGTATCATCAACCTGTTAAAGCCATTTAAAACAAAAATATAAACATAAGAATTCCATTTAGATATTGTTCATAAATTAAAGGAAAAACATGCAAAAGCTTTTTTCGTCTGTATCATTCTATGATCTTTTGTAGACAAATTGAATTGATAAACAAGACCAAGTAAGTATCTTTAGGCTTTAGGTGATTAACCTGTTAATATGAAAAATAGCAACAAAAAATTTAAAAAGAAAAGTATCTTGTGAAATTATGAACCAAATTGATACAAAAATGTTAAAAATAAATTAAAAACAATAATTATAATAACAATTTTGAACACCTTAAAGATTGAGAGAAAAATTACCTTTGATCCAATTACAGGACTGTTAATTAAAAAGACTCAAGCTTGTTAATTTGCATGAGTTCATATCACCATTAAACTTATGTACATATTCCTATTTTGTTTTATGTACAAATATATGTGTAAATATATATATATATATATATATAGTACTTGCATCTTTGCTTAAGTAGTGAAAAAACTATTTATAAACTCCCCTCTTAACCTTCTTTATGGTATCAGAGCCTCTTTAAGGCTTAATGAGCTATTCTCCAAATACATATAGCCGAGACAACCACCACATACTAATCCTCTTCAATATCTTCATCTTTTAATTCCTCTACCCATTCATCATCCTCCTTACCATCATCCCAACTTCCAACCTACCCCCTCATCACCTGCACCAAACGACTCACTTTCTCCCACATCAACCTTGCATACATCATTTAGCTCCTCAACCTCATCTCTCACACCAAATCACCCAAATACCACATCGACCTCTCCTACATCATTTATTTCCCTATCCAAAAGCACTCAACCTTTCCCCGTTAGCCATATCATGTCCCCACACACGATACACAACCCTATCACCCTAACCAACACATTATGGTCACTAAGTCCAAACACAACATTTTTAAACCTAATCCTAAATATTCTCTGTCTACCATACTTCACTCTCACTTTGAACCCACCTGTGTTTCTTAAGCGCTAAAATCATCGCATTAGTGCACTGCAACGTTTGATGAGTTTGATGCTCTTATACGAAATGATACTGGGGACTTGGTTCCATTGATTGAATCTCAGAATTTTGTTGGTTGTTAGTCAATTTTTCTCGCATCAAGCATAATCCGGATGTCTCTACTGCTTGTTGCCAAAGGATTTTATCAGATATCGAGAATTAACTATCATGAAACCTTTAGTCCAATTGTTAAACCCACTACTGTTTGCTTAATTTTTTGACTGGCAATAACCCAAGATGGTGCTTATGTCAACTTGATGTCAATAATGCATTTTTGCATGGCTATTTACATTATTCAACCTCCTGGATTTGTGATTTAACCTCTTAGGTTTTTGGATCATGATCAACCTCTTTGATCTCAATAATTTTTTTATGATTCAACCTCCTAGGTTTGTGGATCATAATTTTTCTACACATGTTTATCATCTTAAGAAAGCCTTCTATGGTCTCAAGCAAGCACTACGAGCTTGGTATCATGAGTTGCGTCAGTTTCTTCTCTCAACTGGGTTTGTCAACTCTCTCTCAGATACTTCTTTATTCATATTACATAATTCGCATAATATTATATTTTTATTGGTATAAGTTGATGATATTATAATCACTAGGAATTGCTCTATAGTTGTTTAGTCTATTATCACCAAGTTGGCATCCCAGTTTTCAATCAAGGATCTTGGGACTCTCTTATTTTTTTGGTGTAGAAGTTCTCTCAATATCTTGTGGTGTTCTTTCAAATCAATAAAAACATATTCAAGATCTCTTCTATGAAACTGGACTAGTTTATGCTAATAATGTTACCATGCTAATGATTTCAATAGTTCCTTAGATTATTGATGGCATTTCTCTCTCTAATGCTACTGAAAATCGGTCAATTGTCAGTGCTTTACAATATCTTGATCTCACTATACCAGATATTTCATTTGTGGTTAATCACTTGTCTCAGTTCGTGCATCACCCTACTAATACCTATTGGACTGTTGTCAAACGAGTTCTTTGGTATGTTTAAGGTAATCTTCATCATGGCTTGTTTATTTGAAAGGACTCTCCTCCATCTCTTCATCCTTTTTCAAACTTGGATTGGGCATGAAATCTTGATGATCACACCTCCACTTCTACCTATATTGTTTTTCTTGGTTCAAATGCTATTTCATAGAGTTGAAAAAAGCAACATTCAGTTGCCAGGTCCTCCATCCAAGCGAAGTATCGCTCGGTAGCCTCTGGTGGAGCTGAAATTGCTCAAGTTCAATCTTTACTTCAGGAACTTCATGTGTTTGTTCCCTCTATACCTACCATTTACTGTGATAATGTTGGTACAACCTATCTCTTTGTTAACTCTATATTTCATTCACGAATGAAACATATTGGTATTGACTTTCACTTTGTGAGGGACAAGGTTCAAGCTAGTTAACTTCACATCTTTCACATCAACTCTAATGATCAAATTATTGATGCATTAACAAAGCCATTGTCACGTCTTCGTCTTTGTCTTCATGAGCTTCAGGTCAAGATTGGTGTCACCTTTAGTCCCACCATCTTAAAGGGGTATGATAAGGAAAGCATATCTGATAAGGAAAGACTTAATAATAAGAAAGATTAGTTAGAGTCCTTGTTTGTTATTATGCATATCTTCATCTATCTATTTTGTTTTTTAGACAGCTATATATATAATGTACTTGTATCTTTAATTAAAAAGTGAAAAACCTATTCATAAACCCTTCTCTCTTAACCTTCTTTAAGTGGGGCATGCAAAGATTTCATACGAGACAAGAAACTATTAAGGATGGCAAAAGCATTGTTTTGAAACTCAAACCGACTGGGCGATTCAACTGTGAAAATTGGATAGGTCTAAAACCAGGAAAAATTAGGTGAACAGAACGAACCGGTCCAGATTAAACTGGTTTTAGATTTATTTTTTTTTTTTAATCAATTAAAAGGCACAAAATGGTGTTGTTTTATGCCAAAAGATACCAAATGGTACCATTTCGTGCTAAAAGATAGGGAAACGGTACCATTTTGTATCTTTTATTATTAATATATATGTGTATTATTAATAGTAATTTTTATAAATATTATAGTGGTTATATCTAAAATTTTAATTATTTTAAATAGTGAAAAACATTTTGAATTAAGTATTTAACGTAATTTAAAAATATATTTTAATTTTAATCCTATGTTTTGTTAAATATTTATTTGAGATGATAAAATTAATTTTTTAATTTTAATTCTATACTTTGTAAGATATTTGTTTGAGATAATAAAATTAATTTTCATTTTGATCATTATTTTGTTATTATTTTAATTTTTATTAATTTTACATATATATTTATTTTTTATTAAATTTATTTAGTTAATCTTTAATTTTACATTTTATTATTTCATATTTTATCATATTTTATATCTAACATTAATATTTTAAATAATACAAATAGTTGTAGTTTGACCAAAATAAAATATTTGACTTGAATTCCATTAAAATGGGAACTTAATTTTTTGGAAATATGAGGGGAATAAATGATTCCCCCAAATAGAGATATTCTATTCTTATTTCAAGATATTTTTTCATGAAATGAATATTAAGAATCAAAATCAGTTATTTCATTAATTTATTGAGCGAAATAATCGAAACTTAATGATACTATTTAGAAGTCTCAAATTTGAATTCTTACAAGTTAAAAGAGTGTACAAGGAATAACTCCATGTCTCCATCCAGCCATTAAAATGAAAATAAGACAAAGAATTTGATTTTTTTTTTATTTATTTATTTCATTAGCATAACTGGAAAGAAATAAATTCTCATCTTATTTATATTTGTAACCAAAAAAATAAAAAAAAAAATTGTTGCTAATCACAAGTCTAAAGAAAAAGCTGAGAGGGAAACAATGGATAAGGCTCCATTATTATTGAAAATATATTTTTGAAAAAATAATTTCTTTTTTTAATTTCTTGATTGCCACGCTGAAAAATTGGTTGAAATTAATTACTTTCTAAAGTTTAAAGAATATTGAAACACATGAATTCAATTATTTTAATTTATAATTCTATTAAATTCTATTTATTTTTATAATTTTTAATTCTATTTAAATATTTAAATTTATAAAAAAAATCATATTTCTTTATTTATTGCTAAATGTGAAAAAAAAAAAAAAAACAATGGGCCCATTAATGTCTCTGTACTCCCAACCTGCAAAACAGAAAAATGGGCCTAAAACTTAGAGACGGGCTCAAGTTCTCCCAGTGGGCCATAAGAGATGGAGGACCGAACAACGCCTGAAGATTTCAAAATCAATTTTAGTGCGTAATTAATAATGAATAAATAGAAATAACTCATTACACCTCCGTTTAAAGGACAGAAATAAAAAGGAAATAAATTGTATAATTATGCAACTAAATAGGGATAGCAATGGGGTGGGGCGAGGCGGGGGTGGAGTACTATCTCCATCCTCATCCTCATCTCAGTGGAGAATCTCCATCTCTGTCTCCGTCTCACATGCAGAGACTATTTAGTCACTGTCTCCATTCCTGTGGGGATTCCCATCTCCACAGGAATCTCCTTTCTCCACTTGAATATTTTATTTTATTTTATTTTATTTTAATTTTATATATTTTTAGATAATGAACTATAATGTATAGAAATTTAAAAATTAGATTTTAATTATGCTTAAACTAATTCCAATATATTTAAACTAAAACTTATTAGTATATACACTATATATTAATGTAAAAAATATTAATAAATTTAGGCATATAAAGTATGAAGAGATAAATCAATCCAATATAAAATTTTTCAAAATTATCATGATGTGAAAGAATTATAAATAATGAGTGACAAAATTAGAAACTCTAATATATATGTATAAAGCTAATCAAGTAATATATATTTTAATATTAAGAATAATTGTGTAAATATAATATCGGGTCCTTACGAGATGGGATGGGGATCCCAGTGGGGTCGGGAATACACTCCCCATCCCTGCCCCATCCTCACTAATGGGGAAGAAATATCTCTTTTCCCATCCCATGAAGATAAAAATGGAAGAATTTTCGCTTCATTTGGGGCAAATCCCTATGGAGAACGGGAATTCCTCATCCCATTGCTATCTCTAAACTAATATTACAATTTTAGTGTGTAATATATTCATATTTTATTGGGATTTCTACAGAAATATATAAAAAAAGGAATCAGCTTACAATTATACGCCCATTTTCAGATTATTACAAAAATGCCTAAGTGCCATTTTTTTTTACTTTTCTATGCTCTTCAGGAAAAAGTATATCTAGAGTATATCATAGGTATATCATAAGTATATATTTTACTAAATTTGATTAACTTGTATTTATTTAATATATATCTTCAAATATTTTTGGATATTAAATATTACAAAAATATAAGTATATAACAAGAATACATCAACTATATATTAGATAAAAAAAATTATATTCTTAAAAAAATAACAAATGATTTTCACAATAAACAATATACTTTAAGTATATAACGAGTATATTTTAAGTATATCAAGTATATAACGAGTATATTTTAGATATATCTTAAGTATATTTCAGGTATAGACTTAACTTATATTCCAGCTGCATTTCCAAGTTAATGGCATATTCTCGTTCACTGTAATAGTTATTTTATTCCTGTCATTGTTTTTACTGGGTAAGAAAATAATTTCTTGTATTAAATGGAAATTGATGACCAGTTAGCCATTGCTATATGATTCTTGTTCTTAACTTCAATTATTAAACATACACAAAAGTGAATTGTCCTATGAATTATAGCGGGGGATACCTCAAAGTCTCTAAAGAAATTCTCATTGTACTACTGAAATATATGAGCCACACAAATTCCACCAAGAGCTTGCTCTACATATTTGTCACTAAATACCAAAATATATATCTAAATTAAAAAAATTTGAGCAACCCAAATCAACAATTAGCTATAATACTTAAAACCATGATTATAATTTGTAAAGGATACAAATTAAAAATAAAAAAAATTGTCAAGGAACTAACCTATCAACAAAAGTGTAACTTAATGCTTCTGATAAAATCTTGCCCACTGTTGTTTTTCCATATTCAATCATTCCTAAATTTCAGACTCTTTACACTTTAATCATGAAAAATTTATAAAGAAAACAGGGAAAAAAAACTAACCTATAAGAAATTTACTGCGCTCATTTAAATATAAGCCAACATCTTGCCCCTTTCTCTGAAACTAAATATAAATAAATTAACTATATATATAAATCATCAAATATATAAATCATCAAATATTAAATATAAGTGATGGCCTGGATGATTTGGCAAGTAGTGATGATGAGAGGCAAGTGAGGTAGTAGTGATCGATGGAAAGGAGTGAGAAGGAAAAAAAAGTTTGGCTGTGAGATTTAACAAAAAAGATAAAAATATAAATACAAAAATATAAAAAACATAAAAAACTAAAAACACAATTAGCAGAAAAATAAAGATTTAAAAAGCAGCGTAAAAATATAAATAAAACATAAAAATGGGTAGAGGGTGTAATTTCCTCTATTTTATTTATAATTTAATATAACTAAAATGTTAAAAAAAATTATTATATTGAAAAATAAAAAATAAAAATGAATCAAGAATTGAAAATCTACTAGCAGGAGTAAGGTTTGTTTTCTCCCAATTAGTGATATGGATGAAACATAAAAAAAAATTTACCATGTCAAATTATGAATTATCAATAATAATTTGATATATTGATGCGTTAATTATAATAAACATCCTATAACTCAGTAATTAATTACCTTATTCATTTTATAGGATAATTATTATTTAATGTTGAAAATTATGATTAAACAGTTTATAATATGATGTAGTGGACTAAATTTACCCGTAATTAATATTTCTTCTTATTAGTCATTTTAGAAAATTCATTTTGTTACAATTTATGTATCATTTTTAAAAAATTGAGAAGGCATTTTTAATTTTATTATTATCATTTTTCTTTTTAGCATTTGAGAGAAAGAATTTAAAATCGGTGAGATTCAAACTCTAATTTTCATTCCTAAATTAGTCTCACCTAATTAAATCTTGATGTCCATTTCTAAATTAATCTGACCTTACCACTATAATAAGACAATAGCCATTCTTATTTTGATATTATCTATATTAAATGCTCAATAATTTTATATATTTTTATAAAAAAGATAATTTAGTTATATGTAGTTATTTTTTCTTATAATTAAGAATAGTTATTAATTTTCTTTATATTTATTCAATTATCTTAAATAACAAATAATAAATAGGAAATAATAAATATTTATTAAATATTTATTTTAAAATATAAACTGTTGAAATATTTTCATTTTTATATATTGAAATTTAAATATGCAATTATATTAAATAACAAATAAAAAATGAGGAAAAATATATAATTATTAAATATTTATTTTAAAATATAAACTATTGAAAAATTTTTATTTTTAGTATATGGAAATTTAAATAATGAATTACATAATAAAAATAGGTCTTTCTTTTTCATAAACTCCTTCCATCCATCCTATAATTCAAATTTCAAATCTTTTGAAAGAGACCACAAGCATTTAATGTTGAAATGTTAAAAGTGGCAATTGTTCAAACATTTCATTATCCTACCAAACAAGAAGATTTTAAGAACCTATTTTCCATTTTTTTTCAAAGGCTATTTGAAAGTTTGTTTTTACAATTGGAAACTTCCACATATAACAACATTTATTGCCATACTAATTACCATGTCATGTTGCCATTTATGAAGGTCAAATTTTTTTTTTTTTTTTGTATTGTCAGTGAAATGAGCATACTAATATTTGGAATTTATATCCAATCAAAATCATGAAAGACTCTTTTAATAAAAAGTGAAAAGAAAAGAAACTAAAATTGCCCTTCTCTAAAGTCTAAAGAAAGAAAGAAGAAGTGGGGTTTAAATTATTGAATGAATGAAACTATAAGGGCTAAAATAGAGAGAATTTTGGCACATCTTCCCAGGCAAAATTTACTTTGAGGCCAACTGTGGAGGCCCATTAACAGAATTATTAATTCTTAAATAAATAAATGGGCCACCTGAAGTGGTCCAATTTTTGTATTTGGACCAATATGCCTAATCCTTTTGCCCCCCTCACTTTTTCAACCTATAGGACAAAATTAATTTGGCTCCATTTAAAAAAAAAAAAAATCATTAAATTGACATGTAACTTCTAGTCAGTGTGTTCAATACTTACCATCAAGTGAAAATTATGAATGATTTTAATAATTAAGTGATCGGATATTTATTTTAAAATATAAAATATTAAAAATAATAAGTAAATTGAAAAAACCTAATATTAGTACTCCAAAGAAAAAATAAAATATAATAAAAAGACAATGGAATGATGTAATGGGCTTGAGAGAGAGAGAGAGAGAGAGAGAGAGAGGCAAAAAAAAATAGAAACATGTAGGATGCCACTCTAATCCCTAATTGTGCAATTGGGAATCTCATGATTGTACGACAACTTCAAAAACAATTGTTTTTTTCTTTTCTTATAAAAAAGAAACAAAAGGCCCCATTTTCTTATAAATCATTTGTTTCAGAACTCAGCAACTTGACACATGGGCCAACATCACTTTGGACTTATCATTTCTATTTAGATAAATCACACATCCAAACACTTTCTTTAACTTCATCTAAAAAATGTGTTTTATTACTTGTCAATTCTCATAAGGAAAAAAAAATTAAAATTAAAAAAAAATACATCTAGGTAAAATCCATTAACAAATAAAAATAAATAATACGGTTCTCTTAACTTTTTTGTTCTTCCTCTTCAAATTACTCAAATAAGTCGTATAAATACTTAGAATACATTTGATAAGAAATAATATATTATAATATAACGTAATTAAATGTATTTTTAGTATAATATTTATATTAAAAATATATTTTATTATATTATATTACATTATATTACAGTCTACAAAATATACTTTTACTACCACATAATGGGTAGATGAGTTTTATTTATTGTTGTTTTTTGAAAGTTGGGACAACTAAGTAGTTGCATGGATAATCTTGACCCCAAGATACTTGAAAAAAAATATTGATGTTTCAAGTCAGAATTATATATATATATATATATATATAAAATCAAAACATGTGACAAAGTATCTAAGGTTTTGATTTAAATATTAGTTTGAAGAATGATATAAAGAAACATAGCAGGAGACTGACTGAAAGATACATAGCAACAGAGCAAGATCTTGATTCTTGATAGTGAGGTGAATTACATAGGACACAACATTGTCTATACTTTCTGAGGCAATTAGCCCTAAGTATTCATTTCCCTCATCAGAGAACCTCCCATAAATCAATATCATCATACAATACAAGAATTCATAAATACAAAAGGCAATTAAATAAATAAATGAAAGCTCAATTTTTTTAATGAAAACAAGTTACAACTTTACTTATTTAATATCATATGCAGTCAATAGCAAATTTATTTATGTATTTGTTATTTATGAACCATTAGATTAAAATATGCAAGATGTCTCAAGATTCGAACGAAGAAATTCAACAGCAAATAGGAGGATCTCACGGAAGATACAGTGGGAATGCCACATATTATAATTTTTCTATTATATGTAAGTAAATTGTTAATGCATTGTATATCTTTTGATAAGATAACTATAATTATTATTTTCCTAAGTTTTATAATTAACAAGTGAAAAACATCTTCAACGTCACAATCCAACTACTTTTAGCTAGGGCAGGCAATCTTTACCCAAAAAATAAAAAATAAAAACAAATAGGCCCGCTCTTTTTCTCCCTAATTAATTTCTCTTATTTTAAGATCACATTATCAAAGAAAAATCAACAAAAGGAGTAGCAGATGAGATCATAACAGGACTAGTTAGGTAAAGTTATGTGATAGATTAAATGGGTTCCTCCAATTAAAGGGTATGTGACCAAATAGTGTTAAGTGTCAACAAAACTATTATTTCAATTTTATAGTTTTTTATTGGAAAAACATAAAAGAAAAAGAAAGGTCAAGGAAAAGATTATATAGATAACTTGTCCTGCCTAACATGCCGCTTGTGGGATAATCCGTGGATATGGCAGGGCCACGTTTCTTATTTTTATCTTATATTATTATTATTATTATTATTATTATTATTATGCTTGTACATAATATATATATATATATATATATATATATATATATATATATATATATGATAAAAGATAAAATATGCTAGATTTATTAAGCTCAACCAATCGAAATCCATCAGCGTACAATGTTTTACTTTATCAAGGGTCCATATTTCATCAGACTCAAAGCCTTTCAAACCTATCACCAACTCCTTCCTCATACAAGTAACTTGAGGATCGCTTTCTCTCTCTTCACATTTTTCTTGCTAGCTGAGAGCACGTCTAGTAGCCCGTGCTACTAGCTTCATGTCATGTGCGTAAGAGAACGTCCTGCCAAAAATGAATCACTTAGATCGCAACCATTGGCCAACTCCAATACAAAAAGACAAGTATAATGTAGTGCTTAGTAACGAACCACGTGTTGACACTTGTTCCGATAATAATATTAGTAGGGATGGCAATAGAGTAGGAAATCCCCATTCTTCATGGAGATTTGCCCCGAATGAGGTGGGGATTTCCTAATTTTTACTCTCCTAGGAATAGAGATGGGAAATATTTCTTTCCCATTAACGGGGATAGGGAGTGTATTCCCCACCTTATGGGGATCCATGTCTCTACCCCGTGATGACCTAATATTATATTTACATAATTATTTTTAATATTAAAATATATATTACTTGATTGACTTTAGACATATATTTTAGAGTTTTTAATTTTGTTACTCATTATTTATAATTTTTTCACATCATGATAATTTTGAAGAATTTTAGATTGAATTGATTTATCTTTTCATACTTTATATGTCTGAATTTATTAATATTTTTTACATTAATTTATTCTTATTTTTCAACTATTACTTTATATATATATATATATATATATATATATATATATATATATATATATATATATATATATATATATATATATATATATATATATATATATATATATATATATATATATAAGTTTTAATTTAAATATATTGGAATCAACTTAAGCATAATTAAAATCTAAATTTTAAATTTCTATACATTATATTCCACTATCTAAAAGTATATAAAATTAAAAGGAAATAAAATAAAATAAAATTTTTAAGTGGGGAACGGAAATCTCCGTGGGGATGGAGATCCCCATAAGAATGGAGATGAGGGCTAAATAGTCTCCGCATGTGAGACGAGAACTGAGATAATGGGGATTTCCCACTAAAATGAGGATGGAAATGGGAGATAGTACCCCGCCACGCCCCGCCCCGGCCCTTTGCCATCCCTAGACATTAGTACTCAATGTACAAAAAGTCAATCCTTATTCAACATAAATTAACTTAAATTTTACACTATCTCATCTTCAATTTTATTCTAAAATATAAAGTCTCAAAGAACGAACTTTTCCTCTTTTCAACCACTTCATCAACTAGTTTCGCACTAATTTGAGTGTTGGAGGGTTCTCGCCAAGCAATAAGCCTAGCTCCATTTGACTCCATTTTTTGTCTCGTAGGCCTTGTGGGATACTTATATTGAAGTTCTATGCCCTGAAGTCCAGCCCATTATATTATTTATTTATTTGGTCTTAAACTGATCAGTATATAAAAGTAGTAAATGATTTTATGACTTTGCACTTAGAATTATGTATTTTTTTGACATACTAGTAATTTACGGTGTCTTTAGTGGCATGGATAGGATAATTTGAGATAGAAAATGACGAGACAAAATAAAATATGATGGATAAATATTTATTATGTATTGTGTTTGATGCATTTAGGACAAGTGAGTGCTAATGACTTAAAAAAAAAGGGATAATTCGGCAATATATTTAGTGCAATTAATATTTTATGTTTATTAAAAGTAATTTAAAAATAAATTTTTTATTAATTATATCGGATAAATAAGTTCTTGATAAAATGATATGATTGAAAAAGCGGATGAAATAGAATAAAATGTGATTTTCGTTTAGTCTTATCCATATATAAAAAAGTGCCAAAAATTAGACAAATTAAATTTATCATACCTTTTTAAAATTTAAGCCGTTGATACATTCTGATCAAATAACATAATTGATACTGATGTGGCATCCTTGCTGGCATACTAGTTGGATTAAAATCAATTTTTAAACTTACTTGGATGCCAACAATGATAAGCAATCAACAAACAAAATTAACAACAAAATAACGAATTTACAATTTTCTTTTCAATTCTTTTTCTTTCTTGATAACCAAACAAGAATTTTAGATAAAAATTTCAAAAAGCAATATGTCATTATGAGATTTACTTTCAAATCCTATAATTAAAATTCAAACATCAATTCAAACTGTTGGTAGCTTTCCATTCAAATTTTCCAACAGCCAAATGGAAATCCAACAAAAATTAAAATGGATTTTTTCATTTTTTTTTCTTACATTGAACCCTACAAATATTTTTCCTAGAAAACAGATGGATCAATTAAAAACTCCATCTTTCTCCACTAAAATTCACCTAAAAATATCATGGTTCATTGTCATTTATCAGAAAATATTTAAAGAAACATGTAACGATTCGATGTATCATGATTTAGGGAAAATAGAATTCATCAAAATTGAGGATTTTTACCTAAATTCTTGTTTTGTTTTTTTGCTTTTTTTTTTTATTGCTTATCACCATTTGTGTCTACATAAGTGAAAAAAGGTGATTTTAATCCAGCAAAGATGCCAATGCAGACGCCACATCAGCAATAATAATAGTGTTATGTAACTTAGCCTGAAAATATTAATGGTGTAAATTTCAAAATGCCAACTTGTTATAGAAAAATCATAAAACCTTTAAATATAAAACTACAAAATCTCATTATATTTTCGTACTTTTCCAAAATAGATAATAAAAAGTTTGTAGGCTAACAAGTCAAGCTAATTGATCAGGCATGATCAATATGAAAAAGGAATGGGCTGGATCTTCTCTTCTTGGACCTGAGCTTGATGCCTGCGAAGGAGAAGAAAAAGGATCAGAGAGGAGCCGGGCCTTTTGCCCGGCTTTAACCCTCCGACGATCAAGTTAGTCTTTTCTTCAGAGTATTTTAGTGAAAGAAAAGAGATGAGAGAATGTAGAGTTTCAACTACCTGTGCTTAGACTTTTCTTTCCCTTTTGTATGATTTCTGGGTTAGGTACGTCTGACACCTTTCTTTTGAGGAAGGACATCCTCTGTCATTCGACCATGTTGGTTGGTGAAAGTTGGTAGCAGGCGCATGTCCCCTGTCCCATCCCTAAGGATGTCTGGTAATAGGGGTGTCAGGGCATGGTGCAGATTATCTAAGGACTGATCCTCCTGCTGGATGACTGGACATGTCATCAGAGGGCTTCGGCCCTTACTTGCTCAGTAAGTCATCTGGCTGGCGAAGGAGGGGAATAGCATCTAGTCCAAAGGCCTTTGGACTTGGATCATTCGAGGGTCCGGCCAATGGGCCTTGTTTCCATTTATCATAGTCTCTGAAGGCTTTGCAATGGGCTTGGGCTACAGGAGGGTCCAAGCCTCTCTTGAGAGTCACTTTCATCCCTCATCAGGGCCCCCCCTGTTTTATTAAGGAGAGAGCGAAGAGTTGAACCTTAGTAAAACAGCTTTGTACCCTTGTATCCTTATCTTCTGGGGTCTTTCGATCGAAGAGAACTGCTTTCGCTTTGAATGGCAAAGAGGTCCTTTCATTTCCTTGTCTTAGGAGAGGCTTTCGTTTTGCTGGGGGGCTTCGTCCGATCTAGGCATTCACTTCATCTTCTCGAAGGATAGCCTTCGTCTGATCGAAGGGATCAGAGGTGCTAGGAACCATCAGCATTCTAGACAGTCTTCGTAGGATAGATGGAAGGTCACACAGCCATTGAATGCATGCACAACTGACAAGGATAAGCATTGAATGCCAAAACGTGCATTGAATACACGTCTCCTCGTTCTCCCCATTCTTCCATGTGTCGCAGCAGACGGTTAAGTTTTCCATGGATTTTAAATTTTGAACGTCCATTTAATGCTCCCACTTATTGCTATGGCGTTTACCGAGGACGCTCTCAGTATATATATTCCTTTGCCTTCCCATATCCAGAACTTCTTGCTTATTCTCTCGAATCTCCTATTTTTTATAGTTTTCCCATATCTGTTCTTTGGCATTTGCTTCCCTTTCTTCTTTTGTTCTAATGGCCCCCAGAAAAGAAAACATTCCCCGTAGGGACCAAGTGAGCTCCTCCTATTACCAAAAGATACTGGAGGAGGAATGACGGGAGATAACCCCTATTGCAAAAACATCTGAATTTTTGGCCTTCGGCCAGAACTTAGAAGGCAGCACTCAGTTCATATTCTGCCGGGCTGAGGCTCACGAGAGAGTTTACTCCAGCGACCCCAAAGCTGCTCTGCCTAAAGACAACCGGCACTACATTATTTTCTACCACCAACTGGAAGCTGGTCTTCTTTTTCCTCCAACGAAGTTCAAAGTTGAATGCTTCAACTACTTTGGAGTAAATCCAATGATGTTGACCCCGAACTCCATAAGGGACATGCACGTCTTCGAAGTTCTCTGCTTCGCTCACGGCATTCGTCCTTCTGCTCGCCTGTTTCAATGCTTTTACAGGATCCAGAGCCCATAGAGGTCACCGGGGGTTTACATGACTTCTGCCAGGCCTCGCCGGAGCCTTTTCTTTGGTAAAGAGAATAAAGTGAAGGACTGGAGAGGCAAGTTCGGGTTGATAGAGGTCACTGACGGCCTTGGCGATAAATCCCCTGGATTTGGTTTCCCCGGCCATTTCCTGCGTCCCACTGAAGGCCTTACTGAGTGGCCTGAGAGGCTGTCCACTGAGGAGAAATCGAACCTCAGGACCTTGGTCCATCAGGGTTATACTTATAATTCTGAAAAGATGATGGCCTCCTTCTATGCGGAGGACGAGCATGGCCTTCCAACTCCTAAACTTTTGCTGAAAGATATAAGAGGTAACTCTGCTCCTCACTCCTCACTTGCTATAGGTTTAATTGACTGTGGAGTATTGATCTTGTTGTTGCTGTGTTTGTTGTTTCGATTGCAGCGAAGGCTAAGGATCCTGCACATTATTAGGATATCATGAAGGAGACAGAAGGGGTTTCTCCAAGACCCTTCAGCGAAGATGCTGAGCTTTCCATTCTTGACCTCAAGATGGGGAAGTTCCATTTGCACTCCTCCTCCGCCCTGTAGTCTTCGTCGGCGAAGCTTCATAAGGATAAGCCGACGAAGCCTGTCTCCGCTGGATCCGATTCAGCTGTTGGATCAGAAAGGGCCCAGGTGAGTGTGGCCAGTGCGAAGTCCATTCGAATAATTCGAAGCCGACTTGTTAAGGCTTCTGATCGCTCTGTTCTTGTTGTGTAGAGAGGTACTCCTCCGCTTCGAGCTGCACCCATTGCTGCAAGGCCTACTCCTCAGAGGGGCATCTCAATCTCAGGGCTTTCTGAGGCTTCCATTCCTCCACCTTCACCTCTTCCAGCGGGTGATAAGGGGAAGGGAGCGTTCGTACCTCGTCCGCCCAAGCTAAAAGTAAAAGGGCCCCCCGTCCCCAATGTTCTTGACCTAATTGCTCACTCTTCTCGGGGGGCAGAGCAACTGGCGGACTTGGAGAAGGCTCTGACAGACGTTACTGATGCTGAATTTGAGGCCCGTCTGAAAAACCTGGTGGATGACTTGAGTGCCCCTGTGGCTGAAGTTGGGGTAGGTAACTTTTCTTCTCCCCCATCACCTTCATCGTATAAAGACCCTCGCGTTATCCGAGGGACATATCTGAGATGGTCGAAGGAGGTCATACCAGGGAGATCTCCTGGTGCCGAGGAGGTCGAAGTCTGGGAGAAGTATATTGAGGAGCAAAGGATTTCATATCCTGACTTTGCTACCCTCAGGAGGCTTTATCCTTCCCTAGTTAATACTGCGGCCGAAGGGGAGGCCTTCGTTTCAAGAAACAGAGGCAACTTCTTGCCTTCTTATTATCATTTACTTCTTCTTGTGTCTTTATCTGCTGATTTGAATGTGTGAATGTTTTTGCTCTTGTACTTTGCAGTTTTTGTGGGCGAAGCGGACGCCCCTGCTCAGGAGCCTTTCTTGGAGGCTTCGTTCGCACCGGTCATAGTTTCTTCCGGAGCCAGCGAACCATTTCCTTCAGCTGCTGTTCCGCTGGCGGCTGATCAGGGGGCTGCTGTTGCTGCACCCGACGAAGCATTTCCTTCAGTTCCTGCTTCGTCTGGGATCATGCCAGGGGCTGTTGTTACTGTCGAAGGTGTCTCCTCTCTTTGTCCCCCTAAGAGGAAATTAACAGTGGGGGAGTTCCTTCGTCGCAAGAGGCCACTGGCGGTAACTTCAACCACCCCCGTTTCGGAGGCCCGCTCTGCTTCAGAGACTCCTTCACCTGGGACGGATGTAGGAGTGTCAGCTCCTCCACAGGGGACAATAAAAGAGGCTTCTCCACCAAGCAAGAGGCCGCGAATCGGAGAGCCAGCGGAGATTGTAGTAGTGGATTCACCTCCGCTCAGAGGAGTCGAGGCATCTGCTGGTCCTCTTTCTTCCATTGCTCCCACCGCCACAGTCTTGGCCCTTGTGCCCTTTCTGCATCCGGCTCCTAGGCCTCTTTTCGGGTCTGTGGAGGATACTCTTGCCAGGCAAGAGACTCTGCTAGAGAAGGTAAATTCATTGCTCACTTGAGTTGTGACCGTTTAGCACATTGCCTAATCATTGTTGTTTGTTACAGGCGCTTCTAGATTCTAAACTTTTGAAGACTGATTTCGGTCTTCTAAGGGATCATTATGAAGACGCCCGGCAGGCGGCGGAGGACAGGTTGGGATTATGTTCCCGTCTGGAGGAAGAACTGGCTTCTGCGAAGGCGAAGGCTGAGGAGGCCATGGAACAATCCAGGGCCCATGAAGAGGCTCATTGGAAGGTCGAAGGAGAGGTTAGCGCCTTAACTGTGGCAGTGGCATCAAAGGACAAAGCCATTGCCGATCTCAGTGTGCAACTGGACAAATTAAAGAGTGCTAATGAAGAGCTTGCCCGAGAGGCCGAAGAGGTTCCTAGTCTTCGAGAACTCCTGAAGAAGACTCAACAGGAACTTTGAGTCTCAGAATTTGGATACACACAAGCCACTACTCGGGCTCAAGTTGCACTTGAGAAGCTAATAAGGCCGAAGAAGGTCGACGAAGGGCTGTGAGGGATTTTATGCAGTCTAAGAGCTTCGATGACATCATCACATACCACACCTATAAGGTAGCAGCCGAGTATTTTAACAATGCTCTCCGTGACGCAGCGGAGCATTTTCTTGATGTGCTGTAAGTGGTATCTGAATTGGATTCTGTTGAAGAACCTCCAACGCCAGACCTTTCAGAGTTCCAAGATCTCGTTCCTGAGGGGGATGAAGGCCTCTTACGACCCAAAGACTTCCCAATTTGGGATAAAGATGGACCCGCTTCGTCTCCCATTCCTGAAGTTTCTAGCGGGGGCGAAGGGGATGCAGATGAAGGACCTCTTTCTGGGATGGGTCTTGCCTCAGTCGAACCTCTATCTGTCATTCAGCCAGATCCTTCGAATGACCAGCCTTTGCCATCTTCTATAGCAGTGGTTCCTCCAGGCGATCCTCCGCCTTAGACATTTTTTACATTCTTTTGTACTTCATTCTTTTGTAATTCTTTTGTATTTCATTCTTTTGTAATTCTTTTGTATTTCATTCTTTTGTAAATAAATGTAATACATTTACTTCCATGAATAATACAGTTATTATGCTTCTGCTTTTGCGTATGCTTTACTTGTAATCCAACAAGCCTTTGTGCAATGCCTTAGCGAAGTTTCCGTTCCAATAGGAGTTCAAGCACTTTCACCTTCTCCTCCCATTAGACCTTCTTAGCTTCGTGCCTAGATTTACTAGGTCTTAGGCTTTCCCTTAGGAAAGTTCTTCCCGCTCTTGGGGAGGCTTCATGCCTAGATTTACTAGGGCTTAGGCTTCCCCTTAGGAAAGTTCTTCCCGCTCTTGGCGAGGCTTCGTGCCTAGATTTACTAGGGCTTAGGCTTCCCCTTAGGAAAGTTCTTCCCGCTCTTGGCGAGGCTTCGTGCCTAGATTTACTAGGGCTTAGGCTTCCCCTTAGGAAAGTTCTTCCCGCTCTTGGCGAGGCTTCGTGCCTAGATTTACTAGCTCTTAGGCTTCCCCTTAGGAAAGTTCTTCCCGCTCTTGGCGAGGCTTCGTGCCTAGATTTACTAGGGCTTAGGCTTCCCCTTAGGAAAGTTCTTCCCGCTCTTGGCGAGGCTTCGTGCCTAGATTTACTAGGGCTTAGGCTTCCCCTTAGGAAAGTTCTTCCCGCTCTTGGCGAGGCTTCGTGCCTAGATTTACTAGGGCTTAGGCTTCCCCTTAGGAAAGTTCTTCCCGCTCTTGGCGAGGCTTCGTGCCTAGATTTACTAGGTCTTAGGCTTCCCCTTAGGAAAGTTCTTCCCGCTCTTGGCGAGGCTTCATGCCTAGATTTACTAGGGCTTAGGCTTACCCTTAGGAAAGTTCTTCCCGCTCTTAGCGAGGCTTCGTTAGTGCGAACAGAGACAATTTGAGGCAAACAACGTTTCTGTTATCGTTATTAATAATACATTTTGAGGTGCTGGATGTTCCATGTATGAGGAATTTTCACTCCCTTTAGGGTTATAAGTTTGTAAGTGCTAGGACTTAGGACTCTTTTTACTTGGAAAGGTCCTTCTCACGTGGGTGCAAGCTTGCCTGTGCCTTCACATTTGCCTGTAGCCTCTAAGAATCTCATTACTAGATCCCCTTCGCCGAACACTCTGTGCTTTACTTTCTTGTTGAAATGATTAGCAGCTCTTTGCTTGTAATTAGCCATTCGAATGCTGGCTGATTCCCTGAGTTCCTCCAGGAGATCGAGATCGATTCTTCTGGCTTGATCATTGTGTCTGTCTTCGCAATAATTAATCCTTCCACTAGGGAAGCCTATATCCACTGGAATTACTGCTTCTGTGCCATAGGTCAGGCTGAATGGAGTCTCTCCGGTGGGCTGCCTAGGAGTAGTTCTGTATGCCCATAGGACATGGTGTAGTTCGTCTGCCCAGCTTCGACCATATCCTTCCAATCTCCACTTCAGGCCTTGTAGAATAGTCCGATTTGTTACCTCCGTCTGGCCATTTGTTTGAGGATGGGCTACTGATGAGAAATGTTGTTTGATCTGAAGCCCTGAACAAAAGGACCTGACTTTAGCATTATCGAACTGTTTGCCATTGTCGCTAATGAGCTGATAGGGAATGCCAAATCTGCACACTATGTTCCGCCATAAGAAGTTGATCACCTTTTCTGCAGTAATAGTGGCTAAAGGTTCGGCTTCCACCCACTTGGTGAAGTACTCCACTGCTACTAGGAGAAACTTTCTCTGACCTGATGCTGCGAGGAAGGGTCCGACTATGTCTACCCCCCACTTAGCGAAGGGCCATGCACTGGAAATAGGGACCTGCTCTGCTGCTAGAATATGTTTTCCACTGTCAAATTTTTGGCAGGAGGGGCACTTTTTAACAAATGCCACGGCTTCGTCTTTCATCCTCGGCCAGTAGTACCCTTGCCTAATCGCCTTAGCTACTAGCGCTTTTCCGCCTATGTGCATTCCACAGGATCCTTCGTGTATCTCCCGAAGGACGTACTCGGCTTCATTGGGCCTTACGCATCTCAGCCAGGGCAATGAATAAGCTCTTTTGTATAAGGTTCCGTTGTTCAAGGAGAAATGAGCACTTCTTCGCTTGACCTTTTTGGCTTCTTGGGCATCTTCAGGCAGTTCTCCCTTTTCCAAGTAAGACTTGATGGGGTCTATCCAGCACGGCTCTTCTTCGATCTCCATAACTTCATCTCCTTCGGCGATGCTGGAGGAGGCCAAGGTGCCCAAATAGATTTTTTAAGGGAGTTCGATTGGACGAGAGGCGGCCAATTTGCTGAGACTATCTACTCTGCAATTCCTTTCTCTGGGGATCTTTTGAAATAACAGCCTGACTCCTCTGTCCTTCATTCTCTGAACTATCTCTTTCATTTTTTGCAAATATTTGGCCATGGCTGGCTCCTTTGCCTCAAATTCTCCTTCTATTTGCCCGATCACCAATTGCGAATCACTATACACCGTGAGTTATTCTACGCGAAGGCAATCAGCCAAGAGCAATCCCTGGATCACTGCTTCATATTCTACCGTGTTATTGGTGGCTTCAAAATTTAGTCCCAAAGCATACTCCAGTGAAAATCCTTGAGCACTTCTAAGTATAATGCCCACACCATTTCCTTCTTTGCTGCTAGCACCATCTACAAAGAGTTCCCACTGAAGGTCCGGTAGCGTTATTGATGAGTGTCTTTCCCCAGGGGTTCGGTCTTCTCCCCCCTCTTTGGTGCCAAAGGAGCATTCAGAAATAAAGTCCGCCACTGCTTGAGCTTTAATTGCTGACCTGACCCTGTACTGCAAATCGTGTTGACCTAATTCCACAGACCAACATAACATTCTTCCCGACATTTTCGGTCTATGAAGTACCTTCTGTAAGGGTTGATCCGTCACAACCACTCCTTGGTGTGATTGTAAGTATATTTTATACTTTCGGCAGGAGAGCACTAAAGCATAGGCCAGCTTTTCTATCGGAGAGTAATTCAACTCTGCCCCTTGTAGGACTTTGCTGAAGTAATAAATGGGCTTCTAGACCTTTCCTTCCTCCCTGATCAGCACCAAACTGATCGCTTGGTCTGAAGCGGATAAGTAGATTAGTACTTCTTCACCCAGCAAAGGCCTACTCAGAATGTGCTCCAAGCTTAGGAAGGCCTTGAGCTCTTCAAATACCCTCTAGCACTCCTCTATCCATTTGAACGTCTCTGACTTTCTCAACTTCTTAAAGAAAGGGAGATACCTCTCAGCAGATTTAGACATGAACCTGTTCAATGCGGCGATTCGCCCTATCAGCCTCTGAACGTCCTTCACGCTCTTCGGAGGTTCCATGTCTAAGATGGCCTTCACCTTGTCAGGATTGGGCTCAATTCCCCTTTCGCTCACCATGCAGCCTGAGAACTTGCCTCCTTGGATGAAGAATGCACACTTCTCCGGGTTAAGCTTTATCTCATACTCTTCCATTATTGCCAATACTTCGGCCAAGTCACAGACATGGTCCTCAAAGTTTCTGCTTTTCATGATCATGTCATCCACGTATGCTTCCAAGTTTCTGCCTAATTGATTTTTAAACATTCTATTAACTAGGCGTTGATACGTGGCTCCGGCATTTTTCAAGCCGAAGGGCATAGACACATAGCAATATGTACCCTTCTCCGTTATGAATGAAGTCTTTTCCTCATCCTCCGGGTGCATTCTAATCTGATGATATCCTTGCTTAGCGTCTAAGGACGACAAAAATCCATATCCAGCCATCGAATCCACTAGTTTATCAATCATGGGCAATGGAAAAGAGTCTTTTGGGCAAGCTTTATTCTAATCCGTGAAGTCTACGCACATCCGAAAGGTCCCATTCGCCTTCTTGACTAGCACCACGTTCGCTAGCCATTCCGGATATTGCACTTCCCTGATAAATTTTGCCTCTAGGAGCTTGTCTATTTCCCGATCAATGACCGCTTGCCGCTCCGATCCGAAGCATCTCTTTTTCTGCTTGACTGGTCTGCAGGTGGGATCTACATTCAATTGGTGTATTATCACTTCGGATTTTACCCCTCTCATTTCTGCCGAAGACCAGGCAAAACTGTGGACATGCTCCTTTAGGAACTGGTGAGTGAACGACTTCTGCTCACTTTCTAATGAAGAGTTTACCATTAAGAACTCTTCGGGCTCTCTTCCAACCGTTACCTTTTCCAGCTTATCCACAGGATCGGTTCTTTTCTCAAGAGTAACAGTTTCAACTGCAGCTACCTCCTCTGCAGCGACTTCGCCCTTTCTTATCTTTTTATTTCTCTTTCTTTTTGCTTCTTCGGCCTGACTGCCATAGACGTGAAACACCTCGCCATTGGGCTTTGGGATCGTCATCCTCAAGTGTCTGATATTTGTCGAAGCGTCCAGGTCATATAGCAATGGCCTGCCCATCAAGACGTTATATGCCAAATGTGTCCTGATGATAACAAATGTGGCCATAGTAGTAACATGTTTGAGGGCGGTGCCAACTGTGAAGGGTAGTTTTGCCACTCCAATCGATGGGACCTCCGTTCCATCCAAAGTGCGAACTGGATTTCGCACTTCTTCCATATCTCCCTCCTTGAGACCCATCTTTAAATATGCTTCCCTCGTCATCAGGTTGACCGAACTTCCTTCGTCAACCAGGATCCTTTTAACTACATAATTGGCTATAATCACTTGAATCACCAATGGATCAGCGTGAGGGGTGCGAAGGGTACTTCCATTTGGCCTCTCTAGTCGATTTCCCCCTCTTCCACAATAAATGTATTCAGGCCTTTCACTCCGCCTTCCCAAGGCCTTCACACAATTTTTGCTTTCACTAGCTTCGCCTGGCCCTCCTATAATACAATGAATGGTCCCTGCCGAACCATCATTTACTCTTCCCGAGTGTCTTTCTTTATCTTCGCTAGGGCCAGCTCTGCCTGATTCTTCTCTTCTTATGAATTTCCTCAAGTAGCCCTGTTTGATTAACCTTTCGATCTCCTCCATCAACTGCCTACAATCATTGGTATTATGATCATGAGTATCATGAAAGAGGCAGTATTTATTCTGATCTCTTTTTTCTGGAGGAGCAACCATTGGTTTGAGGCGAGCCCATATATTTTGCTCTTTGAAAGTTGCGAAGACTTCGGCTGGACTGGTATTGAGGGGGGTGAATTTGCTGGGGTCAAAACTGGATCGTGATTGGTTATTTCTTCCCCTCCTTCGTCCGCCAGTTGGCCTCTCATCTCGCTTTTCTTCCACCTTCTTCTCTCACTTTGCCTTCGGCTCTTCCCTAGGAATGATCTCCATTCCTCTCTGCTTTGCCATCTGGTTGAAGGCTAGAGCGTCATCTTGCCGTACATACTTTTGGGCCAATGCCATTGCATCCTCCAAGGTACAAGGAGCATGACGGCAAAGGGCTTTGAGAAAATCCGTGTGAGAGGTTCCATTCTGCAGCGCTTCCACTGCTCGAGCTTGGTCCAAGTGTGTCACTTTCAACGCTTCTCGATTGAATCGAGCCATGTAATCCCTTAAGGACTCATTCTCCCTTTGCACCACCGTTTCTAAATACTGAGTTTTTCGCTCCACCGAAATACTAGAAGCGAATCAGTGCATAAAGGATCTGGCCAGCTCCATGAAAGAACGAATACTTCCCTTTTCTAAGCTATCAAACCATCTCGTTGTAGCTCCTTCCAAGGATCCCCTAAATGCTCTACATAGAGCCTCATCATCCGCCGTCTGCAATTCTACTGCATGCTTGTAGTCCATGACATGGACCCTGGGATCGGTTTTCCCATTATACTTTTTCAACACTGGCAGTTTAAACTTGCTAGGCATAACGTATTCCCTGATAGATCTGGTAAAAGGAGACTTCAGGGTGAGCTTTAGGGTGGTATCTGTGGTTTTCCTGTCATAACCTTGATTCATCTCTTCTAAAAACTTATTCACCGCATCTCTCATCTCCTCTTCCTTCTTTCTGCGGCTATTGCCACTAACTGGTGATCTTCTACTTCGAACCCTCGAGGGGTGACTAGTAACAGAATATTCCCATCTATCCTATTCTCTTCCTCTTGGGCTTTCTCTTTTTCCGTACTTTGGTTCTTTGTACTCACACTTCCCCTTATTCCTTCCTTCGCCCCATTCCGTATTATTTGCATGAAAATTTTTTCCATGCAAAAACTTACGTTCACTGTCTGGGAGCGAAGCTTGCGTACTCCCTTCTTCTTCGGTCGAACTCTCCTCTCCTCCACGATGCTCTTTCGTCCTCCCCTCCACATTTCCACCCAAGTGGACCAGTTGTTCTTCATTAACCCCTGGGGAAGGCCGAACCCCTGGGGCTCCCTGGGATTGCTTCTCATACTCCAGGGTTTGAGCAACATTCCTTCTCGGGGTAGCTTCTGGAACAGCAATAAGGGTTTGTGCCTGGGGAGTCTGTTGCTGGGAGCTCCTTGCAAAAGTAGCTATAGTATTAATAAACTGCAATGCATGAGCTAAGTCTGGATTTGCAAGGCTCAGAGGGGTTTGGCTAGACTCAACTGTGTTTTGTTGAGAGATAAGGAGCTGGAGGGACGTGTTTAGGTCAATGGGAGTTGCTAGAGGAGTATCAGTAGGTGTTGGAAGGGAATGTCTAGGATTTGAGGGAGTTGAAGATTTGGGATCATCATGGTTCGTCATTATGGTAATCTTCTTTCACAGGCAAATGAAAGTAAAATGCAAAGTTGAGAGAAAGATTAGCTCGCGTTCCCACAGACGGCGCCAATTTGATCAGGCTTGATCAACATGAAAAAGGAATGGGCTGGATCTTCTCTTCTTGGACCTGAGCTTGATGCCTGCGAAGGAGAAGAAAAAGGATCAGAGAGGAGCCGGGCCTTTTGCTCGGCTTTAACCCTCCAACGATCAAGTTAGTCCTTTCTTCAGAGTATTTTAGTGAAAGAAAAGGGATGAGAGAATGCAGAGTTTCAACTACCTGTGCTTAGACTTTTCTTTCCCTTTTGTATGATTTCTGGGTTAGGTACGTCTGACACCTTTCTTTTGAGGAAGGACATCCTCTGTTATTCGACCATGTTGGTTGGTGAAAGTTGATAGCAGGCGCATGTCCCCTGTCCCATCCCTAGGGATTTCTGGTAATGGGGGTGTCAGGGCATGGTGCAGATTATCTAAGGACTGATCCTCATGCTGGATGACTGGACATGTCATCAGAGGGCTTCGGCCCTTACTTGCTCAGCAAGTCATCCGGCTGGCGAAGGAGGGGAGTAGCATCTAGTCCGAAGGCCTTTGGACTTGGATCATTTGAGAGTCCGGCCAATGCGCCTTGTTTCCGTTTATCATAGTCTCTGAAGGCTTTGCAATGGGCTTGGGCTACAGGAGGATCCAAACCTCTCTTGAGAGTCATTTTCATCCCTCATCACTAATCAAAGCACATTTTCTAGCTACCACCGTTTGAACATGGACCCTTTAATCACAAAAATCCAAGTTTGGTTGGAGAAGAAAGATCAAGAAAAATGAGAGAGAGAGAGAAAATTGGAATCTTTCAAGGGACAAATAGTTGGTTGCTTTTCCTACAAATACTAACTGGCAGGACCAAATTGTTTTTCTCGTTTTTTAAATGATTTTTAATTTCCTAATTAATAAGATTACATAAAAAAAAATCTATTAATTTGTATGGTAATGATTATTTATATAAATACAATAAAATCAATTATGCAATTATAGCTGTTGTGAGCTGATTATGTATAGTAAGTCGAAATGTCCTGTCAGAGTAAATATTAAGCTACAAAGATCTATAAAATAAAAAAGAAGTAATCAGGTGATCTGTCTTAGTGAATTTTCCGATACTTAAATTAGAGCGTGTAATTTATTAAGAGAATTTTTAGAGTTAAGAGTGCTTAAAATGCCCGTCTATCATTTTATGGAGTGTCTGAAAATATTTATAAGAGATTATCTTGAAGAGCAAGTTCTGATAGGGTAGACGTGCAACGTTACCACTTAATGGGGTGAGTGGTCGCTAAACTTGCAAGGCAGAGATTGTGGAGGCACGGCGAAATCTGGAGATGGATCGCCAGTAAATGAACAGCGAGATGTTTGGTGCGAATTTGGAACGAGCCTTAGGCTTGCCAATGGTCGCCAGTAAATGAACAGCGAGATGTTTGGTGCGAATTTGGAACGACCTTAGGCTTGCCAACGGTCGCCAGTACATATAACAAAAACTGTACAATAGATAGTAATATTAGCAACAAAAATTTTAGCAGTATGTCAATTTGGATGCTAAAAAGTAATACATATAACAATAACATGAAAAGTTGCTACTAAAAATTAACATACAGCAGCAACATAAAAAATTGAAATCAAATGCTAATATATAAATAAATAAATTTTGTGTGTGTGTTTTCTTTTTCTTTTTTAGTATTGGAAGAGATAAATTATATACTGATGAGACTCATTTATATATATATATATATATATATATATATATATTAGACAATTGTAAATTATATAAATTATGCATTAAAAATATGGTCGTCAATAATATTTTTTGGTAACAAATTAATTTTTGCTATAAAAAAAAATTACAGCTTCAATTTTTAGCAGCAGAATACGACAACTCATTTTTGTTATTGCAAATATATAGCAACAATTTTTATGTTTTTAATCATTCCTGCTAATTATAGTATTTATTGTAGTGTATTAAACCTTAAATATTTTTTTTTATATGGAGAAAATTTTAACTTTGAATTTATTATTTAGATTATGTAATATGCATTTTTTGTTATGTTGAGCATTTTTAGTTTTCTTACTATTAAATCACCAGAAAATTTTATTTATTTTTTTTAATACGGTAAACTTTTCAATAGAATAATTTATGTATTAAGTAGATATCTTTTTCCTACTGAATATGATTATCAAATTAAATAATGAGAATTTGGTCAGAAAATGACTAATTATGATGTGTTTGCAGTGCCTTTTTCCTCTCATTAAGTGTCAAATATCAGATATTAATGGTGATAAGGTTTTCGTAGGGAAAAAGTACAAAACAAATCCTTACACCGGTAAATTTTTATATTTTTGATGGTTTATTTAAATTTATAAACTATTGAAAATTGCTTAATGAGAGTCATAAACTAATTTTATTGTTATTATTTTTTAGATTTATGGACTTCATGAATAAAATAGTATTATATATGAAAAAATAAAAATAAAAATAAAATGCTAAAATAAAAAATCCATAAGACCAATATATAAAATTATATTTCAAAAAATAAAAAACATTAACATTAAAAACTCAAAAATAAAAAAAGATATATATAGTGTTAATATTTTTTATTTTTAAAAAATAATTTTATTTTTCAGTCTCATAATTTTTTTTTATTTTAATATTTTCTTTACTAATATAAAAAGTGATAGAATTAGCTTATGAGTCTTGTCATTTTCAATAATTTATGAGTTTAAATCAACCATAAAAATTAAAAAATATATATTAATGCCTTTTATAAACGTAGGAAGACTTTTTTTGTACTTTTGTACTTTTTTTATTTACTATTATCTATGAGAGTAGGATTAATTAACGTTAACTTGAAAACATGAATTGAATGCAAAGGATAATAAGTCTGGCGACTTTTCTAATTTGCTGGTTCCATTTATTGTGGGCAAGCAAAAACAGTCTAACTGTATTATTTATATTTATTTATAATATCCTTTTTTTTTTCTTTTTTTTTTTTATAAACCATAATTTTAAACCTCCTAAAATATATATATATATATATATGGACCACTGTAAGAAATGCAAGTTTGCACGTCGTATAGCTAGCCCACCACATAAATTGGATTTGCCAAAAGAAATCGCGAGTAGCGAGTCAAGTAACGTAAACATATCTTAACAATAATATATATATATATATATATATATATATATATATATATATATATATACGATTTAAATAATAAATTAAAGTTGATTTTCTAATTTTCAAAACTTAAAAGAAAAGATTACTCCAGTCTTTTTTAATTATAAATCCGCATGGTTGAAAAATCAAAGAGTGAAATATATATATATATATATATATATATATATATATATATATATATATATATATATATATATATATATATATATTATTTTTTTACCGTATTTCATACGTTAATCTTTATTATAACTCATTATAACTCATTAGAGATATAAATATTTATTATAGACTTTCACTTATTTTTTATTAAATGTTTAATAATCAGTTTTTTATTACTTAAGTATAAAATTTGTATACTTTTATATCAAGTAAAGTGTTCAATTAAAATGATATAAAATTTCTCATATAAAAATATATGAGGCCGAAATCTTATTGTCAAATTTCAATATTATCATAGTAAAATATTTATATAGCTTAATTATTAAATTTACTTTAATTGTTGAATTCGAGTCAAGTTAAATTTTCATATGAAATCCTAAAAATTCAATAAAAAAGTAATTGTACATAATAAATATTATCTAAATTTTATAGTCGTGTATGTATAATTATATTAGACTAATGATATAAAATAATTAGAAATTCTATATAAATATATGGAATAATTTTTAATAATCTATATCTAATTTTTGTCAAACGTACTTCAAACATTGACTCTTATTAAAATTCATAATATAACTCATACAAATTGAAATATTGAATAAAATTAATATTTAAATAAATTTTAATGTTCCATTTAATTAATTAATTATAATTAATTGATTCATAAACTATTTAATATTATGTCAATATGCTACTAAAATAACACGCCAACAATTATTCATATTACTTTACTGAAAATTAATTTTTTAAAAAATTTAGAGCAAATTATACGATCATCATTGTTGACTTAGAGCTAATAATAATATCTATGTTGCAGATATACTTCTAATTAATTTATTAATTAAGAAATTACCAAACGTAAAATATAATATTAATTATATATTCAATTTTCTGATTAAACAATAATTATCTATCCTAAAAAAAATAATTTATATAAATTAATAATTTATTAATTAATAAATTACCAAATTAATGCCTATTCATATTAACAATTAGTCTTAGAGTTAATAATAATAGTAATACCACAAATATAATTGTAATTAATTTATTAATTAATAAATTATTAATCCTAAAATATAACATATTAATTATACATTTACTTTTCTAATTAAATAATAATTACCTATAAAAAATAATTTTTATATAAATTAATAATTTATTAATTAATAAATTATTAGAGTAACCTCTATTTATCATAATTATTAATCAAAATTCAATAAGGGCTTCCTAGTAATTTCCTTATCCTCCCTGCTTACATACATTTATATATATTACATGAAATTTATCAAGAAAATAATATTCTCTAGATTTATTTATTAAATTGTTCATACTATTATAAAATTCTTAAAAGATAATATCCATACAAATATATATTTAAATTGCAAAAATCTTTCCAATAGGTGTGCCTTGCAAATTTGTTCATATGATTAATAAAACCTGAAACATATAGCATAAATAAAAATATAATTATTATTATAATTTATTATCTCACAGCCGATTTATAATTTGTTGATACAGCCATCTGTTCCGAAATAAGTATATAGTCTTCTGTTGCTGTTAACTTTTTTCTATTACTCGTTCTCAGTAAGAATTCACAAAAAAAAAACATATGATCTACTCATGTCAAGACTAATTTGAATATTTTCATTTTATTCAAAAAATAAGATTTGAGCAAACTTGTGTTAATTGTTTCTTGTTTTGTCCCTTTTAGTATGACCGAAAATCTATCTAATATTTAGTTAATTTACTCATTTTAATTAAATTTTGTGTCGTGAACCACATATGATAGATAGTATATAATTTTTTTTTATTATTTCAATAAAAAAACCTATTATATATTCACATTACGATTAAATGCATCAGTTGTGAATTTAACATCAATGTTAATTTAATATTAATTATAGCAATTAAATTATGATATCATATCATATTATATCATATAATTTAAAAAGTGAAAAAGCATTTGGATAGATTTGTACTACCTAATTTGTTAGTTTAATTATAATTTATTGAAAATAAATTCAATACGATTTTATAAATGTATTTAATTCTTTTAAATTATATTATATATTATATTTATTTATCAATAATTGTTTAATTTCTATTATTGTTCATTTGATAATAAGAAAATGGGTAAAATTACATTTATTAATTGAAGTGAAAATTTATTATTGTTAAAAAAAATTCTATTAAATTTTTCTTAATTTTTACATTTATTAAAATTGAGATAAAATTTCAAATACAAATTTAAAAATCTAAAAATACATTTTTATTTTTCTCCTTATACATTTTATTAGAAATTTATGTTATATTACAACTTTTTCTTTGATTCCTTTATCATGAATTTTATTTTATTTTAATAGTGTCTTGATAATTATTGATTCTTAACAATTATCTAAATTTTTTATTCATTTAAGAATTTTAATTTTCAAAATTAAATTACTAAATAAAATAATGTAAGTTATATTTTTAAAAATAAATTAGGATATCCACATAGAGTACAGAAAATTATTAATTATATAATATTAAAATATTATTTATGAGTGTCTGTCATTTTCATATTTTTAAAAAATTTATATTATAAAAAATGTGTTTTAACTTAATAATATAAGTGCAAATAGTCATTTTTTTAAAAAAAAATATATATATCTAAATGTATTATATTATACTACATAAAGTTCTACTACAATACTTCATTTTTTAAATGATTATTATAAAATAAATAAATAAAGTTTATGAAATAGAATAACAGTTTAATATAATTTCATAACTGCATATTTTTTATTTTTTTTATAATAAAATATTTAAAAAATGTGTGTTTCTATTTCATAAGTTTTAGTAGTTGTGTTTCTATTTCATAAGTTTTAATAGTTTATTTTATAAGTGATATATTTTAGTTTAATAATATATGACGGGTTAGTTTAATTAATTAATTGATAATGGTTTAGTTTTGTAAATAAATTTTTAATTAATTAATTGATAATGGTTTAGTTTTGTAAATAAATTTTTAGTTTGCATTGTTTTTGCTGTTGCAGAAACAGTAAAAATTAGTGAAATTAAAAGTAGTAAAACTTAATTTACATGACTATTAACTCAGGGATTTATTTATTTTTAACTAATCCTTAGAAAATAACATATTATTTATATAATCCTGTTTAATTTATTAACTAATTAATTATCAATTATAAAATATAATATATTAATTATATACTTACTTTCCTAATTAAATAACAATTACCTATTATTAATAAATTACCAAATTAACCTCAGCCATGGATATACAGTATACTAATGTTGAAAATTTTTCCCCCAAAAAAATTTAAACAAATTTTTAATGAGATAAAATGTATAAAATAAATAGTAATTTTGTCGTCATTAAAATTAACAGTCAATTCCTACTTTGATCCTCTTTTCTAAATCTGTCTTTATTTAATTTTAATTTTAAATTTGGTCCCCTTAGAATAAACAATATGGTTGTATTAGCTACATCATCACCTAAAGATTATTGTTTTTTATTCAAATGGAATGGCAAAATATTATTTTATTAATGATAACAAGATAAGAATAAATTTTAATTATTTTATTGAAAATTTATGTTATAGAAACTTACATTGTAATTTTGGATTTTGTAATTGTTTAACACTCAAAATATATTTAGTAAATTATAATAAAATATAATTATTGTAATCAAATGTATTTATAAAAATATATTAATTATATTATATTATATTATATTACAACTTATTTATGCGGAGTTAATATCATTGAAATCGTTTCATTTTGGGATTAAAAACTGTAAGTTAGAATTTTAGTCAAAATTATATATACATATGTGTGTGTGTGGAAATTATAAAATTAACCTTACCATATATATTATGAGGAAAAATTTTATTTCAATGGAAGATCCTCGGCTGTGCTCACTGCTCACAATTCCACATCATGTTTCGATGATAATAATATCTCCAACTCTCACTCGCTCCTACTACTATTAGCCTTTCTCACTGGACAGTGAATTGCACGTGCCATAGTGCGAGTGACATAGAAAACTTCACCCCAATCATTCAAAATTTACATGATATCACAGTGGATTTTTGTCGTCGTTAAAAAGACGCTGATACTTGCGTACGGCTTACGTCACCATCCAATCTCCTCTCTCCACGCAACTCATAAGCAATTATCTGCATATAACCGTACACTATCTCTATCAGTCATCAAATCTCTACCGTCAAATCGTAATCAAACCTTTTTAACTTGTGATCGAACGGTAACAGTGGGATAAACCTACAAAAGGAGGCACACTCGTGCACTGCTTGAAAATGACTCAGAA
Organism: Reutealis trisperma; assembly: GCA_947687605.1. Classification (NCBI taxonomy): domain Eukaryota; kingdom Viridiplantae; phylum Streptophyta; class Magnoliopsida; order Malpighiales; family Euphorbiaceae; genus Reutealis; species Reutealis trisperma. Next base: position 2,538,968 of record CANTUT010000052.1, on the reverse strand, counting down.
AAGCTGACAGTGGGGGATAGTATATATAATAAGGGAAGGCATAATTATATCCGCCCCGATCAAGAATCCGGCCGTTCAAATCCGATAGAAAAATCTCAACCTGCTTATGGTAACGGGAAATCTCTGCGCCGTCCCGTATGTCCCGAGCTCCACAACAATTGCATAAAATTTTTATATGTATTATAATTTCATTTTATATATATATATAAAAATTTATTATTATTTTTTTAAATTATATCATTAAATATTTAATTATATTATTATTTTTTAAATATTAATTAACAAAATATAAAATTTAATATAAATATGTATAATATTTTTCAGCATATATGAATTATAAAATTTTTAATATTAGTAAAATTATAAAAAACATAAATAAAAATCTCTGTCACCTTTTTTAACACGGTTTATTCCGTCCCCGCTTCATTGCCATTCCTAGATAATATATTATGGGTTGGCAGAAAATTTTTTTTTTATCCAATTGTTAAATTTTTCGTTCTTAATAGTTGCATAAAACCATTTGATTAAACAAGATGTCTATAGAAGTTGTGCTAATAAAATAGAAAATTACTATCACATACTTGAACTTTTTTATAATTAATAATTTTAATCCTTTATATTTCAAAATTAATATTTTAATTATTCATTTAATTTCAATAAAATTACAAAATTTTGAGAAATTAAAATACTTTATTATTTAAATTTTAGGAGTAAAATGTAATATATTTTGAAATTTATGAGATTAAAAGTGTTATTTACAGAAAAATCCAAACATATTTTCATTATTTGAAAACTCAAAATTTATATAAATTCAATTCAATTTTATTTTATTTGATAAATTGCCATATTTAAAAAGATATAACTAATAAAATTTAATTATTTAAAATTGAAAAGACAGTCATTTTAAAAACAATTAAAATATGTTAAAATAGAAGAATTTTATAAAAATTGAATTCATTTAATTGAATTTAATATTAGAATTTCAAAATATTATTATTTAAATTAAATAAATGAGAAAATAAATTATTTTTCTTTATTTTTTAATTACTCCGAACCATAAAAGATAATTAATTAATTGAGCTACCAACTTGTTGACAAGCCGTAACACATTAGATATATATATATATATTTTTTGGGTGTGGACTGGAGATTAAATGCTATTTAATTTAATTTAACTAATAAATTTTAAGATGAGAGGGGCTAAAGGGCCATTTTCAGTAAGGGGATGGAGATGCCAACGTGGCAAGGACAAAAACGAGAACAGGGAGAAAGAGGTGAAGCGAGTCATGAGGAAGAGACACGTGTCTCGATGAAAAATCGAAAAGCCGACAACGACAAGGTTGAAGATGGGATAGCATTAAAGAAAAAAGCAGAAGCAAGTAGTTGCCCCCGAGATCCAACCTCTGCTCCCATTGGTTACTTTCTTGACTTTCTGGACACGTGGGACCCGTCAATTCGTGGAAGTTTT